>CM061747.1:167660346-168370728 GCA_030979885.1 Lolium multiflorum | reverse complement strand
GGGTGCCTCGTGTAATCGTGGAGCACTACACCCCGCCGGACGAATGAACACCATGTTTGTGCCCGACCCGATGTGTCATCATCGGCTCTCTTTTACTTGGGACGCCACTCTTTTCTTTGCGGTAGCCCCTCCTCATCCAGGGTCCTCTGAACTTGCGGCCCGGACGGGCGCGCACCTCGACGTATGCAAGTACATCCTTTCGGCTTCCTCCGGACCGCGCCTCGCTGAACCCTGCGTTTTTGGGTATGGCTGAGACCGTCAGGGCACCACCTCGGGCCAATGGCACTGTCTTCTTCGTATTCCCCTTCGTCTTCTGAACCATAGAGATCTTCCAACGGAGGGGTCTCGGCCCGTCTGTTTGTGGTGGGAGAGGCCTAAGCGCTCGAACACGGATACGTTGGCTGTCTCCCTTCTTCTTCCGGTTGCATTCTGGGCAGTTGCCGATTGTTGATAATCGGCTCATTCCTGAATCCCGACGATTAATACGAAGAGGGGGCAATGCCAATACTTTTGTCCGTATCGTCCTGCTCTGCCATCTTTTGGCCGTTCTGTCCAGCTCTCATCATGATTATGCGCTTGCTTTACCTTTAAATGCGTTTAAATTGGAACGACCTCTTTCATCATTGTTGTTGTATCGCGGCGTTGGTCGTATCGACTAACATACTTGTTGAGGAGGTGATCGGAGAGGAGGGGTCGTTGTTATCTTATGTTCTTCACTTCCCTCGGCGTAGCGCTTGCCATCTTGACGGAGGCGGTCGCATGGAGCGGCCCCCTCGGTCATCCTTGCTACGAGGCATTTGTCCTGTCCCGTCCCACCGTGCGAAATAATGTTGGCGTCGAAACCGCGTGAACGCGGCAGCAACAGGTAGAGCAGAATGACTAGGGCTGCGGGCCCATTGATCCCTGAGAGAAACGTGGCTTGGCCTCAAAGCCTCCCAGTCGCGCGTCTTTGAGTCGCAAGGAAGGTGCCACCTGACCTATGCCTGGTGGGAAGGTGTGGATGATGCCTCGCTTGGTTTCCTGCAGGGCACACATTACCGTTAAATACGGTATCGATCGGCTCTCGGGTTGTCTGTGAATCGGCTCGGGAACGATTCTGTCAGTTAAGGTGGCGGGCGCGGGGCTCTAGGACGAGGGATTGGATGCTTTTTCTCGATCTAGGGTTTCACCGCATGTGGACGCGAAGAAAGACGACTCGAAATAAACAGCGTCACAGTCTCCCGGCCCTAGACAGAGCCTAAAAACCAACACTAGGTTGATCCCTCGGAACGTCTTGTCTAGGGGCAGCAAACTACACCATGCATGCCGCTGGATCCTCCAACCCTTTGTAAGGCCTAACTATTGGAGATATTAAACTAATCCTTGATGAATCAAGGATCGACCATAACAGATCGGATCTACTAAATAAAGATCAGCGGGGTGCGCCCTGCACCCTTGATATGGAGGCACAAGGACGACTGGAAACGCGCAGGGTTGCACTACGCGAGCATATGATGCTAAGAACGATGCTAACCCTAACGCGTCTCGATAACTACGTTGCTCGCCATCAAAACGCCCCGATGCGAGCAACGCACATGACTGACTAGAGCGGAGCTTGTCTTTGCCTAGATCCACCGAATACGATCTAGCGACATGATGCTTGCGGAGGAACCTCGGGAGACGAGAAGGAGTTGTGAAATCTTGTGGGATTGGTTTGTGTTGACGTTGGTTGTTGTTTATTCCATAAACCCTAGGTACATATTTATAGTCAGGGGACTTTCTAATGTGAGCGTGCACTAAACCAGTGCACGAGATAAACTCTAATTTCTAAGCCCAAGATGCGATCTAATATGTTACGGATACGGGCGGTTCAGCTAACCCGAGTAAACCAGGCCCATTCACGTATTTTCTTCCCGTGTACAAATACACCCGTCCATCTTGATCGCGGCCCGCTCGGCTTGAGTGGAGTACGGTGATAACACGGCCACACCTCGAGGTGGTACGGCTAGCCTAGTAGTCGAGAAGAAGAAGGAGAGAAGCCGGTGGTACCTCCAGCCAAACCTGCCTGGAGCCTAATAGCCTTGAGCGGCGGTACACTTAATGTCGAGCGCGCGTATGGAGTATTCACGACGGCGAAAGAAAATTGCGACACTATTTTCCGGCGCATCTGATAATAGTGGTCAATGAAGCTCTTTTGTCAAACATCTTGAACAACCCCGGAAGCTACGGGTCGTGTCTCCCTTTGAGGAATAGAACTTTCTCCTAGGGACATCACATATGAAAAAGAAAGGCAATAAAGTCTCAGATTTTGCCAGACTTCGTGGCAGATGGTGCTACAAAACACGGGACCCCCAGGTTTATCGAGAACTTGGACCATGAACTTTGTGGGTCCAAAAGGTTGGTTAGAAGGAGCTGGAGCGGGCGTGATATTGGTATCACTGGCGACAAATTGAAATATATGCCAGGATAGCGTTCCCAGCGCGTCTAACAACGAAGCGAATATGAAGCTCTCATACACGGGATGAAGATGGCGAAAGCTTGTGGTGTAACCCGGTTGAAAATCTTCGGCGACTCACAATTGGGTATACGACAAGGTGTAGACAATGTGATGAAGTCAACGAAAGTATGATAGCATACAAAGAGATGTACAATGAGTTGAGAAATTGTTTGATGGATGCGAAGGTAAACCACATCGACGGGGGTGATAACGATGGTGATGTTCTTGCAAATGTCGGGTCACGGTGTCTCGCGATTCCTCGGTGATGTTTTGGGAAGAGATAGCGAGAGATAACAAAGCATTGTGAAAATAAAGGAGAAAAAGAAATGCCGAGTACCACCAACGACACGGTAGAAGAAGAAGAGGAACAGGGGCTAGTCATGATGGTGCAAACTCCATGGATGAAGCACATATCCTTTACTAAGAGGAAAACAATACCCGACGATCCAATTGAAGCAAGGCGAATAATTAGAAGATCAAAGCTTTTCGTGGTAAAAGGGAGTTATCCACAAACGAAGCATTTTAGCGGGCGTGCTACGGAGATGTATTACAGAAGAAGGAAGAATCATCTGAAGAACGTGCGAAGAATGTCTGGGCACCATGCGACAATGAGCTAGCTGCGGCTAAAGTTTTAGGCGAGGATTCTGCTGGTTAACGACAATCGGGCCTTGAGAAGGAAATAGTGAGAACTTGCAGCCAGCGTGCCAAGGTTTGCTTAAACCTCACTCTCCATGAGCGGGAACTGCAATCCCATTGTCTTGGCCTTTTTCGATGGGGTCTCGACATGGTGAGAAAACTACACAAAGCTCGCCGGGGAGAGTTGTAGTATATGCTTGTTGCTGTTGACAAATTTACAAAGTGGATTAAAGCAAAGCCGATAAATTCACGGGACGGCGCGTCAAGTTTGTGAAAAGCATCGTCTTTAGATTTGGAGTCCCTCATACTTGTTGTCACGGACAACGAGCGGTAATTTACGTCAAGGTTCAAAGCATCTTTAGCAGATAGGCATCAAATTGAATTTGCGTCGTTGCACATCCCACGGACCAGCGGTCAAGTCGAGAAGGCCAATGGCATCATGTGCAATCAAGAAACTCCTGCTAGGACCATTGGAAAAACCTCGGCATACGGCCAGAGGAGATGCCAAGTGTGTTGTGGAGTATGAACAACACCAAATACGGCTGACATGACCTTAGATTTTGCGGGGTCAGCCAGGTGACAGTCTTACCGATGAGAAATGAGCATGATTTTAACCAGAGTCACATAATAGTGAAGAAACCTCGAGAAAGCTTTGGAGGATAGCGTCGATGCATGTGACTCGAGGCAGGGAATCTGTCACGAGTCGCTAAATATCAACCAGGACTTGAAGAATTACCACAGGCGACGATTGCGCCAAGATCCTTCCAAGTTGGTGATTTAGTTTTGCGCGACTCAACCAAAAAAGTCATGAAAAGCTCGAGTCACCGTGGCTTGGACCCATCGTCACGAAGTAATCGAAGGAGGAACATACGGAATCAAGGACAAGAAGACGAGGAGAACGTTGAGCCAAATCCTTGGAACGTGGCGCGGCTTTTTCGCTTAGATGCCGAAATATAGTCTCCTATGTAAACATACAATGTACTTGACAGCCCGCGAGTTTTTCGAGACGCATTCTTTTCCTTTTCGGAGACATAAGTGGGGCGGGAAGGTTTTAATGAGGCGGGCTCGCGGTGTTGCAATATAATAAAGATAGTAGAATTATATATCTTTCTCGACAGGGCTCGGGGCTTCCTCTAGACGGTACAATATATATGCACGGTGCGACAAATACAACTGTAAAAAATATCCGCCCTTGTGTATCAGACACCTGTGCAAAATAAAATATCGACAAAATAAGCAGGTCTCAACATAAAGATCGGGATCCCATACCGGAAAAATAGTACAAGTATAATTTATTTTGCTTGGGACAACCTCGCATTATAAAACAAAATCTGCAATCAAAGCAGCAGGGAGCTTAGGTAAAAAAATACATAGAACTTTACAATACGATTGTATACACAAAAAGAAACAATCTTAGGAACAAGTTTATCTTCAAGGATTTCCCAATATATTGTTATGGTTAAGCGCTCATTATTTACAGCACGAGTGCTATGCTGAAGTAATGTTTACCCTTCTGAAAAATTAGGCATCCTAAGAAGTTCATCCATCATATCTTCGGCAAAAGGAGTAACAATATCATCATATTTGCCAAAGTTTTCTTTTCCTCTTGACATTTCTCCAAGCACTGGAACAATTTAGGCTCGTCTAACCCGGGTATGAATTTTTACCATGATCATGTTCGCAAACCTTGCGGCGACTAGTTGAGCTCGCAGAAACCCATGGATTCGCGGAGCATCTCAAGAGCTTATCCATCAACGAGGAAGAGTTTACGGCATCTTGTGCAGAGAAACATGGTACCATAGACAAAGAGACAAAGTCTCGTACGAAGTCGAGATACCGCAGACAGAAGCCTTGATCTTGAAATCGACGATGCGGCGAGTAGTTAAGGCGTGCCCCAAAAATTTGAACCATGCTCCAATGCAAGTTTGAGAAGCGCATTAGATCGAGCTTCGACACACGTTCATCTTCGATGGCAGCATCAAAAAGAACCTATTATCTCTTAAAAAAGTCAGTGAGCAATAAGGAGACAAGAAAGAAAAAGAAGAAACACGACAAAGATAATGAAACATACACATATATCAATGTGTACGTCGATGTTGAAACTTAGAATTTTCTCGAACGAAGGCTGACAGCCCGAGCATGGCGGAAGTCCTTCGTGATGGCAGAGCTTGTTGGAGTGCAATTTTTCCCTTTCAGAAGATTTTAAAGAGATTGTTCCATGAGCATAGGTGATTGCTTCTTCATGGTTAGACTTATTTAAGTTCTTCCAAATCATGTCTTGAGTTCTTATAGAAGAATCCTATGAAATACCCAAGGAAGCACTTTTAGGTATTTTCGTAGAGTGCGAGGCAGCAGGGGATGTGTCGGAATATCCAGCCCCGGTATAATTGTCAAAAATCAACTGAAAATAAAAAGATTTCCGATATCAATCATCCAGCAAAATATAAATTTATTCAACATTAAAGTATATACATCGCTATTACAAAAGAAAGATCACTGAAATAGCTGTCGCCAAAACTACTAAGGCGACAACATCAAAAGATTAGATAAAAGACAAGGTGGTCTACTTGACCTCGGCAGACAAGCTGGGCCGAGTCTTGGTTTAACACCAAATGAGAGGATGGGTCTTGCGGAAGGTTTGTGACTTTAATTGGGGTGCAGGCCTGTCTCCATCTCTCCCTATGTTGCCAACTTTGGCCCAGTCGACGTCTTGTTGACTATCGGTCCCAGTGGTGCCTTAGCCAGTACCAGGAGCTAATAACAATGAGGCTCAGCCCAAGATCTTCGAGGCCCGTTGAAGGTTTTGTGAGCTCCACAAAGTAGAGGTCTCACTCTTCGGGGAAGAAGTAGGAAGAAAGCTTCAGCAAGCCCATTATTTCAAATTGATCGTAGCTTCATCCCCATGAATCTCGACAAGGGTTGAAGTGATCAGAAGCTCGTCACCAACGGGACCGTCATATTCTTGATGTGTTCGCCCTACAAACAATCAGACAGCCGTATAAAAAATAAAGAATACAGGTGAAACGCGAGATAATCCGAGGAAAAGCAAGGATTCAAGAACTTACTAACAAAACGCCGAGCTTGTGATTCCAAGCGGGAAAGAATCTCTGCCTCTCGAGCTGATTGCTGAGTTATGTTATTACTTAAGGAAGTTTCAGCCTTATGAAGCCTCTTTCGAAGATCTTCAATGGTGGCAGCATCCTTTTCAGCTTTTTGGCGAGCTTCTTCGCTCTGCTTCAACCTAATAGCAAGAGCGTCCGCACGTTTGTTGCTTTCCGCAAGATCTCCTGGAAAAATTGCGGCAGATAAATACTATGATAAAATCATGGTACACATGCAACAAAGGAACATGACAATAACACCTTCGAGCTTCTTGGTGTAGTCACGATACCCGACAAATTGGGTACCAAGGCGAATAAATTCCTTCATCAGAGGCTGAAGAAACGATCAAGGAGGAAAAAGAAGTCAATATAACCAATATACAACAACATTTAGTATGATCGAAGTATTGAAAGATTCAAGACTTACATCATCCAATGAAGGTGTCGAAGAACCACCAGGGAATTGGATAGAATCTCTCGATGGCTCAATTCTCGCTCCTTTTGATGGAGAGGCACGGGGGATCTCAACTAGTGGCGGTTGCACGATGTCTTGTTGGGGAGGAGAAGTTTCATCCCCATCATGTTGAGCTTCCGACACAATCAAAGTATGCGATGTACTCGTTCGTGCAGTAGCATCAACAGCTTGTTCTTCCTCGTCATCACTACAATAAAATGGCGGTAGTATAAGAAGTAAGAGAGAAGAAACATCAAAACAATAGTAAGGAAGTAAGGAGTAACTCACGGGCGCGAGGGCATCGGTGTATGGATTAAAGGCGCACATGTGAAGGTAAGCACCCGGCTTTAAATCTTTGGAGATCTTTTCGTCATCTCTTTATCTTGAATCATGAGAGAGAGTGTGTCGAACGATGTCATACGACTCGGCCGCAGTTGTGAGAACCCGCGATTTGAGGTGGCGGGCGCGTGGTGCTTTGGTTGTCATCATCGACAACGCACGCTCCTCCACTTCTCCACCTTGAAGGAGGAAGAGAATGAGGTGGCCTACGAGAAAGAAAAGTGTCGAGAAAAAGGCGTTAACAAATAGTGTCGACAAAATAACAAAGCTAGGAAGTAAACAATACGGCTATTAAAGGAAATTACCTCGGGAGGGTTTGGCGCTACTATATGGCGCGACACGGCAAGAAGTGGGAACTAAATCCTTCTTGTTGAGCGATGATATGCGGATAAGTTTTTCAAAGTCCTTCAAGGGAAGATCCTTTGAGAGTCTGTCAGCATCTTCTTCACCAGCGTATTTCAGAAGGGGTTTCGCGGGCTTTGGAGAGGCTGCACTCTAGTCCTAAGGAAATAAGCGGTAAATCTCAAACTCTTCGAAAGAGAAGTTCTTTCCCGCGGGTGATGCATGGCCTCGTGAATCCGGGTCTGTTGTCTCTGTGTAATTCTCGCGGTAGCTTCAACATCCCAAAAACGTGTGAAATATTTTAGCTTCTCAAAGATCAAGGCGATGTTTTCTTCACGGATTGGAGCTTTCTTCATGGATGTACAGCCACTTTCCGCCGACCTTGAACGGAGTCGGATTTGACATCGAAATAGTCGACTTCCGAACGAACACATATAACAACGCCAATATTGTAGGCGCGTTGTGGTGGCTATTGCGCGAATACAAAAGATGCGCTTCCACAGGCCCAATTGGGTTGGACCCCGAGAAAGCACTCACAGAGTGTGATAAAAATCGAAATGTCGAGGGAGAGAATTGAGTAGATGATGCAACTGAAGCCCATAGACAAAAAGGAGACCACGTAGAAATGATTGGGGGAGAAAGTCCTCGGATGAGGTGGTTGATGGCGTGCTCACACGTTAGTTGGGAACCCCAAGAGGAAGGTATGATGCGCACGATGTAAGTTTTCCTCGAGAGAAAAACCAAGGTTGATCGAACCAGGCGGAGCCAAGAAGCACGTTGAAGGTTGATGGTGTCGAAATGTGATGCGAAACACCAGGGATTCCAGCGCCAACTAGGAACCTGCAACACAACCAAAGTACTTTGCTAACGAAGCAGTGAGGTTGTCAATCTCATTGACCGTAACAAAGGATTAAACGTATCGAGTGGAAGGTGTTTGCAAAGAAAACGGTAAAACAAGTAGAATGTATGCTATGTAAAAGATAGGACCGGGGTCCACGGTTCACTAGAGGTGTCTACTCCCATAAGATAAAAGCATGTTGGGTGAACAAATTACAGTCAGACAATTGACAAATAGAAAGGCATAATAATGCATATACATGACATGATAAATATAGTGAGATTTAATTGGGCATTCGACAAAGTACATAGACCGCAAATCAAGCTGCATACATGCCTAAAAAGTCCACCTTGAGGTTTCATCCGAACCCCTCCGGTATTAAGTTGCAAAGCAACGAGACAGCATTAAGTATTGTACGTAATGTAATCAATAACTACATCCTTAGACATAGCATCGGGTTTATCCCTAGTGGCAACGGCACGCATCGCCTTAGAACTTTTACCATCCATTGTCGAGGGTATCAATGAAACTGGAGCACTATCGAGCATAATTGCTCCCTCTTGGAGTTAAGAGTAAACTGGCCAGAGCCTCTACTAGCACGGAGAGCATGAGATCATAAACAACACATGAACAATAGATTATTAATCACCATAATCATAGTACTCTCTATCCATCGGATCTCGGCAAACACAACATATAGAATTACATATAGATGATCTTGATCATGTTAGGCAGCTCACAAGATCTAACAATGAAGCACAACAAGGAGAAGGCGAACCATCTAGCTACTGGACCCATGGTCCGAGAGTGAACTACTCTCATCACTCCCAGGAGCGATCATGGCGATGAAGGGTCCTCGGGAGATGAATCCCCTCTCCGTGAGGTGCGGAGAAGCGATCTCCTGAATCCCAAGAGATGGGATTCGCGGCGTGACGTCTCACAGCCAGGTTTTGTATCGGTAGCTCTCGGTCTTGGGGGGTTGTGACGGGAGCTTTTAAGTAGGCGGAAGGTCAACGCGAGGGGCACGGGGAGCCAGGGGGCGGTCGGCGGCCGAGGGCACAGGCATGTCGCCACCCTCTGGCCTCTCGTGGCCAGCTACCGTCTTCGGTCTTACGGAAGCTTACGTTAAAAATAGGACATGATTTCGTCCGATTCCGGAAATATTTCTTTACTAGGATTTAAAACCAAAACAATGACAATAGTAGCTCTTGTCTGTTAATAGGTTAGTTCAGAGAAATGCATAAATATGACATATAATGTGCATAAAAACATGTGGGTATCATCAATAAAGTAGCATGGAGACATAAGAAATTGTCGATACGTTGAACGTATCAGCATCTAAGCAGATTACTTTCGTCCCGAGCGGGTAAAACGATAACAAAGATAATTTACGAAGTGACATGCCATCATAATCTTGATCATACTATTTGTAAACATATTGAATGCGATCAAGCAAAGGTAATGACATGAGTAAACAATGAATCATATGACAAAGACTTTTCATGAATAGTACTTCAAGACAAGCATCATTAAGTCTTGCAAGTACTTCAAGACAAGCAATAAATCAAAGTAAAAAGTTGAAGCAACACTTAGGAAGATTAAGTTTCAGCGCAATTGCTTTCGACTTGTAACATGTATATCTCATGGATATTGTCAACATAAATTATAGTAAGTGCAATATGCAAGTATGTAGGAATCAATACACAGAGTTCACACAAGTGTTTGCTTCTCCAGGTGGAAGGAGATGAGTGTGACTCAGCAGCTAGTAAAGATAGTTGCTAATGAGGAAAGCATCGATTGCGGTATTTGTGCTAAAACTTTTATTTTGAAAACATGAAGCAATTTTGTCTTGGTAGTAATAAAGCATATGAGTTATATATAAAGTATATCTTACAAGTTGCAAGCCTCACGCATAGTATACTAATAGTGCCAGCCTTCGTCCTACTTAACTTGGACTCCAGGATCTTTGCATGCCATGTTTCAACCAAATGTGCAAAGGGGTACCTCCATGCCTTGTACCAAGGTCCAAGGAGAATGCTCGCATTTGGATTTTATTGATTATTCTCAGCTTAGACATCCATGCGGGACAACATGGACAGCAGATAATGGACTCCTCTTACATGCATAAGCATGTAGCAAAGTTATTATTCTCACATGAGATATGTCCAAAACTGAAACTTCTACCATGGTTCATGGCTTTAGTTAAGCGGCCCAATGTTCTTCTCTAACAATTTGCATGCTCCAACCACTAAAATGATAGACCTTCAGACAAGACGGACATGCATAGCAACTCACATGATATTCAACAATAGTTGATGGCGTTCCCAAGAGAAGCATGGTTATCGCACAACAAGCAACTTAATAAGAGATAAAATGCATAAGTACATATTCAATACTACGATAGTTTTAAGGCTATTTTGTCCCATGAGCTATATATTGCAAAGGTGAATGATGGAATTTTAAAAGGTAGCACTCAAGCAATTTACTTTGGAATGGCGGGTAAATACCATGTAGTAGGTAGGTATGGTGGACTAAATGGCATAGTAGTTGGCTCAAGTTTTGGATGCATGAGAAGTATTCCTCTCGATACAAGGTTTAGGTAGCAAGGTTATTAGAAGCAAACTCAAGGATGAACAAATTAGCAAGACTCACATAAAAGACATATTGTAAACATTATAAGACTCTACAACATCTTCCTTGTTTCCAAACTCAATACTAGATATTATCTGAACCTTAGAGAAACCAAATATGCAAATCAAATATTAGTAAGCTCTATGTATTTCTTCATTAATGGGTGCAAAGCATATGATGCAAGAGCTTAAACATGAGCAGAACAATTGCCAAGTATCACATTATCCAAGACATTTTAGAATTACTACATGTAGCATTTTCCAATTCCAGCCATATAACAAATTAACGAAGAAGAAACTTCGCCTTGAACATTATGAGTAAAGCCTAAGGACACATGTGTCCATATGCAACAGCGGAGCGTGTCTCTCTCCACAAAGTGAATGCTAGGATCCATCTTATTCAAACAAAAACAAAAACGAAAACAAGCCGACGCTCCAAGTAGAACACAAGATGTGAGTGAATAAAAATATAGTTTCGGGGGAGGAACACGACAGTGTTGTCTGATGAAGAAGGGGATGTGGGCATCTGGCTAGACGCTTGAGTCTTCTTAAAATATGCAGGGATGAACCAGGGGCATACTCAAACAAACTTTCACTCCTCTTGATCTTGGTATATCATTCTCTCCTACACTTGAAAACTTCCTTCGCACCAAACTTCAAGCAAACTCATTAGAGGGTTAGTGCATCATTAATAATTCACACATTCGGAAGGTGACACAATCATTCTTTTCACTTCTGGACATTGCATAATGCTACTGGACATTAATGGATCAAAAGAAATAAATCCAACATAGCAAAAGAGGCAATGCGAAATAAGGCAGAATCTGTCAAAAACAGAACAGTCCAGAAAGACGAATTTTTAAATTGATCAAATGGAAAAACTCAAAACTAATGAACGTTCGTACATATCAGAGATCACTCGTAAATTGGCAGATTTTTTCAATTTTCTACAGAGAATTATGCCCAGATTAGTGTGGCAGACAGCAATGCTGTTTCTGCGCGATCCCAAATATAACATCAACTTTGACACAGAAACTTTACTTGCTTTAAAAACATGATAAGGAGAGAGTTTGCTACAGTAGTAAACAACTTCCAAGACTCAATAAAACAAAAAATTGCTGTAGGTAAGAACATGGGTTGTCTCCCATAAGCGCTTTTCTTTAACGCCTTTCAGCTAGGCGCAGAGTGCAAATCAAGTAACATCAAGAGTAGAAGCATCAACATCATAGCTTGTTCTAATAATAGAATCAAAGGCAACTTCATTCTCTTTCTAGGGAAGTGTTCCATACCTTTCTTGAGAGGAAATTGATATTTAATATTACCTTCCCTCATATCAATAACAGCCCCAACGGTTCGAAGAAAAGGTCTTCCCAACACAAGTGGACAAGATGCATTGCATTCAATATCCAAGACAACAAAATCAACGAGGACAAGGTTATTGTTAACCGTAATATACATTATCAATCCTCCCCAAAGGTTTCTTTTTAACATTGTCAAGAAAGATTAACATCCAAATAACAATTCTTTAATGGTGGCACGTGAAGCATATCATAAATCTTTTTAGGCATAACGAAAATACTTGCACCAAGATCACATAAGACATTACATTCAAAGTCATTGAATTTCATTTTAATGATGGGCTCCCAACCATCTGCTAACTTTCTAGGAATAGAAGTTTCAAGTTTTAGTTTCTCTTCTCTAGCTTTTATGAGAGCATTTGTAATATGTTTTGTAAAGGCTAAATTTATAGCACTAGCATTAGGACTTTTAGCAGGTTTTTGCAAGAACTTTATAACTTCAGAGATGTGGCAATCATCAAATCTAAATCATTATGAGCTACAGCAATGGGATCATTATTCCCAAGGTTGGAAAAAATTTCAGCAGTTTTATCACAAGCAGTTTCAGCAGTTTTAGCAATTTCAGGCAGTTTTGTACGCTTTGCACTAGGGGTAGAAACATTGCCAACACCAATTATTTTACCATTGGTAGTAGGAGGTGTAGCAACATGTGGGAATTATCATTACTAGTGGTGGTAATAGTCCAAACTTTAGCTACATTATTCTCTTTAGCTAGTTTTCCATTTTCTTCTCTATCCCACCTACATGCACAGCCATTAATCTCATATTCTCATTAATTCTAACTTGGATGGCATTCTCTGTAGTAGTAAACTTATTATCAAGATCATTATTAGGCATAACTTTCCACTTTAAAAGATTAACATCAGCGTATCAACTCTAGAAGCGATAGTATCAATTTTATCAAACTTTTCCTCAATTTGTTAAAAGCAGGTTGTGTACTAATAAATTCTTTAAGCATGGCTTCAAGACCAGAGGAGTACACTTCTATTATTGTTGTAAAATTTCCATAAGAATTGCCATAACCATTACCATTAGCAGGAGGATATGGCCTATAATTGTGCAGGTTGTTCTATAAGCATTGTTGTTGAAATTATTATTTTTAATGAAATTCACATCAACATTTCTTCTTGAGCAACCAATGAAGCTAAAGGAACATTTATTTGGATCAACATTAGATCTACCATTCACAAGCATGAACATAATCACATCAATCTTATCACTCAAAGAGGAGGTTAACTGAATTTACCTTCTTACCTTGTGGAGCTCTTTACGTGTGCATTCAGAGTAATTCACCATCATATCATCCAAAGTTTTGTAGCCGCCCCCCAATGTGATGGACATAAAAGTACCTCCGGCCAGCTGAATCCAATAAATTCAGCGAAGAAAATATCCTGCATAAAAGGTTGGATGATCATCCAAGTAGATCAGTCCATGGGTTGAGCAATTCTTTACCAAAGTTTTCATTCTCTCCCAAGCTTGAGCAACATGTTAATTATCTAATTGTTTAAAATTCATTATATACTTCTCAAAGAAATAATTTTAGCGGGAGGATAATATCTACAATAAAGCATCCTTGCATTTAGTCCATGAATCAATATTATTCTTAGGTAAAGCAACCAATCTTTTGCTCTTCCTCTTAATGAGAAAGGAAACACTTTCAATTTAATAATATCACCATCTACATCTTTATCTTTTGCATTTCACAAAGTTCAACAAAACCATTGAAAATCTCAGCTACACATCAGAACTAGCACGAGAAAATTGTTCTCTCATGACTAGATTTAGTGAAGCAGGTTTAATAAAATTCTGTTGTAGTGGCAGGTGGAGCAATAGGTGTGCACGTAAATCATTATTATTTGCATTTTTGAAGTCACACAATTTTTCATTTTAGCAACGGTAAATAGAACAAACTAGATAAAGTAAATGCAAGTAACTAATTTTTGTGTTTTGATATAGAGAGCAAGACGGTAAATAAAGTAAAACTAGCAACTAATTTTTTTGGGTTTTGATTTAGTGCAGCAAACAAAGTAGTAAATAAAATAAAGCAAGGCAAAAACAAAGTAAAGAGATTGAGAAGTGGAGACTCCCCTTGCAGGGTGTCTTAATCTCCCCGACAACGAGCGCCGGAAAAACGATGGCGTGTAACTCACACGTTCGTTAGGAACCCAAGAGGAAGGTATGATGCGCACGGTGGCAAGTTTTCCCTCAGAAAGAAACCAAAGGTTTAATCGAACCAGTAGGAGCCAGAAGCACGTTGAAGGTTGATAATTCGCGAAATGTGATGCGGCGCAACACCGAGTTCGTGTCCAACAGGAACACACACAACTGACAAGTACTTTGCCCACAAGCAGTGGGGTTGTCAATCTCACCGACTTGTTGTAACAAAGGATTAAACGTATGATGTGGAAAATGATGTTTAAGAAAGCTTGATGCATAGTAGAATGTATGCTATGTAAAGAATAGGGCCGGGGTCCCGCAGTTCACTAGAGGTGTCTCTCCCATAAGATAAAAGCATGTTGGGTGAACAAATTACGATTCGGGCAATTGACAAATAGAAAAGGCATAATAATGCATATACATGACATGATAAATAGAGATTTGAGTGGGCATTACGACAAAGAACATGGACCGCCATCCAGCTGCATCTATGCCTAAAAGTCCACCTTCGGGTTATCGTCGAACCCCCTCAGTATTAAGTTGCAAGCAACGGAACAATTGCATTAAGTATTGTGTAATGTAATCAATAACTACATCCTTAGACATAGCATCAATGTTTTATCTAGTAGGCAACGACACATCACAACCTTAGAACTTTCGGTCACTGTCAGGTGTCATTGAAGGCATGAACCCACTATAGAGCAAATTACTCTCTCTTGGAGTTAAGAGTAAAAACTTGGCCGAGCCTCTACTAATAACAGGAGAGCATGCAAGATCATAAACAACACATGAACAATGGATGTTAATCACCATAATCATAGTACTCTCTATCCATCGGATCTAAACAAACACAACATATAGAATTACATATAGATGATCTTGATCATGTTAGACAGCTCATAAAATCTAACAATGAAGCACAACAGGAGAAGACAACCATCTAGCTCTTGCTATGGACCCATGGTCCGAGGGTGAACTACTCACTCATCTCTCCGGAGCGATCATGGCGATGAAGAGTCCTCGGGAGATGAATCCCTCTCCCCGTGGGGTGCGGGAGGCGATCTCTGAATCCCGGGAGATGGGATTCGCGGCGGCGTCTCTGCAAGGTTTTCCGTATCGTGGCTCTCGATGCTGGGGGTTTCGTGACGGGAGCTTTAAGTAGGCGGAAGGTCAACGGAGGGAACCTGAGGCCCGGGGAAACGGTCGGGCGCGGCGGGGCACGGGCCGCGAAGCCACCCTCTGCCTCCTGGCCAGCTTGATTAGGTCTTCGGTCTTGGGCTTAGTGCAAAATAGGACAAATGAAGTTTGGTCAATTCCGAGAATATTTCTTTACTGGGATTTCTGAAACCAAAACATAGCAGAAAACAACAACCGGCTCTTCGGCATCTTGTTAATAAGTTAGGTTCGAGAAAATGCATAAATATGACATATAATGTGCATAAAACATGTAGGTATCATCAATAAAGTAGCATGGAGACGTAAAATGCTCGATACGTTGGAGACGTATCGATTGATCAACCAAACTGACCCGGTAGTTGATTGGAGGCTTTGGGTCCTCCTTGGGGAACCGGAGCGCGTTCTCCTTCTTGCTGAATCCCATCCTCTTCAGCATGTTGATGTCTTGGCCTGAGATCTTGGATCTCTCCCACTCAGCACTTCCCAGATCTGTTGATGTCATCTTCGATTCGGGTGTGCTGTGTCTAATCAGACGAGCGTGCGGCGGCATCAACGGAGCTAGCAGAGAAAGGAGAAAAGTGCTCGAGCGCTAGAGCTACAAGGGAGCAGTTGCAGAGGAGAAGCAGAGATGCGGCGTGAGCCAAAGTGCTCAAGGAGGAAGACGATGGCTTTATATAGCGGTGTGACGGATCGTCGCAACCGTTGGATTGACAAGTAAGGATATAGATGGCAACCACGTGGACAAGAGGTAAAAGTGTATTTTTGCGAACAGGCAGGAGATACAGTAATAGTGAAAGAAAAAGCGGAGGACGTGTGTCCCACACTTGCACGACTCAACCGGATAGGAAAAAGGGACCCACAAGACAGTGACAAATAGCGGTTGTCAGTTTCCAAAATAGAGATCGTGGCTATCATCGACAATGATGTCATTATAGAAAGATAAAAGCTCGACTAAGAAACAAAGCGAGAATATCGGCAATGCAAGATTATTTCGAGAGCCTTCGAAATACAAGTTTTGCCCAAATGCTCGGGGCTACTTTGGAAAAATAAAAACTTGAGTATGACAAGATAAAATAGCGAAACCTATGACCGTGCAAAGCATTTGTTCATAATAGGGGGCTACTCCCATCGGGACGGTGTACTTGCAAATAGATATGAAACTATGAACAGAACAAATATAGCGACGGAGGGTATAAATACATGGAGCCTACACCCAAGCACAAGTTCTTGGTTGTAGCCTCAAGGGCTACTCCCATCGGGCTTAGCCGCGTACCCGATGAATTTTATCAAAAAAAAGAAACAGAAGTGAGTATATTTCGAGTTACCTGAATATCTACATACTCCCATCGGAAGACAAAATAAGTCCTCAAATATGACTCGATAAAATGTGCTATTCAAACAAAGAAAAAGCACTCGACAATATATTCTCGAGCGCTAAAAGTCGTGAATAAATCGAATACGCAAAACTTTAGAAGTAAATTCGAGATCGTTCGAGCGGCGTGTACCGTCTCGACAGCGGGCCACTACTTTCGTATCCAACGGATACGAAGAAAAATCCCTAACGGACGCGTTAGGTGCCCGATAAAATATGACTGGGACTCGACGAATGGTAAGACCTTAAGCGGCACATCGAAGTTTACGATGTCCAGAGATCATGTCCGGGACGTGATCTTGATGATTTTGTGGGTGCCATAAACGATTTAACTAGTACTGATCAAATCGGATGAAGCTAGCCCCAACTACAGTTTATCCACCATGCAAAATAATATTTGCATATCGAAACATTATGTAATGAGTAAAGTTGGAGATTTTCTGATTCTTCGATTCAAGAAAAATCTGGGGGGCTACTGACATATCCCCATCATTTTATGAAGATGGTACTCGGGGTTTATTAAAGGCCCCGGGACTCGAAGAAGAAGAGGCTCGGAAGGCCCCATTTAGTGTTAAGGAAAGATAGTTTGTATTAGGAAAGATAGAAATTTGTAATACTCTTACGGGTTGGATACGAAACCCTCCAGGTCGTAACCTTGTGTTACGAAACCCTCGCTCACCACTACATATGAGAATTAGAGGAGACGAAAGAAAACATCCGAATCTCATCAACATAGCCCTAGTTTCATAATCGTGGTACTTTTCGCACAGACCTTGAGATCTACTTGCCCTCTACTTCTAGCAAACCCTAGTCTACAATACGTAAGCATTGACAAGTTAATGCTTGTCTAGCTTAGTTCCTACTCGCCCCTCGAGTAGAGTGTGATAAAATAATAATTTCTGACGAAGTGACATGCTACCAACACCATCTTGATCAACATTATTGTAAGCATATGAGATGGATGCAGAGTGATCTGAACAAAGATTGCTAACAAAGATAATGACTAAATAAATGAATCAAAAACATTTCATGAATAGTACTTTCAGGAACAAGTATCAATAAGACTTTGTAAGAACTAACTCATAAGCAATAAATTCTTAGTAGAGAGGTATTGAAGCAACACAAGGATGATTAAGTTTGGCAATTGCTTTCAACTTGTAACATGTATATCTCATTGGATGTTGTCAACATAGAGTAATATATCAGGTTGATAAGTAAACATGTAAGAATCGATGCACTTTACACAAGTGTTGCTTCTAAGATAGAAAGAAGTGGTGAAACTAACTCATGATAAAGGTGACAAAGAAAGGAAGCATGGATTATATTTTGTGCTAGAGCTTTTGTTTTGAAAACATAGAAACAATTTTGTCAATGGTAGTAATTATTCATATGTGTTATGCATAATACTTCCTACAAGTTGCAAGCCTCATACTAATAGTGCTCGCACCTTGTCCTACTTAGCTCGGAAACACACGGATTATCATCGCATAACATATGTTTCAACCAAGTGTCACAAAGGGGTACCTCTGTGCCGTCTGTAGGAGAAAGCGCACATTGGATTTCTCGCTTTTGATTATTCTCAACTTAGACATCCATGCGGGACAAATAGACAAGAGATAATGGACTCCTCTTTTTTAATGTAAGCATTCAACAACAAATAATATTCTCATAAGAGACTGAGGTTGTATGTCCAAACCTGAAACTTTCACCATGATACATGGCTTTAGTTAGCTACCCAATGTTCTTCTCTAACATATATACATACTCAAATGTTGGTATGAAATCGCACTTACTTCGGACAAGGCAGACATGCATAGCATCTCACATGATATCCAACAAGAGTAAAGTTGATGGCGTCCCAGAAACATGGTTACATTTAAACAAACGCTTATAAAGAATTAAAACACATATTTACATATTCATCATCACAATAGTTTTCAAGCTATTTGTCCCATGAGCTATATATTGCAAAGATAAAGGAATGAAATTTTTAAAGGTAGCACTCAAGTAATTTACTTTGGAATGGCAGAGAAAATACCACATAATAGGTAGATATGGTGGACACAAATGGCATGGGTTTTGGCTTACAGTGTTTGGATGCACGAGAAGCATTTCCTCTCGGTACAAGGTTTGGGCTAGAAAGGTTGTTTGAAGCAAACACAAGTATGAACAGATAAGCAAAAACTTGCACAAGAACATATTGCAAGCATTATAAGAGTCCTCTACAACATCTTCCTTGTTGTTCAAACCTTTAGCAGAAAATATCTAGACTTAGAAGCCAATCATGCAAACCAAATTTAACAAGATCTACGGTAGTTCTACATTAATAGATTAAACTACATGATGCAAGAGCTTAAACACTTGATATATGAGAGCTCAAACAATTGCCAAATTTTCAAAACCATATCGACATTTAGGATTCCAGCAAATAGCAATTTAGCAAGCAATTTGTGCTTCACCATGAACATTAAAGCACAATTAAGAACACAAGTGTTATATGAAAAAGCGGAGCGTAATATCTCAATATAAGGATGATGGGATCCAACTTTATTCAAACCAAAATGAAAATAAAATCAAACCGAGCTCAAAGTAAAGAACATAAGATGTGATGGAATAAAAATATAGTTTTACTAGAAAAAACATGATGTTGTCGATGAAGGGGATGCCTTGGGCATCCCCAAGCAAATGCTAGAGTCTTCTTAAAATATGCAGGGATGAACAACGGGGACAAAGCTTAGATCTTTCACTCTTCTTGATCATGGTATATCATCCTCTTCTCTTGACTCAGAGCTTCCTCCACACCAAACTTCAAGCAAACTCATTAGAGGGTTATTGCATAATCAAAAATTCACATATTCAGAGGTGACACAATCATTCTTAACACTTCTGGACATAAAGCTTCTGAAAGTTAATGGAACAAAAAGAAACTCATTCAACATAGCAAAAGCGGCAATGCGAAATAAAAGGCAGAATCTGTCAAAAACAGAACAGTCCGTAAAGACGAATATGGCAGGGGCACTTAACTTGCTCAAACGGAAAAACTCAAAACTAATGAAGTTGCGTACATATCTGAGGATCACGCTCGTAAATTTTCAGATTTTTAGATTTTCTGAATAGTAAATGATAGACAGCAATGCTGTTTCTGCGCAGCGATCCCAAATATAGCATCAACTTTAGCATAGAAACTTTACTTGGCACAAAAAACATGATAAGGAGAGGTTGCTACAGTAGTAAACAACTTCCAAGACTCAACAATACAGTAAATAAAATAAAACATGGGTTATCTCCCAAGAAGTGCTTTTCTTTAGCGCCTTAGCTAAGCGCAGAAAGTGTAAATCAAGTAACATCAACGAAGAAGCATCAACATCATAACTTGTTCTAATAATAGAATCAAAGGGCATTATTTCTCTTTCTAGGGAAGTGTTCCATACCTTTCTTGAGAAGAAATTGATATTTTAATATTACTTTCCTTCACTATCAATAACAACACCAACGGTTCGAAGAAAGGTCTTCCCAACACAATAGGACAGAATGCATTGCATTCAATATCCAAGGCAACAAAATCAACGGGGACAAGGTTATTTTTAGCCGGTAGTGCGAACATTATCAATCCTCCCCCAAAGGTTTCTTTTTAATATTATCGGCAGATTAACATCCAAATAACAATTCTTCAATGGTAGCAAAATCAAGCATATCATAAATCTTCTTAGGCATATGATACTTTTCAAGATCATAAACATTACATTCAAGATGTTAAATTTCATCTTAATGATGGGCTCACGACCATCTTCTAACTTCCTAGGAATGAAGCTTCAAGTTTTAATTTCTCTTCCCTACCTTTAATGAGAGCATTTGTAATATGTTTTGTAAAGGCTAAATTTATAGCACTAGCATTGGGACTTGTAGCAAGTTTTTGTATATAACTTCAGTAGTATGACAATCATCAAAATCTAAATCATTATGTGCTACTACAACAATGGAATCATTGTCACAATATTTTGAAAACTTTCAGCAAGTTTTACACAAGCGTTTCGACGGTTTTGAGCAATTTTGCGCTTTGCCACTAGGGTGAGCAGTGTGCCAACACCAATTATTTTACCATTGATAGTAGGAGGTGCGGCAACATGAAGAAACAACATTACTAGTGGTGGTAATAGTCCATGCTTTAACTACATTATTTTCTTTAGCAAGTTTTTTCTTTTTCTTCTATCCCACCTAGCATGCAATTCGACCAACATTCTAATATTATCATTAATTTGAACTTGGATGGAGATTTGTTTTAGCAAACCTAGCATCTTTAACTTCCTCGGGCATAACTTTCAATTTTAAAAGATCAGCATCAGAGCGCAAGACTATCAACCTTAGAAGCAAGAACATCAATTTGACCAAGCTTTTCTTCAACATCATTGACCTTCATTTTAATAAATTCTTTAAGCATGACCTCAAGACCAGAGGGTACACTCTTATTATTATAGTAAGAATTACCATAACCACTAACATTATTAGAAGGATATGGCCTATAGTTGTTGTTACCATAATTATTCCTATAAGCATTGTTGTTGAAATTATTGTTTTTAATGGAATTCACATCAACATTTTCTTCTTGAGCAACCAATGAAGCTAAAGGAACATTATTAGTAATATGAGATCTACCATTTGCAAGCATAGACATAACAACATCAATCTTATCACCCAAGAAGAGGTTTCTTCAGCAAATTTACCTTCTTCCTCTCTCCTATGACGGTGTGTGATGCGCGTAGATGTACACGTCCGTTGGAACCCCCAGAGGAAGGTATGATGCGCACGGTGGCAAGTTTCCCTCAGTAAGAAACCAGAGTTTAATCGACTAGTAGAAGCCCAGAAGCACGTTGAAGGTTGATGGTGGGGAGATGTGATGCGGATCGGCGCGACGTGGAACACACAGCAACCAAAGTACTTTGCCCCAGCGAAGCAGTGAGGTTGTCAATCTCACCGGCTTGCTTGTAACAAAGGATTAACCGTATTGTGTGGAAGATGATTGTTGCAAGAAAACAGTAAAACAAGTATTGCAGTAGATTGTATGCGATGTAAAGAATAGGACCGGGGTCCACAGTTCACTGAGGTGTCTCTCCCATAAGATAAAAGCATGTTGGGTGAACAAATTACGGTCGGGCAATGACAAATTGAAAAGGGCATAACAATGCATATACATGATATGATAAATATAGTGAGATTGGTGGGCATTACGACAAAGTACATAGGCGGCCATCAACTGCATCTATGCCTAAAAGTCCACCTTCAGGTTATCATTCGAACCCCATTCAGTATTAAGTTGCAAAGCAACGGACAATTGCATTAAGTATGGTGCGTAATGTAATCGACAACTACATCCTTAGACATAGAATCAATGTTTTATCCCTAGAGTTAACAGCACATCACAACCTTAGAACTGTACTCCTTGATACGTCTCCAACGTATCGATAATTTATTATGTTCCATGCTACTTTATTGATGATACCTACATGTTTTATACATTATATGTCATATTTATACGTTTCTGGAACTAACCTATTAACAAGATGCAGTGCAGTTCACATTTTACACTGTTTTGGTTTCGAAGAAATCTAGTAGGAAATATTCTCGGAATCGGGCCCGAAATCAACGCCCCGGGTTCCTAATTTTCCTAACCATCCAACACCCGAGAGCCGCCGGAGGAAGCTCTGGGGCCCCACACACACCGCGCGGCCGGAGGCGCGCCGCCTGGTGTGGTGGCCCTGTGCCCCTCCGAGGCTGCCCTTCCGCCTTTAAAGCCTCCGTCGCGAAACCCTATTACGGAGGAAGCCACGGTGCGCGAACCAGAGACACCGCCATCGCGGCCAAGATCTCGGGGGACGAGTCTCTGTTCCGCAGCCGCCGGATGGGAAGTGCCCTAAGATTCTCCATGACACAACGCCATCTCCACCGTATCTTCATCACGCAGCTCTGCTCCCATGAGGAGGGTAGTCTCAACGAGGCTCAATGTCTCGGTAGCTATGTGGTTCATCTCTCTCTATGTGTTAATACAATAATCTCATGAGCTGCCTTACATGATTGAGATTCATATGATGATGCTTGTAATCTAGATGTCATTGTGCTAGTCAAGTGAGTTTTACTTATGTGATTCCTCCTGCACGTGTGTAAAGGTGACATTGTAACCGTGTGGGTCTCTTAGGCTATATTTCATGTAATACATTCACTGTTATGAATGGCATAGTGAAGTGCTTATTTATATCTCTTAATGATTGCAATGTATTTTGTATCACAATTTATCTATGTGCTACTCTAGCAATGTTATTAAAGTAGTTTTATTCCTCCTGCACGATGTAATGGTGACAGTGTGTGCATCCGTGTTAGTACTTGGTTTATGCTATGATCATGATCTCTTGTAGATTGCGAAGTTAACTATTGCTATGCTAGTATTGATGTGTATTATTCCTCCTACATAAGCATGAAGGTGACAGTGTGCATGCTATGTTAGTACTTGGTTTAGTCGTTCGATCTTTCTTGCACTCTAAGGTTATTTAAATATGAACATTTAATTGTGGAGCTTTAACTCCGCATTGAGGGTTCGTGTAATCCTACGAATGTGTTCATCATCCAACAAAGAGTGTAGAGTATGCATTTATCTATTGATGTGATCAATGTTGAGAGTGTCCACTAGTGAAAGTCTAATCCCTAGGCCTTGTTCCTAAATATCGCTATATTTGCTTGTTCTTGTTTTATCGTTACTACGCATGTTTACTTCACAATATTACTACCATCAAGCGCACTTGACAAGCACTTTTTCGCCCTGCTCTTTGCTCATATTCATTCATACCACTTGTATTTCACTATCTCTTCGCCGAACTAGTACACCTATTAGGTGTGTTGGGGACACAAGAGACTTCTTGCTTTGTGGTTGCGGGTTGCATGAGAGGGATATCTTTGACCTCTTCCTCCGAGTTCGATAAACCTTGGGTAATCCACTTAAGGGAAACTGTTGCTGTACAAACCTCTGCTCTTGGAGGCCCAACACTGCCTACAAGAATAGAAGCACCAGTAGACATCAAGCACTTTTCCTGGCGTCTTGCCGTGAGGAAAGGTAAAAGGCACTCATACTCCGGTTCAGTAGATGCTTTTCCGCGCCATTGTGTAAAGCTATTTCCTTTAGACTCGTAATTGCGACATTTGGTTTCTTGTTTACACTAGTTAGGCATAATGGACAACAATGACCTTTTTATTCTATTTCTGATTTAAGACATGGATGGTTTGATGCGAAAATTAAAAAACCCATGGAACATATTAATATGAATGCTTTGAACACTATTGTTGCTAATGCTATGGAAAATTCTAAGCTTGGGGAAGCTTTGATGAGCATGATATTTTTAGTCCCAGCATTGAGGAGAAAATTTTTTGATGATACTTTGCCTCTTATATTTGATGATAAGAATAATAATGATATACTTTGTTGAATTTGCTCCCACTACTAACTAATAAAATTGATTATGCCTATGTGAGAGTAATAATTTTATGCATGAGACTCATGATAAGAATGCTTTATGTGATAGTTATATTGTTGAGTTTGCTCATGTTACTACGAAAGTTATTATGAGAGAGGAAAATATGGTTGTAAAAATTTTCATGTTACTAAAATGCCTCTCTATGTGAAATTTTGAAGCTACACTTGTTTTATCTTCCTATGCATAGGAAGCATGTTAGACTTAAATGTGTTTTGAATTTGCTTCTTGATGCTCTCTTTTGCTTCAACTTCTATTTCTTGCAAGTGCATCATTAAAATCGAGCCCATCTTAATGGCTATAAAGAAAGAACTTCTTGGGAGATAACCCATGTGTTTTTTTACTACAGTGCTTTGTTTTATATTTGAGTCTGGAAGTTGTTTACTACTGTAGCAACCTCTCTTATCATGTTTTTGTGCCAAGTAAAGTTTCTATGCTAGAGTTGATGTTATTTGGGATCGCTGCGCAGCATCATTGTCTGTCACGAATTCTGGCACAAGTCTCGTAGAAAATTCGAAAAATCGCCAATTTACGAGCGTGATCCCAGAGATACGCAACTTTCATTGGTTGAGGTTTTTCCATTTGAGCAAGTCTGTGCCATTTTAAAATCGTCTTTACGGACTGTTCTATTTTGATGATTCTGCCTTTTATTTCGCATTGCTTTTGCTTTGTTGAATGGGTTTCTTTGTTCCATTAACTGAAGTTTTGTGCAATGTCCAGAAGTGTTAAGAATGATTGTGTCACCTCTGAACATGAATTTTTGATTATGCACTAACCCTCTAGTGAGTTTGCTTGAAGTTTGTGTGAAGGAAGTTTCAAGGGTCAATAGAAGAGGGTGATATAATGTGATCGAGAAGAGTGAAAGGTCTAGCTGGGATGCCCGTGGTTCATCCCTGCATATTTTAAGAAGACTCAAGCATCTAAGCTTGGGGATGCCCAAGTTTTACTTCTTCATCAACTATCAAGTTTCTTTAGTGAAATATATTTTTATTCCAATCATCTTATGTATTTTACTTGAAGCGTCTGCTTTTATTTTTGTTTTTGTTTTGTTATTTTCATTCTCTGAATAAGTTCATCCTTGTGTGGGAGAGACACGCGCCGCTGGTTCATATGAACACATGTGTTCTTAGCTCATAATATTCATGGCGAAGTTTCTCTTCGTTAAATTGTTATATGGTTGGAATTGAAAAATGCTACATGTAGTAATTTAAAATGTCTTGGATAATGTGATACTTGCAATTGTTGTGCTCATGTTTAGCTCTTGCATCATATACTTTGCACCCATTAATGAATAAATACATAGAGCTTGCTAAAATTTGATTTGTATATTGGTTTCTCTAAGTCTAGATAATATCTAGTATTGAGTTTTGAACAACAAGGAAGACGGTGTAGAGTCTTATAATGTTTACAATATGTCTTTTATGTGAGTTTCTGTATATAGTTTCGAGCTTGTTTCAAATAACCTTTAGCCTAAGCCTTGTATCGAGAGGGAATACTTCTCATGCATCCAAAATCCTTGAGCCAACTACTATGCCATTTGTGTCCACCATACCTACCTACTACATGGTATTTCATTCCAAAGTAAATTGCTGAGTGCTACCTTTAAACAATTCAAAATTTATCACCTCTGATTTGTGTCAATGTTCTATAGCTCATGAGGAAGTATGTGGTGTTTATCTTTCAATCTTGTTGGGCACCTTCACCAATGGACTAGTGGCTTCATCCGCTTATCCAATAATTTTGCAAAAAGAGCTGGCAATGAGGTTCCCAGCCTCATTAATTAACTTGCATTAATAATTCTCTTCACATGTTTTGCTCTGATTTAATCAGTAAGCAACTTAAATTTGCAAATAGACACTCCTCCATGGTATGTGAATGTTGGAAGGCACCCGAGGATTCGGTTAGCCATGGCTTGTGTAAGCAAAGGTTGGGGGGAGTGTCATCTAATAAATAAAACTAAAGTACATGTGTAAACAAAAGAGAAGAGGGATGATCTACCTTGCTGGTAGAGATAATGTCCTTCATGGGAGCCGCTCTTGAAAGTCTGGTTGATAAGGTAGTTAGAGTACCTGCTACCATTCGTTGACAACAACAAACACCTCTCAAAACTTTATTTTTATGCTCTCTTTATGTTTTCAAAATAAAAGCTCTAGCACAAATATAGTAATCGATGCTTTCCTCTTTGAAGGACCATTCTTTTACTTTTATTGTTGAGTCTCACCTATCTCTCTCCACCTCAAGAAGCAAACACTTGTGTGAACTGATTCCTACATACTTGCATATTGCACATGTTATATTACTTTATGTTGACAATATCCATGAGATATACATGTTATAAGTTGAAAGCAATCGCTGAAACTTAATCTTCCTTTGTGTTGCTTCAATACCTTTACTTTGATTTATTGCTTATGAGTTAACTCTTATGCAAGACTTATTGATGTTTGTCTTGAAAGTATTATTCATGAAAAGTCTTTGTTATATGATTCATTGTTTACTCATGTCATTACCATTGTTTTGATCGCCGCATTCATTACATATGTTTACAAATAGTATGATCAAGATTATGATGGCATGTCACTTAAGAAATTATCTTTGTTATCGTTTTACCTGCTCGGGACGAGCAGAACTAAGCTTGGGGATGCTGATACGTCTCCAACGTATCGATAATTTATTATGTTCCATGCTACTTTATTGATGATACCTACATGTTTTATACATTATATGTCATATTTATGCGTTTTCCGGAACTAACCTAACAAGATGCCGAAGTGCGCCTGTTTCTGTTGTTTTTTGGTTTCAAATCCTAGTAACGAAATATTCTCGAATGGACGAAATCAACGCCAGTTCCTATTTTTCCCGAACCATCCGGAACACCCGAGAGCCACCCGAGGGAGCCCTGGGCCCCACACACCACAGGCGCGGCGGAGGGGGCGCGCCGCCTATGGTGTGGTGGCCCTGTGCCCTCCGAGGCTGCCCTTCCGCCTATTTAAAGCCTCCGTCGCGAAACCCCCATTACGGAGGAAGCCACGGCGCGAAACCTTCCGTAGCCGCCGCCATCGCGAAGCCAAGATCGGGGGACAGAGTCTGTTCCGGCACGCCGCCGGACGGGAAGTGCCCGGAAGGCTTCTCCATCGACACCGTGCCATCTCCACCGCCATCTTCATCACCGTCCTGCTCCCATGAGGAGGAGTAGTTCTCCATCGAGGCTCGGGGTGTACCGGTAGCTATGTGGTTCATCTCTCTCCTATGTACTTCAATACAATGAGCTGCCTTCCATGATTGAGATTCATATGATGATGCTTGTAATCTAGATGTCATTGTGCTAGTCAAGTGAGTTTTACTTATGTGATTCCTGAGACTCCTTGTCCCACGTGTAAAGGTGACATGTGTGCCTGTGGGTCTCTTAGGCATATTTCACAGAATACTTATTCATTGTTATGAATGGCATAGTGATGTGCTTATTTATATCTCTTAATGATTGCAATGTATTTTGTATCACAATTTATCTATGTGCTACTCTAGCAATGTTATTAAAGTAGTTTTATTCCTCCCGCACGATGTAATGGTGACAGTGTGTGCATCCGTGTTAGTACTTGGTTTATGCTATGATCATGATCTCTTGTAGATTAAGTTAACTATTGCTATGATAGTATTGATGTGTATTATTCCTCCTACATAAGCGTGAAGGTGACAGTGTGCGTGCTATGTTAGTACTTGGTTTAGTCGTATCGATCTTTCTTGCACTCTAAGGTTATTTAAATATGAACATTTAATTGTGGAGCTTGTTAACTCGGCATTGAGGGTTCGTGTAATCCTACGCAATGTGTTCATCATCCAACAAGAGAGTGTAGAGTATGCATTTATCTATTCTGTATGTGATCAATGTTGAGAGTGTCCACTAGTGAAAGTCTAATCCCTAGGCCTTGTTCCTAAAATATCTATCGCTGCTTGTTACTTGCTTTTGCGTTGTACTGTTTACTTCCAATATTACTACCATCAACACGCTAGCAAGCACTTTTCTGGCGCCATACTACTGCTCATATTCATTCATACCACTTGTATTTCACTATCTCTTCGCCGAACTAGTACACCTATTAGGTGTGTTGGGGACACAAGAGACTTCTTGCTTTGTGGTTGCAGGGTTGCATGAGAGGGATATCTTTGACCTCTTCCTCCCCGAGTTCGATAAAACTTGGGTAATCCACTTAAGGGAAACTTGCTGCTATTCTACAAACCTCTGCTCTTGGGCCCAACACTGTCTACAAGAATAAAGCACCGTAGACATCACAACTGTCCCGGTATCAATGAAGGCATGAACCCACTATCGAGCATAAATACTCTCTTGGAGTTAAGAGTAAAAACTTGGCCAGAGCCTCTACTAATAACGAGAGCATGCAAGATCATAAACAACACATAGGTAATAGATTGATAATCACCATAACATAGTATTCTCTATCCATCGGATCCCGACAAACACAACATATAGTATTACAGATAGATGATCTTGATCATGTTAGGCAGCTCACAAGATCCAACAATGAAGCACAAAGGAGAAGACGACCATCTAGCTACTGCATGGACCCATAGTCCATGGGTGAACTACTCACTCATCACTCCGGAGGCGATCATGGCGATGAAGAGTCCTCCGGGAGATGATTCCCTCTCCAGCGGTGCGGAGGCGATCTCCTAATCCCCCCGAGATGGGATCGCGGCGGCGGCGTCTCGGAAGGTTTTCCGTATCGTGGCTCGGTGCGGGGTTTTGCACGAGGCTTTAAGCAGGCTAAGCAGTTGGCCACACGAGGGCCCCACACGCCAGGGCCGACGCCCCTAAGCCGCGCCGCTGCAGTTGTGCGGTGCCTCGTGGCCCCACTTCCTTCCCCTTCGGTCTTCCGGAAGCTTGCAAAAATAGGACCCGGCGTTGATTTCGTCCAATTCGAGGAATATTTCCTTACTAGGATTTCTGAACCAAAAACAGAAAACAACTGGCTCTTCGCATCTTGTTAATAGGTTAGTTCCAAAATGCGTAAATACGACATATAATGTGTATAAAACATGTAGATATCATCAATAATGTAGCATGGAACATAATAAATTATCGATACGTTGGAGACGTATCGCATCCCTGCTTAGTTCTGCTCGTCCCGAGCAGGTAAAATGATAACAAAGATAATTTCTGAAGTGACATGCCATCATAATCTTGATCATACTATTGTAAACATATGTAATGAATGCAGCGATCAAAACAATGGTAATGACATGAGTAAACAAATGAATCATAAAGCAAAGACTTTTCATGAATAGTACTTCAAGACAAGCATCAATAAGTCTTGCATAAGAGTTAACTCATAAAGCAATAAATCAAAGTAAAGGTGTTGAAGGGAAGATTAAGTTTCAGCGGTTGCTTTCAACTTATAACATGTATATCTCATGGATATTGTCAACATAGAATAATATAACAAGTGCAATATGCAAGTATGTAGGAATCAATGCACAATTCACACAAGTGTTTGCTTCTTGAGGTGGAGAGATAGGTAACTGACTCAACAATAAAAGTAAAAGAAAGGTCCTTCAAAGAGGAAAGCATCGATTGCTATATTTGTGCTAGAGCTTTTATTTTGAAAACATGAAACAATTTTGTCAACGGTAGTAATAAATCATATGAGTTATAAATCATATCTTACAAGTTGCAAGCCTCATGCATAGTATACTAATAGTGCCCGCACTTTGTCCTACTTAGCTTGACTACCGGATCATCGCAATACACATGTTTCAACCAAGTGTCACAAAGGGGTACTCCATGCCCTGTTACAAAGGTCTAAGGAGAAAGCTCGCATTTTGGATTTCTCGCTTTTGATTAATCTCAACTTAGACATCCATACCGGGACAACATGGACAACAGATAATGGACTCCTCTTTAATGCGTAAGCATGTAGCAACAATTATTATTCTCATATGAGATTGAGGATATATGTCCAAACCGAAACTTCCACCATGATTCATGGCTTTAGTTAGTGGCCCAATGTTCTTCTCTAACAATATGCATGCTCCAACCATTAAGGTGGTAGATCTCTTACTTCAGACAAGATGGACATGCATAGCAAATCACATGATATTCAACAAAGATGGCGTCCCCAGAAGCATGGTTATCGCACAACAAGCAACTTAATAAGAGATAAAGTGCATAAGTACATATTCAATACTACGATAGTTTTTAAGGCTATTTTGTCCCATGAGCTATATATTGCAAAGGCGAATGATGGAATTTTAAAGGTAGCACTCAAGAATTTACTTTGAAATGGCGGAGAAATACCATGTAGTAGGTAGGTATGGTGGACACAAATGGCATAGTGGTTGGCTCAAGGATTTTGGATGCATGAGAAGTATTCCTCTCGATACAAGGTTTAGGCTAGCAAGGTTATTTGAAGCAAACTCAAGGATGAACCGGTGCAGCAAAACTCACATAATATACATATTGTAAGCACTATAAGACTCTACACCGTCTTCCTTGTTGTTCAAAACTCAATACTAGATATTATCTAGACCTTAGAGAGACCAAATATGCAAACCAAATTTTAGCAAGATCTATGTATTTATTCATTAATGGGTGCAAAGTATATGATGCAAGAGCTTAAACATGAGCACAACAATTGCAAAGTATCACATTATCCAAGACATTTTAGAATTACTACATGTAGCATTTTCCAATTCCAACCATATAACAATTTAACGAAGAAGAAGCTTCGCCATGAACATTATGAGTAAAGCCTAAGGACATATTTGTCCATATGCAACAGCGAGCGTGTCTCTATCCCACAAAGTGAATGCTAGGATCCATTTTATTCAAACAAAAACAAAATAAAAACAAACCGACGCTCCAAGTAAAGAACACAAGATGTGACCGAATAAAAATATAGTTTAGGGGAGGAACCCGATGATGTTGTCGATGAAGAAGGGATGCCTTGGGCATCCCCAAGCTTAGACGCTTGAGTCTTCTTAGAATATGCAGAGATGAACCACGGGGCATCCCCAAGCTTAGAGCTTTCACTCCTCTTGATCATAGTATATCATACTCCTCTCTTGATCCTTGAAAACTTCCTTCACACCAAACTTCAAGCAAACTCATTAGAGGGTTAGTGCACAATAAAAGTTTACATGTTCAGAGGTGACACAATCATTCTTTACACTTCTGGACATTGCATAAAGCTACTGGACATTAATGGATCAAAAAATTCATCCAACATAGCAAAAGAGGCAGTGCGAAATAAATGGCAGAATCTGTCAAAACAGAACAGTTCGTAAAGACGAATTTTAAAATGGCACCAGTCTTGCTCAAATGGAAAAATTCAAAACTAATGAAAGTTGCGTACATATCTGAGGATCACGCTCGTAAATTGGCAGATTTTTTCGAATTTTCAGAGATTTGTGCCAGAATTCGTGACACACAGCAATGCTGTTTCTGCGCAGCGATCCCAAATATAACATCAACTTTAACATAGAAACTTTACTTGGCACAAAAACATGATAAGGAGAGGTTGCTACAGTAGTAAACAACTTCCAAGACTCAAATATAAAACAAAGTACTGTAGTAAAAACATGGGTTGTCTCCCATAAGCGCTTTTCTTTAACGCCTTTCAGCTAGGCGCAGAAAGTGTAAATCAAGTATTATCAAGAGATGAAGCATCTTCAGCGGGGTTTGGAGTTTTCTCAACCAAGCATAGTATATTGGATACATAAGTTTCAGCGTCTCCCTTTTCATTAGTCTTGGGCTTGCTATTCTCATCGAACAAATTTTCAGGAACAAGCCAAGCATAGTTATTTTCTAGTGCATCATTCGTAGCTAGGAGTTTACATGGTATTGGTGCTTTGATTTCCCCACCATCATTAATATTATTAGTGTACCTTATTCTATCCATGTCCATTTTTTCAAGGAGACCAACAAAATTAGTATGAGAACCTAGCATATTAAATTTAGCAAAGACCTTTCTAGCCTCTCTTGCTAGACCACCAAATTCTCTGAGAAGAGTTTCTAAAACAAAATATTTCTTTTCCCCTTCTTCCATATCACCGAGTGTTAGAAACATGTGTTGGATTATAGGATTGAGATTAACAAATTTAGTTTCCAACATACGAACTAAAGCAGCAGCAATTTCATAGGTAGGTGCAAGTTCTACCAAGTGTCTATCTTCAAAATCTTCAAGAATACTAACATGATTGAAAAATTCTTCTATATTATTTATCCCAACTATAGACCCACGTCCTACCGTATGTCTTTTGTGGTAAAATTAAAAACATGATGCAATAAGCAAAAAGTAAACTAGGCAAACAAAGTAAAGACAGTAACTAATTTTTTTGTGTTTTTGATATAGAGAGCAAGACAAGAAATAAAGTAAAACTAGCAACTAATTTTTGTGTGTTTTGTTTAGGTGCAGCAAACAAAGTAGTAAATAAAATAAAGCAAGACAAAAACAAAGTAAAGATATTGGGAAGTGGAGACTCCCCTTGCAGCGTGTCTTGATCTCCCGGCAACGGCGCCAGAAATTTGCTTGATGCGCGTAGATGTACACGTCCGTTGGGAACCCCAAGAGGAAGGTATGATGCGCATGGCAAGTTTCCCTCAGAAGAAACCAAGGTTTAATCGGACCAGGAGTCAAGAAGCACGTTGAAGGTTGATGGTGGCGAAATGTAGTGCGGCGCAACACCGGGGATCCGGCGCCAACGTGGAACTGCACAACACAACCAAAGTACTTTGCCCCAACGAAAGTGAGGTTGTCAATCTCACCGGCTTGTGTAACAAAGGATTAACCGTATTGTGTGGAAGATGATTGTTTGCAAGAACAGTAAAGAACAATTGCAGATTGTATGCGATGTAAAGAATAGGACCGGGTCCACAGTTCACTAGAGGTGTCTCTCCCATAAGATAAAAGCATGTTGGGTGAACAAATTACAGTCGGCAATTGACAAATAGAAAAGGGCATAACAATGCATATACATGATATGATAAATATAGTGAGATTTAATTGGGCATTACGACAAAGTACATAGACCGCCATCCAACTGCATCTATGCCTAAAAAGTCCACCTTCAGGTTATCATCCGAACCCCTTTCAGTATTAAGTTGCAAAGCAACAGACAATTGCATTAAGTATGGTGCGTAATGTAATCGACAACTACATCCTTAGACATAGAATCAATGTTTTATCCCTAGTGGCAACAGCACAACACAACCTTAGGACTTTCTGTCACTGTCCCAGGTATCAATGAAGTCATGAACCCACTATCGAGCATAAATACTCCCTCTTGGAGTTAAGAGTAAAAACTTGGCCAGAGCCTCTACTAATAACGGAGAGCATGCAAGATCATAAACAACACATAGGTAATAGATTGATAATCACCATAACATAGTATTCTCTATCCATCGGATCCCGACAAACACAACATATAGTATTACAGATAGATGATCTTGATCATGTTAGGCAGCTCACAAGATCCAACAATGAAGCACAAAGGAGAAGACGACCATCTAGCTACTGCTATGGACCCATAGTCCAGGTGAACTACTCACTCATCACTCCGGAGGCGATCATGGCGATGAAGAGTCCTCCGGAGATGATTCCCTCTCCGACAGTCGGGGCGATCTCCGAATCCCCGAGATGGGATTCGGCGGCGCGTCTCGGAAGGTTTTCCGTATCGTGGCTCTCGGTCGGGGTTTCGCGACGGAGGCTTTAAGTAGGCGAAAGGGCAACGCGGGGGCCACGAGGGCCCCACACGCCAGGGCCGCGCGGCCAAGCCCCAGGCCGCGCCGCCCTGTTGTGGCGGCTCCTCGTGGCCCCACTTCCTTCTTCGGTCTTCGGCTTCGTGCAAAAATAGGACCCGGGCGTTGATTTCGTCCAATTGAGAGTATTTCCTTACTAGGATTTCTGAAAACCAAAAACAAATAGCAACTTCGACATCTTGTTAATAGGTTAGTTCCAAAATGCGTACGACATATAATGTGTATAAAACATGTAGATATCATCAATAATGTAGCATGGAACATAAGAAATTATCGATACGTTGGAGACGTATCGTGTGCCATTCAGTAATTGATCATCATATCATCAAGAAGTTTAGTCGCGGCGCCCAGGTGATGGACATAAAAGTACCTCCAGTAGCTGAATCCAATAGGTTCCTCGAGGAAAAATTCAATCCTGCATAAAAGGTTTGGATGATCATCCAAGTAGTCAGTCCATGGGTTGGGCAATTCTTTACCAAAGATTTCATTCTCTCCCATGCTTGAGCAACATGTTCATTATCAAATTGTTTAAAATTCATAATGCTACTTCTCAAAGATATAATCTTAGCAGGAGGATAATATTTACTACTAAAAGCATCTTTACACTTAGTCCATGAATCAATACTATTTTTAGGCAAAGAAAGCAACCAATCTTTAGCTCTTCCTCTTAATGAGAAAGGAAACAATTTCAGTTTTATAATATCACCATCTATATCCTTATACTTTGCATTTCACAAAGTTCAACAAAATTATTAAGATGGGCAGCATCATCAGTACTAACACCAAAATTGCTCTCTCATAACAAGATTCAAGAAAGCAGGTTTAATTTCATAGAATTCTGTAAGTAGCAGGTGGAGCAATAAGAGTACATATAAAATCATTATTATTTGTGCTAGTGAAATCACACAACTTAGTATTTTCAGGAGTACCCATTGTAGCAGTAATAAAAGTAAACTAAGCAAGTAGAATAAAGACAAGTAACTAATTTTTTTTGTGTTTTGATATAGGGCAGGTAAATAAGACAATAAGTAAAGTAACTATTTTTTGTGTATTTTTAATATGTAGCAAACAAGACAGTAAATAAAATAAAGTAAAGCAAGACAAAAACAAAGTAAAGAGATTGGAAGTGGAGACTCCCTTTGCAGCGTGTCTTGATCTCCCAAAAGAAAAAGAGCTTGATGCGCGTAGATGTACACGTCCGTTGGGAACCCCAAGAGGAAGGTGTGACGCGCACAGCACAAGTTTTCCCTAAAGAAACCAAGGTTATCGAACCGAGGAGCCAAGAAGCACGTGAAGGTTGTTGGTGGAGGAATGTAGTCGCAACACACAAAACCGGCGCCAACGTGGAACCCGCACAACACAATCAAAGTACTTTGCCCCAACGTAACAATGAGGTTGTCAATCTCACCGCTTGCTGAAAACAAAGGATTAAGCGTATCGAGTGGAAGATGGTGTTTGTTTGCAAAGAACAATAAGAACAAGAAATAGAATGTATTCAGATGTAAAGGAATGGACCGGGTCCACAGTTCACTAGTGGTGTCTCTCCAATAAGATAACTAGCATGCTGGGTGAACAAATTACAGGTGGGCAATTGACAAATAAAGATTCAATACATATCAACGATGATTACTATGAGATTTAATCAGGGCATTACGAAAAAGTACATAGACCGCTATCCAGCATGCATCTATGCCTAAATAATCCACCTTCAGGTTATCATCCGAACCCCTTCCAGTATTAAGTTGTAAACAACAGATAATTGCATTAAGTATGGTGCGTAATGTAATCAACACAAATATCCTTAGACAAAGCATCGATGTTTTATCCCTAGTAGCAACAACACATCCACAACCTTAGAACTTTCTGTCACTGTCCCAGATTAAATGGAGGCATGAACCCACTATCGAGCATAAATACTCCCTCTTGGAGTTACAAGTATCAACTTGGCCAGAGCCTCTACTAGCAACATAGAGCATGCAAGAACATAAACAACACATATATGATAGATTGATAATCAACTTGACATAATATTCTAGATTCATCGGATCCACCAAACACAACATGTAGCATTACAAATAGATGATCTTGATCATGTTAGGCAGCTCACAAGATCTAAACAATTATAGCACATGCGGAGAGACAACCATCTAGCTACCGCTATGGACCCATAGTCCAAGGATGAACTACTCACGCATCAATCGGAGGCGACATGATGATGTAGAGCCCTCCGTGATGATTCCCTCCGGCAGGTTGCGGAGGCGATCTCCGAATCCCGAGATGGGATTGGCGGCGGCGGCCTCTCGGTAATGTTTTCCGTATCATGGCTCTCGGTACGGGGGTTTCGCGACGAAGGCTATTTGTAGGCGGAAGGGTAGGTCGGGCGACGCGAGGGGGGGACGTGGGCGCTCGGCCAGGGCCGGCCGCGCCGCCTTGTCGGCCACCTCGTGGCCCCACTTTGTTATCCTCCGGTCTTGGAAGCTTCGTGGAAAAATAGGACCGGGCGTTGATTTCGTCCAATTCGAGAATATTTCCTTACTAGGATTTCTGAAAAAAACAGTAGAAAACAACAAGGCACTTCGGCATCTTGTTAATAGGTTAGTGCCGGAAAATGTATAATAATGCTGTAAAGTATGTATAAAACATTCAAGTATTGTCATAAAAGTAGCATGGAACATAAGAAATTATAGATACGTTTGAGACGTATCAACCTCTCAACATTGCAATCATAATTGAATATAAATATAAGCACTTCACTATGCTATTCTGAATTACTCTCTGGATAACGAACACTAATTCACCGTGTAGGGCTGCAAAAGCAAACCTTAAAGATGTATTCCCAAGTACTAATAAACACGCTGTCACTTTGAGCATTCATAGGAGGTACTAACACACCACAATTTCATAGAGACATCCAACTCAAATCATAACCCAGTGAACAAGTATTCTGTGAAATATAGCCTAAGAGACCCACACGGTGCACACACTGTCACCTTTACACACGTGGGACAAGGAGTCTCCGGAGATCACATAAGTAAAATCCACTTGAATAACATAACGACATCTAGATTACAAAGCTCATCATATGAATCTCAATCATGTAAGGAAGCTCATGAGATCATTGTATTGAGGTACATGAGAGAGATTAACCACATAGCTACCGGTAGAGCCCTCAGCCGGGGAGAACTACTTCCTCCTCATCATGGGAGACAACAAAGGCGATGAAGATGGCGGTGGTGTCGATGGAGATGACTCCGGGGCAATTCCCGTCCGGCGGCGTGCCGGAACAGAGACTTTGTCCCCGGGTTTCGCGATGGCGGCGGAGCCCCTGGAGCCTTTCTGGAGTTTCGTCGATTGGTGTAGGGTTTTCACACCACGAGAGATTATATAGGCGAAGAGGCGGCGCAAGGGGTGCCTGGGGGGCCCACACCACACACGGGCGCCCCCTCCTAGCCCGGCGCCTGTGGGCAGGCCCGGGCCTCTCCGTCTCTCCTTCGGTGTTCAGGTCCGTCCGGCAAAATAAGATGTTTGGCTTTGTTTCGTCGAATTCGAGAATATTGCCCGAACAGCCTTTCTGAACCAAAACAAACAGGCTGGGACCCATGTTAATAGGTTAGTGCCGTAAAATGCATCAAAACATCATAAAGTGTGAACAAAACATGTATGTATTGTCATAAAACTAGCATGGAACATAAGAAATTATAGATACGTTGGAGACGTATCAGGGATCAAGAGGTGTCCGAAGGGAAAACACATGGAAATATTTTCAAGGGAAGTGGAGTTTGATGGAGGAATCATGAAAATCATCGGAGAGTGGAAAACCAAAGTAAACATCAAAGACAAAAAGACCGGATAAATTTTTAGATAGAGGGGGAATAAGTTTTCAGTGGGAGTAATAACCACTAAAATAAAGGGTTTATTCCGGGGTGTTGCATGATCCTTCCAATTTAGATACCGGAAAATAAAAGTGCATTTGTCATTGGGATATTAATTATGGACAATGAGCTTATTTTGTATGGATGTGTTCATGAAATCAGGAAACGGAAAAGAAAGATGCCATTGTGCGTTATGAAGCTTGGTATGATGAACTCCTATGATCAGATAGAATGGATTTTTTTCTCAAATAGATGGTGCTTAAGATGGGATTCTCCGATCAATGGTTGGAGTCGTGGAGATGATAATGAGATTTGTATGTTCATACAGGTTCTTTGTGAAGCTCAATGGAGGTATATCGAAAATGTTTATTTTCTCGAGGGACCTGAGACAGGGTGATCTTCTATCTACCTACCTTTTATTTGTTTTGTGTTGTGGGCTTTTCTGCGTTGCTTCACAGGATCGGGAGGAGTGACAAGTTACTTGTGTCTCTTTTGGTAATATCTTCTAAGAGCTCTAAGCTCCCAGGGCTGGGAGAGTCTCTGGTTGATCCGCTTGTCGCTTTCTTTGGGCCTACATGATGCTGAGTTAGCGCGTCGCTGCCTTTGGATTTCAGAGTCGGTCACACTGTCGGTTTATGTGCGTCGTCGGTTGTTGCGTTACGTCTCCGTCGCTGCTGGAACAGGTTCGAAGGAGAAAGGAAAACTCATGGTTGCATACTTGCGTGTAGATCTCTCATCGGTCTTGCATCCCTCCACCTTGCCGTGCCGGTCGCCGGTCGTCGTCTTCTGGTGGTTGCGGACAATGGAGGACGCCGTTGTTCGCTGACCGCGGAGACGAGCACCTCCTGGCGATTCCAGAGGGCAGACGCCGCGCGCCTGGATCGTGGTTGACGCCAGGTGGGGGTCGCCGCCGCCGCCCAGTTCCCTCCGTGGCGGCTCGCCCCATGCCAGCGCCGACGTATACTTCCGGTACCTGCCAGCCAATCCACTGCCTGGAACTCGAAGCGGAACCCCAAATGCGTCGATCTGAGGCCAAGCCCATGGAGGAAATGGCGCAGGGGCGGCCTCACTTTATCGAAATGCTCAGGGAAGCCTCCATCCAGTACGACCACCCCCATCCTCAGGTTTGTCTCTTTATTTTCCTTCCCTGTTTCAGTCTGTACTGAACTTTCGTCGTCTTTACGCTTTCCATGTTTCGGCGATGGCTTGATCAGCAGTCAGCAGCACACCACTGTTTCTATTGCTCTGTTAGCTTCAGTTTCCATTTTCGTTAAGAGTTAAAAACAATGCTACTGATGCATTACTGTCTTCATTCACTGAAAGGTTCAACATATTTACTTGATCAATGGGATTGAGCAGCGGGTTTGTTTCTTAAGGTAGTACAAAGTATTCATCCTGACCAAAGATGCAAACCGACAGTACTGTAGCACAGAGTTACAGCCATAAGCTGTTGCAAAGTATCTGCCAAGTGCTGGAATTAAAAACTTCAGTAAGTAGTTTGGAACACAAGCTCGAGCTGCACATATATATCCTTTGCAGCAGTGGGTTTCTGAACTGCACTTAATTTTATAAACGCACATACCGTATGTTTGGCTGTGAAATGTTGTTCCATTAATGAAATGAAAATGGATACCCGATTCGAGGTTTTGTGCTCAACCAATGTCGGAACGAAAATCAAACTTTATTTTACCATTCAATATACGTGTATCATGTACCCTTGCAGCAAAGCATCTTACCATCCCTTACTATTTAAATAATAGTGTGCATTGTTAATTTAGGCTGAAGATAGTGCTAAACGTCATCAGTGTTAGATATTACAATTAATGTTGATGGGCTAGATTTTATGATCTCCACACATCCACTGATATCACTTGAGTTATAATTTGTGACGTTTCTTATTTCTGCCTCCCACTCCTTTTTTGAGATCTATTAAAGACTATACTGAATAATTGGTACCAGTCAATTATAAAGTTTGTTAAAGTTTTCTTACTAGCAGCAAAGAAAAGTTTACATGGTGCCATGCTAAATACCTCGCTTCAATCCAATAGAAAGAATTCGTTACCAGATCTGCGGATTTCGAATATAATTTATCCTTAACGATTCATGAAGCAGTATGGTGCCTCCACAAAGGCTGGGCAATATTTGGATTTAGTTTCCAGATCTTGAGATGCCTAGATTTTCTAGCATACATGAATCAATTTGAAAAAAAAAATCTGAATCACAGAGTTTTCATCAGGCTTATTGTGTAGTGATAGATTCAGATTTTATCAACCAAATCATCACTTATGTTTACTCTATCATGTTTCTTATTTCCTGCCAATCCTTGGATATAGCATAATTCCCGATTCCTTTGGTCGTTCTAATTATATTTTGGTAGGCATTTTGCTCTTTTCTTTCTTTTAGTAAATTGTATCATCACCTCGTGATCGTGAGTGTTCAAAACAAATGATTCTGAACGGAATTTAGTGCCATGCTAGGAGCACAAGGTATTAACTTTTGCATAAATAGCATAAGGGTTCGGTTCTGAAATAATTGAGCTTCATTTAGCTACGATGATGCAATAGGGTGCTTGCTATTGTTATTCACATGGTTCTTTCATTAATTGCATAGACATTGAGTTGTTGATTTTTTTTATATATACTCCTATCCAGTTTGTTGTGAGAAATGTTTAATATTTTATTTTACAACTACACTTGCACGTATCCTTCAGTTCAAATTGTCCCCATCCAGTTTGGCATTAGTCAGTTGTACCAATTTGCCAATAGCACCGGAAATTTTCCATGTAATTCTGTTATGTGTGAACTCTAGAATGTTATTGGTACTTTGTAGCTTTATCTCCATAATAAATAAATAAATATTGGTTTGCTGAAATCGTCTACAGCCTTCACAAATTGTTCCATGACATGGGATCCGTAACCTGATATGATTTCGTTGCTTACTGCCCATTTGCACTATATGCAATGTGAACTAAAAAGTTCCATAACTCCTGATAAGATACCAAAGTTTATTGGCTTGATATGATTTTGTGTAGCAGGTCTTGCAATCAGCAAACAAAATGTATTTACCTTTTTTTTAGAGTCATACTAGCATTATCATTAATCAAGATGATGCGCTGTCCAGCAGGCACGGTCAGCCATTTACAAGTAGAAGACACAATATAGCTCCCTCTTTAGTTCGCGGGTATGACCTGATTATGTAGATAATGTATGAATCCTTGACACTTTATGCAAATGTCAATTCATATAATAATGTTATGCAATTTAATGGTCTTGTTCGTTTCTTCTGTCTATATAATAGGTGTGCATTTTCGCTTGTTCCTGAAAAATGTCATGCGCTTTATCTATCAATCTTATACACATTCGTGATATACAAGAAAAAGTAATTCCTTGTGAATAAATAGTTTACTGTCTCACCCAAATAAAAGTAGTTTACTTCCACGCTAAATACATAGTTTGTATAACATGATTTAGACGATTGATTTATTTGTTCTGTTGCAGGGTTGCCCTTCTTCTGGATGCCCTTCATGTTGTGGCGACATCGGCTATCATTGCCGCCCTCATGGTTGCAGGGTACCACAACCTGGGTTGGGCCAAGCACAACAGTGCATGTGATAGGCGTCGTTCGGTTGCCCTCACCACTGCTGGAGGCAGATGCGAAAGAGAGATACAAAAGGCAATGCTGCAGTGGGGTTGAAACGGTGCAGTTTTTATGTGATTAATTTGGTGCCATGTTAATCTATGATAGTATGATGGGTACAATAGAATTCGGGAACAGACACATTTTCGTAGCCAATAATATGATGACAGCTAGATGACTCAAACTAATGAAAAATGAATGAGAAAAACTGCCTGTTTTCAGATTAGAAAACAGACACATTTTTTGTCAGCTCGCAAGCATTGTGTTCCAACGGATCTTTTTGTCTCTCATCCTGAGTCCAATGTTGAGTTACCATTCTGCATGAGAAACAACAGCTTGTACCTACAAAACGCCCAATACACTGAGACAAAAGGCCAACAAAAACATCTTCATCAAACAAACGTGTCTGGAGCTCAATCAATGATCGTTATGTCAAGGTGGCTGCTTGACATCAGTGAAAAACATTCGCAAGGCACGATGGGTGCGTATGCGTTAGTTGTGAAGGAAATAAAAGACTCCAACAGAGACTTCGATGAGATCTCCTTCAGCCATGAAGGGGAGCGCTCAAATCTTGAAGCCCACTCCTTAGCGAGGGGTATTTTCTCGATGAGCAAGGCCACCGTGTTGGCTAATTTCACTGCCTAAGCCTCTGTATCCCTAACACTATTGTTGTTTAATAAAGGCTGAACCACTAAAAAAACACCGCACACCCTCCTCAAACTCCACCACAAGCTGGCGCTGCGCCCATGGCGGGATAGATAGAAAAACAAGGAAAAATAAAGAGAGGTCAAATCTGGAATGGCAGAACCGGAGAGAAAGAAGGATGAACAAGTTCAGGGAGATAACTTACTTGGAATTGGGGAAATTCTGTAGTCCCAGGTAGGCTACTGAACTTTCTGTAATCTGTACCATGAAGGGTGTCAGATCAAGGTATTAGCAGATACAAACTAGTGTAGCCAGATGTAATGAAATCTTTACATGACGATAAACAATCCTATAGAACATCATCATCAAATCCACCCTCCTTTTGGAAACAACTAAATTGTTCCATCCAATTCTAAAACTTAACCTCCATCAGAGCAAGTGTAGTACTCAGTTTCCATTTCATTTCTCTGATGCATTGACAAAATGAAGAAACACTGAGTGAGAAAAATGGTAGTGGAAAAATATTCTAAAAGACAACTACATAGTAAAAGATAAAATCAAAAAGTGGCCCCTCCTCTTTTTCCCAGGCTTGGAACTGATTATCAAACTTAAGCATAGCTTAAGTGTATCATGGGCGGAGTTACCCATCCCGCCCCCCCAAAAAATATTGCAGAGACTAAAGTCACAAAGAAAAATAAAAGAGATTTTGTTTTCAAAGATGACAAGCTGAAAACAGAGAAAATGAATGGATATCTGAATAAATGAAGAAACATAAAGCGAGGAAATGATGAAAGCAAATTCTTGAATATGGTTAAGATTTAATGGAAGACTAACATACTGAGCTAATAAGATGGACTAAGAGAATGCAAGACTGAGAAAATAAAGATTGACTGAAAAGATTACAAGACTGAACTAATAAGATAGACTAAGCGATTGCACGACTCAGGTAAGTAAGATGGACTGAACGAATACTTGACTGAGCTAATAAGATAGACTGAGAGAGGCCTGATCAAATAAATATTTCATGAACTAATTAAGATGGACCGAAAGACTAAAAATTGAGCAATGATGGAATGGAAGATTGCAATACTGAAATACTGAAGAAATGACAAACTAACTAACGAAAGAAAGAGGGACTGATAGCTGAAAAATAGAGGCTAACTAAGAAACTAAGACACTGCAAAAGTGAAAGACCGAGGGACTGAACTAACAAACGAAAGAACGAATATAACGGGCAGGAAAATAGAGTAAAATAGAGAAAATGAAAAAGATAACATCAATGAGCAGACTGGCAGGCAACTAAGAGAACTGATAAAACTGAAGAACAAAACCTGAAGAATTCAGATACTAAATAAATTAACTGAGAAACAAGATAAGGAAGGACTGAAGAAATAATCTGAAAGGCCGGAGATCAAATGATAAAATGAAAAAGCTAAACTATTGAAATGAACACTGATAAATACAAAGTGACAGTGAAAAGATAAAGAATGGGATAATGAGAACAAACTGATGGGGACTGAGCAGAACTCAAAAGTAACTTAAATACTTAAATGGTGAAGCATATAAGAGAATAGAATAAGCAAATAATGAAGTAAGGAAAGCAAGTAATCAATATCTGAAAGACTAAAATAATGAATGACTGAGTCAATCAAGAAAGATACAAATGAGAATACCTTATACACTAAAATACTGAGAAAAGAAGAAGCAAATAATGAAGTAATGAAAGAAGATAATCAAGATCTGAAAGCACTAAAGTAATGAAACAAAAGACAAACATAATATGCCGACAACAGAATATCATTCGGATTAGTGAAGTCCATGGCATCACAAAATATCAGAAGATTCCAATAGGCAGTACCAACATCTGAATGAGACCTTGACATAATACCGAAGTAAAAAACAGCAGCACTGAGCTTAGTTGAGCAGATAACCCAAAGAACACTTCACGACATGCATGCTGCACTAGAAAGAACCTTCAAACAGACCACTCAAAGGCACGTCTCTACAACCTTAAGTATTTTCCAAACCAAACTACTACTCCTAGAAGGCAAACAAAATAAATGTTTTTCAATTTTCTTAGTTTAAATCTCAAAGTCAAACTGGCCAAAAGAATAGCTATCATGAGCATGTACATATGTTTCAACAACAAAAATCCAAGCTACACCCTCATCACCTCTTCGTAACATGGCCCACAATATTAGCACAACCAACTTCACATAATCTCACATAAATAGCTTGCTGGGTGAAAGCAAATGGTTCCAGATAAAAGTAGCAAAAATGTCCCAACTATTTATAATTCTGATTGTGCCTGACTAAGTCACAAAGGAACAGGGTCGTACCCAAAAGGCAGAATCACCATTGTCCAGCTATCGAGATAGTTGTTTTGTCAACACAACTAGCATTTGTAAGCAGAACATTAGTGAATCAAAAACTTTGAATGGAACAGACCAACCCAAAACACAACCTTAAATTTATCATTCCGATCATGTCAAGTATCTCCATGGAATCAACTACCGATCTTGCCAATCCACCATAACGAACAAAAATGTAGAGACAAGTGAGATGTAGAACAAGAAAACAATTTCATGTTCTTATCTAGAACATGACACTCAGACACTCAGACCAGCAGAAGCCAAAACTAACGCCTACCCATGAAGCGAATCCCCACGCAAACTATGAAATCTGTTCCAACAGTTAGAATACCATAACCTGAAATCAACTAAACCCTACTATAATCAAGCATTCTTACGCACCAAACTGAAACTAAAGCATAGATGAAGCTCACAGAACAGGTCAGAACTAAAAAAAATACAACCAGTGAGCACACAAACATGAAAAATATGGTCTGATGGTTAGAATAACATACCCTGAAATCAACCTAATCCTAATATAATCAAACAATCTTGCAAACCCCGAAACTTAGAGGAAAGTTACACAACAAACATAATGAAGACTAAACCAAAATTAGAACAAAAATGCCTAAATCGAACATTAGAGCTCCCAAACAACAACCACTGCGCTCCCTTGAACAAAGAGGTACCCCACCGTGCAAAACAAGCCACTGATTTCTAGCAACGACAGCGCCGCCGGGCACCGGCGATACCGTCCAAACCAACCCCCAGTCTCTCATGCACATCAGCTAAATGGTAAATGAAATCAGAGCACACAGGAACCGAGGGAGAAGGCAGAGGAGTACCAGTCTAGCAAGAGGTGGCCATGCCTTCCACGCTCGCGAATGGTTGTTCTCTTCGCCGCAGGTCGAGCAAGCTCGCGATGCACGGCGCTCATCGACGCCGGCCGCGCCGGCAGCGGGGTCGCCACTCTCTTCATCGACGGCGGTGCCGGCCCGCCAAGCACTACTCCATCTGTCGCCGGTTGCGCCGGCTGCGAGGTCGGTGGCGACCAATCCGCCATGGCAGCCTCTGCTAGCTCCCCCCGCTCTCCCGATGCAGAGTGAAACGACAGAGCGGCTTCAGAGATAAAAAAAAAATACCCAAAAATGCTGCGTTGACGAAGTCCTACGAGCACAAAAGTAAAATGAGGGAAGCTGAGAAGTGCCGAGATTCGCGACACAAAAAAGGCATCCGACGGTCTCAAAAGTGACTGTACACCAATTGCAAAACAGCTAGCTGTAATGTAGGAATTCCGTAAAACTTAGGGCCAATTCTTTCAAAATAGTTAGCTAGGCACCATGAATTAATTATATGCGTGAGAAACAAGAGTTGGTTAGTGTTTCCCAGGTGAATTGCTATTTTTATGCCCTAATAGTTTTTAGTGGACGCTTCAAGTCTCCAAAACACATAAAAGCTACATAAACATCATTTAGTGTAGAGAAGATCTGCTATGACTAGAGTCGCAAATCTGGAAACAATGATCCTGCAATCAAAGACATCCATGTGTCCATCCGTAATCTTCTTTTCATGAGTATAATTGACCGTGAGTTAAATTATTACATGTGTCCATAACTTAGAGATCACAATAGAATTTAAACCACAGTAGCAGGAAAACGGGCGCGGCAAAGCGCGCTAGGTCCATCTAGTCTATTCGTACGCCCCAATGCTGAATCTTTTTTTTTCCATGAACAACCAAACGGGCCAAAAGAAAGGGAAAATTTTGGGTCGGGCAAGCTTATCTGACGAATAGTCTACCAAGTCTACAACTACACTGGTCGGCGGGTGCCACTCCAGGAACCAGGATGCTCGTCGCCGCAGCCCAGCTGCCTCTTCCCGCCTCTCAGCCTCGCCGGCGAGATCCGCCGCACCCACAAAAGGCGCTCACCGCCATACTGCGCTCGCGCTTCATCGCCTGCCTCCGCGCGCAAGAGTAAGCAAAATGCCCAGCCTCACCCAATTTCTGCCGGCCTCACCGAGTCACCGGAGCAAAGACCAAGGATTGCCTGGCCCTTCCGTTATCCGCTCTTACTTGTGTGGCTCCCTTGCAGCGCAGAGACGGCGAGGCAGGCGGCCCACGCGGCCGTTCGCGGTGGCGTTTCCGTGGTGAGTCAATTGCTCAAATGCCTTGTTTGGTTTTGCTGGGTGCCTAGATTTGTAGGATGCTCTGGATATGCTGTTTGCTCGTAAAGGAAGATTACTGCCTGTTGGCTGATGAGCTTGTAATATTGTTGTATTTGGAGGAACCATCCATGCTAATCTTTTTCTTTACATGCTAGTTGGTCTACTATCACTTACCTGACGTTCGCGGACGACAACATTGTCTTCCTTGAGGCCAACAGTGACAGTGCATGCACCTAGAGAGTTCTTGGCAGCGTATGAGGCATGTTCGGTTCACCGAGTAAAATTTCACATATTGTTTATCTTCTTTGGAAAAGGTCGCTCGGATGAGACTCGTCGTGAACTGAGAGATGTGGTATCTTGGTTTACCTTCTATCGTGGGGCGCTCAAGCATCTGCTGGAGCGGTCAAGGGGAAAGGTCGACGGATGTAAGAAGGGACAATGACTTTCTAAGGAGGGAAAGGAAACACTTGTGAAGTCGGCCCTTCAAGCGGTGTCAACCCGCTTGATGGGCTGGTTCATGTTGTCTAATAAAATGTGTAATAATCTTTGGTCAATCTCATCTAGGTTCTGGTGGGGTGCGGCAGAGATAGAAATAAAGGTTCATTGGGTCAGTTGGGAGAAGATGTGCGTCACTAGACGAAGAGGTGGAATGTGGTTTCGGAATTACTCAAATTTTAACCAAGCCTTTGGCAAAGAAGTCCTGGAGATTACTCACAAACCCAGAGTCTTTGTGCTCCCGGGTGTTGCGGGCTAGATATTTCAAAGATGGTAACTCTTTTTTAGATGGAAAGATGATAAATTTATTGATGCAAGATGCCCCAAGGGTGATTCTTTCACCTAGATAAGTATCCTTCATTGTTGGGAGCTACTTAAGGAAGGACTGGCATGGATCCCGTGCAACAGTCGTAAACATCCCCTGGGACATAAGCCTTTTTTTGAAACTTTAACCAATCTATTAAGCAAACAGCAGGCCGCCTCATTAAAAACCTTCCAGCCCCCTTCGGTACCCTGGAAGGAAAAGAGTGCGTCTGGAACCTGCTGCCGCGAGTCATATAATAGTTACATCATCTATCAGAGTATGCAGAAGAAAGCTAGGGGGTTCATCGACCCAATTACAAGCATTGCCATTCTGAAAACAAAACCTAGCTAGCTCATCCGCCACTTTATTTGCTTCTCTCGAGCAGTGCTTAAACTTCACATCATCAAATCCCGCTCTTATGTCCAGGCAATCAGCAAAGATCGCAGAATTCTCACTCCACCAAGTGTCACCACCAGTGCATCCTTCAATAGTTTCCAGGGAATCCGATTCCGCTTCAATCCGGGAACACCCAAGTTGATTAGCAAGATTGAGTCCATCCTTCATCGCCATCACCTCAGCCATTGCAGCTGAATTCACATGCGGTATGAACCTGCCTGCCGCAGCGAGAAAGCGCCCCTGGTAATCCCGAAGCACAGCAGCCGTGGCCCCTTCCTTGCGATCGGCATAGAATGATGCATCAACATTCAGTTTTACGTATCTGACCTGAGGCCTTGTCCATTTCATAGTCTGATTCATGCCTCCAGCCATAGTTGCCTTTGCTGCATTTGCCACTATAGAAAAAATAGACATTTTACAATTATATATGGATGGGGTAGATTCGTTATTTGTGATCCGCCTTCTGAGCCACCATAGATACCAGCAAGCTACTGCAATTGTTTCTTTCAGCCCAGTATTAGGCATACCCACCAGATGATTATCTTCTCTTTTCAACAAGTGCTCGAGAACAGCCGATCCTGCTCTATCCTCCAGAATTGAATCATCAATTAACCCGCTAATTCCAATCGATTCCCACAAATTCTTGGCTACTGGGCATTGGAAGAATAAATGCCGCAAATCCTCTGGACCCAAATTGCATACCGGACAACCCGCGGACGTACCAATATGTCTATTTGCAAGAATGCATTTTAAGGGAACAATGCCATGCAGCGCCCTCCAGATAAAAATTTTAACTTTACTCGGGATTTTCATTTGCCAAAGGAGCTTCCAGATTGGATTTACTACTGAAGAACCCGGACGTGCAAACTGTGACGCCGTCGGCCCAAACTGGTGGCGCCATTGTAAATAGTAGCCAGACCGGACTGAATATTTCCCATTTTTGGTACCTTTCCAAGCAATGAAGTCATCAAATCCTTGTGTATTAATTGGAATGCTCATTATACGTGCTACATCCAGGGAATTGAACAGACTATTGAGAATGTCCAAGTCCCATTGTCCTGTAATAGGATCTATTAGCTCAGACACTTTTGTATAGATAGAATTCCCCCGACGAGAAGTGATCATTCTGTTAGGGCTGCAGCTGATCCATGGATCGGTCCAAATATTAATTTTGTCACCATTGCCAACCCTCCAAATATATCCTCTTTTAAAGGTTGTAATCCCAGCCAGGATACTTTGCCAAGTAAAGGATGAACCAGCCTTCGGCCCAGCTTTTAGAATATTGCCATCATGGTAGTATTTAGCTTGTAAGACTTGAGCACACAAAGAGTCAGGAGCAGTTATCAATCTCCACACTTGTTTAGCCAACATAGCCAGGTTGAAGGAGTGGAAGTCCCTAAAACCCATGCCACCTTCATTCTTAGGATAGCATAATTTCCACCAGGCATACCAGTGCATCTTGTTAGTGTTCTCATCATCTCCCCACCAGAATTTTGCTATTGCATCCATCATTTTTTTGCATACACCCTTTGGTATCAAGAACACAGACATAGAATAGACAGAAATTGCCTGAGCCACTGCCTTCAGTAAAATCTCCTTCCCCCCTATGGAGAGAAGCTTCTCCTTCCATCCATTGATCCTCTGAATAATTCTCTCAATAAGGTGCTCAAAACAATCACTTCTTTCCGCTCCTACCAAAGCCGGCAATCCCAAATATTTATCCGATAAAGCCTCCGTATCAATATGAAGAGCTTCACATATTTCTGCTCTCAAGAGGGCATTAGTATTTGGAGAGAAGAATATACTTGATTTAGCCAAACTCACCAATTGACCTGAATTTGCACAGTAAGTATCCAAAACTTGTTGCAAGGAAGTTGCATTGTTCATGTCTGCCTTCATGAGGATTAGAGAATCATCAGCAAATAAAAGGTGTGAAACTGATGGTGCATTTCTGCACACTCTTACCCCATCGATGCCACCAACTTCTTCTTCATACAACAGGAGACTGGATAAACCCTCCGCACATAGCAGGAACAAATAAGGAGAAAGGGGATCCCCTTGGCGTAGCCCTCTTGTAGGGACAAACATGTCTGTTTCCTCAGAATTGAACCTTATTTGGTATCTTACCGATCTGATGCAAGCCATCATAAGCGAGATCCATCTTTCAGAAAAGCCTAGTTTTCTCATCATATTCTCCAGAAAAATCCACTCTACTCGATCATAAGCTTTATGCATATCAAGTTTAACCGCACAAACTCCATTAGTACCTGACCTCTTATTTTTGATAGTGTGAATACTCTTGTATGCCACTAGTACATTATCAGTAATAAGGCGACCTGGAACGAAAGCACTTTGCATAGGAGATATAATATCAGGAAGAATCTCTTTCAAACGCAGAGCCAGCATTTTAGAGATGATCTTATATATGACATTGCAGAGGCTAATTGGGCGGAACTGAGTAATACGTTCCGGATGATCCAACTTAGGGATGAGGACCACCGTGGTATCGTTCCATCCTTCAGGAATCTGTCCAGTATTCAGAGCATGCAAGATTTCATCAGTAATATCATCACCAAAAAGAGCCCAAATTTTTTTGTAAAAAACCGCATGGAGGCCATCAGGGCCAGGAGCTTTATAATCTCCAATACTAAACACCGCCTTCTTTACATCTTCGGCAGTGAAAGGCGAGCAAAGCTTCTCATTCATAAACTCTGTAACTCGTGGCTGAATTTTGTCCAGGACAGCCGGGTCTGTTTCATGCACTTCAGACGAAAACAGATTAGCAAAATAATTAAGAACAAACGGCTTTAAGTTATCCATACCTTCTACCCATTGATCAGGAAATTTTTCTTACGTCTGGCAGATGCAAAATTGTGAAAGAATGAAGTATTTCTGTCCCCATACTGAATCCAATTAGCTCTTGATCGCTGCGACCAATAAATTTCTTCCTGCTCAAGTAGGAGTTCAATCAGATCCGCCATTTCCTTTGCTTTCGCCTCGCTCTCATCTGTAATCTGCCCAGTCATGGCTTTCTCCAGTTCACGTTGAGCTTGGCGTATATTCTTCTTTGGTTGTTTCAAAACCGAGTCATTCCATTGATGCAAAATCTCATGCACTTTATTTAATTTGCCTAACACCCCACCAGATTGGTGTTCAACCTCTCCCCAAGCACGCTCAACAACTTCACGGAATTGTGGCTCCCGAAGCCATTTTGCCTCAAAACGACGGGGTCCATTGTGGTTATTCAACTGAACCTGGTGAGCATCAGTATCTAATAATATTGGACGGTGATCAGATCGGATATAACCCAGATGTTGCACCAAAGCACCAGGGTGTAGAACATCCCAGGCATTATTCGCTACAGCTCGGTCCAGTCTTTCACGGATACGCCCCCGTTTCCAGGTGTATTTATCTCCCACGAACCCCAGATCATGGAGGTTACAGTCATCAAGAGCATCCCGAAATGCTTGCATGAAAGCAGCCGGTCTTGGATTTCCACCATCTTTTTCCTGAGAGAAAGCAATTTCATTAAAATCACCAATTACAACCCACGGTAGGTTGTTAATGCCACTAAGACCTCTCAGCCTATCCCAAGTCTTGTACTTATCATCCCATCGAGGCTCACCATATATACCTGTCAGTCTCCAAACTCTCTGTGGGGATTCAATGATTTTAACATCAATATATTTGGGGTCAGAAAAAATTTGTTGTACTGTGATTTCCCTCTTCCAAAACAGCAAGACTCCGCCACTTCTCGAGGAGCTAGGATTAACAATCTTAGAGTCCATCTGTAACCGGCGCCTTAAGCATTCAGCAGGGTAATCATCCAAGTGTGTCTCAGAAAGAAAAATAATGTCAGGATTATACCGCCTTCGAAGGTCCGAAAGCGAACGAACTGTCGGGTCATTCCCTAGACCCTGACAGTTCAGAGATAAGATTTTCATTGCGACCGGGCAGACTCCTCCAGGGAGCCCGCCGATCCTAGTGAAGGGGAGTCAGCTCCATCCTTCTTTGAGCGTTTCTTTCTGTCATTTTCCGAATTGTTACCAATAACATCAGTAGGGATAACCCTCTCATCTGTCACCATAGCTGCCTCACCATAACCTGCAACCTTCTCAGGGAAATCTTCATCAGTATTTTCCGTAGGAAATTCCAACTGTCGCTTGGTATTGAGATCATTTGTTGTTTGTTCAGACATTACAATGTCATTCTGTTTAACTGGGCTGGATGCCGTGTCCTTCAAAGAGTCATCCAACAAGGTATCATTAATAACAGCAATAGCATTATGGCGCCAGGCAATAGCCGGAGCCACACCAATTCGCCCAGTTTGAGGTAACACAGTGCCCTGCATGCGATCACGTTGGCTAGGCCCAGTTCCCCGGCCAAAACCTTCAGCAGAACCACGTCCAAAGAAGTTACGTCCTCGGCTACCTCTAGCTCCTCCACGGTTGCCGCCAAAGGCAACCCGGCCATGCCAAGTTTCTCTTTCCGCTTTGAGATAATCACCCCACTTTAGAGAATTTTCATCGTGTTCACCAGAGCCGCACTCCAAGTGTGTGTGACCGACCAAACCGCAAGCCCCGCAGAACCTCGGCATTTTTTCATACTGAACTTTGAAGAATTCCCGTTGTCCATCCCTAGATATGGTCACAAAGCGACCAATTGGTTTTCGTAAATCCAGTTTGACCTTTACCCGAATAAAGTTGCCCAGACCATGAGGGCTTGAATCTACTTCAACAGCCGCACCCAGCTTTTTAGCCGCCAGGTTCTTGACCAGGGATTCACCCCTATATCCATCAGGTAACTTGTGAATCTGGACCCATACAGCTAAATAATTCATATTGACAGTCTCAGGATCAGCAAAACCGTCATATTCCTCAATAGTTACTGCATTCTGTCTAAACAGCCATGGACCTCCTTTTGTTACTTTCAACCAATCTCCTAAGCAAGAGCATTGAACTGTAAACATATTATCCTCAAGGGCCCTGAATTTTACCTCTTTCGCCGGACTCCACGCTGTCCGCATATGTTGCTCGAAAGTTTGTGGACTAAAGAAATTCACAGTATGGACTTTAACCAATGCCATCCACTTAATACCTTCCCTGGGGACATCCTCTTGATCCTCGAAAACCAAATCATCAATTTCATCATCGTCGATGCCCAGCCTCTGGAGGAGATCTCCAAGACGTTCATCCTTTTTTGAGCCAGATCCTTCAGCCGTCTGGCTCGCCGCACTCGACGCCGGAGACGCCATGAGGGGCGACCCAAGATCAAACCCTAGCGACACCTTGGGAGAGCGGGGAAACCGGAGCGTTGGCGCGGGAGGCAAGCCTGCAGCGTCGATCGTCCGGGGGCAGGGAGCAAAGGTCTTCAACGGGATCGATCTCTGGCCTGGAGGAAGAAACCCTAGTCGCCTAGGTCGTAAACCCTAGTCGCGGGAGCGCCTAGGTCAAATCCATTCACGTGTAGCACTGGCCTTTTTTCCCTGGGACATAAGCCTGATGTCGAGTTAAATCGTCTATATGAATACTACTTTCCGATGGCAGAGTCTGGGACGTTATAACCTAAATGATGAATATTCCGAGAGTGATGTCGCAGACATTATGAAGATACCCATAGGTGAAGCCGAAAAAGATGGCTACATAGCTTGGAACTGCACCAAAAATAGACAGTTAAGTGCAAATCGGCATATCACCTCAAGATGCAGGTCAAACGAAGCCAAGCTGGCCGTGCTAGCTCATCTTCAATATGTGAAGAACACAGAGGCTAGCTACCACATTGACCTACAAACGTCCCTGGGAAGGCAAAGAGACATGTTTTTGAGGCTAATCAAGAATTGTCTAGCTGTTGGGGAGGAGCTAAAGTGACGGGAAATTAAACGAGTACAATTTGTTGTCTACAAGACTACAACCAAGAGGAATCTCTAATGCACCGGTTCTTTTCATGCACTCATTTGGTATGTTCTTGGGATGAATTAAGGAACCGGACGGGCTTCAAGGTTGTTTGGCCTAGGGAGCTGCAAGGTTGGCTCTTAGGCTGGAGTGGCAACTTTTCTGAAAAGGAGGCTACTCTAGGTATGATGTTCATCTACCAGCTTTGGCATGCAAGAAACAAGGAACATGAGGAGATTAGGAGATTTGGATCGAGATCCCGCATGCAATTACGAGAAGAACTATGCTATTGGAAGAATGGTTGGCCCTCAAACCCATCTCGCAGCCGACCAACGCTCGGGCAAGTAAGCACTGGCTCCCTTCCGATTCGGGCTAGTTCAAGATCAATTCAGACGACGGAACTTTCTCCTTGGCTTCTGGTAACAGAGGGATTGGTGTGGTACTTAGGGATCACCATGACAACTTCCACACAGGAGCTTGTTGTTTTCTGACGGATGTTGCAGACCCGAAGAGGGCCGAAATTTTGGCTTGAAGCCTGCTGCAGAGATTGCCTTGGAACTTGGATACGGGAGCTGCGAAGGTGTGTCTGGATATGGACTGTATGGGTGCATCGGCGAAGCTGAATCTGAGTGTTACAAATCGTTTGATCCACGGTCCTCTGATTGAAGATATCAAGTTTCTGCTGATGGGTTTTACCGATTTCTCAGTTAAACATGTGCGACGTGTTCAAATAGAATTGCACAATTTTTAGCTAAGGAGGGATGCGAAAATAAATATAATAAGAATTGGTTGGGTGTACCACCAGACTTCATTATAGACTTGTTGGCACCGGAGCGTGCCATTGATTAAATATAAACACAAATTTTGATCTAAGAAAGGATAGGCTATGTTGATCGGTCGTTGTGAATTTAGATGGTGATAAAGCATTCTTCAGGGTTATTGTGTTTGGCAAAGACAACCTAAAAAGGAGGCTATTAATGAGCCAGGTTATAATATATAGTGTGTCTAAAAGGTTATATGTTTACATTATGCTGACATATATTATATTCTACTAACTTTGACTGTACAATGCAGAGGTTCAAGACAATGGGATTTTCTATCCGCTTGCAAAACAATGTAAGTGAGTAAAACGACCAATAAGTGATTAAGCATTTTTTGTTTGCCTCAATTTGGTCCATTCGAATTATACACTAATATTATACTTTGCTATCAATTGACAATGTGGTGGCATGGCTTAATGCCAAATCTGCAGGACGTGAGCAAATCTTTAATAAATTAGCTAAACATTCTTCATTTGTTGGCCAATTCACGCGCGCCAGTGACTTATAAGGTGGCATATTTGATTAGTGTGATAAGAAAAACGTATAAAAATAAAAAATATAGGTTTGCAATGTGATGCGGGGTGGCCTTCGGACACCTCCTCACCAAGACCAACAAGTCTCCCAAGTGGACCAATGACAAGGGCTCGAGTTAAAGCTCTGAGGGGAGATCTCGAGCTAGAAGCGAGACAACCACAACCATTGTAACAACACGCAAGCGCCCAGATAATTCCAGACAAGCAGCAGTAGGCCCTGTCATCGTGCGGGTGTTCCGGGTAACTCGCGTACCATCCCGTGTGCACTCCGCCTATGGCCCCTACTTCTTCTCCCCTCGTGAGGATCCCTCCTCCGAGTATCGTCGATTACAACGACAACATGATAATGTGAACTCGCTCCTCACCACCCTTGATCTCGGTACGCCTTTGGATGGAATGCTACCTCATGCCGACGTGCTTTGTGTCATTAGGTACAAGGAGCATCAAGACCCCGGAGAGGAAGGGCGAACCAGGGACAAGGGAAGGAGAGGAACAACGGGACATGAAGATGGACACGAAGCTGGACCCGACGTCACTCAGCGCTCGAAGGAAGAGCGGCCGGTCAGAACCCGACCGGCCCCAGACCGGACCACCCGGTCCAGGCCCGTCACCGGCGCCAACCGGATCTCCCACAAGCTCGTCGGAGACCAACCGGACGAAAATCTGCGAGGTTTCCGGTTGGCGACAGTCGACCGCCACCGGACCGGCGCCAGTCTGCCGACCGCCGCCGGACACCGGCGTCGGCCCGTCGACGCCGCCAACCGGATTCGTCGTGAAGGCCCCACCAACCCGCAAGTTATTTTCGCCTTGCTGGCCATGTATGCCTATATAAGGACCCATGACCCCTCCCTTATTGCTTAGACATAATTTTGAGCTTAAACCAACTTTGAGCTTAGTCTCCCTAGGGTTAGCATCCATCTTGGATAAGCATCCCTCTGTAATCAAGGCACTCTTGTTGTTGATTTGTGAATTGCTAAGTGAGATTCTAGTGCAAGGCACTCTCTCTCCCTTACCAATCCCCTTTCTCCAACACCAATCTCTCTCTGCCGCGTGCCTCTTCCTTGGAGATTCTATTGGCGTGATCTACCAAGTCACGGGGGTAAGTATCGGTGTATCGGGTTGGTGTGCGTGCGTGAGTACCGGTGTTCTTCGTGTTCCTCGCTCTCCCACCTCTTGGTTCTTGGGTCGAATCGCGAGATCGGGCCACATCCTAGATCTCAGATCTCATCATATGGTATCAGCAGCATTTGGTTACCGCGATTTTGACCCTCCACCCACCCGATTTCGTTTCTAGAAAATTTTCCAAAAATAGCCTCAAAGTGCCTTTGGACCGATCTGTGATTTGGTTGAGTTTTGAGTGGTTTTGATCCGTGGATTTGGTGTCTTTGTGCTTGATCTACTATTTCCCCAACTTTTAGCCTCCAATTCCATCGTTTTCTCGTCGATTTGATCTTTTGGTTTTGGTTTGGGGAAGAACAAGAGAGAGAAACGTGAAACCCGGTTTCGAAACCGGTCAACCGGCCCCCCGGACCGTCCGGCGCAGCACTCGGTCAACCGGCCAACCGGGACTTCCAGCCAGGACGTCCGACCGGCCGCCAGACCGCGCCAGCGCCAGTCGACCGGCCACCGACCGGGCTCCGTCTTCGACATCGACTAACACCACCGCCGACCACCACCACCACCATCATCTCCACCATCGCAGGTATAACTTGCAGTACCCCTTGTAGCCCTCTTCTTTTTGCGATCTATCCCACGAGCGAAGCTTTCGAAACATCGCACGAGGTCCCGACCGTGAGGGTGTGCGTTGTGTGAGTAAAGCTCATAAGTGGAGCTCGTGCGTGGCAAGCAAAAGAGTAAGAGCATAGTGTGCTAGTGAAAAAAAAAGAGAAAAGCAAAGTGCAAAGTGCCACCAATACAAAAAGAGTGAAAAGCTTTTAAGCAAGCAAGAGAGATAGAGAAGAGAGACCTCGTGCGAATCTTGGTGTTTCTCCTCTATGCAACCTAGCTTCGATCTCTTCTTGCGTTAGTGTGACATTGAGCACCCTTGCTTAGGGGTTTTTCATTTTTCCGCTCGTTCCTTGGTTGCACTTCATCTCGTGTGTGAGTTCCACATTTTTCCGTGTTTATAGTGATCTCCACTTTGACATTTGATTTTTGGACCTTACCCACTCTTAACAACATACTCGATTTTGGATTTCATCTTTTGGCTTTCCACCATCCACACCTAACACCATATTTGCTAGCTTTTGCGTGTGCCTTTGTGTGTCCCGATACACTTGGTCTTACTTTGGTCTTGGTTGATTGCCTCAATACTATCTTACCAAGGTAAGAGTGCGAGTAGTCTCCTTCCACTAACATCCACAACATAGTTCTTGTCTTGTTATCATGGATAGGCACGGAGACCAAGCAAAGGAGGATGAGGTCCTACACTCCGAAAGGTTGGCCACCCAACACAATCTATGGGTGCAACGCCAAGAGTTCAAGGACCAAATCAACTTGTTCGAGACACGCATCGACGAGCAATATGAAGAAGTGGCTCACAACTTCGGCCAAGTGAACCAAGATATGAATCTTCTTCGTGAAGCTACGGACAACTTGCATGACCAAGTGACGGCCAATGATGCAAACATGGAGCGGCGCATGGATAGCCTCGAGCGCGCCATCAACAACTTGGGACGTCGACATCGCCATCGCTCTACTTCCTCATCGTCATCAACCTCGCCACACGGTGACTACTCCCATGATCGCCATTCCTCCTCAAGCTCCGACTCAAGGCATGGAGATCATCATCGACCTCGTCGCCCGCATGTTCGTCAAGATGACTCTCGCTCAAACTCAAGGCGCGGAGAGTTCCATCGCCATGCTCGTCCTCATGAACGTCCTCAACAAGAACAAGCTCTTCACCAAGATCGTCATCAAGCGGCTCGCCATGCCCACCATGGGCATGACGACCAAACACACGACAACGTCCTCCACAACATGGAACCGGCACCACATCGTCAAGCCCATGTTGATGCTCAAGACCAAGGTCATCAAGATCCACCAAGGCGTGATCTCCTCATCCTCGCCATGACCAAAGGGGCCGAGGACAACCACAACATGATCAAGATGAGAGGGCCATCATTGGGCAACGCCAACAACCTCGTCAAGATCCGCAACAACATCATCAACGTGAGCCAAGTGAAGCTAGTGTTCAACTCCACCGCCAACCCAATGCTATGGTTGGCCGTGGAAGACCTCCTCCACCCCAAGCCGCAAGAGATGAAGGTTTCCGTCCGCGCCGAAGGAACATGGAAGATGAAGAGAATATGTGGAAAGCTCAAGTTCAACATGCCCAAGTTCAAGGGTGAAGACGATGTCGAGGCCTACCCCTCATGGGCACTCAAGGTTGACAAGATCTTCCGCATCCACAACTACTCCGGTGCCAAGAAAGTAGCCATGGCCTCCCTTGAGTTTGAAGAGTATGCCAACACATGGTGGGAACAAGTTGTTACTCAAAGGGAAGAAAAGGGTGAACCTCCAATTGATATTTGGGAAGACATGAAGGAGGAGATGCAAGCTCGCTTTGTTCCACAACACTACAAGACCGATCTCTTCAACAAGCTACAAAAGTTGAAGCAAGGCACCAAGACCGTCGAAGAGTTCTTCAAGGAAATGGAGTTAACTATGATGCGAGCAAACATCCAAGAGTCCGAGAACCAAACCATTGCTAGGTTCTTCAATGGCCTCAACTACCCCATCAAGAGGATTGTGGAGTTCCAACAATACTCCAACATGGTTGAGTTGGTTCACCAAGCTTCCAAGGCCGAGAAGTGAATGAGGACATCAAGTACTCGAAGTCCAAGCAATACTTCGCCTCCAAACTTGCTACAACAACTCCCACAACAAGCGTCAAGCCAACCGCATCATCTACACCTTCCAAGCAACCTACTATCCAAAGTCGCATGAAGCAAACGGTGTCCTCCACCGCCTCCTCCAAAGCCTCTACGGGATCCTCCAATGTCACTTGCTTCAAGTGTGGCACTCAAGGCCACAAGTCCTTCGAGTGCAAGAACACCAAGGTTATGATCACTATGGAGAATGGTGACATAGAAACGCTAAGTGAGGGCGAATATGAAGCCCTAGTACAAGCCGCCGTTGCTAATGAGGAAGAGTATGATGAAGAAAGTGGAGAAGACCCTCTCTTATGCACACACGACCAAGCCCTTCACTTGTGGTCACAAGAGTGCTCACCACTCAACCCCAAGCTATGGAAGACCAAAGATGCAACATCTTCCAAACTCGTGCGGCATTGGTGGCAAGTCAATCAAGGTCATCATCGACGGTGGGAGTTGCCACAACTTAGCAAGCACCGAGTTATGTGAGAAGCTCAACCTCAAGCATCCTCATCCATACCATGTTCAATGGTTGAGCGACAAGGGCAATGTCAAGATTCAACACACCGTCACCGTCAACTTCAAGATAGGACCCTATGAAGACACCGTTGAGTGTGACGTGGTGCCTATGACCGTGTGCCACATGTTGCTTGGCCGCCCATGGCAATTTGACAAGAAGGCCATACATGATGGTTACTCCAATGCATACACCTTCAAGGTCAAGGACAAGAAGTTCGAGCTTCGCCCAATGACTCCTAGCCAAATCATCGCCGACAATGCGAAGGCTTTAGCGAGGGCACAACACCACACCCACCATAGTGAGTTGAGAGGAGAGGGAGCGACCCACCAAAAGGAGAGTGAGCGCCACCAACCACATATGAGTGAGAGAAAGAGTGTCCTCTTAGCCACAAAAAGCGAGTGGAGAGAAGTGAGACAACCACCACCATACACTACGTGCTCATTTGCAAGGGCCTCTCGTCGGAGACTAACGACTTATCCAACATTCCTTCGTCTTTGTTGTCTCTTTTGAAGGAGTTCCAAGACGTCTTCCCCGACGAGCTACCTCATGGACTACCGCCGCTTCGGGGCATCGAGCACCGCATCGACCTCATACCCGGCTCACCTACCAAACCGTGCCGCTACCGCACCAGAAGACACCAAGGAGATTCAATGTCAAATACAAGACCTCCTCGCTAAAGGTACGTTCGAGAAAGCCTTAGCCCTTGTGCCGTTCCCGTGATTCTTGTGCCTAAACCGGATGAGACGCAACGGATGTGTATGGATTGTCGCCCCATCAAGTCCGTTATTGCCATCCCGTTCCGCGTTTAGACGACATGCTTGATGAATTGAGTGGTGCCACCATTTTCTCTAAGGTTGATTTGCGTAGTGGCTACCACCAAATTCGCATGGCAATTGGTGATGAATGGAAGACGGCATTCAAGACCAAGCTTGGTCTATATGAATGGCTCGTCATGCCATTTGGTCTTATGAATCACATTTTGAGACCTCTCATTGGCAAGAGCGTGGTTGTTTACTTTGATGACATTCTCATCTATAGCAAAAATCTCGAGGACCATGTTCAACATGTGAGAGAAGTCTTATGCATATTGCGCCACGAGAAGCTCTTTGCCAACCTCCCAAAATGCGCTCAAAACAAATTGGTTTTTCTTGGTTTTGTGGTTTCCGCCAACGGGATTGAAGTTGATTCTTCAAAGATTGAGGCCATCCACAATTGTCCCACTCCCACAAATGTTGGTCAAGTTCGGAGTTTTCATGGCCTTGCCGGTTTCTACCGCCGCTTTGTAAAAGATTTTAGCACCATCGCTTGCCCTTTAAATGAGCTTACTGAAAAGAATGTTCCGTTTGTTTGGGGCAAAGCACAAAAACACGCTTTTGATTAATTGAAAAAGAGACTCACCGAGGCACCACTACTTGCTCTTCCCGATTTTGCTAAAACATTTGAGATAGAATGTGATGCGAGTGGCCTTGGAATTGGCGGTGTCCTCATGCAAAATGGAAAACCCGTGGCATACTATAGCGAGAAGTTGGATGGCGCACGCCTCAACTATCCTATATATGACAAGGAGCTTTATGCTTTGGTCGTGTTCTTGAAGTTTGGCAACATTACCTTTGGCCAAAAGAGTTTGTTATCCATTCGGATCATGAGTCCTTGAAGTATTTGAAAAGTCAACACAATTTGAACAAAAGACATGCTAAGTGGGTTGAGTTCATAGAGTCCTTCCCTTATGTTATCAAATACAAAAAGGGCAAGGAAAATGTGGTTGCGGATGCACTTTCCTGCAAGAATACTCTTCTACTCACCCGCTAGGAGTTTCACATTTTGGGTCTTGAGGAGATCAAAGAACTTTACCCTTCCGACTCTTTCTTTGGACCAATCTTTGCAAAGTGTTCCGTTGACCGAGAATTTGATGATTTCTATTTGCATGATGGCTACTTGTTTAAAGGTAACAAGATTTGCATTCCCGAGTCTTCTCTTCGTAAGTTGCTTTTGCAAGAGTCACATGGAGGTGGTCTCATGGGTCACTTTGGACGAGAGAAGACATATGCCATGCTCTCAACCCACTACTATTGGCCAAGAATGTACCGCGACGTGGAACGCCTTTGCCGACGGTGTACAACGTACTTACAAGCTAAGTCTACATCCAATCCCTATGGTCTTTACATGCCTTTACCCATTCCATGTGCACCTTGGTCGGACATAAGCATGGACTTTGTACTTGGCTTACCACGCACAAAACATGGTCATGACTCAATATTTGTGGTAGTGGATAGGTTCTCTAAAATGGCTCATTTCATACCATGTCATAAGAGCGATGATGCTTCACACATTGCTTCATTGTTTTTCAGGGAAGTGGTTCGCCTACATGGAATACCGGCAAGCATTGTGTCGGACCTAGACGCCAAGTTTATGAGTTACCTATGGAAGTCGCTCATGGCGAAGTTTGGAGTGAAGCTCTTGTTCTCATCGTCCTCGCACCCTCAAACCGATGGACAAACCGAAGTGGTCAATCGAAGCCTCTCAACACTCCTCCGCACACTTGTGAAGACCAATTTGAAGTCATGGGAAGATTGCCGACCCCATGCGGAGTTCGCCTACAATCGAGCAAAGCACTCCACAACTTCACGGAGTCCCTTCATAATCGTCTATGGATTCGAACCTCCAACGGCACTCGACATCCTCCCACTACCTCTTCATGAAAGGACGAACATGGACTTCGACAAGCGCACCACCGCCATGAAGAAACTACATGAAGAAACAAGAGCAACCATACAAGAGCATGTACTTCGCCAAGCTAACCGCCTCAACGCCAAGAAAAAGGAACGCGTCTTTGAAGAAGGAGACCTCGTTTGGATCCACCTACGGAAAGAAAGGTTCCCGCAAGAACGCAACTCCAAGCTCAAGCCAAGAGGAGATGGACCTTTTAAGGTCCTCAAGCGCATCAACAACAACGCCTACGTCATCGACATACCAACATCAAAGTACTTGGTGAGCAACACTTTCAACATCTCGGATCTCTCACCCTATCATGGAGATGAGGAGGAACAAGAGTCGAGGACGACTCTCTCCCAAGGGGGGGGGGGAGATGATGCGGGGTGGCCTTCGGACACCTCCTCACCAAGACCAACAAGTCCCCCAAGTGAACCAATGACAAGGGCTCGAGTTAAAGCTCTACATGATAAGGTGAACTCGCTCCTCACCACCCTTGATCTCGGTACGCCTTTGGATGGAATGCTACCTCATGCCGACGTGCTTTGTGTCATTAGGTACAAGGAGCATCAAGACCCCGGAGGGAAGGCGAACCAAGGACAAGGGAAGGAGAGGAACAACGGGACATGAAGATGGACACGAAGCTGGACCCGACGTCACTCGAAGCGCTCGAAGGAAGAGAAGACACCGGCGGTCCGTAACCCGGTCGACCTGCCCCAGACCGGACCACCCGGTCCCAGGGCCAGTCGTCGCCAACCGGATCTCCCACAAGCTCGTCTGGAGACCAACCGGACGGAAATCTGCGAGTTTCATTGGCGACCGGTCGACCCCACGACCGACGGCCTTTGGCCCGACCGATCGGCCGACGGACACCGGCGTCGGGCCAGTCTGACCGGCCACCGGACGGCGTCGGCCGTCGACCGCCGCCAACCGGATTCGTCGTGAAGGCCCCACCAACCCGCATAAGTTATTTACCTTTTCGCCTTGCTGGCCATGTATGCCTATATAAGGACCCAGGACCCCTCCCTTATTGCTTAGACATAATTTTGAGCTTAAACCAACTTTGAGCTTAGTCTCCCTAGGGTTAGCATCCATCTTGGATAAGCATCCCTCGTAATCAAGGCACTCTTGTTGTTGATTTGTGAATTGCTAAGTGAGATTCTAGTGCAAGGCACTCTCTCTCCCTTACCAATCCCATTTTCTCCAACACCAATCTCTCTCCGGGAATTCTGCCGCGTGCCTCTTCCTTGGAGATTCTATTGGCGTGATCTACCGAGTCACGGGGGTAAGTATCGGATGTATCGGGTTGGTGTGCGTGCGTGAGTACCGGTGTTCTTCGTGTTCTTCGTGTTCCTCGCGCTCTCCCACCTCTTTCCCTTGGTTCTTGGGTCGAATCGCGAGATCGGGCCACATCCTGGATCTCAGATCTCATCACAATGTCATGTTCATTTTAATCCTACATGAATTCATATGAACCAAAATTAGTTTGGTTCCACCACAGAAAAAAGCAAAGAATTATAAAAAAGAGGAATGAGTGGATGATTGATTTCCTATGAAATTTAGCGCAATGGAATTCTTAGAAAAGGATTATATGGAAATTAATCTTACAGATTAAACGATCATTATAGGAAAATTTTCCATTAAATTTAATCCTACAAATTACTTACACAAATCCTTTGAATCGAACGCGCCGTCGTGACCATAAATGGAGGCTAGTCTAAAAGAAGTGTGGTCGTGAATTCTTGTTTTGGGAGCAAAGAAACCGACCACAATATCTGTGGGCAGCAAAGAAATTGACCAGGCGACGCCTCAGCAGTCACTTGGCGTGGGAGAAAATGAACGAGTCATCAGGCATCTGTACCGTGTACTGGCGAGCAGTGCCGTCCGGCCCGCTGAGCACAGTAACACATCAATGGTGCGGTGCAAATGTTCATGGGAATTACACGGCACACAGGTCGGTCGACACGCGAGAAAAGCCGCAAACAGGAAAGAGGGATTCACACAGCAGCAGCTGCTGATGGGAACGAGTCGAGTGAACGGGCCACTTTTGGTCGTGCCGTCTTGCCCTGGTTCCTGTTGCTTTCCGCCATCCAAAGGCAAGGTCGCCTCCTTGCCCATGCCATGGTCAGGTCAGGTCCCTTTTGCCGCTGTGTGCGCACAGTGCTCACACGACAAAACATCGGCAGAAATCGTGGTTGAAATATGTTCTGACGATGAACGCGATGTATCATGTATACTATGTCATATGAGCGACGAGTCCTGGCCGGACCATAACTGCTTCTTGCCGGCCTCCTGGCCTGGCTAATTCAAGCGTGCGTGCAGCTGGTCTTCAGTCAAACGCGCTACAGGATTCCATTCCGATTTGGTCGCAAGTGTTACATATTGTAGTCAAGCGCAAGGATCCAGGCTCGGGCCTTCTTATGTACGCTTTGACCAGACTTTGCTGCTGTGTTTGTCTACAATTATTATCATCAGTAACAATATTTGGTTGGAGCGTACAGGTCACCACACGGTGAAAACTGTTGGTGCAACGTACAGAGAGCTATCTACCAGACACTCGCTAGTATTTTTTGTAAAGCTGAACAGCGGGGTTTTCCACTGCATATTTATATTTTAGTAAGGTGTTGTACGGGCTGAATGCTAGAGGTTAGCATCTACAAGGAGAAAAGAAAATAAGCCTTTAAGGTAAAACTAAAACTATACAAAGTTCACCCAATTTTTGATAACAGAACAATTTAAACCTAAAACTATACAAAGTTGAGAACAGCAAACTCATCCTTGAATTTCCTTTTATAACGGCACAGGCTTGGAGAAACTCCTCTGAAGATATATTCATTTCTGGTTGTCCAAAAGGCTAAGGTATCAACATAACAATTTTCGTTAAGGAAGGAAGCGCGATCTGAACCTTCAGACTTTGTAAAATCTGGTGAATGTTAGTATGAGCATCAACGTGCGGACTCCAATCAGGGCAAAGATGTTTCCAACAATTAAATGCAAAGGGGCACTTGAAGAACAGGTGATCTCTTGTCTCCTTCACTGTAGGACTACACACGATACAAGTGTAATCAGCCATGAAGAAATTCTTTCTCTGTAACAATGCTCTACTATTCAGGCGACTATGGATCAGCAAACCAGAAATAGACCTTATGCTTATCATGACAGCAACTCTGGCAAAGCAAGTAATGCCAGGGGGTCGACTTCTTGCCTCGTCAAAGATTTGTAAGCAGAGGACAGTGGTGCTGTCACATACAGACCAAGTATCATCGGTTGTCAAGGGCTGGATGGAAGCTAGCAAATGTTGCAACTCATGAAATTCAGTAAGGCTTCAGCAGACAAGTGCAAGTGGAACAGAGAGGGTCAATACTTTTGCTCTTCTCAACAGAGAGGCCATGTCATTTGTAGAAACGGCATGTTATTTTGACAAATTTTTACCCTTCACAAAGGAGAATAAATGAGGCCCTTTAACAGTCGAAACTTCATCAGACAAGTTATCTTTCCACAATAGCACAGATCTGCAATTCATGATAGCACAGTTGACCAAACTTTCGTAAGTTGGCAAGGACTTGACGCAATCTCTCCATCAAATGGACATGCCTCTCATTCTAAGTGGAGGCAGAGTGCTGATAATAGAGCTCCCAGACTTAGCGTCATCCACAACACATTTGCTCGATTATGGAATTTATGAATATGTTTCATTAAGAGACAATCATTCTGGACAGATAGCTTAAGGACCCCTAAGCCTCCCTGATCTTTGGGCTTACAAACCATGTCCCATGATGCCAGAGGAGGGTATTTGCAAGCTAAGTACTTATCTCTCCATAAGCAGTGCCTTCTATACTTATCACATTCACCAAAACCCACTCCTAAATCTTGAGAGTACCCAAGCAGAAAATTGGCAAGGAGGAAAGTGTACTGAGTTCACTAGCCTAAGGTTCCTGCCATAATTCAAATAGAAATAACATGAGGGAAATCTCCCTGCACATGACGAGAGACATAAAAGCTTCTTACTAGGTTTTGTAGTACTCAAGGGCAGTCCTAAGTATGTGAAAGGAAGAATTCCTATATCACAACAAATGGGCATAGTAAATACATGGACACTATCCTATGGGATATTTATAGGAATAATATTTGATTTTGCATAATTAACTTTCATCCGAGATACAGCTCCAAAGGATTGGAGCAACTCCTTTAAGTGAAGAATCTGTTGCACGTCAGCTTGCATAATGATAAGTGTATCGTCGCCATATTATACTATTGGAAAATCATGGGAACATTGAAGAGGCGGAGGCTTTTCAATATATCATTAAGTCATAGGATGATTGACAAGGGTTAGCAGCACAACTGCATCCAAAACAAAGAGAAAAGTGGATTTTTTTCGATAAAGGGAATATATTAATATCAAAACGATACCAATTACACCAGCTCTGCAACAACGCACTAATGGCACTACGGATGCACACAAAAAAAGGAAAGAAAACTAAGAAAGTCCCGCTACGTATCTCGGGCCTAACAACAGCAATACATCCACCGCCAAGACAACACCGAAACAGACTCTCCAAAACGCGCCTCCAGAAGGGAACGTGCTAACACCATTCGCCCGATCAAAGATCTTAGGTTTTCACCCGAAGATAGTCCTGTGTTATCGCCCCACTTTCATTGTGCTTGGAACGCAAGCAAATCCTCAACAGCGCGGAGATTTGAACCTCCCTTAGCTAGTCCTCCCTCCGGACTTCATGAACTTCCCTTCTTCCGACTTTCATCATGGATCCATAGTCACTTGATGTCAACACGAGAAAAAGAGCTTCGCGCGCTCCTCAGAACCAATCGGTCGAATACAAGCATGGGTGCGCACGACCGAATACCACCGATCCAGCAAACTGTGCACTGTTACATTCGCCGGCGGAGCCTTCCGGAACTCAACACTCCGGCTAGATCACGAGTCCAGGCCTCCAGTAGGTACAGTTCTTCCGCTTCCCCACCCTCTCCTACCAGAGCCGCCTAACCGCCGCAGCCCCAGCCCTAACCCTCGCCGCCGCCGCCGCCGCCGATAGCGCCGCCGGGGCAAAGTCCCACGGGGCGTGGCGGCGGCGGGGGCTCCTCCTCGTTGACACCTGGTGACGGCGGCCGGATCTCCCTCCTCGATGCATGGCGGGCGCGCGGATGAGTCGGGCGGCGGCGGCCTGCTGCGCCCCTTCCTCGGCTCCCCTGGCGGTCGGCGCGTGGGATGGGCGGCGGTGGCCAGCGCTGCGGCCTCCTCCTCCCGTCGGCTCCGCAGCACTCCGGCAGGGGTTGGTGGTGGGCGGCGGCCAGCTCATGGCTGCGCCAATTTCCCGCCTCTTGCCGGTGAGTGAGGCGATCTCGGGTTTCACCCGCGACACGAGGACGCCCGGGGCAGCAACCTTGGGTACGACGGTGGAGGTGGCCCTCTTCTTCGCCGGAGAGGGTCGGCCTGCGGTTGGTGGTGGTGGATCTATCGATCTATCACCGCGTTCCGGCAGCGAGATGGAGATGCTTGGAAGCTGGCGACGGAGTCGCCGGTGGAGGGTTGGCATGGCCAGCCCGGGACGGTCGCCGACGTGGGGGTCCGACCTGAATAAAGGTGGTGGTCCTAGGGTCTCTCTTGCGTGAAGAGAAAAGTGGATAGAGGGTTCGAACCCCCCTTCAACACTTAAAGTAGATCTAGGAACTCCATTGAGTAAATCTACTTTGGTGGCAGAACTCTGAATTGCTTAATCTAGAGGCCTGAATCCGTTTTGTTGCAAAACTGACAAAATGAAGGAACGGTCCAATTTTTTAAAGGCTTTCTCTAAGTCTAGTTTGAGCAAGATCCTCTCACTTTTGAGCCTATGACAATGACGGATATACTTGTAAGACCAAGTCAGGTAGTCTTGTATTGTTATAGATTTGATAAAACCATACTGATTTTCATGGATAAGTTGGATAATGATATTTTGTAGCCTATTAGCCAATAACTTTGTAGAAAGCTTGAGAGTGCAGTTTAATAGAAAAATGGCTGGAAATCATGTACAGTGGTGGCATCAACCTTTTGGGGTACAAGTGCAAATGTGCAATAAAGCAACTATTAATACTTTCTAAGCATAAGGTGCCTTGGTGAAACTGATCACATAAATCATGGAAATCCTTTTTGATGATAGGCGAATACTTTTGCATGAACTCCACATTAAACTCATCAGTTCCTGGCGATTTATGAAGAGGGAAGTCTGCCACTACATCATCTATTTCCTTGTGGGAAAAAAACTCTTCCTAGAATGCAAGGTCAGGGTGACTAGTCAGTAAAGCGGAAACTTCTGATATGTCCCTTGCTTTTTCAGTTTTGCCTAGTCTTTCTTCATATTGTTCAAGGAGAATATTTACCTTGGCAATATGCTGAATAACTAGAACTCGAGCGGAATGGCTTAAGTAGGCAATATGATTTCTTCTCTTCTGGTTAGAGGCGGTGGAATGAAGAAATCTTGAGCTTTCATCCCCGAGAGTCATCCATTTAATTATATCCATTTCTCTGCTTGCGGTACGCCAGCTATTGCTTGAAAAGGTCAGCCAAGTGAGTTTTGATTGCTATTCTGTGTAGTCTCTCCATAGAAGAGAGATCTACTCTTCTATATCCATTTTAATAGAAGAGATTTCAGGGACGGGGTCCTTGAGCTTTTAGGTCATCAACATCCATTTTAGCAGCAGAGGAAGGAGTTGAACCACTTTTTGAGCACCTTTCTCAATTTGTTTTAGCTCAACAATTGGCTTTGCAGCATAATGAATACACTGACACTCGCTAGTATGAACCCCGCCGGATTGTGCTGCAAGCCAGCGAGAAGTATTGGAGAGCAAGTCAGAGACTTCTTGATCGCTGTGTCTATATTTTTACCTATGGCTCGGTAACATAGACGCAAAACCACCGGAGCTGTGAGGGAAAAGTTAGAGCACGACTGTCAGCGACCGACCGATGACTACTTTATCACTGTCTCCTGCTCGTCATGATCCTCCGAACGGCGCCCCGTGATGAGAACTTCTTTTTACACCGACCGGATTAACAAATCACTCCTGCTGTACTACTAGCAAAGTAACGGAGTAATTAAGCAGGTTCACACTCCCCACTCCCCACTACCCAGTGAGTAGAAAGTCCACGGCGAAGCTCGGTGGGAGTACCTTGCCGGCGAAGCCTGCCCGGCCCATCGCCACCTCTTCTCTGGCCCAGACCGCTAAACCCTAGCCAGATGACACCACGGTCCCACCCGTCCATCTCACTGGCATGTGGAGCCCACCCAACACCCCTCCGTCTATATAAACCCTCACCCCCAAAGCTCCAAACCACACACCAAAAAGAATCTCACTGCACTCCAAACATCAGTCGAGCATCCAAGGAAGAAGATCGACCACACTCCTCTCACTCCCGCACTAGCTTAGCTTCAATGGCGATGGAGAAGGCGGCAGCAGCGGAGAACAAGGCGGCGCCGCTGAAGCTGCTGGGGTCGTGGGCGAGCTCGTACACGCACCGCGTGCAGCTGGCGCTGCGGCTCAAGGGGCTGGAGTTCGAGTACGCGGAGGAGGACCTGGGCAGCAAGAGCGAGGCGCTGCTCCGCCACAACCCGGTCTACAAGAAGGTCCCCGTGCTGGTCCTCCCCGACGGCCGCGCCCTCGCCGAGTCCGCCATCATGCTCCACTACCTCGACGACGCCTTCCCGGCCGCCCGCCAGCTCCTCCCCGCCGACCCCTTCGACCGCGCCGTCGCACGCTTCTGGTGCCACTTCAGCGACGACAAGGTACGTGCGCAAGCACTCTGTGATTCTTGGACGGCAACGGTGGAAAATGTCTGACGGGTTGACTTTTCTAATGGAATATGTAGCTTGGTCCGGCGGTGGGGGCGGTGTTCGCGTCGACGGGCGAGGAGCAGGAGGCGGCGGTGCGGCAGGTGCACGAGAACCTTGCGCTGCTGGAGGCAGAGCTGCGGGAGGGGGCGTTCAAGGGCCGCCGCTTCTTCGGCGGCGACGAGGTGGGGTTCCTCGACGTCGTCCTGGGCTGCGGCTCCTACTGGCTGGCCGTGTTCGAGGAGGTGACCGGCGTGCAGCTGGTGGACGCGGACGCGTTCCCGCTCTTCCACGCCTGGCTGCGCGACTTCGAGGCGCAGGAGGAGGTCAGGGAGACCATCCCCTCCGTCGACCGCCTCCTCGACTACGCGCGTGGCCTCCGCCAGATGCTGCTCGCCATGGCCGCAGGCGCCGGCGCTCCGGCCGACGCCCCCACCGCAGCTCCGCCCTCCGCGGCGCCGCCGGCCCCCGCCACGGCTGACATCGCCGTCGACATATGACCGCGCGCCGGCCATGCCGTACGTATACGGCGCGTCGTGTCGTAGTAGCTTACGTACTAGCTGTAGTATAGTTCCGCATGTTGCGCCGCGCCGAGCATGTGGCGCGGCGCCCTGATTAGCGCTGCTGCTACCACTCTAGTTAGTGGCGCAGTCTGGCTAGGTGTCGTTTTTTTCTCTTCTCTGTTAATTTGTTATATGCGTTGTGTTTGTAACCGGGAATCTTATGTGTTCGCTCGCTTGCTTGTTTAGACATGTTGCACGTGTGTCTGGCAGCTTCTTTGGATTTTCAACACCCTCATGATCTGTCTGGAAGATGACACAGTATTCTGCTACCAGCTACACTTTCAGATTTTTTTTTTTACTGTGGGTAGTTCTGATTTTGCTACCAACGCTCTGCTATGGGTGGTAGGCCAAGTTGATTAACGTTACCTGAGTAAAACGGGACTGTTAGAACGAGGGCCAGAATGCAGCGTGATGACCATTTAATGCTGCAGAGCAAACTGATGAGGCATCAATGCGTGCTTCAGTAAAGCGTAAGCTTCTCAGATCTCCTCTGTTCAGAATTGATCAGTGCGTGCGTTCGTCGTGATGCCTGCTGCTCCTGCAGTCCGCTCATTAACTTGCTTCCCTGTGCTCACCAGATCAACAATAGCGAGCAACAAGATCACGAGTTAATCGGACGTAGCCAACCACGTTCACTCGGTACAGCAGAATAGTTGAGTACTTTACACGTTTACTCATGTATAAGACTTATAAATTTGGAAATTCAATTCGGTTCCCGGATGCATATGTTCTTTTTATCAAAAATTTATATTTTGAACTGTCAAAAAAATTTAACAGAAAATTCTACATGTACATCTCCATAATTCATATTTAATCAAACTTGGTAATTTTATTTTATTTTTATCTAAATTTATAAGCCTTGTTCCTCAAAACGAAGGTAGTAGTGGATTTATCTTGGAAAACGGTTTCCAGTTCAACTCCTCCGAAATGTCTGCCTGCACACGCCCTCCATTTCCAGCTGGCGAACCAAACATGGCAACCGGGACAAATAATTTCGCTCCTCGCGCCTGAAGCAGCCTGCAGATTATCATACTCCAAAATAGACCGATCTGGGCCCTGCCGAGCTCGCAGAATTCAGAACGCCTCCTCTAATGCGCCCCAAACGATGCCGGATTTATTGTTTGGGTACATGTTTCCTTCGTGCCACGCTTAGGAAACGTCGTTCCCTAGCCGCGTCCCCAAAACTTTAAAATACTATATTTTTATTTTAATAGATAGAAGAAATGTGTAGGTAATGATGTACTAATATTGCTGTACTAATATTCAAAGCGGTGCAACATAAACAAATTACATATAAAAACTTCGAAAAAACATAAACTAATTACATATAAAAATTTAAACTACTTCTTTTTTGATGGCCCCGCCTCGTCGTCCTCACGGTGACGCTTTCTTCTTGTCACCTCTTCCGAAGAGGTGCTGTCGTTCGACTCGTCGGAGGAACTTGTGTCCTCCTCGTCATCGACGGTGCTCGTTGGCTGCGCCTTCACCTTCGCCTTTGATTTCGCCTCCGCATCCGCCTTCGCCCGGGCCGCCGCCGCCTCCTCAGCCTCTTCCTCATCCTCCTCCTCCTCGGCCTCACATTCCTCCTCGCTGTCCGGCGGCGGGGAATCATCGCTGCTAGGCGTCGCAACTTTGTCCCACCAATGGAACCATCCCGACGGCTTACCCTCGTTGTCGGTGTCTGATGGTAGCTGAGAGAGATCACTCATTGTGAGAGAGAGAGCTTTCGATGAGTGACGCCGGCCGGTTGTAGATCGGAAAGCGCATACGTAGGAGTCTTATTGAGCGCGAATGAATGGCGGCGCAGATATCGAAGAGAGCGGCGGTTGCTCTTTCGTGGAGTTCGTGCTCCATTCCGGCGGTTCGCGCGTCGATCGACGCGGTTGCCAATGCGACGATTGCCCTTCCCGCCAACTGCACCGTCGCTAGGTAGGCGGCGGTTGAGCTTCCGTTCGCTGACGCATTTCATCGTGTCCGGCGTGCCCGGAGCGTCCCGTGTGTACCAGAGACGGGTTCAGAGCTCCAAACGCTGTATTGGACCGCGCCAAACAAAAAAGACCTTTGAAACGCGTGGCTGGAAACGATTTTTTTTATCAGACGTGCCTCAAATTTCTTTGGGTGCTGCTTTGGGACGCGGCCGGAGACTTGCCGCGGCTGGGCAGAAAAAAGAGCCAGGACAGCGAAAGGGGATCCCAGGTGGCAGCGGTGTGGGCTCTACCGATCATCTTCTGACTTTTTGATGCAAAGCTTGTGTGCAATTGTTATGTCCGCGGTATAAATATGTTCTTTTTACCAAAAAAATGTTAGATTCGTAATAAGATAATTTTCATAATATATTTGTTTCATGTTATGGATGTTCATATTTTCTTGTTTATGTTTAATCAAACTTGGTAAGATTTTTATTTTTAACTAAATTCATAAGCCTTGTTCTTGGAAACGAAGGTAGAACTGGATTTATCTTGGAAAACAGTTTCGAGTTCAACTCCTTCGAAATGTCTGCCTGCGCACGCTCCCCATTTCCAGCGGCGGCCTGCGCGCGCGCTGACGCCGGTGAACCGAACAAGGCACCTGAACAAATAATTTCAAACCTCGGGCCTGCAGATTTCATCCATATTACACCGATATGGGCGCTGCCGAGCAAGTAGAATTGATTCAGGACTGGGAGTATTGTCGCGGCTGGCCAGAAATAATAGCCAAGACAGCGGAAGGGAATCCGAAGTGGCAGTGGTGTGGTCACTACCGATCATCTTCTGACTATTGCTTAAAACCCGGCAGAGTGGGCGCGCAGGGAGTGATGAATAGAGCGGCCGGCGTCAGCCGGGGCAGTGGAAGCGGATCCGCTCGATCGCGTCGTGCCCAGCCCCGGCGTGTCCGTGCGCGGCCGGCCAGGTCAGGTACGTAGCAGCAGTTCCGCCGCGTCGCCCACGTGATCGGCGGCGTACGTGCCCGCCGGCTCCGTCCACAAGGGAGAGGCCGGCCATTACAGGTGCACAGTGCGCTGCAGGTTCATTATTCTTGCCGGGATCGGGCCAGCTTCGAAATCATGCCGCGCGCACGGCCGCATTTACCCCGCGCTCTGCCGCCGCCCGCGTTCATGATGCATCCCTCTGTCCGACCGACGTCCTCTTGCCTCGCCGCCACCAAGTGTTTATTCGCCATAGCCTCTAGCTAGCTTTTGTTTTTGAACAAAGCTAACTATTTATTGAGGTGCTGCTGCTATACGATCGCAGCAGGCTAGTGATCCTGCCATTCGATCGAGTTCCGCACTTTCGCTGTAGCTCTCTCGGTCTCTCCCTCAGCTCTGTGGCTGTTCAAAAATTAACCGCCGCGGCTGAATGATCATCAAGCTGAGGCTGTCAATAAATCTCTGACTGAACATCAAGACTCGTACTGTAACTTTCTGAGGAATCATATACCAGGCCTAATGTATCTTAGAAAGACAGCCACCCCAATGGATTATCTCATAATGTTTCTATCTAGAGTACAATTAATAACTTTGAATACGAGTATATAAGACATTGAGCTAGTAGCAATTTGCTTGTCTGCCTATGACTCCATACAAGAGTTGTATTAACTAATTTCGTGCGTGAGGACATTTTGCTAGTGTCACGCTAACATAGCAGTCAAGGACAGGGAACCAAAAGGTTCTGCGACAGCGACGTCAGTTGTTCTTCACAACCCTTCCTATGTCGCTCTTGCTATCTCAATAGTGTTTTCCATGTAAATTTCTCCACAAAATAGCCTTCTTCTCTTTTTTCAATTACACTCAAAAACAAGAAAAAATGAAAAAGAGAGAGATGATGGTTTATGTATCATGCCATAATCCAGAAGTTTCTATTAGTATTCTTATACAAAAATAAAGACTAAAATGTCTATTAAGATACCCAAGTGCTAAAAAGTGCTTGGGTGCTATTTGGACAAAACGAGCCTCCAATTTCTGACCGTTCGATTGGGTAGATCGAGCTTCGTTTCCAACAGGTTGGCACTTGGCTGTCACGTGTTGTACAGAAAGGAACAACGGTGTGGACCAAACCAGGGAAAGCGATTGCATCCTGTGCACCATCACCTCCGCCGGTGAGCGCCGCCATCCTCGCCGGTGAGCCCCGCCCTCTACCCCTACACCGCGCCGTCGCCCTCGCCAGCGAGCGCCGCCATCTACCCCTACCTCCGGACCGCCACCTACCCCTACCTCCGCGCCGCCACCACCGCTCGTGCGCGCCCTCCACCCCCACCCGCCGCCGCACGGGAGGCCGAGCGGTTTGCCGTCGAGGTCCAAGCCTCCGACCCGCCATGGGGCTTCCCAGCGGTGCTCCTGGTCGCGAACCTCGACCCTGTCGCGGGATTCCCCGAGTGGTCGCCGCGCGCGCCGCCCTCCATGTGTTCCTCTCCCCAGCGCCATCCCTGCCCCCTCCTTACGTCACTCGCCTCCACCGGCGTGCCAGAGGTTGGCTGCCCCAACGCGGGCGCGGAGATCGTGGTGGCCCGCGCGGGCGTGGAGCTCGATTTTGAGACGATCGGTGGTTGTGATTTGGATGTGCATCAGGATGAGAAGCCCCGGACGTACTATTTCGCGGCGGCGAAAGCGAAGTTGACGAGGTTCACCTGCAGGATGTGGTAAACCTGCTCACGTCAGTGGCGAACAGCTGCAGCGACAAGGTCCTGGTGGAGATGCAGATGCGGAGCAGCACGTCGCCGCCGACAAGCTGGCCTTCCTACCGGTGATGCCGATGTACCTGGTTCTAGGTCCAGACGATGCTGGGCCGTCTATGCCTCTCAGGATTCCTTCCTGCAAGGCTGGTAAGTGACTCCATTAGCCTTATCCTTAGACTCATCCACGCGAAAAAAGCAATCCATAGAAGGATTTGGCGCCATGGGAAACAACGCAGTTCAGTTCGTGATGATAGCTTGTATTTTGTGGATTCAACTGAGATTATCTCTGACAGCTCTGCTGAAATTAAATGTCGTTCTAGCCTACTAGGTGTGGAGACAAATGTTGCATCCTGCTCCTGTTTAAAACATGCAAACATGCACTCTGTCATTAAAGGTATTCTTGCGCTTCTACTTTACTTAGTCCAAGTATTTTCTTTGCACCTGTTGCACTTTGTGATGTGCATTTTCAGCAAATGTTTGAAACTTGAGATTAATTTGATGTCAAAGTTTTTTTTTGTTTAGAACAATCATGTCTTGATCTCGGCCTCCGTGGATGCAAACCATCCGGATGCATATCCCTGGTGGTAGCCATGGCGCCTAGTGCAAGCACGTGCTAGCGGCGTCCATGGTGCCTAGAGCGAGCGCAAGCTGGTCGTCGCTCCTACATAGATTAATTTGCTTTTGCAACATAGCTAAGTTGTTTCTTTCAACAAAGTTAAGTTGTTACTCCATGCTATTAAGTTTGCTTTAGAATAGTTAATTAAGTTTCACAACATAAATTAAGTTGTTTTTGCAGCATAGGTAAAATGTTTCTTTCAACAATGTTAAGTTGCTATTCCATGCTATTAAGTGTGCTTTTACAACACTTAATTAAGTTTCACAACATATATTAAGTGCTTTTACAACATAGCTAAGTTGTTTCTATCAACAAAGTTAAGTTGCTTGCGCCATTTGATTAAGTTGAATATGTAAATTTGTCTAAATTACAACGTAACTGTAGGGGGGTTGTTTTGCTTTTGTACCATTCCTTTTCCCATTTTTAGTTTATTTGTAAATATAGTAAGTTACTTTCTTGCACCATTTTAATTGAGTTGATTAGATAGATTAGTTTTTGTTATGTTAACCTACGTATGCAACCTGAGCGTCCTAAGTATGCAATTAGGTGACCAGTTTTTGCGACTTTCATATTTTTTTCCGTACAAACTAAATTGTTGTGTTTTCCTCATGTTGTACTTAAGAAGCACCTGGGATACCATAACTGCGCATTTTAGTTGTCACAGGATTCACCTTGTGTTGTTTTCTCATACAACTAAGTTGTTGCATTCATATACTCATGTTCTACTTAACAAGAATCGGGGATTCTCTAACTATGAAATTAAGTTGTCCCTTTGGTTAGTCCTGTTTTATTTTTCTTGTTTTATTTTTCTTGTACGACTAAGTTGTTGCATTTTATATAAGAATGTTCTAGTTAACAAAGAACCTGCCATTCCGTATGTATGCAACTTAGTTTGTCCTAGGATTCACCCTATGTTGTTTTTTCATACAACTAAGTTGCCGCAGTAATTTCATTAAGTTGATCTTCCACTTTAGCTTGAGTTGCTTTCCAATTTATCCTAAGTTGCTACCCTGTTTCATTAAGTTGATCTTCCACTTTCGTTTAAGTTGTTTTTTTTAGTTTATCTTGAGTTTCCTATCTCACTTTAGCTTAAGTTTCTTCCCACTTTATCCTAAGTTGATTTTATACCGTTTCATTAAGTTGATTAGCCACTTTAACTTAGTTGTTTTCCACTTAACTCTAAGTTGCTTATCACATTGAATTAACTTAATTAGCCACTTTAGCTTAGTACAGTTGCAAGTGCTTCCCTTATTTGTTACTCCCTCTTTTGTCTTTCACTATCTAAATATACAATTCCTGTAGCTCATCCCATTAATCTAGCTATTTTAGACACCCTAGTTTAGTTGTCGCAGCTGTTGATCTCTAATCGCGTCATTTTCCCAACTGAGTTGTAGCTAGAACATGCAAAGTTGTATGATGAAAATGATAAGTTGCTTTTTATATGTTGTACCAAGCTATTGTTTTAGGCGCCCTAGTTTACTTGTACAAACTGTTGATTTTCTAGTTGCATTCATTTCCCCGACTGGGTTGTAACTTTAACACGCAAAGTTGCATAATGCCATCTACTACTATCTCACTTACCACATTTTGCTAATTGCAACTTTTCAGGTCTACGCCAATGCATGTGTGTGGTGGTTGGAGGGGGCGCGGCAGCAAATAAGATCAAACACAAAAATGTGTACAAGTGTTAGCGAGCACGGTCTTCTTACTCTACTGGAGAAGAAAATGAATATTCTACTAAGATGCGTGATAAGTTTGTCGCTAATGGACTGCTTTTTGTGTCATATTTTCCTACCTTTTGCACTACACATGTACTATCTTTTGTGTCACACCCCCTGAACATAATATGTTGCTTAGACGTGAGAAATCCACCCAAGTTGTCTACCTCAGAATGCAAGGCACCAACGATACTATTAAATATGGTTGACAACAAGTAGTGCAAAGTCCTAGGTCTAGTATCATGAAGTTGTTCATTGTTATTGCTAGGTGAGTATCTAAAAAGCTAAGTTGGCTACAAAATATAAAAAATATATAATGAAGCAACTATTTGTACTAAGTTGCTTTTTTCGCAACACTAAATTGCTTTTCGAAAAAAAAGTTTGTCAAAATATATACAAATGAGATCTACTTTCGAAGATCTAGCCACGAGAGACCCAACGGTGAAAACGGATCGCAATTCCAACATACGGCTAAGGAGTTATGACTTTTTTAAATTTTTTTGCATCTAATTAAATGTGCATGTGATGTCGGTATGCTCCACTTTCTATATTAGGCTGAGGGCTAGATTAGACAAACGAGCCCCCGGAGGCTCCCTAGTCGTGTCCATTAAGATATTTCTTATACCATCGGCTATGGATATTTCTCCCATTAATACATACACACTATGTAGTTTGCGCAATTGTTAAAAATTAACTCACGAATGAAATTTTGTTATGAATGCACTTTAAATTTGACACAATGCAAGTATACTTTTTTTAGCGATGTAAGTTGTAGTTGTATAAAAATGAACACTGCAACTAAAATTTTGCAACTTTATTACTTGGTCACTTATGCCAAATGGGTGCTTTGAAATTATACCTCGGAAGACTAATTTGCTATAGATAGGTATAAGAGTTTAGTATAAACCATATTGGGAAATTTATTAAATTATTTTTCTCATGTAAGATAAAGTTGCTTCTATTTTTTTAATCTAATTATAAAAATGTTAGTTATTAGTTTTTTTAAGATCTTTCCATCATTATCATGGGGTTAAAGCTGTTTTACTAGACTAGGCCATTTTTGTTGCTGGAATTCCTTTGGTATAAAAATGTGTGACATCTTTTTGTAGCCACGGAAATGTCTCGACATTAAGATGATCCACTCAACACACTGGCCAGTCATATTGGTCACAATCATACTCGCAACCGTGTGTCTAACTTAGATACTCGCAACAGGATCATAGTTGCCATTCTAGCTTAAGTTAAATTCAGATTTTTTCAAGTTTAACGATAATATAGAAAAAATATCAATATCCATAATATAAGTATATATGTGTAATTAATATAACATATACTTTATGAATATTCGAATGGTATATATATTACATTGTAGATGTCAATTTCCAAACAATTGATCAAACTTTATAAACTTTGCAAAGTAATTGTGCACAGAAGGGGTATATCGGTTGATTTCTCTGCCAGACACGTGCAACGATGTAATGCAGAAGAGAACACCACAATTATTGCATATCGCTACTCGCCGCTATTGCATAGGCCACCTTCAGCATAGCCGCGGCCTACTCCACCTGCTGGCCATCGTGAAACGCTTGTTGGGGGTAACGTGCTTCAAGTACCGTAATCCATTGCTTGTGTCAAGCTGAAGGGGAGGGCAAGGCAAGCGCATGGGCATTCTCAAGGCAGGTGAAAAATGTTGTACCCAAATTCTATGAAGTTTTCCACGGTAAAATCCCACCCGTCGCAGTTGCAGCAACTCCTGGCCTTTGCCCAACCCATCTTTGCCCTCTCGATGGGATGCTCTATGACCCTGTTGTGTTGGTCGAAGGGCTCGGATCCTTGTCGCTACCGCTGGTGGCCCTACCGAGGAGCCCCTTCGTGCATGTCATGCACCGCCGGCCCTGAGCTTGCTTTGGGTTGCTTCTTTGGGCTTCGATAGCGACGACGGCGACGATGAAGAGTTGGCTCCACATTCGACGTTGGCCTACAGAAAGAGCGTTGTTTCCGGCTCAGTCTGTGGCACCGCTGATGATGAGGAGGCGCTAGCGCAGCCGTGCGGCGGCCTCTCTGCTGTTGTTGACACTCTTGGTGACGAGGAAGGCTGGGTACAGGTGGGTCAGGGCGGCCACCTTGACCGCAAGCCGTCGTCTTTGCATCAGAAGGAAGGCCTTGAGCGTAGTCTTGCCTTCAAGCTTTGGGCTCGTGGGAGATGGTTCCGTTCTCTCAAGCGTGGCCACCACGTCAACACATGTCGTGAGCCCTTTAGATGCATCCGCTGTCGTCGTCCTGGTCATCGCGAGCGTTTCCGGCGTGCGCGCTTTCCTGCCGCTCGTTCTCGCTCTCCAGTCGTCGCAACCTGTTATGCCGTATGCCTCTGAGAACGAGGAGTTAGACGAGATATTTGCTCTAGTGCTGCAGATCAAGCCTGACTTTGGTTTTCAGAAGAGAGGTGTTGTTGCTGTTGAAGTTTCTCTTTCGCCTGAGTTTGGCTGGCATGTGGTCCATATTGGTGCAACGGTGTCCGGAGCTGTCGTTGCTAGAGAGATTTGCGATTTTTTCGCCACCTTGGTTTCTGCCTACCCTGGATTCGCGGTTGATTGATGGCTGACCCTAGTGTCATGGCTTGTCTTTGTAAGACTGGTGTTGGAGTGCCGTGTTTGGAGTGTTCAGTTGTGTCGCTTTGTGGTCTCTTGTGTTGTTGTTCGGGTTTCTGTTAGGCTTTGTTGTGGTTGTGTATGTGTGTTGTTGGTGTGGCATTGACCCTGCTTTTGCAGGTTGTCGCTTGGTTTTATCCTAACAATTGGGCACTATCTTCTTAATTAATAAATGCGGCAAAGCTTTTGCCTCTTTTTTTTTTTAAAAAAAAAAGCTCCTGACCCTTGTTCCGCCGTGATTGTTACCTGGCCACTGCTGGCTCGCGGTGGAGCACATTTACGCAAAAGGAAAATTGGTTCAGTATTGCTAATTAAGTAGCATGAGGCGGCCTATAGATATTGTTAATTTGTTATACATTATGGCAGTTTTATTAAGTTTAAACGAGCTGTAGAGCTGCCACAGCACATGCGCTTAAATCGGCAGTTATTGCATGCAGCAAGCGCAGCAGGCTGACAGCTTATTTTGCACTGCATCTTCAAGCGCCGATCACTAATTTATGTATCTCTGCCGAAAATAACCACCGATAATTAGCCAGAGCGACTGGAATTTAATCTTTCAGCGCCGCATTGTGGCTGCTCTGCCGATGATACGGTATCGCCATGTACGAAGACGCCGCTAACGTGCATACAATCAAGCGAGGAACTTCCCGTTTCAAAAAAAAAAACAAGCGAGGACCTGGCAGGTCTGCGAGATCAGCAGTGCCAGTGCGCACTGTCAAGTAGTGTCATCGCCATGGCCATGCTAGTAGTAAACTCGAGCTATCTACCGCTCTACCAACCTCCGTTCTATATACGGTACGGATACCACCGCTTTCAATCGGGACGATAGGTCCATGACTACCTGCAGTGCCTGCGAGAATGGCCGCACCCAAACTTATCCGACTGCCCAAATTGCTGCTCTAGCCGTGTAGGCCTGTAGGGGACGAGATGCACTACTATTGGCGTTGAGCGAGCCACTGACAGGCGATGAGCGGCGATTTACACAAAAATAACCCAAAAGTGGAAGAAAAGCACAGACTGACCCTCCGGCGAAACTATTTCACCATCCAACCCTTTGTGGTGCCTCCCACGGCGCCACACATGCCCATGTGGCTCCCTCCGCCGCGCCACACACCCAACGTGGCGCCATCGACGCCGAGCTGCGCCCATCCGACGATGTGGCGCCGTCCCAACGGCGCCACACATGCACTTGTAATCCCCACTTAGCCGTTTTGCGAGGCTCGATGTGTGGCGCCGATTCCACGCGCACACTAGCATGTGTGGCGCCGATGCCATGGGCGCCACACATAGAGGCTCGCGAAACGGCTAAGGACTTATCGTCCGAGCCCTGGATGTTTTGGTCCCAATAGTTAATATAAGTTGGCATGTGTGGCGCGACGCCACGGCGCCACACTAGCACTTGTGGCGCCAGTATGAAGGGCGCCACACATGGACTTGTGTTGAAAACATGAAAAATCCTACCAAAGTCCAACAGTTACGAGTACAACATTGGACACAACAAGTAGCAATTTCATGACATACACATATAACACTTCATAGGTCACATTGTACCACGTAGATTCAAACAACAAGTAGCATTACAGACCATGGTTCGAAATGACATAGGGTTCACAAATCGATACTTATGAATATAGAGTTCGAACAACACGTAGCACATCCTAGTAGCGTCCTCGACGTGCCGTCCGTGGGCGCTTCCGGACGGCCATCCTCTGGCCGCTGCCTTGGCTGGTTGCTTGCTCCGCTGCCGCTTCCTCTCCCGCTCTCCTCCTCCTCCTCCTCCTCATCCAAGAGAACGGCTCGTCGTTCCTCATCCTCGACATAGCTGATCTCCGCCGCGTCATCCTCCTCGTGACAACCTTCTTTCCTCGGTTGACATAATCTTCCGGAGTGTACGGGTTGGAGCCTTGCCCTTGGCTTCAACTGGTAAGCTGACCGTTGCTTGGAGGTACGCTTCGGAAGTATGCCTTGACTCAGAATTAGGTCGTCCTCAGGAGGAATCTTCACAAATATGAACACATGAGATTACAAAAGTTGAAATTAGTTAGAACATGTTTCACAGCAACAAAATAGTCCATACATGTTCTTCAGAAGAGGAGGATGTAGGGATTTCGCCTTCGCGGCAACCTAGCAAGTTCGCTAACCGCCGCATCTTTCGTGCAGTGTTCTGCGTCATGGAACTCACGGTTACAAAGCCACCAGAACATAATTGCGTACATTCAAAGTTGGTGATCATACCTTAATGAAATTCCGCAACGGTCCGACAGGCTTTTCATCTCTGTGGCTCTGCTCCCACACAACCTCGCACTCCTCAGCTGTTTTCTGGATCTCCTCCCGCTGTGACAAACATAGCATACACAATTTAAGCGAGCACATGGCAATCTAGATGATGTACTAGTTAGTGAGAGAATCCATTACCACGAAGTTCAGCTCGGAAGCAATAGAAGTCGATCTTCCTCTGCGAGCAAAGCGTCGTGCTGGCTTTGCCCAACCTCATCGAACTGGATGGGGTCGTCCAAGATCTCCTCACGATACGCGCGCTTCACTAACTCGATACGCGTGTTCTGATGGAACCACTCGAGGTAGTTGTTGAAAGCGGTGAAGTCATGAGGCACAATCTGCTCAGGGCCAGCATTCCGTGCCGCTTCCAAAGGAACGCTCGATGTGGCCGCTATGATGGACTGCCAATTTGTGATCTTCCTCCGCCGCCTATCAAGCCTGCAAGAATCAACAAGTTAGTTTGTACCTCTTCTATCAAGAATCTTCCATCGCATGATTCCAAGTTTACCTGTGAAGCGCCTTGTCCGTGTCTTGCCACATTGGTGGGCACTCCTGATACAGCAAACTGTCTCATCACTCTTTGCGGCTGGTGGTGTTCAACAAGCCACATGCATATGAGTGGGCAGCGCACGCCGAACCGCGCCTCCTCCGTGCACTTATGGTTGAGGTCAGCCATCCCCGCGCCAATACGGTAGTAGCTACCATATGGCTGCCCACCTGCAGCATACAATTATTTAGTACATGCCAGTAGAATCAATCAAAACTAGGATTGCAACTCCGCAGTGATCGGTTACATGCTCAGCGGTAAGAGTGTCCAACTCCGCAGTGTACTGCCTGATTGGATCGCTCGTCATCTCCGAGACATTGTCCCAAAGGTATGCCCAAGTGGATCAGGAAAGTGAGGGAAATGAGGCCATGGCGTCTCCTTGAGTACCCTGGGACGCCCAACTGATAGGCGGTCCCAGCTCCATACGGAAAGTAGGAGCATGCATCCACCAATACCGCCGCTCCCAGCTTGCTCCTCCCTGCGACAAGCTTCGTCCAACCGCATATAAGATATTTGGTTACTACTTTGTGTAGCGCACTACTATAGGAAAATAGTACATAGAACAAATCATCACCTGCCGGTAGAGGTAGGCAAGTGCCGCTGTTCCCCAACTCCACCGGTCGTCCAACACCGTAAGCGCCTTCAGCCAACACCAATGGGCCAGCTTCCCCCACGTTAGGAAAGAGAGTCCTGGAAATCATGTACCATAAGTACACGCGGCGTACGTCCTCCGAGTGTCCTCGTCGGCCTCTATCGGGCATTCTCCAAAGTTAGTCCCGATCCATTCGAAAGACGCGCCGGCGGAACTCTCTCGCTTTGGATTTTCGGCGCCGGAGGAGCCCGCCAATAAGCCCCTCCATCTCGCCGGGCGCCACTCCATCGAAGCTGTGTTTATACACGTGGCTCGCCTTGAATAGGTAGTGCAAGGATCATGGAAACATCCTGGAGAGTAGGGGCCATCTCGCCGGCCCTCAAGTGGAAGGTGTGAGTCTCCGGCCTCCACCGGTCGACAAGGGGGTGAGTGCCGAGGGGTTCATGTGTGGCCCCACGGCTTACAAGGGATATGAACGGCATAAGACCGGTAGGCCGGATGAACTCCGTGTACCTCTCGTCATAAGGTATATCCGATGTGCCATGGTAACGAATCTTCAAAGGGTGAAGATCCGTTTCCCTCTCCGTCATATGAACAGCCCGGTGCTCCCTGTCGTACTCTTCATCCAGAAGCCACACCATCCTACATGTTTACACAACCATGTTATGAGTCATTCCACTAACAAAAATGAGCAACACATACATGAGAATATCCAAATACACGAGAGTTCATATCCAAATACATCACACATATGAATTTCGTAAGACATACCATTCCTAGGCACATAATAGACATATGTAAGACAATAGAATGCATTTGCTAAGCTCCAATTTTGTCTTTCACCACATACATACATAAGGTTCCATACACACATACATTCATATCTAGGGATAGAACACCATATGAGTTATTCCTACAAATACACATTCATGAAATTTGATGCCTAGGGTTCCTCCACAAATCTAGGATACATACATTCAACACTTACATACCCATTTCAACACATACATAGCCATTCCAAACATCTTTGGATACAATGCATACAATCTAACAAAATTTAACATCTATGGTTCAAACACATGCATACAATCTATGGTTTCAACAAATCTATGGTTCAAATCTATGGTTCAACACACATGCATACAAATCTATGGTTCAAACACAACCAACATTTCCAATCTAGGATGAATCGAAGGGGAACGAATTAAACCGGAGCAAATCTTGGATGAATCGAAGGGGAACGAAGGGGAATACCTTGAGGATTGTATGGGGATGGATTTGGCCGGCCAGATCTGTCCAATCCGTGGAGGATTTGGTGGGGCGGCGAGAGGCGGCCGGCGGCGGGAGGAGAGAAAGAGAGAGAGAAAGAAGAGAAAGAGAGGGTCGGGCTGGGCGCGGGCGCCACACTTAAGTGGATGTGTGGCGCCGTGGCATCGGCGCCACACATGCTAGTGTGGCGCCCGTGGCATCGGCGCCACACATCGAGCCTCGCAAACGGCTAAGTCCCGAGGAATTGTCTCACAGATGTTTTGGGATTACAGTGTGTGGCGCCGGGGAGCGGCGCCACACATGCTGCCACGCCGGATGGGCGCACCAGCTGGCCGATGGCGCCACGTCGGCTGGGTGTGGCGCCGGCAGGAGGGGGCTGTGGCGCCATGGAGCGCCACATAAAAGTTGAAAATAGTCAGGCGCCGCTTTTGGTTATTTTTGTGTACGAAGACGCCGCTAACGTGCATACAATCAAGCGAGGAACTTCCCGTTTCAAAAAAAAAAAAAACAAGCGAGGACCTGGCAGGTCTGCGAGATCAGCAGTGCCAGTGCGCACTGTCAAGTAGTGTCATCGCCATGGCCATGCTAGTAGTAAACTCGAGCTATCTACCGCTCTACCAACCTCCGTTCTATATACGGTACGGATACCACCGCTTTCAATCGGGACGATAGGTCCATGACTACCTGCAGTGCCTGCGAGAATGGCCGCACCCAAACTTATCCGACTGCCCAAATTGCTGCTCTAGCCGTGTAGGCCTGTAGGGGACGAGATGCACTACTATTGGCGTTGAGCGAGCCACTGACAGGCGATGAGCTGCACGCAAAGAAACGAGAGACGGATTGCTCGGCTTTCCCCACAGCACACGCATGTATATACGGAAACCTATGCATTGCAGAAACATGGCAGCAGCAAATCGACAGACTGAGAGACGCATGGATGGATGGAGCGTCACGTCCGCGCCATGTAGCCGTCCAATCCATATGTTTTCTCATGGCCAAATACACATCATGGACACACGCTTCGTCGGGCCCTGGGGTACAGTTTCCCGCGTCGCATCGCATCACGTCCATCGCGCCAGTGGCGGAGTTAGAAGATTCCGTCATTGGGTTCACTTCATTGTATACATGAATTCGAATTTGTAATTTGAAGCAAGTAAATAATAATTTTAAAGGGGTTAGCATAGTTTCGGTTCAGCTGAACCCAATGCTTGTGTGCTGGCTCCGCCACGCCCCCAACGCAACGAGAGGACACGTGACGACGCCCACCCACTCAATCGCGTCCATTCGTGGTGCTGCGTGGATGGATGGATGGGCCCGGCGCACGCGCGGCCGCCGAACGTTTTGCCGGCGGGACATGCCCGCGTGCGTGCCTATCGCGGCTACAGCGGTAGGCAGGCAGAGCGGGCGAGCAGTACGCCGCATACCGTCGTTCCGACCGTGTCACGCTTGTCGTTTGAGTGTATCTCCAACTGGGCTATACTTCGAACATTTAAAAGTGGTTGCGCGTTTGTTTTTATTATCGCGCGGAGATATTTTGACCGCGCGCTATGTTTTCGTTTGGGTGTGCTCGCAGCGGAACGACCTATTTTTTATTTTCCAATAATATTTAAAAAGCATAATGTACTACAAACTACAGTCGATACAAACCCTGGCTACTTGCTGCTCGACGGTCCGGCCCCTTCGTTGCGTCCCCCCTCGTCTGCTTCTCCACCGCTCGCCGTGTGACCGCTAGAGCTCGGTGAGCCTGCGCATCCTCTAGCAGGTGTTGCCGCATCGTCTCGTTCAGGTCATTCTCGGTCTTCTTGAGCATCTCGAAGGAGTCGACTAACGCCTCTACTCCGCCGCCCTCTCCTCCGAGGTTGGCTCATCAGGGTCATCAGAGGACCAATCGATGTCGGAGGTGTCGTCCTCTGCGGTAGCCGCCTCCCTGCGGCGTTCCATCTCGGCGTCGAATGCCGCATGGCCCGCTTGCTCCTCCTCTGCTTCCTGCTCCGCGTCAGCCATGAACTTTGCATCCATGAAAGCGCCGAGGACGTTGTCGGTGCTTTCGTCATCCTCAAACTCCTCGTGGAAGCTCTCGACTGGGGGAGGTGGAGTCGGAGGTGGAGGCGCGGTAGCCTGGCCGCGCCCGACGCTGCTCATGGCAACGGTGGAGGTTGTGCGGCGGCGGCGGCGCTACAGTGTAGGTTGTGCAGAGGCTAGGGTTTTGTGTGGGAGGAGATTAGATGCACGCGCCCCTCTTATATAGGCCGGAGGCAGGCGACGGCGTGGCACGCGTGGCATCGCCATTACTTAGTGCGCAGAGGTGGGCGCGACGACTGCTCGGCACGCGAGGTATCGCCATTAACATGTCGTAGATTGCCGGAGTGACGCCTCGGTGCCAGTACTGGCGCGCTTGAGTTGACGCATCGAACCTGAGTCGCTACTAGGTGGGCCCAATGAAACGTCCGCTAGACACGAGCGGACACTCAGCGCGCTCGCGCAGCATCCGCAAAGTCGCATCCGAGATGCATATTTGGGCCAGGTTTCCGTCTCTGCGGACAGCGCGAACACTATGAGTCGGGCCACTGGGCCTGATCTCAGACGTATTTTTGGTCTACGCGTATGTAAACCGTCGCTGAGAGCATCTCCACTGGTCCTCCCCATAGCCCTCTCAATAGCACTTTTGGGATCCTAGAGAGAGAAACTGTCCACACCGGCGGTACCAAAATATCGCCGGCCATTTTTAGACCCCAATAAAAGCGCCTGCACGCCCGCAGCAATTCCTTCGCGAAGGGAGCAGATTGGGAGCGTCGGCGTCTAATTTCTGCTGAAAAGTTGCATGTGCCTCACTTACATGTGACACATTCTCTAAAGATTCTTCTCTCTCCTACTTTTTCTGTGCACAATTGCATTGCCGGCATCTCTATTTGGTTAATTAGTGTGAGACTTAATCCCAGATGCTAATTGCATGCAGCCGGTGCTTCCTATAGCCTTCTACAGGCGTGCATACCGACTTTTTTTTTTTTGGAGGACCGGTGGAAATGCTCTGAGCGTCCATTTGCAATACCTCTTTGGAGATGCCCTGATCGCGCGGCACGGCGCGTATGTTCGTGCTGGACGGACGCTTCCCCGCGGACGCGCACGTACGAGTGTAGTACCTGCCTAGCGCCACTTGCAGCTGCAGCCTGCAGGCTCGTGTCGGATGGGCCGTGTTCGTGCGTGCACCACTGCTGCATGTACCAACCAGACGTCGAGCTCACTATGGACAGCAACTTCAGATTAACAGAGTACTAGTGCAAACCTAGTTGGTTCTAGCTATTGTCAATTATAATTATCCTTACTTTATTTTTTATGGAAGAAAAGAAAAAATCAAATCTATTTAACGAGTTTATAAGAAGTACAAATCACTCTAAACATAATAAGTAAAATTATATCAACATCCTTTGACCATTTAAAGACCACTACTTGCCGCTAGAGCGAGCCTTCAGCACACTGTTGCCGATGCTCCCTTACCGGAGCCGGCCTGACATTGTTGATGATGTTTGAAAAATTTCTGTGCATGTGCCCCTAAAAACCAGCGTCCCAGAGGCAAGATTGTCGCTATTGAATCCTTGAATTGATTTGAATTTTTTACCACCAAAGCTACAACACACGTATATTGTAAGAGGTCCACCACTCCAAGTCTCCAGCGAAGGGGTGACCATACAAATCTCCGACCTCCTTAACTCAACTAGCAAGATCGCCGCCAACGGTGTGAACGAGGAGGCGGGTATATCTTATTATTGTCCACACAACGTCGCCATAGCCACCAACAATGCATGTTGAACAAACTCTAACTTTAGGAAACCTTTTACATCGTCAAGCACAGATCTAAGGTCACCACCCCCTCCCATCGCCTTAGCTGGTAGCAGAGATGGCGGGGACACATCAATTCCTTGTTGTAGACAACGAGGACGAGGCAGATGGCGAGACTGCCAGTGTTTTGACAGTGGCCGCCACCTCTCTTTGTTTCGCGGGAGGAGAAAGACCGGGCAATTTGAATTGCTCTTGTGTAATCGTGCTAAATAGCAAATGTGTTGTGAAATGCCTAATACCTATGGTAGGTTTATTAATCTATATATATTTTAGCTTATATTTTATCTATATCTACCTATGGAGTATGACAAGTATCTCAAACCGGAGCGGGTAATTGTTGCATTCAACCGCGTCGTGTCGTATCCCAACTGTAACACCAAAGCAATTCTAGACCAAGCATGGCTACAAGCTAAGCTAATCATGCTAGCTAGCAACAAAAAAGAGAGTGCACAAAGTCGCGCGCGCGATCACACACAAACTTCTGCGGATCAAAACGTTGACAATGCGTGCGGATCTCTGCATGCATGCCATGTGGGTTTCAGCTTTCAAGTCACGGGGCTCAAGACGGACATCGTGATGCACAGGTGCACGCATGCACCAGCCTCACACTGATCATGCCACCGATTATGCTGCAGTACAAGAACGTGGTACTATCACTTCTTCATTAGGCGAGGCAATGAACGGACTAACCCAAGCATGCGACGCCGTGATCATCGACCGATCCGACCCAATGACTGTTTACACGTCACGTCGCTGAGGCCTTACCGTGGCGCCAACAGTAAACAGGAGGGCAGCTAAAGTTCAAAAGCGGCAATGTTGGAGGTGACGTCGTGAGTCACGGCACGACCCCTCCTCGGTCGGTTTTCGTCGATGGTGTGCACGTCTCTCTAAGCCTAGGTAGCTTAGCTAGGGCTACGTACGGCCTCTGCACGGCTGCACGTCTACGGCGTAGGCAGCCTCGCCTTTTGCCGGACACGGATACTGTGCCGGGCATGTGCGAGAGTTCGTTCCACGTCGCTGTTTGCGTCAAAAATCGCCATCACTCGCTGCTACGCGCTACAGGCGATCTTTCTAGGACGTAGCTAGGGGCAGGGCTGCACGAGGGGGTGCAAGAATATTCCCGTAGCACGGCTTCCCTGCCAAGGACAAGATCGCGAGAGTGAAAATATCTACTCCCTCTATTGAAAAATAAATGACACATTTTTGTATATACAAAGTTCAGCGTTACTTTCTAAAAAACAAATTCATGCCATAACCTTTTCTAGATACAGATGTATCGACAACTAAGATGTGCTTAGATATATTTATATCTAGATAAAATTAAGACACTTATTTTTTGATGAAGGGAGTATATGCAGTCTCAACTTGAGTAAAACAATCATGTCTTAGAACCACTGCAATTTGTAAAGGCAAGCTTCAAAATGAGCAGTTTTTTTTCTTTTTTTTCCCAAAAGAACACTACGAACCCGTTATCCTAACTCTAAATGTGGTAATTTAAGCTTTGGCCTCTCTTCCCATATGCTCACGAGAAGGCACAACGGAGGCGAAACCTCTCCCGCCGATCTTCACCGTCAAGGGCGCTGATCCCCTCTCCGTCTACTTGAAGGGGACCTTGTTCTTGTATCCTGGCTTGGAAGGGGACCTAGTTAGGGTAAGGATTTTTATGGCATGGTGCATCGTTAGGGTCGTGGGAGCGGCGCCCGAGAAAATAAATCTACCTCACCTCCACTCCCACACCGACAGGGTCCTTCATGGCGGCGTCTCGGAGTTGATGGCATCGAGTGCTTGCCGATCCTGCAGAGCGACAACATTAGTGGATAGTGTTGGCGAGGCAACGGCGGCGGCTCCATTTGATGTGTACGTCATCCTTCTTTCTCCTCGTTGCTTCAGATTTGTCTCCGATGCCATGGTGGAGCATGAAGCATTTGTTTCGGATCTCTCCGATGGCTGAGACCTATTGTTGATGCGGGTGTGCGGTTGAAGATGGTGACCATGAAGCTTGAAAGATGGTCCGTGATAGCGGATTTGGCATGATCTCTCTACTACGTCGATGGGAAGCGGTGGTTACGGGGACGGGAACGCACGGTGAAGATCCCCAGTCAACATGCCACAATGATATGTGCCTCGCCCGCGCGTGGCAGGCCTCGTCTTCCGCTGAAAAATCCTTGATGGATATGGTTCTTCCCTTATTCTATCGACGTGGAGGTCCTTTCTCCTCTTCTATCAGCGAGCGTCTTTGGCGGCACTAGTGGTTGGCGTTGGCCGATACTTTCTTTGTGGAAGGGTTCTCTCTGAAAGTATTTAGGGCAGTTGTCTCTGCATTGTGTCTTGGGTAATTTCCATCAGGATCTTTTGTAACCTCCTTTCTACAATTTTTTTTGGCAATGGCTGATAGTGTCGGTGTCTGAAGGGTTCAATCTGGAAACTTTTCGGGATAGTTGTCTCCGCACAGTGTCTTTGGTATTTTTCGTCAAGATCTTTCATAATCTCTTTTTACATCAATAAATACTAGTAAGTAGAGCATATGAATAAAAGAGTACTTCTGCAACGTAAGAACAACTCTAGCAGATTCCGCAAAAAGATGTTTGTGCTAGTCCACAAATTTTTTAATATAAGTGTCACCATTTTTTTACGAACAGCTCAATATAACCGTGTATTTGCTTGTGATTAGATGTCCGCAAAAAGTAAGGTCCTGTTTTAGTGTATTGACCTTACGTACTGAATTTGATTTGCTATTGAGTAAAAAAGAAAGGAATATTATTCTTTAACCTTGGTGACTTGGTGAGTTGAGATAAAAGGGATCGATCATTTAGAAAAAAATAAATTTTCTTGAATATTACCATGTCAAATGCAAAAATTCAGATTATTCATATTGTTGACAATTGTACATTCTTTTGCTTAGCACGTATGGCTATATGGTTGTAAAGCTCCGGTTCCACGAAAAAGAAGGGTTTCAATATTTCTAAGATATTGTCATCACATTGCAATTGTTATAGGTGAAATTATCCATAGTAGAAACCGAATCTGGAGTAACCGGCCTGGCATCAACGCGGGCTGGTGCTAGCACGCTGAAATTGTTGGCATCCAATGTAGTGCCAAATATAGTTCAACTAAGTTTTCACTGGGTATCACTATAAAAAGGTTCGCCTTCGCCAAGGACTCACGACTCGTCCGCGTTTGACGCGTGGCAGCGCGTGCGTTCAGCAAAAGAGCGATCCGGCCGAGCCAGCCTTACGTCCCGCGTCCCGCGTAACTCGCCTCGCGCGTACGTCGTCCGCCCGTACTCGTCCTACGCCGCGCGCGTACTCGTCCCGGCCACGCGCGTACGTCGCCGCGTGCCTGCGGCGTGACTCGCCCCGCGCATGTACAGTCTCGCACAACACACGAGTACAGTCGTGCACACGAGCAGGTACAGTCACGCACAACACACGAGTACAGTTAAACAAACAAGCGAGTACAAGTACAGTCACGCGGACGGGCAGGTACAGTCGTGCACATGAGCAGGTACAGTCACGCACAACACACAAGTACAGTTGAACACACAGGCGACTACAAGTATAGTCACGCAGACGAGCAGATATAGTTCTTAAAAGAAGGGTTTCAATATTTCTAAGATGCTGCCATCACATTGCAATTGTTATAGGTGAAATTATCCATAGTAGAAACCGAAACTGGAGTAACCGGCCTGGCATCAACGTAGGCTGGTGCTAGCACGCTGAAATTATTGGCATCCAAACGTTAGTGCCAAATCTAGTTCAACTGCATTTTCACTCATACGGTAGCAGCTGGACCAAATTGCATGCGACGGACCGAAACGCAAAATTCCCATACGAGCAACCAATCATGTCTCTAGTTCGTCTCGAATAGAAAAACTTGACCCAGTTTCAAATCTGCAGGGATTGTGCTCTAGAAATTTTGTCCAGCTCCTAGAAGGTCCACTCGCGCGCGTGTGGGAAGAGATGAACCCAGCATATCATTGCCATTTGATTAATCCAGATGATACTTGATGAAAGGAAGATGGTAGTATTGGATTCAAAATAAACGGAGGTGTTATGGCGGGAAGCCGAGAGGAGTAAATCTAAATCCAAAACAGCTACAATATAGTAGAGAAGAGATACCGTTACTTCAAGAAAATCAAGATAACCGCTCCCCATATAGGCCTCATCCGCTGGCGCACCGTGCAAACAACAATGAACGAGGAACCGCTAAAAAAGCAACAAACTAGGAAAAAACAAATTACCACGTCAATGTGGGCGCCACAGATGTAATCTAATGGTAACGGTAGTAAACCTGACTAAGAATTATTATGAGAATTAGCAAATCTGTTTTTTTATAAACATTTCCTCCGTTTGTCTAATTGATCACTCACATTTATAACTTGCCCACCTAGGTTATCCATAGAGTCCAGGTGGACAGGGCGGAGAGATATAACCAATGAGAAGGTTGCACGGTGGTGCCCCTGCACGCTCTGTGAAAATAGCTATTTACCATTGAAGTTTAATTTTATCCGGAGTCCCTAGGAATAACAATGTTGCACTTCGATCCGCTTAAAGATCTATTCCGATTGATACATACATTTTCTTGAGGGATCGATCCATTTGCTCATAGTGGCAACTTTACAAACTCTGGTTTTGTAGCAGCCCAAACCAGAAAGTGAAACGGAGCTATAGATAGAAAAGGGATACAGCGAGGCCCAGGGATACAGTCACAGGGGTCCATCTTATCACCTTTGTGTGGTGATTCTGCATATGGACCGACACGTTCTACAGAATTTATTTTGGCAGAAAATGGGGCTTGTATCCTCACTAGTCCATCTGTCGCACCTCCAAGAAGATGAAATTATCAGGGCCGAAATCCCCGTGCTCAGACCCATTCTCAAGCATTCAAGCCAGCGGCAGTGGCAACCCACAACCGCTTTCCTTACTATCCGCCGCCGTACCCAATGGAGCCCAATTCCTCCCGCGGCAGGCCTGCCTGGCAGACTCACAAACAACATCGCTTCCAAGCTACAACTTGGGGCCTGGGGCTGCTATTCACCGCTCGATGCAGGATGGGGACATGGGGTAGTGGCCGGCACTGGGGGCTGCTCGCTACCGACCATGTCGGTGGCAAACGGGGCACCGCACACCTCAACTGGCTTCTAGGCGAGGCCCATATACGGATGTGAACAATTTTTTAATTTTTTTAATTTGAACAAATTTCTAACATTTTTTAAATTCGAACAAATTTTAAAATTAAACATTTTAAATTTTAAACAATTTTTGAATTTGAACAAATTTTATATTTGAACGGTTTTCAAATTTGAATGATTTTCAAATTTGAACAGTTTTCAAATTGGAACATTTTTAAATCTAAACATTTTCTCAATTTGAAAAATTTTAAAAAATTAAAATTTTCGAATCTGAAAAAATATAAACAAAACCTAAAACAGAAAAAGAAAAGAAAACAGAAAAAGAAACCAGAAAAGAAAAAAGATAAAGCAAAAAATGAACTGCACAGGCTAAACAGATCCAAAATGGGCCTGGCCCATACCCGACCAGGGGGTGTGCGGCGGCCGGTAGCCACCGACCTGGTCGGTGTATAGGTTTTGCCGCCGGCACTGACCAGGTGCGCACACTCCTCAGACCGTACGTGGGCTCGGCCCATCAAACCAGGTACCTTTTTCCCTTTTCTGTTTTGTTTTTTGTTACTTTTTTTCTGTTTTGTTTTACCATATGTTTAACATCTTTTAAAATGTAGACATGAGTTCAGTCTGAATACTTTTCACTATTTTGTATTTTTATTATTCAACATTTTTATAATTTGCACTATTTTTAAAACTCCAAGTTTGAACAATTTTATTTTTGTGGAATTCTGAATTCGAACACTTTTTAATTTGAATATCTTTATATTTGAACTTTTATATTTAATTTTTTATAAATTATTTAAATTTATAAAATTTATAAACTTTTTGAATCTTAATATTTTCTGAATCTTAAAATAAATAAATTGAAAAAGAGAAGAATAAAACAGTGAAAAAATCAGCACCTAACTAGGCCAACACGTATCGTGTGAGGGTGCGCGGCGTGCAATATGTGCCTACCTGGTCGGCATATAGGATTTCGTGTAGTGTTTTGTCCAATTTCTTGGTGGGCCGTAACAAGAATTCATCTTTGAAAAAATTTATATTTTAAAAACAATGAATAGTTTTAAATTTGTACCTTTTAATGCATGCACATTTTTTAGATCTGGAAAATCCGATTTCTAAATCATAAATACTTTTAAAATATGTACATTTTTAAAAATCATAAATATTTTCAAATATTCGAAATCTCACGAAAAAACCAACAAAGAAATAAAGGAAAAACAAAAAAAACATCAAAACAAAAGAAAAACGGATTGAGCAACTAGCGCGAAAGCGCATCCGTCTTCTTGCTGGAATCCTCTTTTTCCCTTGCTTCGGTGGGAGGTGCAGGGAGCATTGCCTTCAAAGTCTTTGTTCAAATCCACATCTGAAGCCTCTCTATTTTGGTATGCCGCTTCCGGAGCAAGGATCGCCGTGAGGAGAGCGAGAAAACGACTAGCAAAACCAGCTTTTTTTTGAGCTAGAAACCGGAAAACTGATAACAACAGCCGCACTAATGGGCCGGCCCATACACCGCATTGCCGCACGCCTTTTGGGTGTGGTTTTGTATCTACGTTTGGCCGGCTTCAGAAAAATACAAAATTATGTTATTGAAGATGACAAAGTTTAAAGATCTCGGAAATTTGCTCTATTTGTAATAATCGGTAGATACAGCTCATGTACCATGTACTATCTGCTACAAATACCCTAGCCGCCGCCGTCTCGGTTGTTGTCGCCGCCGTGCGCTTGGGACGGATAGCTGAAGGGGCCGCTAAGATTCGAGTTGCTGGCTCCACCGTCGGACGGCCGCGGCGGGGAGGAGATGGAGTTCAATGGTGGGCGCTGGGAAGGCAGCAGCTGTTTTTTGGAGGACGCGCTCTGGCGCCGCCCGTCGTCTCCGCATCACGACACCACTCTGTCCTCCCCGTACCCCGGCGCCGGTCCATCCTTGCGATCTGGCACCGCCCGATTCTAGCTCCACGATAAGATATGGGGTCCTCCGCCGCGCCGCCGCTGGCGGATCTAGCTCCTGGACCCGTCTTCCTACAGAAGAGTCAGGAGACCTCAGTTGCTAAGCTTCATCTGAAGTACCGATGGATGGAGTATGGTGTATCTGCAGAAGATCTATTGCTCTACAATATGAATTGAAGTATCAGCAAGGAGGATTTGTGAGCGATATCAGATTGAATTTTACTGCTGATGAAGTCGTCGACAGGCATGGTGCCCGCCCATCTCCCTTCTATGCCTAGACCTGACGGTGAGTGTCCTGAATTCGACTTATTTAGGACCAACAACCACCATGGACGCTCGCCATCACGTACCTCAGCACGGATGCCTCTTGATTTCAGCTCTGAAGCTACCTCATTGCAGTATTGCAACCGAAAATATGAAATGAATATGACATGCATTTGTGAGTAATGCTAAAAAGGCAAGCATCTGACATGTGCGCCTCCTGTAAATATCTAATGAATAGAAACGCAAAATACCAAGTTAGGCTAGCATGCTTACAACTCAGAAACACAAACGAAAATCTAATCTCAAACAAATGTGATCTACGTTTGCAAAAAATAAAAGTGAAGTAGAATCAAGTAAAAACAGTATTGTGAGGCTGCAGTTATTTAGATATACAATACCTTATTTCCTGTATGCTTTTTGCAGCTCGCCAACCTTCCCTCCGGCACCGCCCGGTGTCCGTCCATCCTCGTCGCCAAGGTTGGACGCTGCTCCCTCCAACTCCAGTTACAGCGACCGCACCTGGTCTGTTTTACGACGCCAACCGGAGCGGATGGTTTCAGAGGGATTTTCTCCTGCAATGTATGTGGATGTGGCCTCACTTAGGGATCTACTTGATCATATTGCCAATTCTTGTGGATGAAACTTAATCAGGTTTGAAGTTTGAATATTTTGTTCCAAAGAAAATGTCCTAAAATTGGTCAGGTACGCTCCTTAAGTTCGCACACTTTAAGAGAAATATATTGCAGTGCACCGTTCAGTTAAACATAGTGTAGGATAGTGCAGAATACTCAAATTGGTAAAGATGGCATGCTCTTAGTTGGTCATTCTGTTTGTACTTTTATCCAACTCGCTTCTATCACCTTGAGTTAATATATAGATAGAGATTGTCTTGTCCTGGTCATGGCTTTTCCTCTCGAGGAATTGCACTGCTTAATTAATATGCTCGCCTCATGCTGTGACAGTGTTAGAATAGTGTTTTAATATCCACAGTCAGAATGATGAATATATTTCCTTTTAGTGTTATTTGTTTGCAGTAACTGAATTTTTTTTTAGTTAGATCAAGTGATCAACCAATCAACATTTGTTACGGTTCATTTCATATACGTACTGTTAAAGGAAAACACAAAAGTTATATTTTTTTTCTTCGAGTTCTTTCTTCTGACCCACTGGTTTTGTTTTGATATCACTGTAGGGAAGATTCTGATGAAACTGGGACTTATGATTTTGTACATATGCATTGTTCTATGGTGGAACTGAGGCCGGGGTCGTCGTAAGAGACAATGGCGTATGCATTATACACGATGCAAACATGGTAAGTAGATGAAAGTAAATACAATTAAAATCCATAACAACTTATATTTGTTATTTCTCTCAAATAAAGCAACATATGGAGTTGAAGATTTGCGTGTAAATGAAATATTAGAATTAACTAGGTAGAAAATAGTTCATAGCTTTTTATACAATATAAATTAATATAATAATATTTCAAATATATATTTTACATATTTATGTTACACAAAAAGTCGTGGACCTAGGATTTGTTTTGTGAAATTCTCCGTGGTCTTCACATGCAAATTAGCTATGTGAAGGTGTATGCATGCCCTATAGGCGATATAGAGGACAACTCAATCAACAAGTGTCAGGATATTTGGAATTATATGAAAGATTGTTCATTTGATTTGACGTGATGCCGTTGCAACGCACAGGTTTTTTCCTAGTTGATTGTAAAAAAAAGCTAGAAACCAGAAAACTAATAACAACCGCCGCGTTAATGGGCTGGCTCATTGGAAGTGCCCACCTCAGCGGAGCTCAATGAAGCTCACGTTGGGCGGCAAATAGGGTTGCCCGCTGCAACCCAACTCTCGGAGAACACAACAACTAGTCACATCTTAAACTACAACTGATCTCTGTTCCCAAGACCACAATCCAGTGTACCTACGATGCAGCACATTCGGGACAGACAATATACCCACCAGCCCCACCACACCAGATCTGCAATACTTAACATTTTCAGCCCATATCTTGGGGACTAGATTAATCGCCTCCGCCGTGATCGCATTAGGGCATGAGCTCACTGCCACACCAAGTGGCGCGCATATAAAAACGCAATCAGATTCTCTCGGCTACACCAATGGAGTAGCAGCCATGATTGAGGGCCCTAACTTAACTTATCTCGTCGCCTCGTCCTCGTGGATAGGTGTATCAGTTCATATGCCTACTAGTCTAATCAATTAGACACTAATCATGCAGCGTGTGTGTGTGTGAGAGAGAGAGATCTTGATCCTTGAACGATTAAATAGCCATTCATGGAGGGGGCTGGGCATATGGTTGGGTGGGGGCAAATAAGATATCTAGCGGCAGCATCTCCCGGCTCATGTATCCCCAGCAAGAAGCATCTCTTGTCTGTGTTTGCGTACGTCCTGATCTACTGAAGATCTTGGTGCGTGGGTGGTTGTGAATTGTGGTCATGGATCATGGATGGATGCCCTAATTTAGATCTTGTGAACCTTCCTACTGCTTATGCCATGCAGCAGCATGGGGAAGACCTCTATAGTAATACTATACAGAATTAAGTAACCAGAGCTGTTCTGATGTAGCTGTCTACCGAGCTATATACAAGAGAAGAGACTGTATTTTCTTTCTGAAATCATTTTCCCTTCTGACTGCCTGTGCAAATGACCCTACCTCATCTACCATTTCCACCTGCAGTTAGGTCACTAACCTGCCAATGGAGGAGGCGAGGGACGCATGGCGTGGTGATTAGAGTATTCTAACGCTAGTTGATTAGGAAGCAGAATAATTATATCCTGGACCGACAATAGGAGCATGACCTTACAACAAACAGTACAGCAGTACGCCACTAACGCAGCTGGATCGGATGTGCGCCTCTGACGCTACACATGCTGACACGCAGCATCAGAAAGTTTCCCTGACACCAACTGTACTAATATAAGCTTTGAAATGCAATAGAAATACTGTGCCCGCCATGACCGGGAATCAGATCTTCTGGTTCTTGACACTAAACAGTGCAGGTGTAGTTGGAGATGGAGTACTAAAATCTAAGTACATACTAGTTGACATCTTAGCATGTGCCTTGATCTGATCAAACCATACGTTACTATCTAATATTAGCTGTTTGTTCTCTAGCCATTTCCCTTTTCTCACTCAGTTCAGCTCCTGTTTGGAACAGAACAAGGATTTGCAGCTTGGATATATTCTGAGCGCCTTTTCTGAGCAGAGGATCTTGGCAACACTGTTGCCACCATAGTTCCATGGTGGAATGAAAGTAGTTCACTGTCTGGGAAATGGAGCTGGTATCTATCTATCTATCTGGTTGGGAACTTGAGTCAGCAACAAACATCCAAAGGTGATGTTGTCATGCCAGAAGATATCTTTCCTTCCTTTTTATTCCAGAAGAAGACAATTCAGCAAAACCTTTTTATTTTCAGCAAAACCACTCCAGTCTTGTCCACTACTAGTCCTCTGACTAATCAACATCTGGAGCCTGATTCACGGTCTCCGTGCATCCCAGATCTAGCATCTTTGTCAGTACTCTGGTTAAACTCAGCCAGATCATAAGCAAACATAGAACTAGTAGTAATTCAAATCCGGCAGCAAGTGCTGTCACTGTTCACATCAGCACATCGCCCACATCCGGACCACCCACTTGGAAGTGTGAGGGAAACAAACAGCTGCAGCAGGTAAGAGCATCTCCACTCGTCCCCCGAACAGATGAGCGTTTTACATCCGGACGGCGAAATCGGCCCGCCGCGCCTGCTCGTTGTCCGGATTGGCCCTTCATCCATCCGGCGAGCACGCCGTCCCGTCCCCCGGGGCGCGCTCGGGACTCCGGATGAAACGTTTTGGCGCGAAACACCGTGTGGACCCGTAGTCCGACAGAAAACCAAATCCGTCGATTTTCCCTCCATTCCCTCCAATTTGCTTGCATATCCCCATTCTCTCCCGCCGAATTTCGCCATTCCCTCCATTCCCTCCATTCCCTCGTCTTCGAGTTCCAGTTCCCGGCGCCCTCCACCACCGCTCTCCTCCTCATCTTCTCGTCCACCACAATGCCGCCGAGGCGACGGCGAGGAAGAGGGCCGCGGCATGACGAACGCACAAAGGCGGCGGACGAGAAACGGCGCGACATCGAAACAAGCGGGGGCGGCGAGGGAAAAGCCGCCGCTAAGAGGCGGCGAGGCCCAGGAGGAGCAAGCGAGGAAGATGAGCATGGCCTCCGGCGGCGGCGGCGGCGGCTCCATGTTCCCCGCCCAATGGCCGGCGCAAGGCAGCTCCCCGTCGTCCTTCTCCCCTACGATGTACTCGCCGTCGATCGCCATGTTCCAAGAGGGCACCTACGTCCAGCCGTCCAGTTCACGCCGTCGCCGCCCGAGCTTGACATCGACGGCCGCGGCGGTTCGAGGGCACCTCGCCGGCCATGCGACGAGGGCCGCTCCCGTTCGGTGCCCCGTTCGGTGCGACGCGGCGCCGAACGATGAGGCGATCCACGAGATGATCACCTCCCCGCCGCCGCCGCGGCGCCCGGGTTCTTGGACGCCGCCGCGAGCCCGGGTTCTTCACGCAAGAGGAGGCGAGGCGACGGCACGTGGCAGGCGCAAGGATCAAGTGGAGGATGTTGCCGACGGAAGCCGCCGACGAACAAGAAGACGAAGAACCTGGAGAGACAACTCAAGCCGACGTCAACCGTCGAAGGGAAGAAGAAGAGGAAGAAGGACTCGCCGCCTACCGAACCGCGTATCAAATGGACGTCGAAGGAAGAGGAGTGCCTCGCCGAAGCTTGGATGACCGTGTCCATGAACGGCATAATCGGCCAATCAGTCCGACACCTATTGGCTTCGAGTGAAGCAGCGTACGAGGAACGCAAACTCGTCGATCCCTACTTCAACAAGACGAACATGAACGTGTACCGGGAGACAAGGCAATGGCCACCCATTGGGGGATCATGCAGACGTGCAAGAAATGGCACGGCGTACAGAGGAGATCGCGAAGTGCCGATCGCCATGACTTGGAGCAAAAGGTATGCTCGTCGACCCCGCATCACCGAAGTATATCGTCGTTAGCTGACCCGTGCTTTTTTCCCAGCTGCGCCGAGCTTTGGACATGTACACGGACGACACCGGCCTGCAGTTCAACCTACGCCCGCCTCGAGCACTGCGAGAAGTGGAGGGAAGTTCGCACAACCCTCTCGAAGAGCAAGACCGAAGCAACCGCCGGCGCGGCTTGCGCGTCGAAGGGCGCCGAACTCGGCAAGAAGTGAAAGAGCTCAAACGGACGGCACCCGCCGACAAGATGCAAGCGTCGATCGACAAGTGCTTGGCCGACTTGAGGTCGCACGCCGACGGAAGGCACGACAAGTTCGACGGTGGCGGAGATGCTCGCCAACCAGGGCGCCGATCGCACCGAACGACGGCGGCGGCGAAGAGGAATACGACTTGGCGTTCCCGATGGCGGCGGCGACATGGAACCGATGGACGAGGAGACGAGGAATTGGTACCGGGCCACCGCAGCGACATCCTCGGGCCCCGCCGCCTCCGTCGTCTCCACCGCTCCTACCTCCTCTACCTCACCATCTACCTCGTCGATGCGGCGTCGACGCTTCACTGCCGCTCGCCGCCGCCGCCGCCGCCACGACGTGCGAGGAAGTCCGTCGGACACCGCCGTGCGGCCGGACGCGACGAGCCTCTCCGTGTAATTTCCCTCCGATCGCCGATCGTGTGATCCTTTGCTCGCTTTGCCGATCAATCGCCGTGCTTGTAGCGACGGCTATTTGTTTGAATCTAAACTCTATCCGCTGAATCTAAACAATACTCTCATACTTAATTATCCAACGGTGTCTCTATTTATTGCAACGGCTGGATGCTCTAAGCAAAGCCTTGTCCAGTCCATGAAAGAGCTTTCAGCTGCTTGCCATGATGGTGACTAGTAATTAAACAATTAGCCAACTAAGAGTGGCTTGAGTGCTAGGCAACGCTTAGCTCCCCAGTCAACTTTTTATCCTCTTCTCTAGAGAGATGTGAGAGGCTGCGCCAGCCTTTGGATTAAACTAGACGGGATTAGCAAGGGAATGTTACCTTTTCACATCACAAAGCAAGCATGTCTGCCCTAATTTATTAATTGATTCCATCAGCAAAACCTAAGCACCTGCTAGTGAAAGCTGATTGTGGTGGCCGCAGTTTGACCGGACCTAGCTGGTAGCTCATCACTTGTGCCTGAAACTTTGGGCCTGCCTAACTCCAGGGAATTTGCGAGCTTTTCACGAGTTAGATTTTCTAGACGAATCTGCAGATGCTGTGCCCACCAATAACTACCATCCTAGAGCAGGCAGAATATAAACAACAAAAAGCTGCTACTACTATCTCTCTGATCCAGGCCCTCCATCAAAAGCCAAGAATCCAAAGTTGGCAATTGCAAGATGGAACTGGAATATGAAATGCATCAAATCAAAGTGTCATGGTTTCTCACCAGAACAAAGTTAGTAGTATTCATGACACCTCAAAAACAAATTCAGTATTCATTACTTTTAATTTCGATAACTCGACGATATTGCCAAGTAGGTTTGGGAACAGGAAGATAAGTAGGACCAGCTTGTATTGTCCTATCTGAAAAATTCCGCTGCTGCTGAAAACATGTGAAGATAATAGGAGAAATGGTCGTTTGGTGGGGGAGAGGATTCAGATCTGCCACATCAATACCTTGTACAAGCAGCTAAACGAACAGCTTCGTGGTGTCAAAGCCATCATGTCCCTCTCGGTGAAATATAATGGAAAGAATCCGAAGGTCGCCGTCACCGGACAGAATCGCTGTCATTATGCAATCTCCATGCTAGCTTGATAGCACGAAATCTCTCAGGCTTCCGCTTTGTTTAGTATCGCCAAAGCAACCCCGTGGCATGATTTTTAATCAATCTATGGCTTTTCCAAACATGAACACCGCCGTACCTACAGCTAGCTCTTAGAATAACAACCATGCCTGATCTCCCCCAAATTATATAGTCAATTATGGGCATCATGATAAGGAGGAACAAAAGGATCGATGACTTGTCAAAAATAAATACAGTATCGCTGGGGTACAATGGGGAAAGAACTTGCGTTTTGGACTTGTTTAATCAAGGAGATGAAGATTCTCCGTCGGCCACAATTGTTTTATGGCATGATATGCTATATATTTGGAGAAAAAATGATGCCATGGGAATTCATGGTTAGATTCTTCTCGGGGCCAATTCTATATGTTGTAACCGGTGGTTATTCAACCGATCGCCTTTTGCAAGGGTTGACTGCAACTTACTTTTTTAGCTACGCATTTCCTTCTATTTGTCAAGACATAACAATGCACACTATGTTATGCACTTAACTAACATTTTTGTTATGACCCACACAACAAATCATTATCTAAAGAAACTGACTTGTCATTCAATCAATCATTCATTATGTTATGCACTTAACTAACAATTTTTTTGTTATGACCCACGCAACAAATCATGATCTCAAGAAACTGACTTGTCATTCAAATCATACATTCAGAAATAGATGTTTAAGAATTTTGAATAAGCAGTAATGACACACACAAAGAAAAATGAAATATGAGAAACAGTAATGACATGTGGGTCCAAGGGTAAGATGCAATTTAAATGCCAGATTTTCTGTCGAACAGATGTAAGTTTTTTCTTAGTTTGGTGTACATGACTACCTGGTAGGGTCACTGCTAATGCTAATGCTTTTCATCTATCTCTGTGTGCCCATGTGTCTCTCGCCCACAGGGCATCAAGCAGTGTGTGGTTCCAGAGCGCTCAAACACTACCACTTACGGAAGCAAGAACATTCCAATGGCGGTCACACGTCATTCCGTCCGTCCACTTCATGTTTATTCCATGGTGGTGGAGGCCAGTCACGTTGAGGAAAAAGCCTATGAACAAAAAATTATTCCCATTTTTTCTGTGAGGTAAATCATCTAGATGTTTGGATAAGTGATGGCACAGTTTTGGAACTTATCATTGGTGCTAATATTATCCGGAATTAACTTGCTACTAGCATTCATCATGATATGCATACCAACAGTTCCATTCCCGCTGGACCAACCGACAATTGAACCTAGTTCGCTCAGCGCTTGACATGGTTTTCATCTCACAAGCTTTTGAGACCTTATTCCGGTTGTGCTCTCTGGCGGCGGAGACGAGCCTCGGCTCGGACCACACCTCGTTGGTGTTCGATTCTGGGGATGAATCCCCCACACGCCCGGCCAGATTCTTTTCTAAAACTAGTTGGTTCGAGAGACGGGAGTTTTTAACTCTGGTTCAGGGTAACCGGGACGGGTTATAGAATTTGGTCGGCGGCAGGGATATCGTTGATTGGTGGATCCACATGAGCTCGGTTTACGACAATATCTCCGGAGATGGAGTCGTAATCTTGGGCGGGAGGGGCGCCTAGGGAAGACCGCGCTCTTGGAGTAGATTGCCAGCTTGACATCTTGGCGGACGCATCTGGCCTCGATCAGGAGTCTTGCGCGCTTCGCTACCACTTAGAAGCAGATCTCCTCCAAATCTACAGGGGGACGCCAACACTGCCTATTTCCATGCGGTGGCCAATGGTAGACGTCGGAAGTGTACAATTACTTCGCTCTGGACCCCGGAGGGGGTGATTTTTGAACCAAGGTTGGTTCAGGAACACGTGTATGCGTTTTACAGGGAACTTCTTGGTTCCTCGGCTATCCGTGTGTGTGGTCTGTCCCCGCTCACTTGGGGTGTTGCGGGTCAGGTTACAGAAGAGGACAACGAGCTGCTGGCCCTCACCTTTTCGGAAGCGGATCTAGAAGATATTATTAAGGAGATGAAAACTGAAACGGGCGCCAGGCCCCTTGGGTTCCCTATCCTGTTTATTAAACATTGTTGGCAGTTGGTTAGACATGGGGTCCTCCATATCCTCACTGACTTTGTGCTGGGGCGCATTGACATTGCTAGGCTCAATTTCGGCATAATTTCACTGATCCCCAAGGTTCCGAGTGCTGACCAGATCACACAGTTCCGACCCATAGCGCCGATCAATGTGATCTTCAAGATCATCTCCAAAGCTTATGCCATGCGTCTTGATCCTATTTCTCACTTTGTTATTAGTACGAACCAAACAGACTTCATTAAAAGGAGGAATATTTTGGATGGATCGCTGGCCCTGATCGAGATTGTCCACGAGCTGCGAACTAAGAAGCTAGGAGGGATCCTCCTAAAACTAGATTTCGAAAAAGCCTACGACTGAATGAACCAGAATTTCCTCTCGGAAGTGTTGCATTGTAAAGGTTTTGACGCCGGTTTCATCCACCGCATCTCGCAACTGGTTTCGGGTGGGCAAACGGCGATCTCCATCAATTGAGAAGTCGGATCGTTCTTTAGGAACAAGAGGGGAGTGCGGCAAGGGGACCCACTGTCCCCTCCCCTGATTAACTTCATCAGGGAAGCCCTCTTGGGCATACTATTGGCGGCTGCAGGGGCATGCCATATCCATGGCGTCGTTCCGCACCTACTCCCCTTCAGTATGCGGACGACACGCTTATCCTGATCTAGAATTCAGAGGAGGACATCAAGATTCTGAAATTCATGTTAATGTGTTTTGAAGATATGTCCGGATTAAAGATCAACTTCAACAAGAGTGAAGTTGTGGTTATGGGGCAGCCGATGGAAGAACAAATCATAATCGCCAACCTTCTGAACTGCAAACTGGGAGCTTTTCCCTTCATGTATGTGGGCCTTCCTATCTCAGACCATAAACTCACTATCGAGAAATGGTTGTTTCTTGTTCGCAAGCTGGGAGTCAAGATCGAACCATGGTCGGGCAAACTTCTCACCTCGGGAGGCCAACTCACACTCTCTAATGCTTGCCTCGACAACCTTCCCATTTTCGCAATGGGCCTCTTTTTGCTTCAAGATGGGATTCACGCTAGATTTGACTCTCTTCAGTCCAGATTCTACTGGGAGGGATCAAGGCCGAAGAGGAAATACCACTTGGCTAACTGGCGCTCTACTGGGAGGGATCGGGGCCGAAGAGGAGATACCACTTGGTTAACGAGCCCACTGTTTGAAGACCAAAGGCCATGGGAGGCCTCGGCCTACTTAACACAAAGAAGATGAACATCGCCCTGCTCGCCAAGTGGTTTTGGAGACTGTACCAGGACGAGGGCACCATTTGGGCTAGGATCCTAAGAGCTAAATACGCCGATGATGGCAATCTGTTCCAAGGGACGGGGCAGGGGGCTCCCAATTCTGCAAAAATCTCCATAAAGTGAAACACTTTTTTGCGATGGCGGCTAAATATAGCTTTATGGACGGGGTCATACGCGATTTTGGTTGGACAGGTGGATTGGCGATTCATTACTGAAAGATGCCTTTCCATCTTTGTTCTCCATCTGCGATTCGCCCGAGGTTCTTGTCTCTCAGGTCTGTCAACCTGATGGGTTGGTCCTTCGTTTCCGCCGTTCCATGGACCAAGAGGGCTTGGCCCAATGGAACGCACTTGGTACATTGCTGGAGGATGTGAGTTTGGCTCCTGGTGTTGATCAGGTTAGGTGGCATCTGGAGGCCTCTGTTGTTTTTTCGGTTAAGTCTCTTTATGCCAAGCTGTCCCTGGGGGCGACAGTGGCTCACTTTAAGGATGTTTGGGGCACGGTGGTTCCTCTAAAGATCAAAATCTTCTCTTAGCAGTTGATCCTTGACAAATTGCCCTCCAGCCTTCAGATTGCGGCACAAAATGGCCCTGTGAATGGCAATTGTGCCTTATGTGGGAACCCGGAGGACGCTGCGCACATCTTCTTTCAATGCTCGCTTGCGATGTTCGTGTGGAGTGTGCTCCGCCAGCTACTGGGCTGTAACTGGCGGCCAACAAATTTCACCCAATTCCACCATATTGTGTCAAGTCTGTCTGGGTCTCCGCGTCGATTGCTCTGGGTGCTCTTCCTCGCGCAGTCGTGGGCCCTTTGGCAGCTCCGCAATAAGCTTACCATTAAAAAGAAAATACCTAACCACCCTGCTGATGTAATTCATAAAATTGTTTTGTTTTTGCAGCCGTGGAGTATAAACTCCAAGACCAGAGACCAGGAGGGTCTTTGCTGGATGATTAATGAACTTCGCGAGCTGTAATTCTCCTTGAGATCAAGCACCTGAAGCCGTCATTGGTCTATCCTCGTGCTGACCTGGATGCTGCTGTTGGACCAGGGTCGGAAGGGCCGGACTCCTCCTTCGAGTAGTTGTTGCTTTATGTGTCTTTTTGTTTTTGTGCTTGTTCCCCGTTTAGGGTTTGGATCCTTGGCTAAGCTGAATGTCCCAACATGTTTGTAGTACTATGTGAATCGTCTCTCGCTTTTTAATTTAAAGTTGAGCAGTGATGTCTTTTATCTAAAAAAAAAACAGTTCCATTCCATGTTAGCATATTTTCCGCAATTCGTAGAATTTCACCCCCTTTGAGATGGAAATTATGGAAACCTCGTTTCATGAGTGTCGTGAGTGGTGGCCCACGCAAATCATGCACGAATAAGTACTCTAATTTCTTCATGTATGTAACAACAAAGTGCAATTTGAGGAGATGAGTGAAAGGGCTCCTGAGTTTATGTGCTACTGCAATGAATAGTAAAACCAAATTTTACGGTATTCATTAGATAATGGGATAAGAGATGGTATAATGTTGAAACTTATCCTCCATGCCAGCATCATCAAGAACTAATCAGCAATTGAAATGTGTACCAAACTTTTTTTTTACTTCTGCATATATTCTGCAACTGGCCGGCTTCGACTATGGAAACGGATGATAAGGGGACCAACATGGAAGCGACTCATATGAATCATGCATGAATTTTGGTTCATGGTAAAGTAAGAGGCGGAGAATATCGCGAAGGCTGGATTGGAGGACTAGCAATTAATGGAGGTTCAAATCTTTGCGCTGATGTGGGATTTTCTTGGTGTTCCGGGGTTTGCAACAACAATATGAAAATTGAGGCAGCAGCACAGGTGAAGTTCAGAATCTTGCCTTTCAGGATAAAAATCCAAGGTATGGTTTTAATTGGTTGTGCCTAGCAATGATTTTGTTGAAGACATTGTTTTAAGAGCGGAGACTATCTTCAGGGTGAAAACCTATCTTTGGTCGACCGACGACTCTGGTTGTGCACTATTTCCTTCTTGGAGGTATTGCTTTTGGAGAGTGAAGTTCACGTGTTGTCTTGGCGGTGGATGCATTGTTGTTGCTAGGACAAGAATATTGTAATGAGACTTTTATTTATTAGTTTATTATTTTCTTTATGGTTGTGTGCATCCGTACTGTCATTGGATATTGGGATGTTGCAAAGGCTGGGTGTATTTAGTATCTCCTGATATTAATATATTCTCTTTATAAAAAAGAAGAGCACAATTTGAGGATCATATTCTTCCGAGCTTCAACAAAATGATGTAAACTATCTCAATGATGGGATGATAGATGTAATTTTTGGAACTTAGCCTAGGTGCCAGGATTATCCAGAATTAAGGTGATACCAGTAAACATTATGATTGCGTACAAATATTTCTGTTTTGCATATTTTCTGCAATCGGCGGGTGGCCTTATCATGGAGAGGAACATTTCTGCTCTGATGCTTTTCCCTTGGCAAAAATCTAGCCGCGATAAAAACAAGGACGGTGAAGATCTTTTCATACCCCTTCGTAAGCGGGGGCATGATCGCAAAATTAAAATATCTAACATGTACGTACAATCCTGTAGTGGCCAAAATGGCCCGTGTTGAGGGTACCCTCCATCGATGGACTAGCGAATCTGGAGCGGCCACGATATCACGGCGATGGCGGAGACGACCGGCGCGCGTAGCATCCTTAATTAGCAGGATCCCTGCCGGCGAAGCGATTCCGTCGTCCAGCAGCGTTGTCGTCGGATCCCATCATATGCGTACACATCCAACAGGTTTCAAAACCACGCATGCACAACCTGGGGCGGTAGTTAGGCAGCGTATAGATACCATATGTCCGTATGTATACAGATAGAACGAATATACATGTGTTGGATATGAATTTCGGCGGGCCTAAGGTAGGAAAAAATCCGAATATAACCCCTCAACTTCCTTTAGGGAGGAGCACCACAGCAGGGCTCGGAGAGGAGACCTTAGTGGCAGCGTTCATGTGAATCGCGCAAAAGTGGTTTAACTCGTTCCAACAACAAGATAGCCAATGGGGGAAGAAAGAAATGGTTGTGAAACGGCTCCAGAGCTCATGCATGATGTAGATGAATAGTTACATGAATGTTAAGACTCATGTGGAAAAGGAAACACGCAATTGTACTGTGCAGTAGAATATTTTTTTTGGCATTAACTATAATTTACCGGTGCAAAATGATATTTTCTATATAAAAATTATGAGAACGAGATGGACTATTTTTTTAAGGAAGAAAATGACTAGAGATTATGATGTGTTTCCTTTGGAATGTTTTGACAATTGTAGGAAAAGTTCAGCCAGATGCACATTTCAATTATCGCAATCCGAGGAGACTTGGGGCCACACATCATGAGCGTGCGTGTACTTGGGGACCTGGCGCGTGCTCAGCTTTGAGTGATTGATCGGGAGGGAAATGGCGACTATGGGAGCAAGATCGAGTGGAGCATGAACTGGGCAGCACACAAAGCATGCTGCGGATCTGACATGATATGCATTTCCCCCAAGGATCATGGGATTTAACCTTCAAATCCACATCCTGTTTTCTTTCACCCAGCAGAGAATGATTAGGAGCTGATTAGGTTGCTGGCCCTCTTCTTTCCCCAAGAGCATGCCTCCTGCCTGCCTGCCCCCTTTTTACCAAGGCCAATGTTTGTGAAAAGGAGGGGTGTAGGGTTAACAGAAAAGGAGCTACCGAGATAAAGTTGCTCACATATTCTATGGGCTATCATACGGCGGTGCGTGTAGCAAGTAGAATGAACAGACAATTTCACAAAGAATGAACAGATGAGTTTGGTTCAACTAGAATTTCAAATTTGTACTTGCAGTTGACACGCCCACTTTTCTTGTTGGCACTTGTCTATTCCATACAGCACTTGTCCACCATAAGAGCAGCTCTAGCATCTACTGTAGAACACGAACTGCAAACAGATAAGTATAGTCGCGGAAAACGTGATTTCGGTGGCCGCGAGAGCCGGTGCAGTGCATCTACCGTAAACGCAAACCGGGAAACAACCATATCTACCGTAAAACGCGAACAAGTTTAGTTCGCGGAAAACGTGATTTCGGTGGCCGCGAGAACCGATGCATTGGATCTCCGGTAAACACAAACCTTGGAAACAACATATTCGACTATGTTGTTTCCCGATTTGTGTTTACGGTAGCCGCACTGCGCCGTGGACTGTAAAATAAAACCATATAGCATAAGTGCATAACTAAATTTCGACAGTTCATGAGCAGCATACGAGACAATGTTTGCGAACATGTTCGCATCAAATCACACCAAAAAAAGATCAACACATCAATGCAAGGCACGCTCAAACCACATCGGCTTCCTCTGAAGCGCCTCCACTGAAGCAGCACCACTACTCTCCGTAGAACCTTCACCGGCTGCAGCACCACCACTCGCCGTAGCACCCTCACCGAATGTAGCTTGGGCCATGGCTTGCCTCCGCCTTGCGATGATCTCCATCCTCCTCAAGTACCACCACTCTCTAGTGAATGCATCCATCAAGCTTGGATCCATAGTCATTGTTCGATTCTCCTCGGCAAGAAGCTCGATACTTGCTTTCTTCTCCTCTAGAGCAATCTTCCTCTCCTCCAACTCACGGATCCCCTTCCACCTTTCTTGCTTCATCTCATTCTTCTTATCTTTCATGAGGCATTTTTACCTCCAATATTTTCATTGCGGTTGATTCTTTTGACTTCGTCATCTCTTCAATTTTGGATGCCAAGTTGGCATTTTCTTTCTCAATTTTCATCCACTATTTTGCCTTTTTGTTTCCATCCAGTCTCCCCTTGTTCCTTCTTCCTTCCTCATCACTATCATCCAACTTAAGCAAAGCTCCCTTTTGTGGTTTTGCTTCTTCCTCCCTCAACTTTCACTTCTCCATATGCTCAAGCAACTTCCAACAATGTTGAAGATTGAATGATTTTCCTTTGGAGCCAGCCATTTCCTTGTACATTTCCATTGCAATGGATTCAATTTCATCTATGGTTCTACCACTTGGTAAAGGTAGAGCCCAGACTTGCTCTAATTCTCCACTCCAAAGGCTACAAGAAGACTTGATCACATCCCACCGGCCTTGTAGCGACCGATAAGTGCGCTCCACCGGATTCTCCATGTGAGGCAAGAGCTTGAAAAACCTGTCCTCAATTCTAATCCAATAGCACTTCCCGGTTTGATCTGTGCCATTGATCGCATCGAGTGACTCTTGCGACCACGCCTTGCACAAGACCATGTCTTCGATCACGTTGTAGTTGATAGCCCTCCTCTTCTTTGCCCTGGCCTCATCATATGCTCCTCAATCGATCTCCTCCAACTCCTCGTCGTCCTCCTCACCGTCCTTATAATCGATCTCCTCCTCCACCTTGTCACCACCCAAATCATATGCCGGGAGCGACGACTGCGTGATGCACACCTCCGTCTCGTTGAGGAGTTGAACAAAGGAGTTGGGGGTTTCATCATACCTTGGAGGCATTTCGTCGAACACGTTGCCTGCGCCAACATCCGAACGATGCAGAGCCGTGCGAGCAGCGGCCGGCGGGGAAGCTTGAGGAGAGGCGGCGCAGGCTTCACAACCTGCTACTTGCCTCCGCCTCGCGTCGCCTTCTTCGGCCCGCTACCGGCGGCCTTCTTCCGCTTTGCGATTGCCGGGGCGACGACGTCCCTAGCGGCGGCTGGGGAAGTAGCGACCGGGGAAGCGGCGGCGGCGCGCTTCCTCTTCTTGATGGCGTGCATCGGTGGAGCTACCGCTGTGGGACGGGGGAGTTGAGCAGCGGCCGGCGGGAGGTCGGAGGACTCCATGGCGCCGATTTGCGGTGGCGGCGGCCTCGAAAGAGCGCTGGGCCGGTAGATCGACGACGGCGACATCGTGGGAGCGAGAAGGGATGGGGGTGAAAGTTCCGTCCCGCCAAAAAACAGAAGGAGTGCGGGTCACGCTGGGTTCCCTCTCGAAGCCTGAAGAAGTACTGCTCGGCGAGCAGTATTTGATGTTTCATGTAAAAAAAAATTAGGTTTCAGATAGAAATACGAGTGCTGCACTGCGCGCTTTTTTACGGAGGACGGAAAAGTGTCGGTTATTATTCATTTTTGCCTCTTTTACGGTAGCTGCTAGAGCTGCTCTAAAAATGCCCTTTTTCGAAAGAATTTCGGATATTTTATTTCCTATGAATTTTTTATAAATTTTGTTTCTGAAAGCTGTAGTAACTTTCCGACACCAATTTACATGTAACTCAACAAATATTTCTTATGTTCTACCACAGACATAGCAGACATTAAACCTACTATTATTTTTCTATGGTGCACCCAAATAACTTTTATTACATATTCTCGTGTTCTCAATTTCTGTAGTAATTACTTATGAAAAAGACATGGCAACTCTTTTCTTATTTTCATGTCATTTCTATGCTATTTTATTTCTACAAATCAAGTAAACCCCTAGTGGTAATTTGACAATTACAGGAAGTGTATGGCCGTATTTTGTATGGAAACTACCGTAGTGTGATCGAACGCAATTATGGTGTAACATATAAGTGGTATCTAACTTATGCTCAAACGCATTCTGAATACTATCTTTGTTTATTGAGTTGTCCCATTGCCCGTGTTCCTATGGCGTAAATGGGAGATTTCTCGATCCTCGGATCTGGGTGTCACAAGGTATCACCATCTTTGACATATTTGGCCATTGATCTTGGTCATATGGCTGAACTAAAATCCCAAGATTGCTCATACTTGATATATATAATAATATAGACAATATATAATATGTGAAGCAAGCTTTTAAAAGTTGTCAAAATTCAAGTTTATCAATGATAATGGAAATGTTTGCACATTAGAGAGGAGCCCGTCTGGTTGCACATGTTTTTTTATTTTTTATTTTTTATTTCTTCATTTTCTTTGAACATTTTCAAATCAAACGCGGGGTAAAAAAATTCGCACAATGAGCATTCTATGCAAGGAAGTTGAATAATCTTTCAAACCTATCAGTAGATCGATCAACGATATAATGGTGCATACTTGTGTACCTTAATTAAAATGTTTTTTTTTGCCAATTTTCCCGAGTATTCTATCAAACACACATGTACCTACTACAAATTAGTATTTTTCGCTAAATCGACATAAAGTCATCTAAATGGCTTGGGGTGGGGGCGGGGGTTCAGCTAGGTGTCTTTCAAATTAGTAAAACTCGGAAACTATCCATATAATATGGTGTAGTTCTTTGCGAAAATTTGGTTAATTAATCAGTACCATTTTAGCAGTTTTGTTTGTATTTTATTCATCAAAATAACCCATCCTTTGCACTCGGAACACAGTTTGAATTTTTTTCATTTTGTACATAAAAACAGGAAACTCAAGTTGGCAATATTTTTATTACATGTCGGCAATAATGCATCCATCTACCAAATATGGGAAAGTTAATTATCACCATCTTTTGCATAGTTATATATGTGGCCATTGGCCTTAATTATGTGGCTTGAATATGTCTCAAGAATGTGCTCGTACATGATATAATATATACATATTTGCGCGAGTTTTTTGAATTTTCAATTTTTCTTCATTTTCTTTGAGCTTGAATCCTAAGAATATTCATACATGATATGCCATACTATGAATAAGTTTTTTCAAAACTTGTCCAAAATCAAGTTTTTCAATTTTCAATTTTTATTCATTTTCTTTGAGCTTGAATCCTAAGAATATTCATACATGATAGGCCATACTATGAAGAAATTTTTTCAAAACTTGTCCAAATTCAACTTGCGAAAATTTTGTTTTCTCTTTATTTTCTTTGACTATTTTTAAAATGAAGTGAAATTTTCTCGCATTAGCATTGATACGTTGCAAACGTATAATTTTTGATGATTCATGCTTCATTTACACCAATTTCTATATGTTTTATTTAAACTTTGTTGCACTTTTATGCATTTTCTGAAACTAACCTATTGACAAGATGCCACAGTGTTAGTTCCCTGTTTTCTGCTGTTTTATATTTCAGAAAAATTATACAGGAAATATTCTCGAAATCAGACGAAATAAAAGCGAAAGTTCTTATTTTACTGTAACGAAGACGGAGTCCAGAGGGCAGACAAAGAAGTGCCAGGAGGCGGCCACACCATGCCTAGGCGCGGGCCACCCCCTGGTCGCGCCTAGGGGTGGTGTGGGCCCCTCGGGCGCCCACCGACCTCGCCCTCCCACCTATTTATTCATGTGATCGGGAAAAACCTAAAGACCAAAGCCTCCATCCATGAAAAGTTCCGTCGCGGCCGCCATCGCTGACCCTAGCTCGGGAGGGTTCTCTCCCCCGCCGGAGAGGGAGATCATCACCGGAGGCCTCTACATCGCAATGCCCGCCTCCGAAGTGATGCATGAGTATTTCATCTCTGGATTACGGGTCCATAGCAGTAGCTAGATGGTTGTCTTCTCCACTTTATGCTTCACGTTTAGATCTTGTGAGCTGCCTATCATGATCAAGATCATCTTTATGTAATGCTACATGTTGTATTTGCTGATCCGATGAATATTGAATACTATGGTTTATATTGATTACATACTTGTCATATGTTATTTGTGATCTTGCATGTTCTCCGTTGCTAGTAGATGCTCTGGCCAAGTATATGCTTGTGACTCCAAGAGGGAGTATTTATGCTTGATAGTGGGTTCATGTCTCTAGTAATTGGGAGAGTGACAATAACTTCTAAGATTGTAGATGTGTTGTTGCTACTAGGGAGAAAACAACAATGCTTTGTCTAAGGATAATTCTATTGTTTACCTTACACACTTTGCTTAATGCAATAAACTATTGCTTGCAACTTAATACTGAAAGGGGTGCGGACGCTAACCGAAAGGTGGATTATTAGTCATAGACGCAGTTGGATTACGGTCTATGTATCATGTTGTAATGCCCAAATGAATCTCACAGTAATCATCTTGTCATGTTGTTGCCTGCCAAAACCCACCGGCGAGCAGTGGTTAAGCAACACGAAGAGACGGGAGGCTTCCAAGGCGGCAGAGGGCCCTGGTCCCTCGACGTCGTCCCGCAAATGCTCGCTCATGACCCGGCTGCAGTGGGCGTGCCACCACCTATACCTGCCAGAAAGGTGTGGATTGCTTCGATTAGTTCCCTGCATGGCGACACGTAAACATTAAATACGAGCCCTATCGGCTCTCGGGTTGCCGCGGATCGGCTCAAAGAGCCGATCGCCCCATGGTTCACGTTGGATTTTCAATGACATGGGGATCCCGCTTGATCACAACAAAGCTAAACCAATCTACGACAGCTTAGGGTTTTCACCGTATGATCGGAACATCCTACACGTAGTTGAGCCTAATAGACACGAAAGATAATTGAAAACTAACCCTAAAAGAGGCCTAAAAACCAACATTACGTTAATTCCTGAACATCCCTCTTAGGACTAACAAACCATACCTAACGCACTACCGGATCGTTCAACCCGTTTGCAAGGCCTAACCATACGGATATTAAACTAATCCTTGAAGAACAAGGAGCAACTATAACAGATCGGATCTACTAAGTAACGAACAAGCAAGATGCTGCCCTTACACCTGGATAGGTGTAAGGGCAGCTAGATATTGAGGGACTAAGCAGATATGCGCAAGAAAAACATCTATATGCAAGCCCCAAAACATCTACGATAAATAGTGCTACTCGCCATCAACAACTTCAAGACGAGCAACACAAGGTAAACGAATAAACGTTGCTTAGATCGCAAGATGCGATCTAGGCAGCATGGTGCTTACCCGGAGAAACCCTCGAAAGAAGGGGTGGCGATGCGCCTGATTTGTTTGTTGTGAACGTGATTGTCTTCCTTTTCCGATAACCCTAGATACATATTTATAGTCCAAGGGACTTTCTAATTTGGACGTGCACCTAACCGTGCACGAGTTAAACTCTATCTTTTAATCTAAACTACGATGCGATCTACTATATTACAGATACACGGGCAATTAAGCCCAAACTCTTCGCGCAAGGCCGCTTCAAAGATGCTCCACGTGTATATTCTTCAAGCCCATCTTCACTTACGGCCCATCTCCTGATTTGGCCAAAATCTGGTGATAACACATGCCCCCTGGTTTTGGTAATGATAATTTCAAAGTTTTTACCTTCGAGGGGTCATGTCGTGGCAGAACTGTCGCAGTATTCTTCATCATGACGTCTTGCCTTCTCAACTTCTCTGCACGATTTGACAACTTTGGCACCACATCCTTGGAAACTGTCCGAGCATTAAATCTCCACTACATCTTCTTTTTATTTAGCCACATCGAACAGTTCCCCTCTTCATCCCCCTGCTCCAAACCAGCCGTCCGTCAAAAAACCCTCTTCCTCTGTAGCCATGTCTTCCTCTTCCTCCTCCCAATCCTCTCCCTCGAGTGAAGTAGAGCCGGAGGTCAATCAGACGGAAGCGTACAACCGGCGCGCTCCCGAGCATTGGGATGAGCAAGAATTTAACTTCGACTTCGTGCCCGAGGGCCGACCCGAAGACCTCGTCTGGTCGGATGGCGACATGCCCGACGACGGGGAAGATGATCTTCGCCTTGATCGACGGAGAACTAGAGGCGGAGAGCGACAAAGAACGACCCCTTCCGGGGCAAATTCACCTCCTCTACCAAAGAAGAAGACGAGGAGGATGAAGACGAAGACGTCTCCTCCGACACGAAGCAAGAAGAGGACGACACCTCCTCCGACGAACCGCCGCCCAAGCGTATCCGTGGCGGGCTTGGTCAGATGAGGACGACGATGATGAAGAGGACGAAGCCTCCGCTGAAGGTCACAGTAGCAGTGACGAGGAAATCGTCGACAACAGCGATGACGGCAGCTACCCCAGCGATGGCGAAGATGACAACAGTCCTTAGAGTAGGGAGTTGCTAGCATAAGATTAGCAGTAGTAATCTGTTCCCTTTTTGTTGAGCAATCGGCTTCTCTTTGTAAGAAATCACCTTTTTATCAATGAAGATGAAGATGTTCTTCCAATTCAATTTTTAATTATCCGATTTCACCCCTCGCCATTTTCTGACTGTCCAAGGCGGTCAACGCCTTCATGAGACGATGGCAACGCATCAGCCCTTCCGGATAAACTGCCAGGTTAATTCAGTTATCTCTCAAATAATAACCTGCCACCCTTGTCCCAACTCCGATCCTCAAACGGTAGTCCTCAACCACTCCAAATCACCAGGGCAATCATGCACAATTCCAGGCATCAAACCGAACCCCAGGGAGTATCAAGATGATTCAGAAACCAGGAGCCTGAAAATTTCAAAAATATGGTCTCCTTCAGGTTAGACCACCTTGCCGATGATGACAGCACTTGGTAGTTTTACATGATCTATCCCTGCTTCCTCCCAGTTGGTATAACTGCCTCAGACAGGATCATGAAACTTGGTCACGGATCTTTAAGGCCGGTGCCCCCCGAGCTTCAGTCAAGGCGAGGATAGAAGTGGACCAGCCAAATGGGCCACCCTCGGCCTTCCAAGTTGTAGTGTAGAATCAGCCGATTCCAACAAAATCGGCTCCTTAAAGCAAAAGACAAAACGTGGCAGGGAAGCTTACGCCCAAAGAGCCAATGCACTAGAAGAGCTTGGAAGGATCAGCAGCTCCCTCGGACTAAGAAGCCTTAAATGCAATGGCCCTCCAGCTCCTCCTAGCTCCATTCTTGCGTCTTGCTGCTCAGATCGGCCCACCATCTCTAGCAGACTGAGGCATCTTCAATGGGGGTGCTGATGAAGTTCCGACGCTCTCCACAGCCGATCGTTTCGTCATCGGTCATTCTCATGGTCCTAGCAAAGATAAGCTTCCTTTGTTGGGCTCACCCTCAATCTGTTCTGCATGCTTATGCTACCACTTCTGAACCTTAAGACTTGCAAGAGGAGTTGGAGGCCCTCGAAGAGAGGATTTGAGTCACCACACCACTCCATCGAGGCGTTCTTCCAATAGAACCTCTCCATCAGCAACTGCTCCATTGATGCTTGTACCTCTCGAGTCGATGGCCGTGCAACGGCTGTGCTTAAAATTTTTGTATTTTTTTGATTTTTTATTAGCCGATTGATTCATGAATCGGCTTCCCCTGGGTACATACTTCGTGGCTTTGTACCCTCTCCGTGTGTATGCCCCCCGAGCCGAATCCTTCAAGTGATTGAAGATATCGGCTTTTCACCAATTCAAGCTTTTCTCGCCACTCACCATGCGAAATAGCACATCGGGGTGGTGCGAATAATGATTGCTGGAATCGGCTCCCCTTGCGCTGGTGATCCAACTTATTTGTCGATAAATGTTGGCCATGGCTTATCCCCAGGACCAATTTCGATCTCTTCTAATCCATCAGCTGATGTAAACCCATATCTCAGCTTTCCATTGCCTGCCAAATCAATGATGAACACAGGCAGAAGGTAGGTTGAGGCTAATTGTGGCCGATTGCTAGAACCGGCCTCCTTTTCCATTGCAATGTTTAACGAGGGTTTACAACTCCTTGGTTCCCTGCTACGACAACGTGGCCTATTTGAAGTGTTTCTTATTTTTGGGGCCGATCGCAGGGATCGGCCTTGCCACGTACGTCCATAGACTTGGATCTTGCTACTCGGCCAGTGGATAAGACTAGCCTCACCCCGTTTTTTGTAGCTTCGATGCGCTCACGCCGTCCAGAGATTCCAGAGAGCAGCTCTTGGTCGTTGCTTCCCAATGTTCATGGCAGCCAAAGAGATATCGATCGAATCATCTGCATGAACAACCTCCACTTCATCTCCATCCCATTGTATGATGCACCGATGGATGGAATGCAGCAGCTAGCATGGATCCAATCCCTTCCTAGCAACAGCATAAGTTCTCTTCACGACGATGAAGAAGGACGTGGGGATGGTCTTTCGGCCGACAGGTCCACGTTCGAACACCCTTGGCTTCGACTTGGCCGTTGAAATCGCTTAGCGTGACGTTGGTCTTGATCGATCTTCGAGAACGTCCCAAACGTCGTAACATGGAGTACGGCATTATGTTGGCTGCCGCTCCCGTGTCAACCAACATCTTGCCGATAGGCTGCCCGTTGATATAACCCTTCGTATAGGGCCTTCAGATGCCTATAGCTCTTTCGTGGCTTCTCAAAGATAATGGCCGTGGCCCGCAATCAAACGTGCCACCGATACTTCCTCATCTTTTGGAGCACAAAATTCTGACGGAGAACGAACACCATGTTTGTATCAGCCGATGTCCCGGCTTTTGTCTGCTTTGGTCGCCACACTTTCTTTGGTGGGCGAGCTTCTCTGTTTGCTGAATTTTCACAGCCAGATCAGGTCGTGCTTTCCTCAACGTGTACTGTGTACGCGCCTCTCCAAGTTTCGAGCCGTTGCACTCTACGCTTTTGGGAGTGGCCGAGTCCATCAGGACACCACCTTGGTCGGTGATATCTATCTTCTTCTTCTCGACTCCTCAAAGTCTTCATCTTGGGATGACTCAGCTCGTTTATTCGAGGTGGGAGAGGTCCTAGACGCTTGAACACCGAAACTTCATTTGTTCCCTTCCTTCTGCTTACAGGGCAGTTCTCGATTGTAGGCAATCGGCTCATTTCTGAGTCCCAGCAGTGTTTGAAGAAAGGACAATTCCAATGCCCGTCCACGTCCTCTTGCTCCCTTGACCTCCCTCGGCGTGACGCTCATACCCTTCGTAACGACGGTATTTCCTGTTGTCTGCATCGACCGACGATATCTATCATCATCTACGTCGTAGCGCCGACGTCGGTCGTATTGCTGTTCATATTTGTTAAGGAGGTGCGCGGAAAGTGGTCGTTGATACCGCACGCTGATCACCTCTTCCTCAGTCAAATACCGTCATCATCATGGGGCCGGTCGCGTGGATCGGCCTCCTTCTTATCCTTGCCACGAGAGCGACTACTCTGGCTTATCATCGCCATGGCGATCTGCAAGCCTGCCATATTGATATCAAACGAGAAACCTGGCTCGCGTCCTATGCACTGACCGAGATCGACCATGTTGACTTCCGGAAACGGCTGCGTGTCAACCCTCATGGCAAACTGACCGAAGAGTAATCGGCCTTGTTCTATTGCCATTTGAATCTGTCCGCGTAGGACTTTGCAGTCGTTGGTGGTATAGGTGAACGTGTGATTCCATTTGCAGTATGGCTTGCCGTTCATCTCTTGTGGCGTGGGGATTTTGTGGCCTTCAACTTCAGTGTTTCTCCTTCAACAGATCGAAAATTTGCTCCGTTTGCTCAAATCGAAGTCGAACCCTTCATAGGCCCCGGTTGCTTCACCCACTTGCAGGACACGGGTTTTGCCCCCGAGTCCACTCAGCACGCGACCTCCTGATCTCCCGCAGAGTCTTCATCTTCGTCCGTCTCGATCGTGGCGACGCGCTTGTACTTGTCCGGTCACTGATGGCGTCATTCATCCAACTTGCGCCATGAATTGTACTCGCTTGGAAGGTCACATCTTTGAGCTGGCGCTGATAATCCTGCTACCGCCACTCGACCGCTTCCTTCTCGCTAGGCGAACCGAATAACATCGGCTCGACGGTCCCGAACTTCTAGATGTACTCATACCGTCTCTCGTCTCGCCGAACTTGGGTCGAGATCGGCAAGGCTAGCTTCCGTGGTTTTGAATGGTATTGCTCATGGAATTGCTCTTCCAGCTGCTTCCACGTCCGAACCGAGTCTGGTAGCAACGAGGTTTACCACCCAAAGGCTGGACCCGTGAGAGACTGCAGAAGAACCTCACACGTAGCTCGTCAAGCCGAGACCATGCCCAATCCAAGTATCGGCTCACGTGCTCGATCGAGCTGGTTCCTTCGATCCACTAAATTTTGTGAAGTCGGGAGCCGATACTTAGGTGGCGGGATCAGGTCGTAGTCGTTGGGATACGGCTTGGAATAGCCGATCATCCTCTTCTTCGGCAGATGCCGAACTTGTCTCTCATGATGGCGGTGATCTCATCCACCGTAGGAGCTGCGGGCTGGTCGTTCATAACTTGTACCGTGGCATATTTAGTTAGCCACGCCTATTTCTCAAGATCGCTCCAATCGCTTCTCTCCAAATACCTCCTGTGCGTCCTTTCCGTAACTGGTCATCCATTGTTGGCCGCACGTATGTGCACACGTATCCATGTGGAATTTCCTTGGGCGGCTCATACAGGAATTGGTAGTCGCCCGGATCACCTCCAACCTTGTAGACGACGTACGCCGGTGAACCTTGTTGATGTGGAGCCGCAAACGTGTGTTGCTGGTGGCCTTGTGTAGAGCGGTACTCCCCTTGGTGAGTTCCTAGAGCAGGACCTGACGAGAGTACGTGTGCTTCGTGACTTCTTGCACCACATTGAGCGCGACACGCTCCAGAGTATTCACTGTGCTCTCAGCATGCCGATGAAGAGAGTGAGCAACGGCATAGTTGACTTCCGTCGCAGGGCTCTGGTACGTTCGTCCGAAGGAGAGATAGATCTAGGCCATCTAGCGCGCTTCGGGTTGGAACCCTTGAACTTGATCCCGTGCGAACGGGTTTTCTCAAAAGCGCCGGATCGGCTTCCAGATGGCCTTGAGCTCATCATATCTCTTCTTATGCTCAGGAGGCAGATCCTCATACTTGATGGTTCTCCCGCAATCTGAGATGCAGATGACGACATGGTTGTTGCGGAAGATTGTCCCGATGTCCCACCGGGCGTGCGAATGTGTTGCTCGCCAAAACCCACCGGCGAGCAGTGGTTAAGCAACACGAAGAGCCGGGAGGCTTCCAAGGCGGCAGCGGGCCCCGGTCCCTCGACGTCGTCCCGCAAATGCTCGGCACACGACCTGGCGGGCAGCGTGCCACCTGACCTATACCCGGCAGAAGGTGTGGATTGCTTCGATTAGTTCCATGGCGACACGTAAACATTAAATATGAGCCCTATCGGCTCTCGTTGCCCTGTCGGCTCAAAGAGCCGATCGCCCCATGGTTCACGTTGGATTTTCAATGACATGGGGATCCCGTTTGATCACAACAAAGCTAAACCAATCTACGACAGCTTAGGGTTTTCACCGTATGATCGAACATCCTACACGTAGTTGAGCCTAATAGACACGAAAGATAATTGAAAACTAACCCTAAAAGAGGCCTAAAAACCAACATTACGTTAATTCCCGAACATCCCTCTTAGGACTAACAAACCATACCTAACGCACTACCGGATCGTTCAACCCGTTTGCAAGGCCTAACCATACGGATATTAAACTAATCCTTGAAGAACAAGGAGCAACTATAACAGATCGGATCTACTAAGTAACGAACAAGCAAGATGCTGCCCTTACACCTGGATAGGTGTAAGGGCAGCTAGATATTGAGGGACGGCACATACAGATATGCGCAAGAAAAGCATCTATGCAAGCCCCAAAACATCTACGATAAATAGGGCTACTCGCCATCAACAACGCTTCAGCACGAGCAACACAAGGTAAACGAATAAACGTGCCGCCTAGATCGCAAGATGCGATCTAGGCAAAGATGGTGCTTACCGGAGAAACCCTCGAAAGAAGGGGTGGCGATGCGCCGATTTGTGTTTGTTGTGAACGTGATTGTCTTCCTTTTCCGATAACCCTAGATACATATTTATAGTCCAAGGGACTTTCTAATTTGGACGCACCTAACCGTGCACGAGTTAAACTCTATCTTTTAATCTAAACTACGATGCGATCTACTATATTACGATACACGGGCAATTAAGCCCAAACTCTTCGCGCAAGGCCGCTTCAAAGATGCTCCACGTGTATATTCTTCAAGCCCATCTTCACTTACGGCCCATCTCCTGATTTGGCCAAAATCTGGTGATAACACATGTATGATCTTTATTCTATCAATTTCCAAATGTAATTTATTCACCCAACATATTATTTATCTTTATGGAGAGACACCTCTACTAAACTGTGGACCCCGATCCGTTCTTTTAAACTGATAAAATCATCTACTGCAAACACATGTTCTGTTTACTTACTGCAAGCACTGTTCTCTTTATTTCATTGCAAATAAATATCTCTTTTTATACTATACGGTTAATCCTTTGTTTTCAGCAAAACCGGTGAGATCGACAACCTCACTGTAAGTTGGGGCAAAGTATTTTGGTTGTGTTGTGTGCAGGTTTCACGTTGTTGCTGACGCCGGTAGTGCGCCCTGCCAAAAGTCAGCTAGCAACACCTTCGAAGTGATTTCTCCTACTGCTCGATTAAACATTGGTTTCTTACGAGGGAAAACTTGCTACTGTGCTCATCAAACCTTCCTCCCCCAGTGTGCTCTGCACTCATCAAGCTCTTTTTCTGGCGCTGTTGCCGGGGAGAAAGAGGATTTCTGCAAGAGGAGTCTCTCATCTCTAATATCTTTACTTTGTTATTGTTTTTCTTAGTTTATTTTACTTTGTCTTCTTTGCTTCTTTCTATCAAAAATGCAAAAAAAAAAAAATAGTTTCTATTATATATTTTATTTATGTTGCTCTGTTTTAAGCTTGCTAAAATGGGTACTCCTGAGAACACTAAGTTGTGTGACTTTACTAGCACGAACAACAATAATTTTATTTGTACACCTATTGCTCCACCTGCTACTAAAGCAACTTTCTATGAAATTAAACCTGCTTTGTTCAATCTTGTTATAAAAGAGCAATTTTCTGGTGTTAGTACTGATGATGCTGCTTCACACGTTAATAATTTTGTTGAACTTTGTGAGATACAAAATTATAAGGATGTAGATGGGGAAATTATAAAACTGAAATTGTTTCCTTTCTCTTTGAGAGGGAGAGCTAAGGATTGGTTGCTACCTATGCCTAGAAATATTATTGATTTTTGGGTTAAATGCAAAGATTCTTTCATTCGAAAATATAACCCTCCTGCTAAGATTATATCCTTGAGAAGTGACATGATGAAATTTAGACAATTTGATAATGAACATGTTGCTCAAGCTTGGGAAAGAATGAAATCTTTGGTAAAGAATTGTCCTACTCATGGACTGAGTACTTGGATGATCATCCAAACATTTTATGCAGGACTGAATTTTTCTTCAAGAAACCTTCTGGATTCAGCATCTAGAGGTACCTTTATGTCCATTACTTTGGGGGATGCAACAAAACTCCTCGATGATATGATGATAAATTATTCTGAAAGACACATCGAGAGGGCTCCACAAGGTAAGAAGGTAAATTCTGTTGAAGAAACCTCCTCCTTGAGTGATAAGATTGATAGCATTATGTCTATGCTTGTTAATGGTAAAGCTCATGTTGATCCGAATAATATTCCCTTAGCTTCTTTGGTTGCTCAATAAGAGCATGTTGATGTGAACTTCATTAAAAGCAATAATTTTAACAACACTGCTTATAGGAGTAACTTTGATATTAACAATTATATGCCATATACTTCTAATAGTGGCAATGGTTATTATGGTAGATCTAGAATGCCTAGTGAGGAAAAGATTTTAGAAGTTGAAAAAAGCACTAAGAACTTTATGCAAATGCAATATGAGCAGAATAAATATTCACTAAAACCATGGAAGAACAATCTGCTATGTTGAAATATATTAGTCATCAAGTTGAGAATTTAAATAGGGAAATTTCTAGTTTGCGAGTCAAAAATTCAAATGCTGAAACATGTATTTCATCCTTGTCTGAAGCACAAATTTCTTTGATTAATAAAATGGTTGCTAAACCTGTAACTATGGATGAAAATCCCTTTGCTACTACAAATGTCATTCAAGTTAGAATTGATGACAATGTTAGGATGTTGGCGGAATTGCATGCTAGGTGGGAAAGAGAGGATGAAATTGCTAGAAATAATAGTATGACTAAAGTTTGTACCATTACCACCACTAGTAATGCTGAAGTATCAAATGCTAGCAAACCTCCTACTATTAATGGTAAAATAATTGGTGTAGGAAAACTCCCCACTCCTACAAAATTGCCTAGAACCACTGAAACTGTTTCTGATAAGAGTGCTTAAATTTTTCAAAACATATTATAAATGCTCTCATGCAAATTAGAGAAGAGAAATTAAAACATGAAGCTTCTATTCCTAGGAAGTTAGAATATGGTTGGGATCCCATCATTAAGATGAAAGTAGATGACTTTGATTGCAAAGCTTTATGTGATCTTCGTGCGAGCATCTCTGTTATGCCTAGAAAAATCTATGATATGCTTGATTTGCCATCGTTGGAATAATGTTATTTGGATGTTCATCTTGTTGATATTGCTAAAAAGAAACCTTTGGAGAGAGTTAATAATGTTCTTATTATGGTTAGTAATAACTTTGTTCCCGTTGATTTTGTTGCTTTGGATATTGAATGCAATTCTTCTTGTCCTATTATTTTGGGAAGACCTTTTCTTAGAATTGTTGGTGCTGCTATCGATATGAGAGATGGGATTATTAAATATAAATTCCCACTCAAGAAAGGTATGGAACACTTCCCTAGAAAAAGAAAGAAGTCACCTTTTGATTCTATTATTAGGACGAGTTATGATGTTGATGCTTCTTCACTTGAAAATACTTGATGCGAGCTCTTTTTCTGCACCTAGCTGAAAGACGTTAAAGAAAAACACTCTTGGGAGAAAACCCATGTTTTATTTCTGTAATTTTTCTTTTGTTGAGTCTTGGAAGTTATTACCTCTGTAATAACCTCTCCTTATCATTTTTATTTCGTTTTTGTAGCCTCTAATAGGAAGAACGTAAGATTTGGGGAAGTTGATGTCCTAAATTAAACAGATTATGTGCTATCACCAAAAACATTCGTATTCCCAGCCAGAACGTAATTTTGAGCTGATAATGTTTTGGCATATGCCCCAGGTTATTATCTAACTTTTGTTGTTTTGCACTTTTCGATTTGAGCAACAGAAGATTTTCAAAAAAACGATCTTTACCTTGTTCTGTTTTGACAGATTTCTGCTACTATTTGCATTTGCCTCTTAATATTTTTCTTTTTTAGTTATTTTGAGAGAAAGATCTTTTTGAAGAAGTTGTTACAGTAGCTAATGTTCTAATGGATGTTTGACATATGTTAGAACTGAACCATGTGAATTTATTATTTTGATTACACTAATGCTGCTAATGAAAATGGTGTGAAGTTCTGTATGAAGGAAGTTTTGAAGTGTAGGGAGAGAAGAATGATGTAATGAGATGAAGAATGGACAAAGCTCAAGCTTGGGGATGACCATGTCACCCCAAGAAATATCCAAGAGGTACAAGCATCATAGCTTGGGGATGCCCAAGGCATCTCCTTCTTCATCAACAAAGTATCAGGTCATCTTTCAAGACGCTATATTTTTCTTGCTTCATATGCTATGTGTTGTTCTTGGGGCGTCTTTATTTTTGTTTTTAGTTTTCTTTTCTTTTGTTTTCTGTAGCATATGGTTGGATCCCGGCAATTTTTTTAGAGAATGACACACTCCGTTTTAATTGCATAGAACACTCTAGTTTCCACTTTTATTGTTATGTGAGTGTTCTCTTTTGCTAGTCCTGCGTTTAGCTCTGGTTTTCCACTTGTATTTTGTTCAGGGCTTGTTAGTTTTCTTTAGTTAGGTATGATTAGCTCTCTGGTATTTTTCGATTATTATCTATGAGAGTTGTTTCAAATAAATTGATTGGTGCTGGAGATGAGTAAAATGTTTCATGCTTATAGTGATGCAAAAGGGAGATTGTTTAGACTGTGGCTTAGACTTTGGCATGCCATGTTGGATGTTATTTTAATCATATGTTCAGTAGTTATTGTTGTAGCATGACTTGTGTCAAATAGCTAAGAGTGCTTAATGTGCCATTGAAAGATTCATGTGTTGTTTCCATCATACAAAAACATAATATTAATTGTGGTATTCTCCTTTGATGCTTTATTGGGTTGACTTGGCACATGCTTACATCATGTTATGACTACAAACCAGTCACCTAAAGCCTCTATGATCATTTAGTTTTTGACTTGTAATATCACTTTATGCTTTGACTAATAATGTTTTATCGCTATGCATGATTATGTCCATTATTGCTCTCTTAGTTGGCCGCTCCTAGTCTTTTTCTAGCCTTCACATGTACTGAGTATGAGCTCTACTCGTGCATCCAACTCCCAAAAACCAAAGTTTGCCGATTGTGTCCACCATACCTACCTATATGTGGTATTTTATCGCCACTCCAAAGTGAATTGCTTGTGCACTAGCTTTAAACCTTCAACAATTATTACTTGTTTTGTGTTTTGTTTTAGCTCACGAGGAAGTGTTGAATGCTTTATTATATCTTTCATGTTTATTATGGATTCATCTTGACTAGCATGCATAATGTACAAGTCCTTAATATTGCAAAAGAGCAGGCGCGGGTGCCCAGCCAACAAAATATAAATTAAACAAATAATCTAAATCTCCTAACACTATGTACTTGAGAAATCATGAACTTAGCTTGTTTAAACAAAGGAGAAGCGAAACTTTATTGTTCTCTCTATGGGAGCCGCTCTTTAAGCCATTAAACATGAAATGATGATAGATCATTTGATGCCATTTGTTGACATAGACATACATACCTCTCAAAATATATTTTCAACACCTCTATTGTATTCAAAATAAAAAGCTCTAGCACATGAGTAATCTTGCTTCCCTCTGCGTAGGGCCTTTCTTTTACTTTTATGTTGAGTCTTCATCTTCTTACTTTATGCACCAATTAAGAGAGAATAGTTGTCATTCTGAGTATAATGTGCATAGTCTCAAAATTTATTATTGATTAATTCATGATTATGTTATTGCTTGTTCTCAAACTACTTGTATCTAGTCACCCTTTGAACTTTAAAGGTGTCCTGACATTTATGTTTTGCTATTCCATAACGTACAAGCTGAGTACCACTTTGCTATGTTTTCTCTATGCTAAAAAACAAACAGTTGCGTTCAGTGCACAATTATTCATAATCTCTTGTTTGAGTTACTTCTCATGTTGTAACATACTTGCTAAGTTCTATTGTTAGAATTATATCTATCATGACTATATTTAGAGTACATTGATCCCAGCTCACAATGCTTTTATAATAACTTGATCAAGATTGTATTGGCTTCATGTCACCTCAAAAATTATTTTTGTTATCACTTACCTACTCGAGAACGAGCAGGAATTAAGCTTGGGGATGCTGATACGTTACAAACATATCTATAATTTTTGATGCTCCAGGCATGTTTTACACCAATTTATATATGTTTTATTTACACTTTGTTGCACTTTTATGCATTTTCTGGAACTAACCTATTGACAAGATGTCTGCCCGTTCCCTGTTTTCTGTTGTTTTGTATTTCAAAAAAGTTGTACATGAAATATTCTCAGAATTTGACGAAACAAAAGCGGAAGTTTATATTTTACTGTAACGAAGACAGAGTCCAGAGGGCATACGAAGAAGTGCCAGGAGGCGGCCACGCCATGCCTAGGCGCGGGCCACCCCCTGGCCGCACCTAGGGGTGGTGTGGGCCCCTCGGGCGCCCAACAACCTCGCCCTTCCGCCTATTTATTCATCTGATCGAGAAAAACCTAAATACCCGAGCCTCCATCCACGAAAAGTTCCGCCGCTGCCGCCATCGCCGACCCTAGCTCGGGAGGGTTCTGAAGCTCTTCCTGGCACCCTGCCGGAGAGGGAGATCATCACCGGAGACCTCTACATCGTCATGCCTGATACGTCTCCAACGTATATATAATTTCTTATGTTCCATGCTAGTTTTATGACAATACCTACATGTTTTGTTCACACTTTATGATGTTTTGATGCATTTTCCGGCACTAAGCTATTAACAAGATGCCGAAGCGCCAGTTCCTGTTTTCTGCTGTTTTTGGTTCCAGAAATCCTACACAGGAAATATTCTCGGAATTGGACGAAACAAAAGCCCACGGTCTTATTTTTCCACGGAGCTTCCAGAAGACCGAAGAGGAGACGAAGGGGGGCCACGAGGTGGGGACCCCATAGGGCGGTGCAGCCAAGGAGGGGCCCGCGCCACCTTATGGTGTGGGGCCCCTGTGCCTCCTCCGAGGCTGCCCTTCCGCCTATAAAGTCTTCTAGGGGCAAAAACCCTAGAGGAATAAGCCACGGACGAGAAAAGTTACGCAGCCGCCGCCATCGCGAAGTCAAGTTCGGGGACAGAGTCTCTATTCCGCACGCCACCGGACGGGGAATTGCCCCCGAGTTATCTCCATCGACACCACCGCCATCTTCATCGTCGTTGTTGTCTCCCATGATGAGGAGGAGTAGTTCTCCCCCGAGGCTGAGGGCTCTACCAGCTATGTGGTTAATCTCTCTCATGTACCTCAATACAATGATCTCATGAGCTGCCTTACATGATTGAGATCCATATGATGAGCTTTGTGTCACTATTAATCTATGTGCTACTCTAGTGATGTTATTAAAGTAGTCTATTCCTCCTCCATGATGTAAAGGTGACAGTGTGTGCATCATGCATGTAATACTTGGCGTAGGTTATGATTGTAATCTCTTGTAGATTATGGAGTTAACTATTACTATGATAGTATTGATGTGATCTATTCCCCCTTTCATAGCTTAAAGGTGACAGTGTGTATGCTATGTTAGTACTCGGTCTAAATTGCAACGGTCTATTATGCACTCTAGAGGTTACTTTAATATGAACTCCGGATGTTGTGGAGCTTGTTTACTCCGGCTTGAGGGAGCTCTTGTAGCCCTACACAATGAATGGTGTTTGTTATCCAACAAGAGAGTGTTTGAAAGTAGCACAAGTGAGGAGAAGTTATTTATTTATTATGTGATCAATGTTGAGAGTGTCCACTAGTGAAAGTAGGATCCCTAGGCCTTGTTTCCAAATACTGCAAACATCGCTTATTTACTGTTTTACTGCATCTTTACTTCCTGCAATATTACCACCATCTATACCACCTGTGTTTTACTATCTCTTCGACGAACTAGTGCACCTATACATCTGACAAGGTGTATTAGGTGTGTTGGGGACACAAGAGACTTCTTGAGAGTGGATTTTGTACACCCACGCATGGGTGTGGGTGTTTCCGTCACCGTTCATTGTGCTTTAAGATTCGGATAAAAAGAGGAGAGAGAAAGGAATCTTTCTCTCTTCCATGGTGGGCACGAATCTCGAGGAATAAATGAACGGTGATAGAAACACCCACACCCATGCGTGGGTGTACAAAAGTATTTCCGAGACTTCTTGTATCTTAATTGCAGGGTTGCTTGAGAGGAATATCTTTGACCTCTACCTCCCTGAGTTCGATAAACCTTGGGTGATCCACTTAAGGGAAACTTGCTGCTGTTCTACAAACATCTGCTCTTGGAGGCCCAACACTGTCTACAAGAATATAAGCACACATAGACATCAAGCTATTTTCTGCGCCGTGCCGGGGAGGTAAGGTAAAAGGTATTCACATCCTCCGACTACTAAGCTATTTCCTAGCACCGTTGCCGGTGTGTGAGTGCTCGAAGGTATCTCCTTTAGATTCTGCAATTATATCTTTTTGTTTCTTGTTTTTATTTTCACTAGTTAGGCTTAATGGAAAACAGCAAAAATATTAGAGATCTTTATAGTATTTATCTTGAGTTAGGACATGGGGTGTTTGAAGAGAAAATTAAAAAACCTATGGAGCTTTATATGCATGCTAATGGCAATGTTATTAGTATGAATGCTTTGAACACCATTGTTGCTAATGCTATGGAAAATTCTAAGCTTGGGGAAGCTGGTTTTGAGGAGCATGATATTTTTAGTCCCCCAAGCATGGAGGAGAAAGTTTATGTTGATTATGATATGCCTCCTACATATGATGTTTATAATGATGAATATGATATTTTCAGTCCACCTACTATCGAGGAGAAAATTAATTATGATTACGATATGCCTCCTATATATGATGATTATGGTGATGAGAATAATAATGATAGCTATCTTATTGAATTTGCTCCCACTACAATTAATAGTAATGATTATGCTTATGTGGAGAGTAATGATACTTTTATGCATGTGGATAAGAATGCTTTATGTGATAGTTATATTGTTGAGTTTATTCATGATGCTACTGGAAATTATTATGAGAGAGAAAAATATGGTTGTAGAAATTTTCATGGTACTAAAACACCTCTCTATATGCTGAGACTTTTGAAGTTACTCTTGTTTTATCTTACTATGCTTGTCACTTTGTTCTTTTTGAATTTATTTGTGTACAATATTCCTACGCATAGGAAGCGGGTTAGGCTTAAATGTGTTTTGAATTTGCTTCTTGATGCTCTCTTTTGCTTCAACTCTTATTTCTCGCAAGAGCATCATTAAAATTACTAATCCCATCTTAATGGCTATAAAGAAAGCACTTCTTGGAAGATAACCCATGTTGTTTTTATTTTTACTACTATTTTGTTGAGTCTTGGAAGTTGTTACTACTGTAGAAACCTCTCCTTATCATGTTGTTGTGCCAAGTAAAGTCTCTAATAGAAGGTTGATACTAGATTTGGATTTCTGCGCAGAAACAGATTTGTTGTCTGTCACGAATTCGCGTCCTTCTCTTTGTAGAAGAATAAAAAAAATCAGAGAAAAATCATGCATGATCCTAAGATATGTACGCAACTTTAATTAGTTTTGAGTTTTTCCATCTGAGCAAGTTAAGTGCCTCAGAAAAATTCGTCTTTACGGACTGTTCTATTTTGACAGATTCTGCCTTTTTATTTCGCATTGCCTCTTTTGCTATGTTGAATGGATTTCTTTGTTCCATTAACTTTCAGTAGCTTTGGGCAATGTCCAGAAGTGTTAAGAATAATTGTGTCCTCTCTGAGCATGTGAATTTTTATTATGCACTAACCCTCTAATGAGTTTGCTTAAAGTTTGGTGTGGAGGAAGTTTTCAAGGGTCAAGAGAAGAGGATGACATAATATGATCAAGAAGAGTGAAAAGTCTAAGCTTGGGGATGCCCCCGTGTTCATCCCTGCATATTTTAAGAAGACTCAAGCATCTAAGCTTGGGGATGCCCAAGGCATCCTCCTTCATCGACAACTTATCAGGTCACTTCTAGTGAAACTATATTTTTATTCCGTCACATCTTATGTACTTTACTTGGAGCGTCTGTGTGCTTTTATTTTCGTTTTGTTATTTTCATTCTCTGAATAAATCGGATCCTAAACATCCTTGTGTGGGAGAGAGACACGCTCCGCTTTTTCATATGAACACTAGTGTTCTTCGTTTTTACTTTTAATGTTCAAAGGCGAAAGTAGATCGCTTCACTTATTATTATTTGGTTGGAAACAGAAAATGCCTTACATTGTCTTGAATAATTTGATACTTGGCAATTGTTTTGAGCTCTCAAGTAGATCATGTTTAAGCTCTTGCATCATGTAGTTTAAATCTATTAGTGGAGAACTACCGTAGAGCTTGTTGAAATTTGGTTTGCATGATTGGTCTCTCTAAGGTCTAGATATTTTCTGGTAAAAGTGTTTGAACAACAAGGAAGACAGTGTAGAGTCTTATAATGCTTGCAATATGTTCTTGTGTAAGTTTTGTTGTACCGGTTCATACTTGTGTTTGCTTCAAACAACCTTGCTAGCCAAAGCCTTGTACTGAGAGGAAATGCTTCTCGTGCATCCAAACACCTTGAGCCAAAACCCATGCCATTTGTGTCCACCATAAGTACCTATATGTGGTATTTTTCTGCCATTCCAAAGTAAATTGCTTGCGTGCTTGATACGTCCAATTTGCATCACTATTTTGTATCATAATTTGCTGTTATTCATTGATATATTTCATATTGGGACACAATACTTATGTTATTTCATCTATTTTGCATGTTTCATCATCATTGGAGGATCAAGCACCGGAGCCAGGATTCTGCTGGAAAAAGCACCGTCAGAACGCAATATTTCGGAAGATCAACTGTGGAAGGGAATTTCACGTAAATTCCTATTTTTCCAGATGACGGAGGGAGCCAAAAGGGGGAGCAGAGAGGAGCCAGGGCCCAGACCACGGGCGGCGCGGCCCAAGGCCCGGCCGCGCCACCCGTGCTCGGGGGCCCCACAGCCCTTTCGCCTCCTTTTCTTCGCACTCTTCGTCCCGAAAACCTAAGCCACAGAGAGGACCTCACGAGGGTTACAGCCGCCTCTGCGGGGCGGAGAACACCAGAGAGAAAAGAGCTCTCCGGCGGGCAGGAATCCGCCGGGGAAATTCCCTCCCGAGGGGGAAATCGACGCCATCGCCATCGTCATCGAGCGGGACATCATCTCCATCATCATCATCATCATCTCCACCATCTACACCGCCATCGCCACCGCTGCACCTCGTCATCGCTGTAGCAATTCGGGTTAAATCTTGATTGTTTGATAGGGGAAACTCTCCCGGTGTTATTCTATACTTGTTGTAGATGCTATTGAGTGAAACCATTGAACCAAGGTTTATGTTCAGATTGTTATCCATCATCATATCACCTCTGATTGTATTCCATATGATGTCTCGTGAGTAGTTCGTTTAGTTCTTGAGGACATGGGTGAAGTCTAAATGCTAGTAGTGAATTATGGTTGAGTAATATTCAATGTTATGATATTTAAGTTGTGGTGTCATTCTTCTAGTGGTGTCGTGTGAACGTCGACTACACGACACTTCACCATTTATGGGCCTAGGGGAGTGCATCTTGTATTCGGTTGCTAATTGCGGGGTTGCCGGAGTGACAGAAACCTAAGCCCCCGTTAGTATATCGATGCAGGAGGGATCGCAGGATCTCAGAGTTTAAGGCTGTGGTTAGATTTATCTTAATTACTTTCTTGTAGTTGCGGATGCTTGCAAGGGGTATAATCACAAGTATGTATTAGTCCTAGGAAGGGCGGTGCATTAGCATAGGTTCACCCACACAACACTTATCAAAACAATGAAGATTAATCAATATGTGCGAAAGCACTAGACTAAAATCCCCATGTGTCCTCAGGAACGTTTGGTCATTATAAGTAAACAAACCGGCTTGTCCTTTGTGCTAAAAAGGATTGGGCCACTCGCTGCAATTATTTCTCTCGCATTTTATTTACTTGTACTTTATTTATCTGCAATATCAAAACCCCCTGAATACTTGTCTGTGAGCATTTACAGTGAAACCTTCATCGAAACTACTTGTCAACACCTTCTGCCTCGTTGGGTTCGACACTCTTATTTATCGAAGTACTACGATACACCCCTATACTTGTGGGTCATCAAGACTATTTTCCGGCGCCGTTGCCGGGGAGTGAAGCGCTATTGGTAAGCGGAATTGGTAAGGAAATTTACTGTTTGTGCTGATTTTATTTCTGCCTGCTGCTATAAATCATTATGGAGAGATCTTCTCTTCAATTTCTATTTGGGAAATCTACTACTACTGCAACGGTAGTGGATGAAGCGCCAGGTGAGGAAGTAGTACCATATAAAATACCTATGAAAATTATTGAACGTGTTATGGATAACCGCTATGAAGGGGATGGAACTGTTCATCCTGGTGATCATTTACTGTTTTTGCATGAATTATGCGGTTTATTCAAATGTGCAGGTATTTCTATGAATGAAGTTAGGAAGAAACTATTCACTATATCGCTGTCTGGTAAAGCGGCGCACTGGTATAAATTGCTGAAGAATGGTGATTCTATTGATTGGGAGGACATTGTGCCTTTATTCTATTCCAAATTTTATCCTCCAAGTGAAATTCACAAAGATCGGAACCGCATATATAATTTCTGGCCTCATGATGGAGAGAGTATTGCCCAAGCTTGGGGGAGATTGAAGTCTTTAATGCTCAAATGCCCCATTCATGAGCTTCCTGGTAATGTTATTATTGATAATTTCTATGCAAGACTTTCTTTTCAAGACAAGACCTTGCTGGATACTTCTTGTTCTGGATCATTTACACGCAAGAATGAAGAGTTTAAAAGGGACCTTCTTGATCGGATCCAAGAAAATACTGAAGGATGGGAGAACGACAAAGATAGAGAATCAGGTATAATTTATGATTATAAATGCATTGAAGCTTTTATGGATACTGATAAATTTCGTAATATGAGTGCTACATATGGTCTTGATTCTCAAGTTGTTGCAAATCTTTATAAAGCTTTTGCCTCTCATTATGAACTGCCTAAGAAGAATTTTGACAAGTATCATGAACCGTATAAAGATAAAGTTGATTCATCTGTAAACAAATGTGTAGTGGTTGAAACTGTTGATAATGTTATTCCTGAAGCTTATATTGAAAAAACTCCTTTCCCTGCTAAAATGAAGGAGTACTCTGTTATCTAGTGCAGTTAATAAAAGTGAAAAGAAACCTAAAGAACCTGAAGAACAAATTAAAATTGAACCTGTGTTGCTATAGTTAAAGATCTTGTGACTGAAAATGTGGAGGATGGTCATATTATTTTCTGTGAAGATGCTTCTAATATTGTTTCACATCCTAATAAATCCAAACAAGTTAGTGTTCCTATGCTATCTGTTAGAATTGGTGATCATTGCTATTATGGTTTATGTGATATTGGTGCAAGTGTTAGTGCTATTCCTTATGAGCTTTACACGGAGATTATGCACGAAATTGGTTCTTGTGAACTTGAAGATATTGATGTGGTTATTCATCTGGCTAATAGAGAAACTATTTCTCCAATTGGTATTGTTCGAGATGTGGAAGTTCTATGTGGTAAGATTAAATATCCTGCTGACTTTTTGGTACTTGGTTCTGCTGCTAGTGATCATTGTCCTATCATTTTTGGTAGACCTTTTCTAAATACTTGTGGAGCTATTATAGATTGTAAGAAAGAGAAAATTTTGACTAGATTTGCTGGTGAACCTTATGAATTTAACTTTTCTAAATTTACCAAAACTCCTTATAAAGCTGACTTGCCTAGTAATGATTTTAAAATGGAGCAGTGTGCATCTATTGTTCTTGTTCCTAATAATCCTTTGCAGCAACATTTGGAGAATAGTGAAAGTGAAGCTTTTAGGAAAGAAAGAGATGAGCTTGAGGAAATTTTTCTTCACCAACCTATTCTCAAGCATGATTTACCGGTGGAAGATTTGGGTACAACACCGCCACCAAAGGAAGATCCTGTTTTTGATTTAAAGCCTTTACCTGATAATCTTAAATATGCTCATATTGATGATAAGAAAATATATCCTGTTATTATTAGTTCTAAGCTTTCAGAGATTGAGGAAGAAAGGTTATTGGAAATATTGAAGAAACACCGAGGAGCTATTGGCTATACTCTTGATGATTTGAAAGGAATTTCTCCTTCTATTTGCCAACATGCTATTAATATGGAAGATGATGCAAAGCCTGTTGTTGAACATCAACGTCGTCTAATTCCGAAGATGAAGGAAGTGGTAAGAAACGAGGTATTAAAACTCCTTGAAGCTGGTATTATATATCCTATTGCTGATAGTAGATGGGTTAGTCCTGTGCATTGTGTTCCTAAGAAAGGAGGAATGACTGTTGTGCCTAATGATAATGATGAGCTTATCCCTCAAAGAATAGTTGTAGGGTATAGAATGTGCATTGATTTTCGAAAAGTTAATAAAGTTACTAAGAAAGATCATTACCCTTTACCCTTTAGGGATTTCTATTTTCGTGCCCTCGGTTCCTTAGTTGTACTCAGTTTTCCCCAGCTCCTTAGTTTTTCCTCAGTTTTACCCAAACCTTTGTCTGAAACCATCACACGTGATGTAACGGCCGGTTGCCCGACGGTTGACCGTTATCTTCTGACTAGTGGGGCCACGTAGAGCCCGCAAAGACACGTCAGACCATCCATCTTTGTTTGACCGTAAGCATCGCTGTATCCCTGACCAAAACGCGAATGAGTGGGGCTTCGGTATATCGAATGACAAGTGGGACCATGACGCTGATACAAGGGGCAATACACGGGTAGGATTAGATTTTTAAATGGAGCTCTACAGCGATGGCACGGAGGAGGTGGCATGCGGGGTGCCGAGATGAGATCGACGTCCACAATGAACTGCATGAGGCGAGACCAGACGCATTAGATAGATATGAACTAGACGCGTTTAACCATGCAAAGAAGAGAAGAAATGGTCGACGACATCGAAGACTACGTCAAAACTTTGACTGACCGTGTCGGACACGAACACGAGCAATGTAGATAAAACTAGTGTCTCTCCTTTCTGGCGTGTATAGGTGGGTGCTAGGAGAGTGTGGTGGCGAAGGGAAAGACCTCGCGGCGGTCTGTGGCGTCCAGCATAGCGGGTCGGCGTGGCCGTGCCCACAGCGGCGTGCATGCATGTTCGGCATTGGCATCAGCATGTACGTTCGGCATTGGCCTCGGCGGTATCTCTGGTGTGTCAGTGATCGAATGAGGGGACGGGATTGAGGGTGCATCCCGACGTTGACCTAGCAGTGGCGGCGAGCATAGCCGTTCTCACCATGCCGATATCGGCATCGGCATCGTTTGGAGGCTGTGGTGCTCGAATCAAGTTGGGATTTGTTTCTCGTAGGCCAAAATGAATTTGAAACAAGTTTCATGTTGAAGGTTAGGTAACGAAAGTTTGTAACTATCCCAAAATTATACTAGCGCCATGGTGAGGTTCTTTTTGATAGAGCTATACGGTTGGGCAAACTTTTTTGACACTTTTTAGATAGGGTTCCTTGTTGTTACACGTATGGCATCATGTATGGAAAATTTGTGGTCATTTGGAGATGTTCGAAAAAATCACTTTGCTTAAGCGCATGCCGTTTCGTCTCGCTGAAACCAGCTTTTCTAACAAGGTGATTTTTTCTACCTTCTCTAAATAACCTCAAATTTCATACAGCTGATCTTCTATACATAGATAGATAGATTGTTTCGTTTTTACATTTTTCGAACTTTTTATTTCCCTTTATAATACCCAATTGATTTTCAGGTCAAAACCTCGAAAAACAGCATCATGTATGGCATCATTTCACCCTAAATTTCAAATTTTCTGAAACTTTCCCTTTTAGATATTCCTTGTTGTTATAGGTATGCCATCATGTATGCCAAACTTGGTTAGGTCTCACTGAAACCAGCTTTTGTAACAAATTAGGTGATGGTTTATCATTTTTTTTGCGTGAAAAGTAATGGCAACAACAAATCGGTGATGGTTTATCATATTTTTTTGCGTGAAAAGTAATGGCTACAACAAATTGTTGATGGTTTATCATTTTTTTGCGTGAAAAGTAATGGCTACAACAAATTGTTGATGGTTTATCATTTTTTTGCGTGAAAAGTAATGGCAACAACAAATCGGTGATGGTTTATCATTTTTTTGCGTGAAAAGTAATGGCTACAACAAATTGTTGGTGGTTTATCATTTTTTTGCGTGAAAAGTAATGGCAACAACAAATCGGTGATGGTTTATCATTTTTTTGCGTGAAAAGTAATGGCTACAACAAATTGTTGATGGTTTATCATTTTTTTGCGTGAAAAGTAATGGCAACAACAAATCGGTGATGGTTTATCATTTTTTTGCGTGAAAAGTAATGGCTACAACAAATTGTTGATGGTTTATCATTTTTTGCGTGAAAAGTAACGCCTAAAATAGTTTATAATTTTTAGCGCGTGAAAAATACAGAAAACCGCCCTTCAGCATACTTAGAGGGTGGAAGCTAATTAACCGCCAAGAGAGAGAGAGGGGTTATCCTGCCCGTTCCCTATATCATACGATCAACGGTCGGCGGGCACGATCCGCGTGACATGGGCTAGACCAATCAGGGCGATGATGCACGTCTGCGAGAATTTGTGAAGAGAGAGGGCAAAACTGAGTACTATCAAGAAACCAAGGGCACCTGAGTAGTAAATAGACTAAGGGATTCAAATATGAGATTTAAAAAATGGAAAATGCTTGTTTTGTACAATGAAACCCATCTTGGCCTACCTCAAACTATTTGCAATACCAATATACATCAGTGTGAGAATTGTGGCCTCATTTAGACAAAGTATGATTTGGGGGAAGCTGTTTTGGGAAGGGCTTGTTGTGGAAAACCATGCACCTTCATAGCTACTAGGTGATTTGAGAAGTGGCAATTTGTGGTAAAACTTGATTTATCTATGATTTATCTATGATTTGAGAAGTGGCAATTTGTGGTAAAGACTCCATGAGTAAGTGCCACTCTTTTTAGGATTTTTTTGCACATTAAATGACTCATTTAACTAGTTAATCCCATTTGTTGACTCTCTGTTGACCAGCCACTTGAGGGTAAAACTGAGTATATTGCACTAGCCAGTATTAGCACTCGAGGGGAAAATTGAGCACACAAAAAATGCTAGTATAAGACTCGAGGGTATACCTGAGTATATCTAAATTTCCAGGGTTAGACTCGAGGACACGTGCAATTGTTGACGCGTAGACGCGGGTCGCGGTGGAGAAGTCGAGACGTGCAATCGTGGACGCGTGTCGCGTTGCAGAAGTCCAAGACGTGCAGACGTGCACCGGTGCACGCGTAGGACGCGGTCGCATTAACCACCCCTCGCCTTTATAGACGCCTCGCACTCTCTGTCACTCTCACTCGCTCACGCATCGCCAACTCTCTCACGTCCCATCATCTTCTCCAAAGCAAAAAACCCTCTCCCTCTCCCTCTTCCTCTTCCTCCGCCGTAGAGATGGACAAGGAGAATGCCAATCCCATCGTCGAGGTGGCTCAAAGCGCGACGCCTCCATCTTCGGCGCCGTCCCCTACGGACGACGACGCCGCCGCCGCCGCGATCGGAGAGGTCTGCCGCCGGTGGCAGTCAGATCCCGGCGGGATGGGTCGACCCCTACGACCCCGTGCCGTACGTCCCGCCCCCGAACCCCTACGACACCTCCCTGGAGGACCCATGGAACGAGGTAACTACGGTTTGCTTCCTTTTTTGTTCCCCATTCCTTTTTGAACCCTATTTTTGCTGGTGTAGATGGATCTGTAGATGGATGAGTATTGGGCTAATATTTGCGCCGATTTTATTCCATTTTGTTTTGATCACTTCTTGATTTCGTTTAAGATTTGGGGTTCGGCTGTTCGGTTAATTTATGCAAGTAATATTGGATCTCAATCAGTTAATTTATGCAAGTAATCATGGGATCTCAATCAGTTATTTTATGCACTAATCAAAAGATATCAACCGTTTAATTTTGCAAATGAACTCGAATGTGTTCAAGTTCAGATCTAGAATCTGTTTCTTTGCCTATGATGAATGGTTGGGCACAAATTTTTACAGGGAGGGTTCAGCGAACCATTGCTGTGTACAAATCTGTTGTGCATGAGCTTTAGTTCGCTAACACCTTCCCTGTAGATATATAATCATGTCCACTCTAACTGAGGCTGACTCTGTTTTTCTTAACTTTGTTATCATGTACGTTAGTCATCGTTGCAACTCATTCACTAGTTTCGTTTGATATGGATCGATGTCTGGCAGCGCGTCGGCAGCGACGAAGAGGAGGAGGACGTCAAGACTCGCCAAGTGCTGCGGATGCTGCAGGTCGCACATCTCCTACTTCGCCAAGGGGGTGTACGGTGCCCCTTCGCACCAGGAGACTCGGCGCCACGGACTTCAACGCCTCGTCACGCATGCTGAGAACATCAGCAACACCTTCCCAACGTCGGCACGACGGTGAACGTCCACTCCTTCCGCGCCAAGCACAGGCGCTCGGCATGCACCTCCGCAGCTTGCGGGTGGAGATCTCCGCCCGCATGCCTCCGCTCAAGCCCAAGGCTCCCAAGGGGAGCAAGAGCAACAAGTGGAGGCAGAGCCAGATGGGGTAGGCGGAGTCCCGGACGTGTGCTGCTGCTGCCTCCTAGTTTGTTGTTGGGATCCCTTTGTTGTTAGCTAGGGATCCCTTGTTGTTATGTTAGTATGATGGTGCTGTGAAGAACCTGTTACTATGTTGGCTGCTGTGTATGCAGCCTATTATCTATCCATATTATCTAGGGATTATCTATCCCTAGTCTACTATATTTTGTTGGCCGTACTTAGTTTTCTTGATTTACATTATCCTGGAGATTTGCTTCTAGATTTAACTACATACATATGGACCAGGGGAGTACTAGATTTGCTGCCATATTGGGCAAACAACGAGGGCCAAAAGGCACAAATAATTGAAGAAAGTCAGAAATGCAAGCTTCTCTAGATTTGATACTAATTTGGTGAAAAGGACAGAGAGAAAGAGGGGGAAAAGGTGCACTTAATAATGCCAATTTTGGGCCGAGAGAGACAGAACCCAGCTCCTGCTCACGTGCAACCAAACGCTTCTCGTCCTGTCCCACGCGGTCCCTTTCTACCAGCCCCACGCGACGCGGGCCCACACGACGCGGCCCCACACGACGCGGCCCCACACGTGACAGAACGGTCAACTAAACGGGAATCCTGCCGTCTGAGTTGCTGGTTTCACAAACGTTTGGGGGTAAAACTGAGGAAAAACTAAGGAGCTGGGGAAAACTGAGTACAACTAAGGAACTGAGGGCACGAAAATAGAAATCCCTACCCTTTATTGATCAAATGCTAGAGAGGTTATCTAAAAATACTCATTTTTGCTTTCTTGATGGTTATTCTGGGTTTTCACAAATTGCTGTTAAAGCTAAAGATCAAGAGAAAACCACTTTTACTTGTCCTTATGGAACTTATGCTTATAGGCGTATGCCTTTTGGTTTATGTAATGCTCCTACTACTTTTCAAAGATGCATGTCTGCTATTTTTCATGGTTTTTGCGAAAGTATTGTAGAGGTGTTCATGGATGATTTTTCTGCTATGGGAATTCTTTTGATAATTGCCTGCGAAACCTCGATAAAGTTTTGCAGAGATGTGAAGAAACTAACCTTGTTCTTAATTGGGAGAAATGCCACTTTATGGTTAATGAAGGAATTGTATTGGGACATAAAATTTCTGAGAGAGGTATTGAAGTTGATAGAGCTAAAGTTGAAGCAATTGAGAAGATGCCCTATCCGAGGGATGTTAAAGGTATTCGTAGTGTTCTTGGTCATGCTGGGTTTTATAGGAGATTTATTAAAGATTTCTCTAAAATTTCAAAGCCTCTTACTAATCTTCTTCAAAAAGATGTACCTTTTGTTTTTGATGATGATTGTAAGGAAGCTTTTGAAACTCTAAAGAAAGCCTTAACAACTCTCCTGTAGTCGAACCTCCTGATTGGAATTTGCCTTTTGAAATTATGTGTGATGCTAGTGATTTTTGTAGGCGCTGTTCTTGGACAGCGGGTAGATAAAAAATTAAATGTTATTCATTATGCTAGTAAGACTCTCGATGCTGCTCAAAGAAATTATGCTACAACTGAAAAAGAATTGTTAGCTGTAGTCTTTGCTTGTGACAAGTTTAGACCTTACATTGTTGATTCGAAAGTTACAATTCATACTGATCATGCTGCAATTAGATACCTTATGACAAAGAAAGATGCTAAGCCAAGGCTTATTAGATGGGTACTTGCAAGAATTTGATTTACATATTATAGATAGGAAAGGTGCTGATAATCCTGTTGATAATTTGTCTAGATTGGAAAATATTGCTTATGATCCTGTTCCTGTTAATGATAGTTTTCCAAATGAACAATTGGCTGTAATAAAGGTGAGCTCGCGAGAGAGCCCTTGGTATGCAGATTATGCTAACTTTATTGTTTCGAAGTATTTGCCTCCAACCTTTTCAGCTCAGAAAGGAGGAAATTCTTTTATGACTTGAGGCATTATTTTTGGGATGACCCACACTTATATAAAGAAGGAGTGGATGGTATTATGCGAAGATGTGTTCCTGAATATGAACAACAGGAGATATTGAATAAATGTCATGGAAGTGTTTATGGAGGACATCACGCTGGAGATAGAACCGCGCAAAAGGTTCTACAATCAGGTTTTTATTGGCCAACACTCTTCAAAGATGCAAGGAAATTTATTTTATCTTGTGATGAATGTCAAAGAGTTGGTAATATCTCCAGACGCAATGAAATGCCTATGAATTATACTCTTGTTATTGAACCATTCGATTGTTGGGGATTCGACTTCATGGGTCCTTTCCCTTCTTCAGACGGTAACACTCATATACTTGTCGCTGTTGATTATGTTACTAAATGGGTAGAAGCTATACCTACAAAAAGTGCTGATGGTGAGACCTCTATAAAAATGCTTGTAGATATTATATTTCCTAGATTTGGAGTACCTAGATATATTATGACTGATGGAGGTTCTCATTTCATTCATGGAGGTTTTAGAAAAACTCTTGCTAAGTATGGTATTAATCATAGAATTGCTTCGCTTATCATCCTCAAACTAGTGGTCAAGTAGAATTATCAAATAGAGAGATTAAAGCTATCTTAGAAAAGACTGTTAATAAATCTAGGAGGAATTGGGCTAGCAAATTGAAAGAAGCATTATGGGCTTATAGAACTGCTTATAAAAATCCTATGGGAATGTCACCTTATAAAATGGTTTATGGAAAAGCTTGTCATTTACCTCTAGAACTAGAGCACAAAGCTTATTGGGCTGTTAGAGAACTAAATAAAGATCCTAAATTAGCCGGTAATAAGAGGTTGTTGCAATTAAGTTCTCTAGATGAATGGAGAAGTGAAGCTTATGAAAATGCTAAACTCTTTAAAGAAAAAGTTAAGAAATGGCATGATAGAAGGATCATTAAAAGAGAATTTAATGTTGGAGATCAAGTTCTATTGTATCGGTCTCGTCTCAGATTCTTTGCAGGGAAATTACTCTCAAAGTGGGAAGGACCATATGTTGTTGAGGAGGTGTATCGTTCAGGAGCAATTAAAATTAGCTCTCTCCAAGGCAATGCCACACAAGTGGTGAATGGACAAAGACTCAAGCATTATATCTCGGTGATTCTTATAATGTTGATGTTGATATTATTCAAGTGGAAACACCTGAGGCTTTCATCAAAGGACAAATTGACAGTCCGCCAGAACCGGACTTTGAATAGGTAACAGATAGGTAATAAAAGTCCGTGTTTACCTTTCCGAACATTATTTCTGCTGTTTTTGGAAAATATGAAAATTACGGAATCGAAACGGAGTGGAAAACGCGCGAGGGCCCGTCACCACAGGCCGGCGCGGCCCCACTGCCGCGCCGACCTATGGTGACGGCACTCGGCGTCCCGTTTCCACTCGTTGCCCTGGAACCTTCCTTTTGTCGTAAAAATATTTGCTATATAATCCCGGACCCCTGGAGGTCCGTAATATCGTTTTCTCGTCGTGTTTTGTTTCGAGCTGTTTTCTGCCAGATCTGTTTTGTTTAGAAGCGCCATGGTCTCCAAGAACAAGGGCAAGGAGTTTCCGGAAGAAGATGATCGAGATCTTGGGCGGAAAGAGGAAGACAAGGACGTCAAGGAAGAGGATGAAGAAGAGGTGGATGAAGATTCGCGCACACACCCGCGTGCTACTATCGCAAGCATCAAGGTGGTGGACAACCCTTTTAGCGCAAACAAGAGCGCAAGAATTCGCACTGGAGGAGCGGTTCCACGTCATTACCTAGCTCCAAAGTCATCTTTATCAGGCACTCATCAACCCTTCCACAATCTAATTTTCAATAATCAAATTGAAGGGACTCCCAAGGCAGCATTGCCTAGCCAAAGGGATATAGATCGCTCTAACACTGCAGGAGAGAAGGAGCCCGAGGCTGAAGAGTGGGGCAATAACTCCAAGAGTTGGGACTCACCGTCGGACAGACTCCTTAACCGCGTCGAGCACAATTCGAGATGATTCGCAATCTCATATACGGATTGACAGCTCCAGGAGCTTATTGAGAAGCTTGCCAGAATTCATCACCACCATCGCCGAAGGAGTAATTCATCATCGGTATTGGCATCCCCTGGTTTGTTCCAAGCTTGGGGAGTGCCGCGGTATCACATCATCACCACCTTTACCTTTTACTATCAAGTAGTGTCATATCATGAGTAGGGAAGTTATCATATGAAATAGTATGCAATGTGGAAGTATCTCTCTTAGTTATCTATGTATCCGTTGGTGTGAGTTATCGTTATGGAATATTAATGAGAAGTCTTATCATTTACTTTTTGCACACCTTATTTTAGTTTGCAATCTCCATTATATGATTACTCTTGACATGAGTATTGATATCACTTTGGGAGCATCGAGTAAATCTATTTGGTTTTGGCAAACTTAGCATTGGTCAATAGCAACAACATCTTGATGTTTAATGGAGGAGAGAAATACACTTAGATACATTATTCTATTATCTCTATGCTTAGTATTCTAGAGTTAAAATTGCTTGTGCTTATGAGAAAGATGCATGATTGTTTCTATCATATGTATATTTGTTTGTTTCCTCAACCTTTATGCTTGCTATCAAACCTTGCTAGCCAAAGACCTGTATCGAGAGGGAATGCTTCTCATACATCCATAACCTTAGACCAAACCTATGCCATTTGTGTCCACCATACCTACCTACTACATGGTATTTTCTGCCATTCCAAGTAAATACTTCATGTGCTACCTTTAAATTATTCAAATTACTACTCCTTATTTGTGTCAATGTTTTATAGCTCATGAGGAAGTATGTGGTGTTTTATCTTTCAATCTTGTTGGGGGACTTTCACCAATGGACTAGCGGCACATCCGCTTATCCAATAACTTTGCAATAAGAGCTGGCAACGGGGTTCCCAGCCCCAATTAATAACTTTCATTAATAATTCTCTTCACATGTTTTGCTGATTTATCAGTAAGCAACTTAATTTTGCAATAGACACTCCTCCATGGTATGTGAATGTTGGAAGGCACCCGAGGATTCGGTTAGCCATGGATTGAGAAAGCCAAGGTTGGGGGGAGTGTCATCCTAAATAAAACTAAAACACATGTGTAAACAAAAGAGAAGGGGATGATCTACCTTGCTGGTAGAGATGCCGTCCCTCATGGGAGCCGCTCTTTTTTGGCAAGGGGGTTAGAGTACCCGCTACCATTCGTTGACAACAACAAACACCGCTCAAAATCTTACTTTTATGCTCTTTATATGATTTCAAAACTTGAAAAGCTCTAGCACATGATTTAATCCCTGCTTCCCTCTGCGAAGGGCCTGTCTTTTACTTTTATGTTGAGTCAGGAAACCTATTTCTCTCTATCTCAAGCAAGCAATTGAGTTGTTGTGAACCAATCATTTATGCTATGATTCAGTTGATCATGTCTTTTATACTTTCTTGTTTAAGTACCAATTTTATCTGAATGAATATGACTTTGAAGTTCTCAATGATTATGAAGAGATTGTCATGCTTAAATATGAAGGCTCAGCTATAAAATCTAATATGAAAGCTTTGCTTAGAAGTACAATCCGTTAATAGTTCTCTGACCAAGAACAAAGTTTGCCATCACCAACTATGATTCCTTATGCACCTTTACTTGTGATTTCTCTTTACTTATTTCAAGATGAGTTATATGAGGAAGTTGTTTGCTAGAATGTCTTGTGTGAATGAATATGATGCTTCTTGTCCGTATTTTATTTATCGACTCTTCACTCCATAAACATGTGGTCTTGTTTATCGAGCTCAGTTTCGCTTGGGGACAAGCGAGGTCTAAGCTTGGGGAAGTTGATACGTCCAATTTGCATCACTATTTTGTATCATAATTTGCGTTATTCATTGATATATTTCATATTGGGACACAATACTTATGTTATTTCATCTATTTTGCATGTTTCATCATCATTGGAGGATCAAGCACCGAGCAGATTCTGCGGAAAAAGCACCGTCGTAACGCAATATTTCGGAAGATCAACCGTGGAAGGAAATTTCACGTCCTATTTTTCCAGATGACGGAGGGAGCCAAAAGGGGGAGCAGAGAGGAGCCATGGGCCACCACGGGCGGCGCGGCCCAAGGCCCGGCCGCGCCACCCCGTGCTCGGGGCCCACGCCCCTTTCGCCTCCTTTTCTTCGTACTCCTTCGTCTCGAAAACCTAAGCCACAGAGGACCTCACGAGGTTACAGCCTCTGGGGGCGGAGAACACCAGAGAGAAAGAGCTCTCCGGCGGCGGGAATCCGCCGGGGAAATTCCTCCCGAGGGGGAAATCGACGCCATCGCCATCGTCATCGAGCGGGACATCATCTCCATCATCATCATCATCATCTCCACCATCTACACCGCCATCGCCACCGCTGCACCTCGTCATCGTTGTAGCAATTCGGGTTAAATCTTGATTGTTTGATAGGGGAAACTCTCCCGGTGTTATTCTATACTTGTTGTAGATGCTATTGAGTGAAACCATTGAACCAAGGTTTATGTTCAGATTGTTATCCATCATCATATCACCTCTGATTGTATTCCATATGATGTCTCGTGAGTAGTTCGTTTAGTTCTTGAGGACATGGGTGAAATCTAAATGCTAGTGGTGTCGTGTGAACGTCGACTACACGACACTTCACCATTTATGGGCCTAGGGGAGTGCATCTTGTATTCGGTTGCTAATTGCGGGGTTGCCGGAGTGACAGAAACCTAAGCCCCCGTTAGTATATCGATGCAGGGGGATCGCAGGATCTCGAGTTTAAGGCTGTGGTTAGATTTATCTTAATTACTTTCTTGTAGTTGCGGATGCTTGCAAGGGGTATAATCACAAGTATGTATTAGTCCTAGGAAGGGCGGTGCATTAGCATAGGTTCACCCACACAACACTTATCAAAACAATGAAGATTAATCAGCGTATGTAGCGAAAGCACTAGACTAAAATCCCCATGTGTCCTCGGAACGTTTGGTCATTATAAGTAAACAAACCGGCTTGTCCTTTGTGCTAAAAAGGATTGGGCCACTCGCTGCAATTATTTCTCTCGCATTTTATTTACTTGTACTTTATTTATCTGCAATATCAAAACCCCCGAATACTTGTCTGTGAGCATTTACAGTGAAACCTTCATCGAAACTGCTTGTCAACACCTTCTGCTCCTCGTTGGGTTCGACACTCTTATTTATCGAAAGTACTACGATACACCCCCTATACTTGTGGGTCATCAGTGCTACCTTTAAAATTTCATTCCTTTGTCTTTACAATACGTAGCTCATGGGAAAATAGCTTAAAAACTATTGTGGTGATGAATATGTAGCTATGTATCTTAGTTCTTATAAGTTGCTTGTTGAGCGGTAACCATGTTTCTGGGGACGCCATCAACTTTTAAACCTTTGTTGAATATCATGTGAGTTGCTATGCATGTTCGTCTTCTCTGAATTAAGGGTGATTTATCATGATTAAATGGTTTGAGTATGCATATTGTTAGAGAAGAACTTTCGGCCGCCAACCAAAGACATGTATCATGGTGGAAGTTTTCAGTTTGGACATTAATCCTCAATCTCTTATGAGAATATTATCTGTTGTTGAATGCTTAAGCATTAAAGAGGAGTCCATTATCTATTTTCTATGTTGTCCCGTATGGATGTCCACAAGTTGAGATTTATCAAAACTGAGAAATCAAACGCGATCTATCTCCTTGGACCTTTGTACAGGCGGCATAGAGGTACCCCTTTGTGACACTTGTTTGAAACATATGTTATGCAATGATAATCCATGTAAATCCAAGCTAATTAGGACAAGGTGCGAACACTATTGGTATTCGATGCATGAGGCTTGCAACTTGTAGGAAGTTTTATACATAACACATATGAATTATTACTATCGTTGACAAAATTGTTTCTATGTTTTCAAAATAAAAGCTCTAGCACAAAAATAGTAGTCTATGCTTCCCTCTGCGAAGGGCCTTTCTTTTACTTTATGTTGAGTCAGTCTACCTACTTCTTTCTATCTTAGAAGCAAACACTTGTGTCAACTGTGTGCATTGATTCTTACATGTTTACTTATTGCACTTGTTATATTACTTTATGTTGACAATTATCCATGAGATATACATGTTACAAGTTGAAAGCAATTGCTGAAACTTAATCATCCTTTGTGTTGCTTCGAAACCTTCTACTTTGAATCTATTGCTTTATGAGTTAGCTCTTATGCAAGTCTTGTTGATACTTGTCTTGAAAGTACTATTCATGAAAAGTTTTGCTATATGATTCAGTTGTTTAGTCATTATCTCTTTGTTAGCAATCTATTGCTTCGAATCACTCCATTCATCTCATATGCTTTACAATAATGTTGATCAAGATTATGATGGTAGCATGTCACTTCAGAAATTATTGTTTTTATCGTTTACCTACTCGAGGGCGAGTAGGAACTAAGCTTGGGATGCGTCTCCAACGTATCTATAATTTCTTATGTTCCATGCTAGTTTTATGACAATACCTACATGTTTTGTTCACACTTTATGATGTTTTGATGCATTTTCCGGCACTAACCTATTAACAAGATGCCGAAGCGCTTCCTGTTTTCTGTTTTTGGTTCCAGAAATCCTACAGAGGAAATATTCTCCAAATTGGACGAAACAAAAGCCCACGGTCTTATTTTTCCACGGAGCTTCCAGAAGACCGAAGAGGAGACGGAGAGGGGCCACGAGGTGGGGACCCCATAGGGCGGCACGGCCAAGGAGGGGCCCGCACCACCCTATGGTGTGGGGCCCTCGTGCCTCCTCTGAGGCTGCCGTTCCGCCTATAAAGTCTTCCAGGGGCAAAAACCCTAGAGGAATAAGCCACGGGACGAGAAAAGTTACGCAGCCGCCGCCATCGCGAAGTCAAGTTCGGGGACAGAAGTCTCTGTTCCCAAGCCGCCGGGACGGGGAATTTCCCCCGAGCCATCTCCATCGACACCACCGCCATCTTCATCGCCGTTGCTGTCTCCCATGAGGAGGGAGTAGTTCTCCCCAAGGCTTAGGGCTCTACCGTAGCTATGTGGTTAATCTCTCTCTCATGTACCTCAATACAATGATCTCATGAGCTGCCTTACATGATTGAGATCCATATGATGAGCTTTGTATCACTATTAATCTGTGTGCTACTCTAGTGATGTTATTAAAGTAGCCTATTCCTCCTCCATGATGTAAAGGTGACAGTGTGTGCATCATGTAGTACTTGGCGTAGGTTATGATTGTAATCTCTTGTAGATTATGGAGTTAACTATTACTATGATAGTATTGATGTGATCTATTCCCCTTTCATAGCTTAAAGGTGACAGTGTGTATGCTATGTTAGTACTCGGTCTAAATTGCAACGGTCTATTATGCACTCTAGAGGTTACTTTAATATGAACTCCGGATGTTGTGGAGCTTGTTTACTCCGGCTTGAGGGAGCTCTTGTAGCCCTACACAATGAATGGTGTTTGTTATCCAACAAGAGAGTGTTTGAAAGTAGCACAAGTGAGGAGAAGTTATTTATTTATTATGTGATCAATGTTGAGAGTGTCCACTAGTGAAAGTAGGATCCCTAGGCCTTGTTTCCAAATACTGCAAACATCGCTTATTTACTGTTTTACTACATCTTTACTTCCTGCAATATTACCACCATCTATACCACCTGTGTTTTACTATCTCTTCGCCGAACTAGTGCACCTATACATCTGACAAGTGTATTAGGTGTGTTGGGGACACAAGAGACTTCTTGTATCTTAATTGCATGGTTGCTTGAGAGGAATATCTTTGACCTCTACCTCCCTGAGTTCGATAAATCTTGGGTGATCCACTTAAGGGAAACTTGCTGCTGTTCTACAAACCTCTGCTCTTGGAGGCCCAACACTGTCTACAAGAATAGAAGCACACGTAGACATCAATGCCCGCCTCCGAAGTGATCCGTGAGTAGTTCATCTCTGAACTACGGGTCTATAGCAGTACCTAGATGGTTGTCTTCTCCACTTTATGCTTCATGTTTAGATCTTGTGAGCTGCCTATCATGATCAAGATCATCTTTATGTAATGCTACATGTTGTTTTTGCTAGGATCCGATGAATATTGAATACTATGGTTGGTATTGATTATATAGTTGTCATATGTTATTTGTGATCTTGCATGCTCTCCGTTGCTAGTAGATGCTCTGGCCAAGTATATGCTTGTGACTCCAAGAGGGAGTATTTATGCTCGATAGTGGGTTCATGCCTTTAGTAATCTGGGAGAGTGAGAATAACTTTTAAGATTGTAGATGTGTTGTTCCTACTAGGAAGAAAACAACAATGCTTTGTCTAAGGATAATTCTATGGTTTACTTTACACACTTGCTTAATGCAATAATCTGTTGCTTGCAACTTAATACTGAAAGGGGTGCAGTTGGATTATGGTCTATGTATCATGTTGTAATACCCAAATGAATCTCATAGTAATCATCTTGTAATGTATGGTCTTTATTCTGTCAATTGCCCAGCTGTAATTTGTTCACCCAACATGTTATTTATCTTTATGGAGAGACACCTCTAGTGAATTGTGGACCCCGGTTCTTTCTTTTACACTGATAAATCATCTACTGCAAACACCTATTATGTTTACTTACAACAAGCACTGTTCTCTTTATTTCACCGCAAACAAACATATCTTTCCATGTTATACGGTTAATCCTTTGTTTTTAGCAAAACCGGTGAGATTGAGAACCTCACTATAAGTTTGGGCAAAGTATTTTGGTTGTGTTGTGTGCAGGTTCCACGTTGTTGCTGACGCCGGTAGTGCGTCCTACCAAAAGTCAGCTAGCAACACCTTCAGAAGTGATTTTTTCCTCCTACTGGTTGATTAAACCTTGGTTTCTTACTGAGGGAAAACTTGCTACTATGCTCATCATATCTTTCTCTTGGGGTTCCCCAACGGTGTGCTCTGCACTCATCAAACATTCATACCAAAAAGTTAAATCTTTCAAACTAGTAATGGATATGCGATATCATGACTACTTGAGTAACTTAAAATAAATTTCATCGAATTTCGTGAGTAGTCTATCATGTGGGTCCATGTGAGGTGGGAACCATATGTTAGGGCCCCGCATGATTGAAGTTTAGGTTAGAGGAACATTGTTCAGGTTATACTAGTAGCTTGAAACTCAAAATTTTATCCGCGCATCGAAGCACCCCGCACATCCATTCAATATACCTCCGCATCAATTCAAATATCTCACCACATCCATTTAAATATCCAGTGACCAATTTCTGAGCAAACATCCTTTTTTATCCCGGATATTGAAGCAACAACCCACCAACCTTGGAGGGTTGTTTCTGTAACAAGAGTTCTCCCACCGTATCCCCCACACCCATCTCCATCGTTGATGACAGCTACTAGCAAGTAGCAACACCAAAAAGATCTTGATACGTTGGAACTCCAAGTGCAGAGTGTTGTATTAAGGGAGTATCTTCCCCACAAGGGTGACTCGAGGGTTTATATCGAACTCTCGGGGAAGTGGATGAAAGAGTGTATTGTTCTCTCTTCTTCAAGCAATCCTGTAGGTAAAGTAAATTCCTTGTGTCCCCAACTCCACCGTGTGGTTGTCAATTGTCATGCACAAGGTTTAGCGTAAGTAAATAACACAAGTAGAAATAAAACAAGTAAAAACTAAACTAGATAAGATAACTAAGTAAAAACTGTATATAAACCGATGCATAAGTAGAGTTTATACTGCACATAAACCGATGCATGATCTTTAATGCAATGGTCGAGAAAAATGAAATGTCGAAGATATCGAAAAGTAGATACATACATTTAGTGTACAACATCTACGGTCACTAATTCCTTCCAGATTTATAGGTTCAGTTTCAGTCCTCCAGGTTTACTGTGGGTCTTAATTGCACTATCCAAAGGTATTTTCCAACAACTAAAATCATTCATAACACTAAAAGTAGTAATTACCATCTATCTAGTCAAACATGGTCAAAAAATCCAGTCAAACAGAAACCTCCCTTCTATGTTTGACACCCTTGCTGGCATGAGTCCATGATTTAAGTAGAACAAAAATTTATGAAAAATATGCCACCGTAGAGGTCTTACAATCCAAGAATTCGCCGTATCGTCTTTAATGCGATGCTTGAGAACGAAAATGAAATGATCTGATATCAAAAGGTAGGTACATAAATTTAGTGTCCGCCATCTCGGTACTGGTTCTTGGCCTAGTGCCTATGCGAGTATTCATTCCTTTGAACTTATGTGTTCAGTTGTGATCATACATATTTATTTCAATTTTGGATTGCACTATTCAAATCCATTTTCCCAACGAATGATTTCAATCATAACATCGTAATAGCACTTACCATTGATCAGTCAAACATGATGTTCAAATAAACATCTAGTCAAACAACACACCCTCTATACTTGGAACCCTAGCTAGCATCAACCCATGATTAAAGAGGAAACTAGAAACCATGAGAATCATCTAGGAAGTAGAGATCCTACCGCACAAGAAACCGTGATTTCATATTTAATGCAACGAATTAAGAAAAAACTGAAATATCTAAGATATCTAAAAGTAGATACATACATTTAGTGCCAGATATCTACATATTAATTCATGAAACATGATAAAAGAAAATGGTCCAATGAAAGGGAGACCTCCCTCCCAAGCTTGACACCTCCGTTGGCATGAGTCCATGAATAAAGTAGAAACAAAAAAATCATGAAACAACATGCCAAAGTAGAGGTCATACAATCTAAGAAACCGTAGTATCCTCTTTAAGGCCACACCTAAGGACAAAAACGAAATATCTCAGATATCAAAAAGTAGATGCGTACATTTAGTGTCCGCCATCTCCTGACTGGGTCTTGACTTAGTGTATAAGCAAGTACTCATTCCTTTCAAGTTTGAATGATACTGTACATATTTATTTCGAGCTTTGATTGCACTATCTTAAGTTACTATCTCCCCAACCGATTAGTTCGATGGTAACATTGTGATTGCACTTACCGTTGTTGATCGGTCAAACGTGAGGCTCAGGTAAACATCACAATTAAAGATGAAGTATACAAATAAAAGTCTAGGAAAATCATATGCTGAAGTAGTGGTCCTACGACGCAAGTAACCGTCCTCTCTGTTTAATGGCCACGATTTGAGGGCAAAACAAAATATTCTATTGTGCATTTCTCAATTGCGATCACGCTCTTTTCGGCGGAAAAAGATCATTTTTTTAATCTGACTATGGGTGAGTTACATATGTAACTTTGACGGCACATATTTGTCTTTAAATAAATAGTGTACAATGCAACCAAAAATTATACTCAGTGAATCTCTTATGCAGCTTTGTATACATACTACTAGGTAAACCTTTTAACCAGAAAGAAGTACGGTACACCCTCAGATCCATTCACCCCTTGACCCAACAACCGATCCCAAATCCTACATTCCTAGATGCTGAAGGCGCTGTACCTGCAGCAGGAGGAGCAAGGTAGTACGACGAGATCCAGCCCTCCCTTTGCATAGATCGACGCAGGATCCGTCCATCCAGCAGCAGGCAGGCAGGCAGGCAACGCGAGGGATATCTACCTCGAGCACATACACACGCACACGAGCCACACGAGAGATTCCCGGGTGTAGAGAGAGGGACAGACAGAGGATGTGATCCGGCTCCGGCATGCCCACCCGCATGAGGACAAACACAACTCCAGCTAAGATGATATCTCCTCGTCCCGTCTGATCGATCTCGCCTCTACTACTACTACCGTATGTAATTCCCCATCTGCTCAGATCCTCCCCCTCGTCTTTTTCCAGTGTTTTTATTTTGTCGCCCTCTTTCCTCTCAACCCGGAAATCCTGGAAAAAAACAAATTCGTTGGATTTATCTTATGCTCACTTTTTTTCTCATGTTTCTCTGTCTAGGCTGATAGAGGAGGAGAATCAGAGCTGAGAAGGCAACATCAACAAGCGAGCAAACAAACAAAGCAACCAAAGATAACACAAAAATAGCTTTAAGGCCAGAGACAGAGGCAGAGGCCAGAGCGCAGCCCACTAATAAAACTAGCAGCATCAGTCCCAAACTCATCAAGATACTCTCCTCTCTCTCTCACTCATCAGTCTAGAGAGAGAAGTGAGGGAGGGGGGAGAAAAGGTGTGAGCAGATTGATAGATAGATAAAGAGAGAGAGAGAAAGCGGGGGATATCTCATATCATAGATAGCACAGCAGCGGCAGCAGCGGGGGCGCAGAAAAACTAGAGAGAGGAGAGAGAAGAAGGGACGAAAGCTTAGAAGAAGAGAGATCCACCTCGAACCAAGTAACCCCTCTCCCTCTTCCTTCCTCCGCTCTCTCGCTTGCCGCAACCCACTGGTGGAGTACCGCCGCAAGCCAACGGGAAAGGGAATTGCTTTCCTCTGCTACCAGCGGCTGAGGAGAGGATGAGGGAGGAGGAGGAGCCGAGCTGGTTCGCCCGCTTCGACGAGGACCTGCCGGCGCCCGACGAGCTCATGCCGCTCTCGCAGTCGCTCATCACGCGCGACCTCGCCGCCGCCTTCGACATCCCCACGCACGCCGGGGCCGGCCCCGGCGGCCTGCCCTCCAGCGGCGCCGCCGACGGCGCGGGCGGCCAGGACATGAACGGCGGCGGCGCGTCGTCCGCCGCCGGGTCCAGCGGCGGCGGCGGGGGCGGCGGCAACGGCGACGAGCCGGCCAGGACGCTCAAGCGGCCGCGCCTCGTGTGGACGCCGCAGCTGCACAAGCGCTTCGTCGACGCCGTCGCCCACCTCGGCATCAAGAACGCCGTGCCCAAGACCATAATGCAGCTCATGAGCGTCGACGGCCTCACGCGCGAGAACGTCGCCTCCCACCTCCAGAAGTACCGCCTCTACCTCAAGCGCATGCAGGGCCTCGGCAACGGCGGCGGCGGCGGCAGCCACTCCTCCGGCTCGGGGGGCACCGACGCCGCCACCGAGCACCTCTTCGCCACGGGGCCGTCCCCGTTCCTCCCGCCCGGCCGCGGCCCGGCCGGCCCCGACCCCTACAACAGCGCCCCCTACGCGCCCATGCCCGCCGCGCACCACCACCACCACCAGGTCCACCACCCGCAGATCGGACACTTCCACCACCCCGCCGCGCGTCCGCTCGGCCACTACGGCGCCGGACCAGGCAACGGCGCCGGATTCGACCACGGCTTCCTCAGCCGCGCCGTCGCCGGCGGCGCGCCCGTCGGCCCGCCCGCGATGCACCACCGCATGGTCGGCGCAGGGGCCGCCATGGGGATGATGGCGCCCTCCTCCTTCGCAGACGACCTCGACCTCGGATCCCGTGGCGGCGGTGGCGGTGCCGTTGGCGGGCGCCGCGAGCTCACCCTGTTCCCGACTTCAGGGGACCACTGAGTCATCGACGGCATCCATCGGGGTGGCATCCGTCCGTCCTCGTCGATCGGGTATATAAAATTCGTTTTCCCCTCTGCCGCCCGCCGCTGCTACTCCCCACAGATCGGCAGACAAGATTCGCCTCGCGCATCGTTACAGAGGCCAAGAATTCTCTGGGAAGTAGCGCTCCGCCATCCCATCCAATCCATATTTCCTTCTACCCCTCTCTCTCTCCCTCTCCCTCTCGTGTTCTTGTGTTGCTGCTGCTGCTATTTGTCATTGTTCTTACAGTACTGTTGATGACATAAACCTAGCCCTAGAGACCGATTATTTTAGAAGGCAAGAAAAAAGTTGTGAAAAATTGCTACTCAATTTCATGTTCATTCTCCAAGAAAAACTCAATCTTTGTGAACGAACGAATTGAGCCCCCCAGGATCCAGGGCTCACTTTGCTCTGCTCGTTTCGGTGGTGACTGTCACCTGTGTGTGTCCAAGTGGGTGATGCAGCCATTTGCATGTGAGCCGTGATGACCCCTACAAAGAGGTGATGCAATCAACTTGTACCGTTGCAGATTGCATACATAGGTGGATATATAGGCAGGGGGTGTTGAATAATGTATGGACCCACCCCACCCTGGAGATGATTAAGTTTGTGGATTAAGTTTGTATACCGGCATGGTGACATTGTCGAGCTCAGATCATCTGAGATTCCCAAGAGGTTCATAGCTATACCTATCTCCTTCCTCCTTCCTCTGCTGGTAAGAACATGACGATCAGCGCAACCCAAGTTGGAGTTTCTTGTAGTAACCATATGTAAATCTGCCTGCTCCATTCAGAAAGCTTCTTTCTTTTTGTAAGCCCTCAGAGAAAAAGGATAACTTTCTTCATTTGTGCCACTACTTATGTTCACCTAAACTATGTTCAAGTCAATATTTTCATGCTCTGCATACAGCAGAATGCATGATTGTGCCATCTTCACCACACCTATAGTACCAATGGATTGCAGGCTGCAAATTCAAAACTACTGCAGTGATACTATGTAGAAGCAACTGAAACAATGGGCAGTCGACCATTGTTCTCTCTGGTCAAGATAGTCAAGCGATATATGTTTGTTCTTCATTCCCCATATCCATCCATGTAGGAGCAGGAGCTATCTCTGGATTGGCGTTGACGAGTCCAAGGAGATAATATCTCGACGACGGATAATACCATGGATGGATCGATGGAGCGAGGAGATGCCGCATTGATTTGGCGAGGACGGGCGGGGTGGGGTGATGTCGCTGTTGGGCGTGTGACCTGGCGTTAAGTGATGTGACCACGAGAGAGAGCGACCAAGGCGTTAATGAGAAAAATCTAATCAATCGCCCCATCATCTCATCTCCCCTGCAGGAGGGAAAGCGAGGTGTGTGGATTTTGTTCAGGTGAGCCGTGAGCGACGACGAGGAGCGGTCTTGTCCCCCCTCCTCTGCCATTCCAGCCAGCCTGCCTTGGGACATGGAGAAAAGCACTGCATTTCTTGCCTGGTTTTCACATCTCTCTGACCGCCTGCTCCCTCTTTACTCCCCGCTCGTATCGTATGGATCTCCTTTCCGGTGCGCGAGCTGGTCGCCCAAGTCGTTGGATCGGGACTCCATGGCTCCAGTCAAGCTTTTCTTTTGAAACATGGCTCCAGTCAAGCTAGCACGGCTGGAATGTCTCGGAAATGAGAGAAAACGCGGTTGGAATCAGGGGCCGGGTTTCCTTTGGTGCAGACCCGTTGATCATTAGGGGCTTCATTTGGGATTTTACTGCCGCGAAGGAAAACATTGCACGTTGCAAACAGAGTTCTGGGCCATAAGTGGCTCCCTGTTTGGTTGCTCGCGAAGCGGTTTTTAGCAGTACTCATACACCGTGTCGTTGTTTGGTTGCACACATTTCTTGATCATCAAAGAAGCTCTGGTACTTTGCTTGTGCCCTCTCCAATGTTGTATACCCTCAGTAAGTGTTGTTTGAGTAGTCATTTACTTCCTCTTGGCAGATCCTACATGAGGTATAGACAGTAGCGGAGGTAGAATTAAAATTTAGGTGTGGCGGAATGACCATGTACTAAGCAAAATTAAGTAATTTATGTACAATTATGGATACATACTATGCAAAATATAGGAATTTAGGTGTGGCAAAGGCCATAGCTTGCCAGATAGCTGGCTCCGCCACTGGGTATAGATACATGAATTCCTTCCTCGAAACACTACATACCACTAACTTGGCAGAACAAGAACAAGTAAGATTGTTGATCGATCACAAGAATGGATCTAGTCATAACATGGCAACACAATGTTTAGAACACATCATAAACTAGCTGGAACATGCATGATCATTGCAAATGTGGATCACGAGTTCATTCTACACTACTATGGTGTAGTCCTACCACCACAAAAAAGTGGGTGTCATCCTACCACCGCAAGTTCAATATCACATTAGCGGTTAGTATATACCACCACATCGTTGTTAAAGCCCTTAAGAAGTTCTCAAGCCCTAGCTAAACCAAAATGTACATCATCATCATCAAGTCCACACATGCCCTCCCCCCCTCACGACCACAAGGGCAATACTACATGTTGTTGTAGTATTTAGTACGTCAAGGATCCGCCTACACCTATCATGTCGTACTGGATCCGGCTCCTGCATGGGCCTTGCCAGATCCGACTCCTGGCGCAGCTAGGGATGGATCCGACTCGTTGTTCCTGGGTTGGACATCTTCCATCTTCAATCAACAACAACTGGGCCTCCCGGTGGGCCGTCTACCACCACCGTCTATGGGCCACCCGGGATTGCCGGATCTAGGCATTGTCGATTGTACACCTATAAAGTATACCCACAACAGTACACTTTACCCGCACAACTCAGCCAACCATTTTCACCATGATGCTAATTTTGCTCAAATGGTCAAGAGAAGACTAAGACGAGACTATTTTCAGAAGTAGGAACCCGAGCCCTATTGACGGACCCATACCAACCTACACATCTACATCTATTGGTCACGTCGGGACGGTTCCTACAACCTACTTAGTCAAGACAAAGCCCATATGACATGTTGTTGTACAAGAAGCTTCTCAACTTGAATGTTCCAATCTCTTTGTTCCTATGTGGCCGTACACAAGTGAGATACACTCGACCGCCGTAGACATGACTCCAGTGTAACCACTCAACATAAACCAAGCAAAGACAATTCCACCCAGGTGATTCATTCATTAAGTTGTTTACTTAGAGAAAATCATAGTTTTTCCACATCATCGAAATTGTCATGAGATCCCATCCACGTATCTAAGGCAATCTACTTACGATGTCAACTTAAGGATAAATAAAGGAAATCCTAAGACTAGTGATAGGATTAGCATAGCATATATATATATATACTTAATTAACTTGAAAAAAACCTACACATGCAATTCTATTGAAAAGACTACATGCATAGAAAATAAGGACGAATGATGGCGACACTTGCCTTTTTTGTAGTTCCATATTGTTCACGTCTCTCAACCAAACTCGTAGCTCTCCTTACAAACTATAAGATAGAAAATAACATAACATAAACACACATTCCAACAAAACAAAATCAACCAAGACAAACAAACTTGTTTATTTGTTTTACTTAGTCATAATATGTCTTAGTTATCAATGGACAAGAAGGTTGTTGCGCGCATGAGGTTGGCTTGATGTGGATGGATAGGTTGAATTGTTAAGTCAATAACCATTCAAATGCTTTCACCTCGTGCCGATGGATCAGAGATCCAACATACACAGCCGCCGAAAACACTGAAACACCGCATCTGAGAGAGATCTAGAGGAGGAACTTGGGAGAATACATAATCCAGGGTGCTACATGAATCATTGGAGGACAAGGCATCATCCCCTCATCAACAACTGTTGCATCTTCATCTTCATCACCATCACCAATCCCTTTCTTATTCAACCCATAGTTGCGATCTCAATTGCTATTGTGGATTTGTATTTGAATTCATACCATTACCTTCATTCCATCCACAAGATTATGATGATTTTCTTGATTGCTTCCATGTGTGAGTAGTTCCATTTGTTCTTGGGGAGATGGAGAAACCCTAGCATTACTATGACATGAATCAAAGATGATCTATGATTTTAATATATGATTGTGTGTTAGTTCTCTCTATAGTCACCCTTTGAAGTATGATATTATGTACGGTGGGAAGTGGCATTACCGTGGCTGTGCTCTATCATATGGAAGAGGGGGACAAAGAGAGACTCACTAAGCTCATATCGATAACCATGAGAAAACCCTTAATTGCGATAGTCAAGATGTGGTTGCAGAAGGCTAGCCGCAGTGGTCATTTACAGATGTGATGACAGATGGTTTTCTGAACCCATCATATTATGGAGCTCTCTACACATGATTAAAAGCATATTTTATCTTTATTAATATTAATCCTAATGCTAGAGGTGGATCCAACAAATCCCCGAAAACACTTTGCCTCATTGATTTCCACTTCCTTTCTCACTACACTTGTTACTTAATTGCTTTGTTTACTTTCTTGCAACCAAATATAAATCTCTTCAAAACACCCTTACTTGAGATTAAAGAGTGACTTACGAGTGGCCCTTGATAGATAGTAGAAGGGGCATTAAAACCTTAACTAGTAGCTCCGCATGGTTCAATACTCATATTTCGAAACTAACTACAATTGAACTGTGCACTTGCACTCATCAGTGAACTAGAGCATATCCAAAAGCATCACACACATGGAAAAACCTAGGGATTAAATTAAGAGATTGCTGAGGCGTTTGAGTTTGAAATCGCACAACACTCCTCGAGCATTTGTCCACCCCATCAAGAATGACCGCGACGTGAACAACATGCCCTTGTCCCGTCGGTAAGCAGCATTGGAGGAGGATTTTCCTAGACCCTCATCTCCTCAGAGAACCCCCTCCCCCCTCTAAAACCCGTCTAGCCTCCTCCGAGAGAGGGTCCTAGTCATTCTCATACTGGATTCTATAGACACCTAACCGGTTATATAACTAACCAGCTAAACAGTCAATCAACCACCACTTTGTACATTGAACACCATACTCGTTAAATATATATCTCACCAAGTAGAAATGATGTTACCGAGAATCTATCCCAGGGTCTGAAAATGTATAATCTTTGTCTGTCTAAGGTAGTTAGCCAATCAGATCATGGCCGCACCCTGCCTCCATCAAAATTAACTTAGTCAGAGTCAAAACCTTGACACTACTCGAGTACCAACTTTCAATTTCCATGGTATAAACCCACGGGTCCGACCATTATTGGTTGTACCTCACAATGGCCTTGGTGAAGTCATTTTTTGGGGAATTCGGACTTTGCACGAACTTTCTCAAGGGTAAAAACCTAATTTTTTTTACCAACATTGACATCGCTTGTGCATCCTTCCTTCTTCGAGGTGTCACTTTTGGATAATCCCTTTTGTATGCATGTCTGCTAATGTGAGTAATTGATCATCATGGTAGTTTATTTTTCTTTTTTGGTTGTGTGATCATTGACGTCTTCGGGCATTTTTTTGTGCAAATCCTGTGTCCAATTGATATCTTCACTATATTTATATAACCTCTTTATCGAAAAACAGAATTCCCCAAAATAAAGGAGTTCATTATCTCATTTCTACCATCTGCAAGGTCTTATCCAAAAATTTCCTACTCCATCTGGTCTAAAATACTTGTTGAACTAAACCCAGTGTAAGTATTTTGGACCGGAGGGACTACATGGTTTCAATCCTAAGAAATTCTTACAAAATTCTTTCATTCCAAAAAATTATGAAAATATTGATATAAAACACTACTCTACTCGTTTCAAATTAATTGTCATGGCTTTTTTGATCCTATGGGAGAATTTCCTACACAGGTTAGTTTGATTCATAAGAACATATTCTATATGAATTTTGTAGTGTAAATTCTATAGGGAAAAAACATTAGCTCATACCTCATGGAAAATTTCATTTGCCACAATCAAACAAACTTTATCTTTTAAACTGAAGGCTCGACGAGCCCGATTTTAAATTAACAAAGCCATCACGGCCAGGAGTACAACAAGAACAACCACAACAGAAAAAGAAAGCGAAAAACTGGGGTTGCCAGCTAGTGGTACAAGCACATGTGCTAAGCTAAAGCCTAAACAAAGATAAAAACAAAGGAGCCCAAGGCCTAGCTAAACACCGGCAACTCGGCTGGAGACTTCACGCACTGAGCCGCCGCTCCGAGGAACTGCACCAAACTGAAGAAGTACACTGGGCCGCCTAGCAGAAGACCACCGACGCCAAGGGAGCTAGCTAACTGCGCAAGAGAGCAGGTGAGACTCCATAGTTCAAAGGGTGAAACCTTCATGACAGCGCCTCCGATCCAGGAAGGGACACGGCGCTCACAAGCTTCATCGCTATCGGCACAGAGGGGCCGTGCAATGCTTTCGCATGGGTTTCAACACCCACCCCACGGAAAGCATCTGTCTTTCCAACTGACATCATGACATCACCTAGCTATTGAAAACCACCAGTGTCCCCTGCGCCGTCCTCAACTCCTACAACCACCCTAGGCCCGAGAGTGGTCGCGCAAACCTGGAGCACACCGTCTATGTGAAGCCGGTCGCATCAAGACGCAGTGCATCGACGAGAAGGGGATCCGAGGAGGATCTCGGAGAGCTCTGATACGTCTCAAACGTATCTATAATTTCTTATGTTCCATGCTAGTTTTATGAAAATACTCACATGTTTTATATACACTTTAAATCATTTTGATGCATTTTCCGGCACTAACCTATTAACAAGATGCCGAAGCGCCCTATTTTTCGCTGTTTTTGGTTTCAGAAATCCTACACAAGAAATATTCTCGGAATTGACGAAACAAAAGCCCACGGTCTTATTTTCCACGGAGGGTTCCCGAAGAGGAGACGGAGAAGGGCCACGAGGCGGCCACCCCATAGGCGGCACGCCCACCCCCGCCGCGCCGCCATATGGTGTGGGCCCCTCGGGCACCGCGCCGCCCGATGACCCACAAGTATAGGGGATCGCAACAGTCTTCGAGGGAAGTATTACCCAATTTATTGATTCGACACAAGGGAGACAAAGAATACTTGTAAGCCTTAACAACACAGTTGTCAATTCAGTTGCACTGGAAACAGACTTGCTCGCAAGAGTTTATCAAGAGCAACAGTTTTATAGCAAGAGGGATAGTGAAATAACGGTGAAATAAAGACAGAGAGGATTATAGTAAACAAAAGGATTAAAATGAGGCACGAGACGGATGAACGGGCCTTGCATGGATGAGAGAATTCATGTAACAATCATGGTAGGGCATTTGCAGGTAATAATAAAGCGGTATCCAAGTACTAATCAATCAATAGGCATGTGTTCCATATATAGTCGTACGTGCTCGCAATGAGAAACTTGCACAACATCTTTGTCCTACCAGGTGGCAGCCGGGCCTCTAGGGAAACTATCAATTAAGGTACTCCTTTAATAGAGTACCGGAGCAAAGCATTAACACTCCGTGAACACATGTGATCCCCACATCACCGCATTCCCCTCCTGTCCCAATTTCACTTTGGGGCCTCGGGTTCCGGACAGCAACGTGTGTATACAACTTGCAGGTAAGATCAAAAAACAACCCATATCATGATGAAATAATAACATGTTCAGATCTGAGATCATGGCACTCGGGCCCTAGTGACAAGCATTAAGCATGACAAGTTGCAACAATATCATAAAAGTAACATCTACGGATACTAGGCACCATGCCCTAACAATCTTGTGACTATTACATGATCAATCTCATCCAATCCCTACCATCCCCTTCAGCCTACAGCGGGGAATTACTCAAACATGGATGGGGGAAACATGGCTGGTCGATGGAGAGGCGTCTGGTGGTGATGGCGGTGATGATCCCCCCAATTCCCCGTCCCGCGGAGTGCCGAACGGAGTTTCGGTCCCGAGGCGGAGTTTCGATGGCGGTGGCGCACGGATGGTCTCCGGAAATATGGTCGAACCCCCGGCGTTTTTAGGTCGAAATACATATGTAGTCCAGAGGAGCTGCCGGGGCCGCCGAGGCGCCCACACAACAAGGCGGCGCGCCCCCGGGCCGCGCGCCTAGTGTGTGGGGGCCCCCACCTGGCTTGCCCTTCGGCTCCGTCGATAAAATAGGGCCTTTCGCATAAATTCCGAGATTTTCCAGATGGATTTCACAAAAACGAGACACCGAGTTCTACAAAACAGCGTTAGTCCGTGTTAGTTGTATACAAAATACACAAATTAGAGGAAAACAATAGCAAAAGTGTTCGGAAAGTAGATACGTTTTGGACGTATCAACTCCCCCAAGCTTAGCTTATTGCTTGTCCTCAAGCAATTCAGTTAACAACTGAGTGCGATAAAAGAACTTTCACGAACACATTTGTTCATATGATGTAAATATTCTCATGATATGGCAAGTGCTTAAACAATTCATAATAAGGTACATGCAAATAAGGTCATCTAGTAACTGTGTCAATCATAAAAGAGATACCAACAAACTAATAACAAGCATCATGAAACACTTCAATAAGCCGGATTGCAATGTTCATAGAAGGATATGATAAAGTGGTATCTCGCTTGCCTGTATTTGTAGCAAAACATAAATGCCCAGGCACCTCTGAAGTTCATAGAAAGACTACAAGTAAATTTGTCAAAGATAAAAGCATCAAAGTTATACCACAGCTGATCATATTTTGGGACAAGCATATTATACTAAGAATGACAGTATGCTCTCAAGAAAGCGCTCAAAGAAAGGATGGTGACTCAACATAAAAGTAAAAGATTGACCCTTCGCAGAGGGAAGCAGGATTAACATGTGCTAGAGCTTTTCATTTTTCAAAGACAGTAAAATTATTTTGAGAGGTGTTTGTTGTTGTCAACGAATGATAGTGGGTACTCTAACCACCTCGCCAACCAGACTCTCAAGAGCGGCTCCCATGAAGGACGTTATCTCTACCAGCAATGTAGATCATCCCTCTTCTCTTTTGTTTACACATGTATTTTAGTTTCATTATGGATGACACTCCCCCAACCTTTGCTTACACAAGCCATGGCTAACCGAATCCTCGGGTGCCTTCCAACATTCACATACCATGGGAAGTGTCTATTTGCAGGTTAAGTTGCTACTGATAAATCAGAGCAAAACACGTGAAGAGAATTATTAATGAAGGTTGATTAATTGGGGGGGAACCCCGTTGCTCTTTTTGCAAAATTATTGGATAAGCGGATGTGCCACTAGTCCATTAGTGAAAGTCTGTCCGGAGTAAATGACAAGGTTGAAAGATAAAACACCACATATTTCCTCATGAGCTATAAAACATAGACACAAATTGAGAAGTAGTTTGAAGGTTTAAAGGTAGCACATGAGAATTTACTTGGAATGGTTTGAAATGCCATGCATAGGTATTTATGGTGGACACTTTGGAACAACTTGGTTTCAGATGTTTGGAAGCACGAGCAGCATTCCCGCTCAGTACAAGTGGAGGCTAGCAATTTGACTGGGAAGCGACAATCAAGAGAGCAATAACTGTCATAATCATGCTTGCGACAAAATAAAATTAACGGAGGCATAAAAGTGATACAAGAACTCTGAAGCAAAGTAAATCATCGAGGCTTAATTGACTTTTGTTTAGTCATATGCATGCGTGAGCATGTGCCAAGTCGATTCAAGTGAATTATTCAGAGGAGGATACCACAATGTCATACCGATCTATGAATAAAACAATGCAAGCAAATATCCATGACATGCTACTCATTATTAATAAATTGGAACTAATCATGAGAGATCATAAACTACTAGACTTTCATTAAATGACATATACCTCACATGAACCAACTAAGCATGCTCACATGGATTAGTATATGTACAAAAATGAAAACAAATAGAGTTCATACCAGCCTCTCACCACAGTCAAATTGACGTAGATCGTCATTATTGCCTTTCACTTGTGCAGCTTGAATAATAATATGAAATGAAACCAAGCTCAAACCATCGGAGACCTCTGAAGTCCCTAATGAACTTTACAAACCAAAGAATAACAACAAATATTTTTGGTGTTTTCGGTTAGAAACAAGAACAAAAGGAAACAAGAAAACAAAGCAAAATCTTTTGGGTTTTCTCATAGCAAACCAACGATAGCAAATAAAGTGAAATAAGAGCAAAGAACCAAATAAACAAATGGTGAAGAGAAACAACAGAAATATTTTTGGTCTTTTGTGTTTTAGGAAAGAAACAAAGCGGAAACAATAGAATGCAAACTAACAGAAACAGAAAAGCAGGATCTGCCAAAACCTGACAGCAGTACAGAAATCGAAATTAACAAAAATCTTCCATTGCTCAGCTCAAAAAGTGTTCAACTAATGAAAGTTAGATAACAACCTGGGGCACATGCTCAAAAATTTGCAACTCAAAATAACGTTCTGGCTGTGCGCACGAATTTTTTGGTAACAGCCCAGAATCTGTTTTTGGACAGCACTTCCCCAAATATCATCTCCTCTCATTAGAAAACCACTCTAAGAAACTAAACAAGTATGTACAAGTATCCAGCAACCATAATATGCAAAGAATGAGTGATGCCGGTATACCTCCCCCAAGCTTAGGCTTTAGGCCTAAGTGGAGTTCATTCCCACGGTCCCCATGAAGTGGTGTCTCCGTAGTACGACGAAGAACGACCCGGTTCCAGGTATGTGCTGGAGGAAGCAACAGGGTACGTGACGGTGTAGTCATAGGAGGGCTCAGCGTCCTCGGAGTCATGTTGCTGGTGGAAGCCTTGTATCTTCAGTTGCTCATCCACCTCCTCCTTAGAGCGCGACCATGGTTTCCTGCCAACACTGAACAAATCTGTTTGGGGCAAGAGGACTTCCCTCATCCCCGTCAGCAAATAACATTCTATAAACAATATTATCCATACTAGAGTCAACTGTAACAAATTGGTGACTCTTCATAGCAGCAATATCTAACCTAACAGGTGGTATTTCTACATCAGTAGGGTCAAGAGGGAGATCTAGACGTGCCAAAATACGCGATGCAATTATTCCCCCATAAATAGGCCCTTGTTAGACAAACGGCGAGCAATAACAGAACCAAGATGATAAGGTGTCTCTCCAGTGAGTGCAGCAATTAAGAAAGCAAGATGATAACTAGAAATATTACTAGTGTTCTCCCTACCAAGAATGCTAGTAGCAAGGTAATAAGCAAAATACTTAATGGCGGGGAGTTGAATGTTTCTTATCTTGCCACGCTGAATGGTGCGGCAATCATCATTTGTAATTTCTCGATAGAGTCCAGCAAAACCCTGGGGTTGTCCTCAATCTTCTTCGCTGTACCTGCAGGGGCAAATGCGCACAAAAATCCTTCAACTTCATAGTGACAGGATTACCATAGATCCTGAATGCAACCGTCGGGTTGAAGTGCTTGTTGTTGAACTTGAAGCTCTCCACAAAGATTTTAGTAAGCATGTAGTATTGCTTCCTCTCATCCTCCATATAGGCGGTTAAACCCGCCTTTCTGACGAGAGTCAAGAAATCGCCCAGCAACCCTGCATTGCTCAAAAACTCATAACATGGAAAAGATGAAGCATTAGGGTCTCCATTGCCCTCATCGAAGCTTGGTGCAATCACGTCCTCATTATAGGATCGTCTAATCCGAGTGGATGCCCTCGAGGGCCTCCCCGTGCTCGTTGTCTCTCCTTCGAACACCTCTCCAAAGTTGTAGTTGTTCATTTTCCTTTTCTGAAATTTTTCAACAATCATTATAAAATTTGATTTTAAGGTATATAATTGAGGGGAACTACTATAGGAACTTGCTAGAGTACTAAACATGCATCAAAACTAGTTTCTACCACTTAGAACAAGCACGCAAGCTCACTAAACATGTTACCTACAGCAGCAAAATATTCAAGATATAATCAACCAAACAAAATTCTAATTGGATAATCAAAGGAGTCACATACCGGAGAGCAAATGTGCCAAATTTCAGACAGAAATCTGGGCTGAGCAAAGAGATCGAGAAATCTCGAGTTCTTGAGCAGAAACGCGAGTGAGAGAAAGTGAGTACGAGTTTTTTGGGAGAGAGAAGAGAATGAGTGAAAGGGATGATGATGAAGGAGGGGCCCACACCAGGTGGCGCGCGATACGCTCCAACGTATCGATAATTTCTTATGTTCCATGCTACTTTATTGATGATACCTACATGTTTTATGCACACTTTATGTCATATTCGTGCATTTTCCGGAACTAACCTATTAACAAGATGCCGATGCCAGTTTTTTGGTTTTAGAAATCCTAGTAACGAAATATTCTCGGAATCGGACGAAATCAACGCCTGTGTTCCTATTTTGCCCTAAGCATCCAACACACGAGAACCGCGCAGAGGGGGCACAGCCCACCAAACCACAGCCGCGCGGCCGTCCCGCGCCACCCTATGGTGTGGGCACCCCTTCGACCCTCCTGCGCCGCCTCTTCGCCTATTTAAAGCCTCCGTCGCGAAAACCCTTAGGGAGAAGACGAGACCCGAGAAAACCTTCCAGAGCCGCCGCCATCGCGAAATCAAGATTCGGGGACAGAAGTCTCTGTTCCGGCACCGCCGGACGGGGAATTGCCCCGGAGTCATCTCCACCGCCGTCTCCACCGCCATCTTCACCGCCATCGCTGTCTCCATGATGAGGAGGAGTAATTCACCCCGGGCTGAGGGCTCCGGTAGCTATGTGGTTCATCTCTCTTTATGTGATCTAGCTGAATATCATCTATGTGCTACTCTAGTGATGTTATTAAAGTACTCTATTCCTCCTGCAAGTGTAATGGTGACAGGTGTGCATCCGTGTTAGTACTTGGCGTAGGCTATGATTATGATCTCTTGTAGATTATGAAGTTAACTATTGCTATGATAAGTATTGATATGATCTATGCCTCCTTCATGGTGTGATGGTGACGGTGTGCACGCTATGTTAGTTCTTGGTGTAATTGTGTTGATCTATCTTGCACTCTAAGGTTACTTAAACATGAATATCGAATTGTGGAGCTTGTTAACTCCGGCATTGAGGGTTCGTGTAATCCTACACGATAGTGGTGTTCATCATCCAACAAAAGAGTGTAGAGTAGTCCTATTATGTGATCATTGTTGAGAGTGTCCACTAGTGAAAGGGATCCCTAGGCCTTGCTTCCAAGCATCGAATCTCCGTTTGTTTACTGTTTTGTTGCATGTTTACTCGCTGCCATATTTTATTCAGATTGCTATTACCACTCATATACATCCATATTACTTGTATTTCACTATCTCTTCGCCGAACTAGTGCACCTATACACGACAAGTGTATTTGGTATGTTGGGGACACAAGAGACTTCTTGCTTTGTGATTGGTTGCTTGAGAGGGATATCTTTGACCTCTTCCTCCCCGAGTTCGATAAACCTTGGGTAATCCACTTAAGGGAAACTTGCTCTGTTCTACAAACCTCGCTCTTGAGGCCCAACACGTCTACAAGAATAGAAGCACCCGTAGACATCAAGCACTTTTGGCGCCGTTGCCGGGAAGGAAAGGTAAAAGGCACTCATACTTCGGTTCAAGGCTTTTCTGGCGCCATTGTGTGTGTGCTCGCTATTTCCTTTAGACTCTGCAATTGCGACATTTGGTTTCTTGTTTACACTAGTTAGGCATAATGGACAACAATGAGCTTCTTATTCTATTTCCTGATTTAAGACATGGATGGTTTGATGCGAAAATTAAAAAACCATGGAACATATTAATATGAATGCTTTGAACACCATTGTTGCTAATGCTATGGAAAATTCTAAGCTTGGGGAAGCTGGCTTTGATGAGCATGATATTTTTAGTCCCCCAAGCATTGAGGAGAAAATTTACTTTGATGATACTTTGCCTCCACTTTATGATGATTATAATGATAGTAGTCTTTTGTTACCACCTGTTATGGAGGATAAATTTGATTATGATTACAATATACCTCCTATATTTGATAGCTACTTTGTTGAATTTGCTCCCACTACAATTAATAAGAATGACTATGCTTATGTTGGGAGTAGTAATTATTTTATGCATGAGACTCATGATAAGAATGCTTTATGTGATAGTTATATTGTTGAGTTTGCTCATGATGCTACTGAAAGTTATTATGAGAGAGGAAAATATGGTTGTAAAAATTTCATGTTACTAAAACACCTCTCTATGTGCTGAAATTTTTGAAGCTACACTTGTTTTATCTTCCTATGCTTGTTACTTTGCTCTTCATGAACTTGTTTATTTACAAGATTCCTATGCATAGGAAGCATGTTAGACTTAAATGTGTTTTGAATTTGCCTCTTGATGCTCTCTTTTGCTTCAACTTCTATTTCTTGCGAGTGCATCATTAAAACTGCGAGCCCATCTTAATGGCTATAAAGAAAGAACTTCTTGGGAGATAACCCATGTGTTTTTTTTACAGTACTTTGTTTTATATTTGTGTCTTGGAAGTTGTTTACTACTGTAGCAACCTCTCCTTATCATGTTTTTGTGCCAAGTAAAGTTTCTATGTTAAAGTTGATGTTATATTTGGGATCGCTGCGCAGAAACAGCATTGCTGTCTGTCACGAATCTGGGCACAGGTCTCTGTAGAAAATTGAAAAAATCTGCCAATTTACGAGCGTGATCCTCAGATATGTACGCAACTTTCATTAGTTTTGAGTTTTTCCATTTGAGCAAGTCTGGTGCCATTTTAAAATTCGTCTTTACGGACTGTTCTGTTTTTGACAGATTCTGCCTTTATTTCGCATTGCCGCTTTTGTTAAGTTGAATGAGTTTCTTTGTTCCATTAACTTTCAGAAGTTTTGTGCAATTTCCAGAAGTGTTAAGAATGATTGTGTCACCTCTGAACATGTGAATTATTAATTGTGCACTAACCCTCTAATGAGTTTGCTTGTTTGGTGTGAAGGAAGTTTTCAAGGGTCAAGAGAGGAGTATGATATACTATGATCAAGAGGAGTGAAAACTTCTAAGCTTGGGGATGCCCCGTGGTTCACCCCTGCATATTCTAAGAAGACTCAAGCGTTTAAGCTTGGGGATGCCCAAGGCATCCCCTTCAAGGTTCCTTCTTGAAACTATATTTTATTCCACATCTTATGTACTTTACTTGATGTTTTTGAAATAAATGATTGTTTGGGAGAGTCCGAAACACATGTGTTCTTAGCTTTTAATTTTCATGGCTTTGAAACTGAATTGTTATATCGGAAATGCACATGTAGTAATTGTATAATGTCTTGAATAATGTGATAATTGGCAATTGTTGTGCTCATACTTAGTGAAGCTCTTGAATACTTGACACTGTTACCGTGAATATGAAGACTCAAGCGTCTAAGCATAGAGCATTGGTATCGAGGAAACTATATTTTTATTGGTGTACTTTACTTAGCGTTTGACGATTCACGGGGATTTATGAAAGTGTTCTTAGCTAATTTTCAAAGGTTGTTTAATTGTTATATGGTTGGAAACGGGAAATGCTACATGTAGTAATTGGTATAATGTCTTGAATAATGTGATACTTGGCAATTTTTGTGCTCATATAGATCTTGTTAGCTCTTGCATCATGTACCTAGTACCCATTAATGAATAATTACATAGGAGCTTGTTAAAATTCGGTTTGCATGATTGGTCTCTAAGTCTAGATATTTTCTGGTTGAGGGTGTTTGAACAACAAGGAGCATGTAAAGTCTTATAATGCTTACAATATGTTTATATGTGTCTTGCTGCACCATTTTATACCTTCGATAACCTTGCTAGCCTTTGTATCTACTTCTCATGTCAAAAATCCTGAGCCAAACTTTTGTGTGCCTACCTTTTACATGGTATTTCCCATTCCAAAGTAACTTGAGTGCTACCTTAAACAATTCATTATTACCTCTTATTTGTTCAATGTTTTATAGCTCATGAAGAAGTATGTGGTGTTTATCTTTCAATCTTGTTGGGCAACTTTCACCAATGGACTAGTGGCTTCATCCGCTTATCCAACAATTTTGCAAAAAGAGCCAATGGGATTCCCAGTCCAAAATTAATTAACAAAAATAGACACTCCTCCATGGTATGTGATTGTTGGACGGCACCCGAAGGATTCGGTTAGCCATGGCGAGAAAGCAAAGGTGGGAGGAGTGTCATCATAATAAAACTAAAATAAAAGGCACTCCTTCATGATGAGATTGTTGGCAGGCACCAGATTCGTTTAGCCATGGTTTGTGAAAGAAAGGTTGGAAGGTGCACCAAAAATAAAAATAAAATGGGAGCCGCTCTTTGAAGGTTTGTCGCAAGGGGTTAGAGTACCCGCTACCATTCGTTGACAACAACAAACACCTCTCAAAACTTTACTTTTATGCTCTTTATATGTTTTCAAAATCAAAGCTCTAGCACAAATATAGCAATCGATGCTTTCCTCTTTGAAGGACCATTCTTTTACTTTATTGTTGAGTCGGTTTACCTATTCTTTCTATCTTAGAAGCAAACACTTGTGTGAACTGTGTGCATTGATTCTTACATGTTTACCTATTGCACTTGTTATATTACTTTGTGTTGACAATTATCCACGAGATATACATGTTAAAGTTGAAGAGAGTGGATTTGGTGTACAGATGGGTAGCTACGCACGCACTCCTTATCGTTGGATTGGCTTTCAGATTCGCTCTTCGCCACGAGAAGCTCACGGCCATCAAACGGACGTGAAAGCTACTTTATGCCTTTGTGGTAGCTGTTCTGCACTTTATGCCTTTGTGGTAGCTGTTCTGCACCGTAGGGCCCCACCATCTTGCTGTGCGCTCTCTCTCCTTCCCAATGAATATAGAATTAACAGAGAAATAAATCGCCTTTCGCGATGTAGCTATATGAACAAAGATTAGAATGTTTCTGCCATCGAATCACACAAAGCACGAGCCAGAGCAGCAGTGGCGGGCACCTCTGGCTCCTCCTCATCGGCGTCACCCGGTAACCGACGCCGCGCGGATGGCCGCTCGCCCGACGTCGACCAACTGGTCCCGCAGAACGGCGTCACTTGGACCGGGGCCACCGCCTCCGGCCTCGCCTAGACCGGCGACCCAGATTCCGGCCAAGCCTTGACCGGCGGCAGCTCCTCCGGCCTCAGCTCACTCGGGCTCCATACGATCGAGTCTCCCAGTCTCCCGATGGAAATTGGTGGAAGGGCCGAAGAATTTAGCCACAGAGGGGATCAGAATAAGAGGAGTCCGTTGAGCATCGCCTCCCGCCGCTGCGGAGATCGTGGCTGCGCTCCGCCTCCCGCCGCTGCGGAGATCGTGGCTGCGCTCCGCCTCTTCACTAACGAAAAATTAGAAGACGGGAATGGAGCAATCAGCAAATCGAAAAAAATTAGAAGCTAGCAATGGAGCTCCCCGTCCATCAACTAGTAGAATACATTAGCTTACCTAAAAAAAAGTACTCTAGAATAGATCAGCTAGGAGGAGCAATCAGCAAACACATAAGTGAATAAACGAATCTGAACTCTCTGTATCGCATCTTGCCAAGATCTTGGCCATCCACCCGCCATGGTGGACCTTGTCGCGCGGGTCCTTCTGGTCCTTAACCACTCGCGGTCCGGCGTCTTGCTGAAGTGGTTAATCCCTGCACGCGCGCGTGATCGGAAGTAAGGAGGCAGCATCGGTCAAATCGGGCGAAATCGAATCATGCCTTGGAATCAGAACGAAGGGGAGGTTGAGGGGCGTACATGGAATGGACTGGAGGAGGGGCGCGGCGACCTCGCGGAGCATCCATGAGGCGAGGAGGGAGAGCGCGAAGAGGCCGCAGTAGGCGATCCGGGCGGAGCGGCGGCCGATGCTGCCGACGGCCGGCCTCCCATCGGCTGGATTTAGAGATGGACGCCGACGGCGAAGAATCCTGGGCGCCAGAGGACCTAAATCCTGTGTGAGATGTGGAGGTAAGAGCGGCGGCCAACGGCGGGAGGTAAGAGCGGCGGCCGCCATGCGCGCGGGCGCGATTGGCGATAGAGGACCTAAATCCTGTGTGAGATGTGGAGGTTCCAGCCCTTTCTAAGGGGACTTGTAGATGTGTTGTGGGCGTGAGGAGCAGAGTAGCCATACCCGGCGATGGCGACGGCGGAGGTCAGGTGATTGATAGGTTTCGAGGAGGAGAAGACGAGCTCGACGGGAGGCGGAGCTCCGGTTCAAAGGTGTAAGATGGGGGAGCAGCTAGCTAAAGATAAAAGGATGAGAGAGTTGGATATAAGTCCGTATTTCAGGGTTATCGTTTCACGGACAACACAAACGTCGTTAGACACGTGGCAGCCAGCCACCGCGTGCTGACGTACCCATGTGATCACCGAGCTTCATCCGTAAAGTTGAAAGCAACCGCTGAAACTTATATCTTCCTTTGTGTTGTTTCAAAGCTTTCTACTAAGAATTTATTGCTTATGAGTTAACTCTTATGCAAGACTTATTGATGCTTGTCTTGAAAGTATTATTCATGAAAAGTCTTTGTTATATGATTCATTTGTTTACTCATTATCTTCACCGTTGTTTTGATCGCTGCATTCATTACATATGCTTACAATAGTATGATCAAGGTTATGATGGCATGTCACTTAAGAAATTATCTTTGTTATCGTTTTACCTGCTCGGGACGAGCCTGGGGATGCTGATCGTCTCCAGCGTATCAATAATTTCTTATGTTCCATGCTACTTTATTGATGATACCTACATGTTTTATGCACACTTTATGTCATATTCGTGCATTTTCGGAACTAACCTATTAACAAGATGTGAAAGTGCAGTTCTGTTTTCGTTTTTGGTTTTGAAATCCTAGTAACGAAATTTTCTCGAATCGGGACGAAATCAACGCCGAGTTCCTATTTTGCCCGGAAGCATCCAGAACAACGCCGCGGAGGAGGCACAGGCCCACCAAACCACGGGCCGGCGCGCAGGGGGCCGCGCCACCCTATGGTGTGGGCACCTTCGACCCTCTGACGCGCCTCTTCGCCTATTTAAAGCCTCGTCGCGAAAACCCTGGGAGAAGACGAGACCGAAAACCTTCAGGCCGCCGCCATCGCGAAATCAAGATTCGGGGACGAAGTCTCTGTTCCGACCACTGCCGGACGGAATTTGGAGTCATCTCCACCGCCGTCTCCACCGCCATCTTCACCGCCATCGCTGTCTCCATGATGAGGAGGGAGTAATTCACCCCGGGGCTGAGGGCTGTAGCTATGTGGTTCATCTCTCTTTATGTGATCTAGCTGAATATCATCTATGTGCTACTCTAGTGATGTTATTAAAGTACTCTATTCCTCCTGCACGGTGTAATGGTGACATGGTGTGCATCCGTGTTAGTACTTGGCGTAGGCTATGATTATGATCTCTTGTAGATTATGAAGTTAACTATTGCTATGATAAGTATTGATATGATCTATGCCTCCTTCATGGTGTGATGGTGACAGTGTGCACGCTATGTTAGTTCTTGGTGTAATTGTGTTGATCTATCTTGCACTCTAAGGTTACTTAAACATGAATATCGAACTTGTGGAGCTTGTTAACTCCGGCATTGAGGGTTCGTGTAATCCTACAGGTTAGTGGTGTTCATCATCCAACAAAAGAGTGTAGAGTAGTCCTATTATGTGATCATTGTTGAGAGTGTCCACTAGTGAAAGCAGGATCCCTAGGCCTTGCTTCCCGCATCGAATCTCCGTTTGTTTACTGTTTTGTTGCATGTTTACTCGCTGCCATATTTTATTCAGATTGCTATTACCACTCATATACATCCATATTACTTGTATTTCACTATCTCTTCGCCGAACTAGTGCACCTATACATGACAAGTGTATTTGGTGTGTTGGGGACACAAGAGACTTCTTGCTTTGTGATTACGGGGTTGGAGAGGGATATCTTTGACCTCTTCCTCCTGAGTTCGATAAACCTTGGGTAATCCACTTAAGGGAAACTTCCTGCTTATTCTACAAACCTCTGCTCTTGGAGGCCCAACATCTACAAGAATAGAAGCACCCGTAGACATCACCCTGCTGGGCGCCGATGTGCTGCTAGTGCTTACCCAGGACCGTCTGCTCCTCATTGTTCGAAATAAGACTGCAGTATAATTTTTGTAAATTTTTGAGAACTATGAAAAATGCACATTTCTGGGTGTTAAATAATATTTGCTTTTAGATATTTCCAAAATCTTAAACAACTAAAGCATATCGCAAAACAAAAAGTGCTACAGCAAGTAAAACAAATGGAGGGAGAAAGAAAGAAAGAAATGTTGTTTAGCTCTCTTATGCATTAAAATATACTTGTTAACAAGGTTGATCAAGTCTTGCTACCAAATAAATTTTATATGACATAAGAAGAAATAAACCTCAAATCAATCATGTTACCTTATATTGAATTGATATGGATCCAATCACAAGAGTTTGATATTCTTCTTTAGGCTCATATATAGGACAATCAATGGATCCCACTTTGATAGTTTTCACATTAAAAATTGTATTAACTCCATATACTTTATCAATCCTCTTGGGAAAATAGACAATATGTTCCTTGTCATCAACATTGAAAGTAACTTTTCCTTTATTGCAATCAATAACAGCCCTGCAGTATTAAGAAAGGGTCTTCCAAGAATAATAGACATATTATCATCTTCGAGCATTTCAACACAACAAAATCAGTTAATATCAAGCAATGTTGAGTAACTTGAACAGGAACATTTTCACATACACCAACAGGAATAGAGGTAGATTTATCACCATTTGCAAAGATATATCGAGTTGGTATCAACTTATCTAAATCAAGTCTCTTGTAAAGAGAAAAAGGGCATTACACTAACTCCCGCTCCCAAATCACATAGAGCAGTTCTAACATAATTATTCTTGATGGAACAAGGAATAGTCGGTATACCTGGGTCTCCACTTCTTTGGAACTTACCATTGAAGGAGTAATTGGCGAGCATCAGTGGAAATCTCCTCATTGGGAATTTTCCTTTTGTTAGAGACATCTTTCATATACTTTGAATAAGGAGGCAATTTAATAGCATCAGTCAAAGGTATTTGCAAAAATAAAGGTTTCATCCAATCACAAAATTTATTATAATGTTCCTCCTCCTTTGATTTTAGTTTCTTAGCAGGAAAAGGCATTGGCTTTTGAACCCAAGGTTCTCTTTCATTACCATGTTTCTTTGTAATAAAATCTTCTTTAGTGTACTTTTTTTTTATCATGCTTTTCAAGTTCTTTCTCAATTTCTTCTTTATCGGAGTATCATTCTTATCATTATCTTCATCATGTTCATTACCACTTTAGTTTCAGCATCAGAAATAGAAATACTATTAGGATCATTAACATGTTCAGAGGATTCCAACAGTTTTATGTTTCTTCTTTTTCTCCGTGGACCACTAGTTTCTTTAGTTCGTTGAGAATCTTGTTCAATTCTTTTGAGGTGCCCTTCAGGATATAGAGGATCCTGGGTAGAAACACCGCCTCTAGTTGTTACTTCATAAACATGTTTCTCTTCATGATTATTTTAACAAGTCATTTTGCACTTTTAAGTTGATCAATTTGAGTTTGAATCATATTAAAATGTTTAACAAGCATCTTAACATCATTGGAGGTTCTCTCCACAATATCATGCAATTTACTAATAGCTTGAGAATTTTCCATTAGATGATTCTCTACTCTCATATTAAAATTACTTTGCTTAACAATATAATTATCAAATTCATCTAAACATTGATCAGGAGGTTTTGAATATGGAATATCTCCTCTATCAAAGCGTTGAAGAGAATGTACCTCGATTGTGGATGAAGGGGGAATTATCTCACATAGGTCTTCTATTGGAGGCAAATTCTTCACATCTTCAGATTTAATACCTTTCTCCATAAGAGATTTCTTGGCTTCCCTCATATCTTCATCATTTAATTCAATCATACCCCTCTTCTTCAATATTGGCGTCGGAGTTGGTTCAGGTGTAGACCAATCATCATGATTTTTGCTTATTTTAGCCAATAATTCTTCAGCTTCGTCCGGAGTTCTCTTCCTGAAAACACAATCAGCACAACTATCCAGGTATGCCCTAGACTCAATGGTTAGTCCACTATAAAATATATCAAGTAAATCATGCTTTTCCAAATCATGTCCAGGCCGAGCTCTAATGAGAGAGCAAAATCTTGCCCAAGCTTCGAGCAATTTCTCTCCATCTTCTTGATCAAAACTATAAATACTCTGCTGGAGAGCCATATGTTGAGCACTAGCGGGAAAGTATTTCCAAAGAAAACATCAAGCAAACAACTTGGACTATTAATAGAATCGGGAGGCAAATTATTATACCAAATCTTAGCATCATCCTTTAATGAGAATGGGAAAATCTTAGCAACAAAATAAGTACGCATCTTAACATCATCAGAAAACAAACTACTTAAAGTATTATCAAGCACAGTAGAAGCATCATCAAAATTATCAGAGGAATTTTCAGATTTAGCAGAAGTACCAACACGTGAAGTTTGTGGTGGTGAAACAAGTTGACTTATCACGAGATGGTGAATCAAGAGCAGCGGAGGTACTCAGAGTTGTACCTTTTCTTGTAGTGGATGGTAATATGGCGACTTTAGTATCGCGAGGTTTACCCATGATGGAGAATTTCAGGAACAATATCAATCCAAGTGAACTTGCAAATAAAGCTATGCTCCCCGACGCGCGGAAAATAGTCTTGATGACCCACAAATATAGGGGAACAGTCTTCGAGGGAAGTATTACCCAATTTATTGATTCGACACAAGGGAGACAAAGAATACTTGTAAGCCTTAACGGCGGAGTTGTCAATTCAGCTGCACTGGAAACAGACTTGCTCGCAGAGTTTATCATGAACAGTTTTATAAGGTAGGAATAGTGAAATAACGGCGGTGAAATAAAGACAACGTAGTGATTATAGTAAACAGCAGGATTAAAATACTGTAGGCAGAGGGACGGATGAACGGGCGTTGCATGGATGAGAGAATTCATGTAACAATCATGGTAGGGCATTTGCAGGTAATAATAAAGCGGTATCCAAGTACTAATCAATCAATAGGCATGTGTTCCATATATAGTCGTACGTGCTCGCAATGAGAAACTTGCACAACATCTTTTGTCCTACGGCCCGGTGGCAGCCTCTAGGGAAACTACTTGAAATTAAGGTACTCCTTTTAATGATACCGGAACAAAATTAACACTCCGTGAACACATGTGATCCTCACATCACCGCCTTCCCCCGGTTGTCCCAATTTCTGTCACTTTGGGGCCTCGGGTTCCGGACAGCAACGTGTGTATACAACTTGCAGGTAAGATCATAAAACAACGCATATCATGATGAAATAATAACATGTTCAGATCTGAGATCATGGCACTCGGGCCCTAGTGACAAGCATTAAGCATAACAAGTTGCAACAATATCATAAGTAACATCTACGGATACTAGGCACCATGCCCTAACAATCTTGTGACTATTACATTCAATCTCATCCAATCCCTACCATCCCCTTCAGCCTACAGCGGGGAATTACTCACACATGGATGTGGGAAACATGGCTGGTCGATGGAGAGGCGTCGGTGGTTATGGCGGTGATGATCCTCCAATTCCCCGTCCGCGTGCCGAACGGAGTTTCGGTCCCGAGGCGGAGTTCCGCGATGGCGGCGCGTGTGGATGGTCTCGGAAATATGGTCGAACCCCAGGCGTTTTTAGGTCGAAAGACATATGTAGTCGAGAGGAGGCGTCGGGGGGCGCCGAGCGCCCACACAACAAGGCGGGCCCCTCTGGCCCGCGCCGGCCTAGTGTGTGGCCTCGGGCCCTGTCTTGCCCTTCTTGCTCCGTGATGCAGGAAAATAGGGCCTTCGCATAAATTCCGAGGATTTCTGAAAGTTGGATTTGCACAAACGAGACACAAGCAATTCTCTGAAAACAATTAGTCCGTGTTAGTTGTATCCAAAATACACAAATTAGAGGCAAAACAATAGCAAAAGTGTTCGGAAAGTAGATACGTTTTGGACGTATCATGCCCATTAATTTCCGTGAGAACCCTATATAACGATACTAATTTGCATACGATGGCGCCGGGAGATCAAGACACTCTGCAAGGGGAGTCTCTCACATCCAATCTCTTTACTTTGTTTATTGTCTTGCTTTACTTTATTTTATATTCTGTTTTGTTTGCTCTCCTTATATCAAAAACACAAAAAAAATAGTTACTTGTTTTTACTTTATTTAATTCTGTTTGCTTTGTTTATTTTTACTATTGCTAAAATGAGTAATCCTGAAGTTGAAGTTCGATCTTTTAAGCAACAAGGGGAGAAAGTTTTAAAGATGCTTGGTATAGAATTAGTGATGCTCATCATAGGTGCACTAAGAAACACTTCACTATTATCCTCTTTAGGAACTTTTATGTTGGTATATCTAGCTGGAATAGGTATGTTCTTGATACTCTTTCAGGGGGTAATTTCCTAGGTACTCCTGCTTTAGAAGCTAGTTGCATCATTGAGAGTCTAGTTGGAATACCACTGTTAATGAAGCTAAAATTGAAATCTCTCTTGAGGATGTCATGAAAAGTTGGAAGCCATAGAGAAAAATCTTCCAAGTGTTGAGACTAAATTGGGAATATTACTTGATAATACTGATAAAGTTGATAAATCCCTAGAAGGAATTAATGAAAGAATTGCTATCTTAGAAACTTGTGCTATCCATGATAATCAAACCAATAGGATTAGTGAATTTTAAGAATCTATGGAAACCTTGGGTTCAACTTTTTCTTCTCTTAAGTTTAAGGAGAAAGCTTATGTGGGTAAAGAGTAAAAATTCATGTATGTCTCTAAGGTGCCTAAACCAAAGAATTATTATAAGCCTAAAATTGATAAAACCCTTAGTACCACCATGGTAAATTTAGATAATGGAGCATCTAAGGTACCCTCTGCGACAAGTTGTGTTTGTAAGGAAAATTATGATGTTGATGCTTCATCCTTGATGTTACTTGATTTGCACTTCTGGCCTGCCGAAGGCGTTAAAGAAAAGCACTTCTTGGGAGATAACCCATGTTGTTTTTATTTTCACTACTGTTTTGTTGAGTCTTGGAAGTTGTTACTACTGTAGCAACCTCTTCTTATCATGTTGTTGTGCCAAGTAAAGTCTCTAATAGAAGGTTGATACTAGATTTGGATTTCTGCGCAGAAACATATTTCCTTTCTGTCACGAATTAGCATTTTTCTCTATGTAGAAGAATCAAAAAAATCAGCGAAAATTCATGCATGATCCTCAGAAATGTACGCAACTTTTATTAGTTGTGAGTTTTTCCATCTGAGCAAGTGAAGTGCCTCAGAAAAATTCGTCTTTATGGACTGTTCTGTTTTGACAGATTCTGCATTTTTATTTCGTATTGCCTCTTTTACTGTGTTGAGTGGATTTCTTTGTTCCATTAACTTTCAGTAGCCTTGGGTAATGTCTAGAAGTGTTAAGAATGATTGTGTCCTCTCTGAACATGTGAATTTTTATTATGCACTAACCCTCTAATGAGTTTGCTTTAAGTTTGGTGTGGAGGAAGTTTTCAAGGATCAAGAGAGGAGGATGATATGATATGATCAAGAAGAGTGAAAAGTCTAAGCTTGGGGATGCCCCCGTGGTTCATCTTTGCATATTTCAAGAAGACTCAAGCATCTAAGCTTGGGGATGCCCAAGGCATCCCCTTCTTCATCAACAACTTATCAGGTCACTTCTAGTGAAACTATATTTTTATTCAGTCACATCTTATGTGCTTTACTTGGAGCGTCTGTTTATTTTTTATTTTTGTTTTTGTTTGAATAAATTCGGATCCCAACAATCCTTGTATTGGAGAAAGACACGCTCTGCTTTTTCATATTGAACACTGGTGTTCTTAGCTTTACTTTAATGTTCATGGCGAAGTTGAAAATCGCTTCGTTGATTGCTATTTGGTTGGAAACAGAAAATGCTTCATGTGGTAAATGGTATATTGTCTTGAATAATTTGATACTTCACAATTGTTTTGAGCTCTCATAGATCATGTTTAAGCTCTTGCATCATGTAGTTTAAACCTATTAGTGGAGAACTACCGTAGAGCTTGTTGAAATTTGGAGTGCATGATTGATCTCTCTAAGGTATAGATATTTTCTGGTAAAAGTGTTTGAGGAACAAGGAGATAGTGTAGAGTCTTATAATGCTTGCAATATGTTCTTATGTAAGTTTTGCTCTACCGGTTCATACTTGTGTTTGCTTCAAACAACCTTGCTAGCCAAAGCCTTGTACTGAGAGGAAATGCTTCTCCTGCATCCAAAAACCTTGAGCCAAAACCTATGCCATTTGTGTCCACCATAACTACCTATATGTGGTATTTTCTACCATTCCAAGTAAATTGCTTGCGTGCTACCTTTAAAATTTCATTCCTTGTCTTTGCAATACATAGCTCATGGGAAAGTAGCCTAAAAAACTATTGTGGTAATGTATATGTTGCTATGTATCTTAGTTCTTATAAGTTGCTTGTTGATGGTAACCATGTTTCGGGACGCCATCAAGTTACACCTTTGTTGAATATCATGTGGGTTGCTATGCATGTTCGTCTTGTCGAAGTAAGGGTGATTTATCATGATTAAATGGTTTGAGTATGCATATTGTTAGAGAAGAACATTGGGCCGCCAACCAAAGCCATGTATCATGGTGGAAGTTTCATCTTGGACATTAATCCTCAGAATCTCTTATGAGAATATTATCTGTTGTTGAATGCTTAAGCATTAAAGAGGAGTCCATTATCTGTTTTCTATGTTGTCCCGGTATGGATGTCCTCATGTTGAGATCTATCAAAACCGAGAAATCAAATGCGATCTATCTCCTTGGACCTTTGTACAGGCGGCATAGAGGTACCCCTTTGTGACACTTGGTTGAAACATATGTAATGCAATGATAATCCATGGAAATCCGAGCTAATTAGGACAAGGTGCGACACTATTGGTATTCGATGCATGAGGCTTGCAACTTATAGGAAGTTTTATGCATAACACATATGAATTATTACTACCGTTGACACAATTGTTTCCATGTTTTCAAAATAAAAAGCTCTAGCACATGAGTAATCCATGCTTCCCTCTGCGAAGGGCCTTTCTTTTACTTTATGTTGAGTCAGTTTACCTACTTCTTTCTATCTTAGAAGCAAACACTTGTGTCAAGTGTGTGCATTGATTTACATATTTGCTTATTTGCATTCATCATATTACTTTATGTTGACAATTATCCATGAGATATACATGTTACAAGTTGAAAGCAGTTGCTGAAACTTAATCATCCTTTGTGTTGCTTCGAAACCTCGTACTTTGAATCTATTGCTTTATGAGTTAGCTCTTATGCAAGTCTTTTTGATGCTTGTCTTGAAAGTACTATTCATGAAAAGTTTTGCTATATGATTCAGTTGTTTAGCCATTATCTTTTTGTTAACAAACTATTGTTTCGAATCACTTCATTCATCTCATATGCTTTACTATAGTATTGATCAAGATTATGATAGTAGCATGTCACTTCAGAAATTATCCTTGTTATCGTTTACCTACTCGAGGCGAGTAGGAACTAAGCTGAGGATGCTTGATACGTGTCAAACGTGTCTATAATTTCTTATGTTCCATGCTAGTTTTATGACAATACTCACATGTTTTATATACACTTTACATCATTTTGATGCATTTTCCGGCACTAACCTATTAACAAGATGCCGAAGCGCCGTTCCTTTTTACTGCTGTTTTTGGTTTCGAAATCCTACACAATAAATATTCTCGGAATTGCAGAAACAAAAGCCCACGGTCTTATTTTCCACGGAGGGTTCCAGAACACCGAAGAGGAAACAGAGAAGGGCCACGAGGCGGCCACCCCATGCCATATGGTGTGGGCCCCTCGGGCACCCCCTGCGCTGCCCCTTAGCCTATATTTTCTCTCCGTCGCGAAAACCCTATTACCGAGAGCCACGATACGGAAAAAGTTCCAGAGATGCCGCCGCCGTCAATCCCATCTCGGGGGATTCAAGAGATCGCCTCCGGCACTCTGCCGGAGGGGAATCATCACGGAGGGCTCTACATCACCATGCCCACCTGATGCGTGAAGTAGTTCATCCTTGGACTACGGGTCCATAAGCAGCTAGATGGTTGTCTTCTCCTCTTGTGCTATCATGTTTAGATCTTGTGAGCTGCCTATCATGATCGGGATCATCTATTTGTAATGCTACATGTTGTGTTTCTTGGGATCGATGAATATTGAATACTATGTCAAGTTGATTAATTTATCTATCATATATGTGTTGTTTATGTTCTTGCATGCTCTCCGTTGTTAGTAGAGGCTCTGGCCAAGTTGATACTTGTAACTCCAAGAGGAGTATTTATGCTCGATAGTGGGTTCATGCCTCCATTGAATGGGACAGTGACAGAAAGTTCTAAGGTTGTGGATGTCTTGTTGCCACTAGGGATAAAACATCAATGCTTTGTCTAAGGATATTTGTGTTGAGTACATTACGCACCGTACTTAATGCAATTGTGTGTTGTTTGCAACTTAATGCGGGAGGGGGGATGCTAACCTGAAGGTGGACTTTTTAGGCATAGATGCATCTTGGATAGCGGTCTATGTTCTTTGTCGTAATGCCTAATTAAATCTCATAGTAGTCATCATGATATGTATGTGCATCTCTATTCTCAATTGCCCAAGCTGTAATTTGTTCCCCCAACATGCTATTTATCTTATTGGAGAGACACCACAGTGAATTGTGGACCCGGTCCATTCTTTTACATCCGAAATACAATCTACTACAATCATTATTTCTGTTTGTTTTCTACAAGCAACCATCATTCTCCACACCATACGTTTAATCCTTTGTTTCGGCAAGCCGGTGAGATTGACAACCTCACTTTAAGTTGGGGCAAAGTATTTTGATTGTGTTGTGCGGGTTCCACGTTGGCGAGATCCCTGGTGTTGCGCCGCACTACACTCCTCCACCAACAACCTTCACGTGGCCTTCATCTCCTACTGGTTTGATAACCTTGGTTTCTTTCTGAGGGAAAACTTACTGCTGTGCGCATCACACCTTCCTCTTGGGGTTCCCAACGGACGTGTGCATCACGCGCCATCAAGCTCGCGAGTCAACAGGGCAGCAGACAGTGCCCAAGGGAGGCAACCAGCAGCAGGATGTGTGTCGTGGCCACGCCTCCAAGGAGGTAAACGGCATCCGTAGACGTCGTCGTCGCCGGCAGTGGCCTAAGCCTTGCGGTGCTTCGCGGACACACCATCGAAACCGTTGGCCTCTCTGCAGGCCACACCCCGCAATAACAACCCAGATGGGCAGAACCGAGACGAACCGCCCCCACGGTTGTCAAAGTGGCTGGAGGGGATCAAAACATCAACGTCGGCGAGCCGTCACCATGCCATAGCCGCACCATCCTACCAGCCACGGGTCCCAAGCTCTCCCGAGCCGGAGCAAACCCGCGAGAGAAATGGGTGTCTTGGCCCATACCGCGAACAACCAGATGCGGCCCAAACCTAGGCCCACCTACCTAGATCTAGGCCCGCCGCCGCCATCCCATGGCCAGGGCTGAGCTTGTCGTAAACCGGAGCGCCGACGAGGAGCTTGGCCACCTGCCGAGGACGAAGAAGGCTGCCCTACCATGTCATCAGCGGACGCGTAGGGCGCCTTCTGCCGCCCCGAGGCGCGCACGCGAATCGAAGGGCCCCTGCCCTTGACCGCCGGAGCAACCCGAAGAAGCCGACATGACGCAGCCGTCGCCCGCTAGGAAGCAACCGTGCCGTCGAGCTCCGCCGCCTCGACCTCGAGGAAACGCCTCGCCGCGGCGCGCCGACCCGCCACGCAAGGTGTCGTCGCTTCCTCGTAGAGGATCTCCACCGCCCGAGGGAGAGGCCCCGCGCCACCTCCACACGGGAAGATCCAGGTGCCCGCCGCGCCGGCACCGCCTGGGTTTTGCCCGGCGGCTGACGCCGGCGGCGGCGGCGGGGGGAACGGGGAGGAGGGGGCTAGGGCTAGGGTTTGGGGGAATCACCCGCCCAGGAGCGACGGTCGGGCCGAAGGTTTTGACAACAACCCCAACAAATTTTATCTTCCCATAGAATTCAAGTAGACATGATATCCTAATACTATTATTTTGCTATTCCTATACTTTTTCTTTCCTATGAATCAAAGGAGGCCCAAATCTAGATCAACTAATTTAGAATGGAGGAATATCAACTATATAGAAATCATTTGAGAAGAGTTTCCATCTCATGTGAACATGCCAGCCAAGGCGGAGAGAAGAGAGATTGCATTATTGCTTTCCGTAGCAGCTGGGGTGGGAAAAGGCCACTTGGTACTTTGCTTATTTTTATCCACCCAAAATCTACTTTTGCTCCTTTTCTTGCACCACCTTTGCCTCATGTGGTCTGCAGAAAACCCAGGTTGCTAGTTCTGGAGCCAAAAGGACCAGGCGCAGCAGCAAGGACAAAAGCTAGGATCTACGTAATGCGCAGCAGCAGCAGATTGCAACTATTGCGCTGCAGCGCAGGTGCGCGTATCCCAACTCCCTCCTCTGCCCATCTCACGCGACTCCGCTGATCCGTTGCAGAGGAATGTGCTGCCAAAAGCTAGAGATCCCACGCCTTTTCTCTCTTTCATCAGCCCACGAGGGGGGAAGAGAGAATTTTCCTATCCAACGGCCGACGACGAAAGCTACCAGCGGAATCCTGGCGATAGATGGAGATGGACTCACCTCCGCATCTGATGCTTTTGACGTGTATGGTCTTTCTTTTTCCCCTTTCAGATCTGGTTGCTTTTGTTCATGCGAGAAGGAATATCGCCATCTTTATTGATCATATAGCAGAGGTGTACAATCAAGATGGAGTGCTTGGGAGAAGCTGCAAAACCTACCACCGGATAAGATACTTTCTGAACCATAAAAGAAAGATTGCCAATAGTGTCGAGTTGCTGAATCGAGACCTGACCTGTCGCGATTGAAGGCAGTGACTCATGGTGATCTTTATTTGTAGAGCTCCATGTGCGGCCAAAAGGAGCAATATCCTCCGAGGAAGCATGGGGTCACTAAAATGATGCTAGAGGGCCTAACTATTGATATTAGCTTAGCCCTGTTGCGTTGGATGTACCCAGATATGGTAGTGTCACGATTCAGGCATCATAGAGAACTATGATTCTATGAATAGTGTGCATTCCCGTTATCACCAAGTTGATGCTACAGGCCGGAAGGCAGAACGCATTCTGGTTTGTGTCTGGATGGAGAGCGTGCGTTGCACGTACACATTTACTAGTTTTAGGCAAAATAGCTGTAATAATTATGGCTGTGACTGTTTTCGTAATCTGCATTTGGTTCACCGTATTTTTGGTCGGTCCGTAATTCTTCCTCCGACGTTTTGTGCATTAGGGAGCGTCTATTTTTTTTACAGATCATGTGAAGTCACACAAATCCGTCTGGAAATCAGTAAATATTCCGGGACGACATATTAAAACGGAATTCCAAGCAGGACCGAAGATGTTATGCTATGTGAATGAGTAGCATTCCTTAAGGAAAGGAAAATGAGCTAGCCCGAGGTGGATAGGACAAGAAAATGTACATCCTATGCTTATTCATTTTTCTACCAATTGGTCATTTTTTTGTGTTATACTGTTTTTTATATTTTATTCGGCCATCCATATGTCAAATACTACTGCCTCCATTAATGAATAAAACTATTTTTTAAAAGTCAATCTAAGCAAAGTTTAACCAAAATTTTAGAAAAGTATATCAACAAGTTTAATACGTTATATATCATATAAAATTGTATTTCATGATGTATGTAATAATACTGATTTTATACTTTGCATGTTAAGAAATTAGTTAATTTTTAAATAGTTTAATTTTTAAAATAATATAACACTTATATATTAAAATGGAGATAGAAGAATGTTTCAGGAAAAAAAATGGACAACACTTGCGTGTGAATATGACAGGCCAAAGGGAGTTGATTGCGTGAGTTGTCTTATAGTTGACAGATCACGATTACTTGAACAAGAGCTGCTACTATTCTTGTATCGTGGAGTTGTCTTATTGTCTCCGTTCACGCAATCAACCATCTTGTTTATATATGTTTAAAACATCGAACGAGTGTAGCATGTACTATCTCTTTTTTGGGGGGAGGGAAAAAACAGAACATATATTTCGTTCTAGCATATTGAATTATTGATTCATTAATTTTGTTACATCTTTTGCCATCGAAAAATGAAATGGAAATATTTCAGAACTAGTAGGAAGTAGTACTTGCGTGTATGAATATGGCCCACCGATGGGTCCGCAAGAGCTGCTATTATCTTCGTTCTGAATTATAAACCTTTTTAGAAATCTGCATTAGCTTTCTAAATAGCTTGCATTTCAAAACGGAAATAATACTCCCTCCGTTCATAAATATAAGGCTTAGATTTATTTAAATCTAGATGTGTCCAGATATTATTATCTAGGTACATTTAAATTTATATGAATCTAAAACATCTAATCATAAATAGATGTAGTACTAAATTTTCTTACGAAGCCGTCTGATTGTCTACATTCACTCAATCGAACTTGTTGTTTATGTTAAACGTCGAACGTGTCCCGCATGTGGTATCTTTTGGAGAGATTTTCACATCATATCAGGGGCCAGGGCAAGAAACTTCAACTCGAGAAATGATTGTTATAGTAGATGGCTTCTAGTACTTGCGAGCGAAGCAAGTTAAGTCCGAGTAAAGCTAGCCGAAACATGTTTTTTTTTTGGGGATTTCTATTTTCGTGCCCCTGGTTCGTTAGTTGTACTCAGTTTTTCCAGTCCCTTAGTTTTTCCTCAGTTTTCCCCTCCTCTAGTTTGAAACACGCACAAGTGCTGGAATGGCCGGTTGCCGTCAGGTCGAGGCCTTGACCGTTAGTCTGACCGGGTGGGGCCGCACGGGGGCAGCTCCTCCTGACCGTCTCGTGCTGACGGGTAGGGTCGGAAGACACGTCGGAGCACCATCCATTTATCGACGTGTGGAGTTTTATTTTTCATGATTTTATGCGGTGCCAATGACAAATGGGGCCGCTCTATAGGGCTGCCGCAGCCAATGATGGGGTCGTATATTTTTCGGTAAAAGACATATATTGCCGCTATGTGGGGTGCCGCACCCAATGACGGTGGGGTCGTCTATTTATTTAGGAAACTCATATATTGCCGCTCTGTGGGGCCTCCGCACCGAGTGAGGGTCGTATATTTTTCAATTAAAGACATATATTGCCGCTGTGGGGCTGCCGCAGCAATTGACCGGTGGGGTCGTCTATTTATTAAGAGAAACTCATATATTGCCGCTATGTGGGGCCTCCGCCAATGACCGATGGGGTCGTCTATTTTTCAGGAAAAGACATATATTGCCGCTCCTGGGCTGCCGCAGCCAATGACCGGTGGGGTCGTCTATTTATTTAGAGAAACTCATATATTGCCGCTACGTGGGGCCTCGCCAATGACCGGTGGGGTCGTCTATTTTCGGAAAAGACATATTGCCGCTACGTAGGCGATCGCAGCCAATGACCAGTGGGGTCGTCTATTTATTTAGAGAGAAAAAATCATATATTGCCGCTCGATATATGTCTTTAGAGAATATCATAGAGAGAAGCAACAAGTTCGCTAATTAATTATTCTTAAGCTAGACCGGAGAAGGCGGCTCGTTCCCCACCGTCGGACGGAGCAGCCATCGCCGGCGCCTCTCGTCGCCGCCGGCTCTGTCCCGGCGGCGTCGGACGAACTGCGCCGCGTCAACCACGGCTCCACACTTGTTTCGTCCGCACGCATTGTACCCACCGCAGGAAAGTCCGCCGCAAGCAGATCCGCCCACGACGACCGGGATTTGTTCCGCGCACCAATTGGCATAGCTTGGTAAGACCTCCGCCTTTTCCCCCTAATCGATTCGGTTCCCGTAATTTATTGGAGTTTGCAGGTACGAAATAGTCCTCAATGTCTCGGTCGTAGCGGGTACACCGGCGAGGGTGGGGATTCGATCATGTCGTGGCCACGTTCTACTTCTCCTACCTCGTCGGAAGTGCGGGTATATAGCTTCAGCTCTCTGTACTACCGTTGAATTTGAAGTTCCGCCATGGCTTGTTGGGGTGATTTCAGTTGTTCTTTTTTCCATTATTGTTACGGTTAGCAAGCCGATGATCCATGGTACATTGCATACCAAGATGAATCAACCCAGTGGTGTAGCCAGAGGATGGATTTGGAGGAGAAGGTGGCCAATTTAGGTGATGAATTGGCCCGTAAAAACCTGATGATATTCGAGCTGAAGCGTATTGTGGAGGAAGAAAAGAAGAATTCGAGCTTATTCGCAAGGAGAAGTTGAGAGTTGAGACAGATCTTGCCGTATTTGATCAAGTGGTAGAAAATCTAGAACATGAACTTAAAGTGATGGGAGAGGAGAAAAGTAGATTCATCTGTGCATTTTATTAGGTGTCATCCCTGTCCTAGTGGTTATGGTTACGTAGGCGATTTAGTATAGAATTGTTATTTTGTAGATGGCTCTAACCACTGTATTTTGTTGTGGCTCTAAGCACTGTATTTCGGTGTACAATTTCCTACTTGTGCTAAGTAATGCGCACGATAATTTTAGCATGCATGAACATTTTATAAAAGTGAAGGGATCCCAAAAGTGAATGCATGTACCAGCCTCAGGATCAAATACATATCAATATCTTCCCAATCAAGTTGGGATAGAATTCAAATCATACATACGGATGTACATGGACACATCAAGAACGTGAAGAAGCTTTTTTTGAGACGGAGGTAGTAGTTCGAACAATTTTATCCCATTTGGAAATTGAAAAATACAAATTTATAATAATTTATCCCAATTTGCGGCGTCGAACACGGCCGCGCAGTGGGCAAGAAAGGCCGGACGACGGGCGGCTGAGGTGGTCATCTGCGCCATCAAACGTTGAAGCGATGTTATCGGCGATGGCTTCAATGTTCGTGGCATCGATGACCAGTGAACCGCCGCTGTCTTGGTGTACTTCATCAGACGGATCTGCGGAGGGCTGGATCGGCGGCTGCGGCGCGGTTGTAGACGATGGCTTCAATCGTCTTAGCATCGATCGCACTCCGCACGGAAGTGAGACATCAACGGTACAGTCTGCGCCGTCGACGATGTTGTAGGCCATGGCTTCAATGTTCGTGGCATCGATGACCACTCGGCACGGCCGCCGTCTTGGTGTTCTTCATCATTCAACAGATCTGAGAATAGAATCGAAAGTGAGACAGAGAGACATTTCAACTATTTCGGACGGTTAGATCCTCACCGGCACTCTTAGATCCACGGCGCACGCACAGTTAGATGCACGCAGACGGCAGATCCGCGCGCCGCTCGTGCCGCCGCACGCCGGTTTCCGCGCGCCGCGCCGCCGCCCTTGCGGTTAGATGCCATGCGCGCCGCCTGCAGTTAGATCCAGCGCGCCGCCGCCTCACGGTTAGATCAGCGCCGCCGCCGCGCCACGCACGGTTAGATCGCGCCGCCGCCGCCTGTCGCCGCCGGCAGATGCACGCCGCCGCGCGCACGGTTAGAGAGAGGAGGATGCATGAATATTGCAGTTGGTAGGTATGTGCTCTGCTCTTGTCTCCGTGCGTCCATCGTGGTCCATAGATACATGCCGTCCGATCATAAATGATCGAACGGTGCAAGGTTCGTTGAGCTTTCATCCAACCAAGATCCGTGTGACATACATCTCGACCAATCGGAGATCAGCCAGTGAGTACAAGTTAGGAAAAGCGAGTAGAACTGAGAGGGAAAAGTAAGGAAATGTTTATCGGAAGGGCAAAGCTGAGTATGACCAGATAAGACAGAGTGAGGAGGAAAGTGATAACACTAAGTAAAACAGGCACCCAAATAAACGGACTAAGGGAAATTGAAGCTTTTGGCATAAAATTGTAAAATTGTGTTATTTGAACAATATATTACATTTTTGCCGACTAGATATTGTTTGCAACTCAAAGATACACAAGTGTGACGAATTTGGACTCATTTGGACAAAGTTTGTAAGCATAGTGGGTATTTGGGAGGTGTATTGAGCAGAAAGCCCTGCATCTTCATATCTAGTAGCTCATGGACTAGGAAGTGGTTTTGAAGCTTTTGGCATAAAAACTTCATATCTCTATATTTCCTTTTCCATTATTATTTCTCTAGGTTGTAGGTAACATAACAAGGCTCCATGGGAAGGTTCCACCATGTTTTGAATTATTTTGAATTGAACCCTAAAATGTTAAAACCTAAAACCCTAAAACCTAAAACCCTAAAATGATAAATGTGGCTTAAATGTGGCATACAAATTGTTCATACAAATTCAAATTGTTCAACACAAAGGCATCAATACAAATTGTTCATACAAATTCAAATTGTTCAACACAAAGGCATCCCCAATACAAATTGTTCAACACAAAGGGATCCCCAATACAAAGGGAACCACAATACAAATTGTTCATACAAATTCAAATTGTTCAACACAAAGGCATCCCCAATACAAATTGTTCAACACAAAGGGATCCCCAATACAAAGGGAACCACTATACAAATTGTTCATACAAATTCAAATTGTTCAACACAAAGGCATCCCTAATACAAATTGTTCAACACAAAGGGATCCCCAATACAAAGGGAACCCCAATACAAATTGTTCATACAAATTCAAATTAGTTGTTCAGAATAAAATCTTTTTCTTGCTCCTGGTGTGACTGGGGGCCACCACCTTACTCCGGGTAACCTACCAGGGATATTACCGGTGTCTACCTTCCTCTTGCCCTCTTTCTTGTTCTTCTTCTTCTGAAGCTTAAGCACTATTACGCCATGAGCTCTTGAAGTGTGCATCACACATGGCCTTACAACTATCGAGGCAATCTCGATAATACTTCCCTCTCCTCCGGACTCATCGGTTGAAGCCTTTCTACATCCATATGCTCCCTCTGCTCTCGATCCATCGGTTCAATCTCCTCATGTTGAACTGCTGCTTCAATCTCCTACTTTTTCTTGCTTCAATCTCCTCATGTTGAGCTGTTGCTTCAATCTCCTCTGCATTTGCTGCTTCAATCTCCTCATGTTGAATTGCTGCTTCAATCTCAAGTTGAATTGCTGCTTCATTCTCCTCTGCATTTGCTGCTCCCGTTTGATCTTCCATTCCAAAAGCTGGGTCAACTCCATTTTTACAAAGCCTAGCAATGTGTCCGGGATTCCACAACGTTTGCACTTACGTTTTCGAATCGGTGCACCACCCTCTGCACTAGCTCTGATCCTATTCTTCCTCGGCCTACCTGCCGGTCTAGTCAATGGAGAGTACAGTTTGAAGCCTGGATCGACTTTCATCCATTGGTCTTTTCCCAACAAGGTAGGAACATTCATAGCATATGCAGGCTAAATTTTGCAACAGAGAAATACTCTGACACATACTGATCAACTTCACCATCTTCACCCCCTATAACACTCATGAAAAACAATGCGTGTATGCAGGGTATCCACGGATCTGCCATCCCCTACAATGGCATGTCCTATCAACCAAACTCACTTGATACCTCCACTGCATGTTTTTACTGTCAGTGTAGGTTACCTCAGCCTCCATTCCTTTTCTGACGCATTGCATCCTCAATTGTTTTGCCCTCTCATGCAAAGACTTAATCAAAGATGGGAGCATGAGATGGCCAACATAATTTGTGGATGCAATTCTTTGACGCAGATCGATCTTTATCATGATCATCTGCCTAATCTTATCAAATATTTGCCACAGCATAAGCCCTTTCAATGACTTGACCTTTGAGTTGAAACTCTCCGCAAGGTTACTTGTTACATAGTCTACCTTGCAAATTTCATTGAATTGGCTTCTTGACCACACCCTACCATGATGTTCATCCAAGTACTCCTTCACCCCAGGGTTTTGTTTATACAACACATCCAAATGAAACTTATGCTTCCTAGAGCTGCATGTGTGGGCCATAGGTTGTCAGTAAAAACTTTACCCTTGAATTTCTTTGTAAAATTCTGTACCAAGTGTCGCATACATTCCCTATGCTCCACTCCAGGGAATACTGCTTCTACCGCACTCTCCAAACCTTTGCAAGCGTTGTGTGGATAACAAGTCCTGGTGGATGACCTATAAGGTCGCGCAAGTTCTGCAGAAACCAAGTCCAACTTCCTCTGACTCAACCTCCAAAACTCCATAAGCAACAGGGAACATCCAATTATGTCCATCAACTGCAGTAGCAGCAACCAGCTGTCCTTTAAACCTACCATGAAGAGCTGATGCATCCACGGCCAATAAGGCCTGCAACCGTCCAAAAAGCCTTTCCAGCAAGCTTTGAAACAAACAAAAGCCCTTCTAAAACATTCCTTGTGCATTACCTTCCCGCTTTTCAATTTGTAGGGAGCTTGTATGCTTACATTGCTACACCACTTTGCCTAGACTAGCCATCTCCACTTGACTTTGAAAGTGTAAAGCAACTGAAAGCTTTCATTCCATGGACCATTGATCTTGTCAAGAGCCATTTCCTTTGCATAGAACATCCTCATGTAAGGTACTTTCATCCCTTTATACTTCTCGCCACCTTTTACTGGAGTGCCGTTGGACCAAGTGAAGGAGTTTCTCTCGGCCAATCTAGGATTATATCCAACCACCTAGTCTTCGCTAGCTTTGTTTTCAGCTCTGGCCCCCCCTAGAGGTGGACACCTATGGATCTCCTTATTAACCTTTATCTGAAACATAATGATAAGGGATGTCGGTAATAGATAACAAATTTTACACCGTGATCTAAATACACAACTGGTTGGCGTAGTACCTGAACCAAGCTGCTTCTGCGCATTGTGGATGCATGCAGCCTAAACCTACACCTTGGGTATGGGCATTTAATTGTGAACCTACCTGGCTCACTTTTAATAACCTCATAATTATTCTTAGTGAGAATGTGATATGTAGTAATTGCATTACGGCAGTCCATCATCGTTTGAAACACGGTGCCTTTTGCAAGCTGAGGATCCTCCCTGTTCCACTCAATTGTTGGCAAGTCTTCACCTTCGTAATCGGCTAAAACGAGGCTGTCATCGTTCTCATTCTTCTCTTCATCATGGTCTCATCAAATCTGGCACCAAAAGCAATATCTTCCATGTATTGATCCTCCATTGCCCTTACTGCATCGATCTACCAATTCGAAACATTAACTCATCCTCATCATCTTCAGGAGACTCCCCAATCTCTGCATCGTCCTCCACATTGACCACAGGAACGATCGGCTACCACGCACGGGGACAGATGGTGCTTCTGTGGACCTACAAGGATCGCGCGGCGCACACTATTAACGAGACGATGAAGACACATGATGCCTGAACCTGATGATGCCGACCACGATGATGCCTGGCCCTGTCCACATGGACTGAATTTTACCGAAATGGCAAGAAGCATTCAAAGCAAAAAAAATTCCCAGGATCATCGTCGGAAATTAGTGGAACCAATCTTCGCTCCGTCTTTGTTGAAATATTCGAAACTGCATCGCGAGGGCTCCAGGGGTACTTATCGAAGATGTTAGCTTTCAAATCCCTCAACGAGATGGTGGTTGCAACCACCGCAGGGAAATAAAACCCATTCATTTCGCGTTTAGAATCACGCGTAAAGCTAGAATCCAGCCTAACCACCAGCCGAAAAGCCAGCGCTGGATCAATCGAAAAGCAACGCAATTAGTTGAGCAACAACGATTGGCGCTCAAAACTGCCTACTGTTAATTCACATAGGCAGACGATGCTTACCGGATGGAATCCATGCGTTAGATCCCTCCGATTCCCAATCTTCTCCGCGGCTGACGGGAAGAGTCGGTACATAAGACGGATATACAAACTCTACCGCGGCAGGGGTAGATCTAGATCTGGTGGAGGCGGATCCCTCTCCGCCTCCGGGGTGGTGGGGGCGGGGGCGGCTCGCGGCGGACGACGCCATAAGGTAGGAGGGCAGGACGGCGTGGCGGCGGAGGGCGGTGTGTGAGCTCCTCCAGTATCGGGCGGAGTGGAAAGCTTTGGGTGAGCTCCTCGAGTCAACAGTCAACATAGTTCGAAAGAAACGGTCAATTCAACACCAACGCGCTCCCTAGCCGTCACCGGTAACGGTGAAGGCCTCTGACCAGACGGCAACCCTCCCGTCGAGCGTGCTGCGACGGGTTTCAAACTAGAGGGAGAAAACGAGGAAAAACTAAGGGTGCAGGGAAAACTGAGTACAACTAACGAACCAGGGGCACGAAAATAGAAATCCTTTTTTTTTTTGTCGGAAAGGAGGAAGCTGGCCGAAAAAACGACGGAAGACTTAGCGAGTCAATCACGGGCGCATTTGGTTGCCTTGGCCAGTTTCCTGGCGCAGCGGGAAGGAGCCCTTCCCCCGCGTTCAAGTCGAACCATGGGTCATAAAAGCGACTTTGTTTGGTAGTTTGCACGGAGATTTTTTGGACCCGTGGAGATTTGGGCTCTGGCCGTTTGGTAGGTCGGTTTTCAGACCTGGTAGCAGCCCAGAACGGCGCCCCTGCTGTTTGGTTGCAACCCATAATCCGGTTCTGGTAACCTCTTCCCTTCAGTGGTGAGGTTACCAGCGATCAACAGCACAAGTAAGAACACAATCATAGACGACAGATAACTTAGCGGTGATCATAGACGACACAAGTTCGGGCATAATATTTTGAGACACGATCATAGTTACGGAGATGGCAGACAGGATCATAGTTCAACACACTAGACACGGCGGCAACTAGACACGATATGGCACCAGGTTAGCTTCAGACATGGTGCTCGGAGGCGACATGCACCTGTGTCATCGCCATGGTACGGGCACCTCGTCACCACCTCAGTGAAGGTGTGGTCGAAGATGACCACACTGTACTCCAAGGAGGACACCTTTCTGAAGGTGACGAACTGACCTACCTTGAGCTGATGGGCGACGGCGAAGGCCGACCATCCCTGCTCGATGAATGCGTCATCGCCTTCTCTCCTCGTAGTCATCCTCCAGTTGCATCCGGTGTTGGTGGTGACGATGATGTTGGAAGGATTTCTCCGAACCACTTGACGAAAGCTTTAGGGATCATGAGTCGGCCGAAGGTGGGCTTGAAGATGATTTTGAGGAAGTGGTCCGGCCCTGGCTCATCGTGGAAGTGGCCGACCTTATCCGGCCTTCCACGACGCTTCTTCGCCGGTCCCTTGCCTGGAACCTCAGCAGGTGACCCAAGTATGATATTCTCAGTCTGCCAGAAGAACACACGCAATTAGAGGTGTGCGTGTGACATAGGCATCCCCAATGGGCCTGCCAAAGATGGTACCCGGGGTTTACTAAAGGCCCAGGACTCGAAGAATAAGAAGACTTGGAAGCCCATTTAGTGTTAAGGAAAGATAGTTTGTATTAGGAAAGATAGAGATTTGTAATCTTACGGGTTGGGTACGAAACCCTCCCGAACTCTGTAACTTGTGTATTACGAAATCCTCGGCTCCACCCTCTATATAAGGGGGAGTCGAGGGACGAAGCAAGGATCGAATCGACTATCAACACAACCCTAGTTTTCATAATCGTCGAGTACTTTTCGGCTGAAACCTTCGAGATCTACTTGCCCTCTACTTCTAGCAAAACCCTAGTCTACAATCTATAGGCATTGACAAGTCAATCCTTTGTCAATTGGCGTCGACCGTGGGATTAGAGGTTGCAAGGAGCTGATCTCGATGGCACGTTCAAGATCGTCGACTTCGTCGATGGCAAGCAATGCGATGGATCGAGGTAACAAGGGAAAAACTGATTTAGTCAATTTTATTCCTCACCCGCCCTCCCGTATGGATGCATGTGCCTATCTGGTGGAGCCCATCATCATGACGTTCGGAGAATTCCGATTTGGCATCAACAAGGAAGGATCCTACCGTCTCGAAGTTCCGATCTCGTCGAATTTTCAGCGATCGGTCGATTCTAGCTTTCGTCGAGTGACGGGAGTTTTCGTCGCCACGCTTATCGACAGCAAAGCAAGCGGAAAGCTCGCCAAGATCTTCACAACACATCCTTCGAGTGATCTCGCGGACTCCTTTATAAGCAGCGACTCCCAGCCGCCATTGACTTCAACTTCATCGACAAATCTGCTGCCATCGGAAAGGTCTTCACCACTCTATATGATGGTGTCACCAATCCCGACAAAAATCATACGTAAAATATCATCAGTTTATGCGATAGAAGGGCGGGCCGATCGAGCCGAACGTCGAGGGCTTTCGATGATTTGGGAAATCCATACATCGATCCCGCTGATCTCGAAAAGGCCTAGGCACTAAATACGTCGGGTCCTCACCTCGAGAAAGAGTACAACTCCCGCAAGAAGCGTGGGATAAGCTGCAAGAGCCATGGATGGTTCAGAACCTATGACCACCACTGCTATTGTACAAGAACTTCAAGCATATCAATATAGACTTGCTCGGGTAAGCGAGAGAGTTGGAAAAACAGAGCATCCCGAATAGGAGAAAAGAGGCAGCTTCCGCATCAGCGGGCCGAGCGGAGTTAAGTCGACAATCGGGAACTTCGGGACGTTCAAGAAGCTCGGAGGAGAGCAATGTCTGGTTTGCAAAACATACCCGAAGCGAAAGAGGAAACATAATTTAAAATCTCGACATGTCCTTTATGTCGATTGATGAAAAGGGAAATATCATCCCAAAAACGCCGACGGGTTACATGGCAACACAAGCACATCCGGCGTCAGGACCACCTCCTGGGACCGGAGAACCATTGTTCAATATGGCGATGGCTGGAGTAGGAGTTATGGGAACATCGTTTGCAACAACGCCTCCCGAAGAAAATCCTAGGCAAAATAGTCCACGACCCACCGCAGCAGTTCAAGACCCCCAAGAACAAGTGGAGCAAGAGACACAGCGGTCAAGTAAGGGTGGACGGAGCGCGACAAGAAAGAAGGGCGTCGGCACTCACCGAAGTTGACGAAGATATGTGTGGGCTCCCGTGTTTCACGAGAAGAGTTCGAAAGACTCGAGTCCCAAAAGGGTTCAAGCTACCCGAAAATTTCAAGAAATTCGACGGCCTGCAAGATCCCGAGGATTGGCTCGTGGATTATCTCGAGATGGTGAAGTGGAGGAACCCAGGCAACGACTATGCAAAGTATCCAAGTTCACTGAGCGGTGCCGCGAGATCTTGGATAAAGAAACTCCCCCAAGTTCCATCGACTGGGATAACTTTGCGGATATCTTCGTGAAAAATTTCCGATCCACGAAACCTGCGTCATTGGAAGAGTTGAGGGCGTGTCGACAAAAACATGACGAGTCGATGAGAAAATATATACAGCGGTGGAACATTATAAAAAACTCGGCAGAAGATATATCTGACGAGAGAGCAATAGATGCGTTCGTGGCAGGAATCGCGAGGAGACTTCGTCGAGGACTTAGAGAGAACTAACCCTAAGACCATATAAGCACTCATGGAGATAGCCAATAAATGGGCGGATGGAGAAGACGCAATATACAACAAGCGACACAGTCGCCAGGAGAGGATCGTGGTCGAAATTATCAAAATAGAAGGCGATTTTCTCGCCGGTTCTACAACAACGATGCTCCTGGCCATATATCGGCTGGCTTTCGAGGAAATCCTGGAGGAAATCGAGATGACTATCAAAGGAGTAACGAGCATCAAGGCGACAATAGAGGCGATTCTCTCGGCAACAGACAAAATAGTGGACCAAGGTTTGAAAGACCTTATGTGTCCTGAAGAGATGATGAACGGTCCGTGTCAAATGCATTTTATCTTGACAATAACGGAAAGGCGGTCGGGGCATCTCGGAAGATTGCCGAAATTTTCAGGCAATGTTACGAGCCGGGAATCGCAAATGCTCAAGCCACAAATAGAAACCCCGGAGCCAAGGAGCGAGATCCACCTTCCACCTCCTCCCGCAATTACGGAAGCACCAGCTCAGAATAGCGGCCACCACACCCACCTCCATATGTTGATCCTAATTCTAACGGTGCGGTCTCGATGATTCAGCTAGGCCATCCAACAGGGCGCAGAAGGTAATCTCACGACAAGTGTTCATGGCAGAGAAGATGCCTCCGCCAACAGTCGAGTACTTAAATTGGTCAGGGCAAGACATCGGCTTCACAATCGCGGACCATCCGCAACAAGTTCCTCGACCAGGACAATCAGCACTCATTTTACCCGCAGTAATCGCTGGTTTTGACGTGTCGAGAGTTTTCATAGATGGCGGCAGCAGCTTAAACCTTATGTAGATACATTGAGGAAGATGAACATATCCCTGGCAAACTTGAAACCAAGCGACACACGTTTCCACGGATTACGCCAGAAAAGCCAAGTTACCCATTGGGCAAGATCAACCTCGACGTTCGGTTTGGAACCGAGAAAACTACGGATAGAGAATTTGGAGTTCGAAGTTGTGGATTTTCCGTCGCAATATCACGCTCGTTGGGACGACCAGCGTATGCCAGGTTCATGGCAGTGCGCATTATACATATTTGTTGTGGAGATTGCCTGGACCCAAGGGACCCATCACAATCAAAGGAAGTTTCGCGTTATCGATAAATGCGACAAGGATTTTCATCGGCTCAGAAACTTTCGGGATGCAAGAGTATGCGGCGCCAAGGTTCAACGATTATGATGTGCTACGAGAGGTAGGAGATCTTCTAAGGAGCCAACTTTCAACACAACCAAGGATTCAAAAGAGGATCCACCCGACGGACCCAAAGAAAACGACGTCCATTGCGGCAAACATGGATGTCGCATAGAAAGACGCTCGTCGAGTTCCTCCGCAGCGGAAAATCTTCGCATGGTGTCCGGTGACATGCCAGGAGTACCCAGGGAACTTGCCGAGCACCACCTCAATTTGGATCCTCTCGCAAGACCAGTCAAGCAACCTTTGCGGCGTTTTTCGGAACCTAGCCGCAAAGCCATGTTATCGAAAATAGATCGACTCAAAGATGCTGGTTTTATTAAAGAAATAACTACAGAAGCCACGTGGGTATCTAACCCAGTGATGGTGCCGAAGAAACACACAAAATCCTTCGCATGTGTGTCGACTTTACGTGTGTCAATAAACATTATCCTAAGGATCACTTTCTCCCAAGGATCGATCAAATTATCGACTCCACGGCAGGATGCGAACGTCTTTCCTTCTGGACGCATATCTGGTTATAACCAGATCAGATTAAAAGAAGATGAAGCCAAGACAGCGTTCATAACACCTTACGCGTGTTTTGCTACAAAACAATGCCCTTTGGTTTGAAAAACGCGGGAGCAACATATCAGCGGATGATGCGAAAGTGCCTAGCAACACAGATTGGAAAAAATGTGCAAGTCTACATCGATGATGTCGTGATAACATCAAAGAAAGGGTCAACTCTGATCGAAGATTTGAAGGAAACCTTCGACAATCTCGACAAGTTTTGCATCAAGTTGAACCCGACAAAGTGCTCTTTTGGAGTTCCTGGGGAGAACTTCTCGGGTTCTTGGTATCGGCAAGGGGGATCGAAGCCAACCCCGAAAAATACAGGCCATCGTTACTATGAGAAAGCCAACAAAGTTAAAAGAAATACAACGATTAACGGCGAGTCGCAGCTTTGAGCAGATCGTCGCCACTAGGAGAGAAGGCATTACCGTTTTACGCATTGATTAAACGAGGAAAAATTTCAATGGAACGAGGAAGCGATAGAGCCTTTCGAGAACCTCAAGCGGTCAATTTCGACACCACCAATCCTGGGCGCCTAAAGAGAAGGAACCTCTCTCTTATACATTGCAGCCACACCTCGGGTGGTCAGCACAGCCTAGTAGTCGAAGAGAAGAAGAAGGAAAGCTCCATGGATTCGAGGCCGGTATATTTCATCGGCGAAATCGTCGCCTTCAAAACGAGTACCCGTATCGAAAGCGTATGGAGTATTCACGACGGCAAGAAAATTGCGACACTACTTTTCGGCGCACCGATAATAGTGGTCAATGAAGCTCCCTTGTCAAACATATTGAACAACCCGGAAGCTACGGGTCGTGTCTCCCTTTGGGGAATAGAACTTTCCCTCGGGACATCACGTATGAAAAACAAAGGCAATAAAATCGCGGGTTTTGCAGTTTCATTGCGAGTGGATGGAGTTACAAAACACGGGGCCTCAGTTTATCGAGAACTTGGACCATGAACTTGACGGATCCAAAAGGTTGGAAGGTGCTGGAGCGGTGTGATATTGGTATCACACAGAAGGCGACAAGTTGAAATATGTCCTACGGATGACGTTCCCAAACGCGTCTAACAACGAAGCAGAATAGAAGCTCTCATACATGGGATGAAGATGGCGAAAGCTTGCGGTGCAACCCGATTGAAAATCTTCGGCGACTCACAATTGGTGGCACGCAAGTTATGAACCAATGTGACGCAGTCAACGAAAGTATGATAGCATACAAAGAGGTGTACAATGAGCTGGAGAAATTATTTGATGGATGCGAGGTAAACCACATTAGCAGGATGAGTAACGATGAAGCCGATGTTCTTGCAAACATCGGGTCACAAGTGTCTCGCGATTCCTCCGGGCGTGTTTTGGGAAGAGATAAGCGAAAGATCAACAAAGCCAGCGAAAACAAAGAAGGAGAAAAAAGAGAAACCCTCGAGTACCACCAACGACACGGTAGAAGAAGAAGAGGAGCGGGAGCTAGTCATGATGGTGCAAACTCCATGGATGCGGGCTTACATATCATACATCCTAAGGAAAACGATACCCGACGATCCAGTTGAAGCAAGGCGAATAATTAGGAGATCAAAAGCTTTACTGGTAAAAGGGGAGTTGTACAAACGAAGTATTTCGGGCGTGCTACGAGATGTGTTACACCCGAAGAAGAATCATTCTGAAAGATGTGCACGAAGGGATATGCGGGCACCATGCGAGTAGCCGAGCTATCGCGGCTAAGGTTTTGAGCAGGATTTTATTGGTTAACAGCAATCGAGGACGCGAAGGAAATAGTGAGAACTTGCGACGCGTGCCAAAGATTTGCCGCCAAACCTCACTCTCCCGCAGCAGAACTTATGCCAATCCCACTATCTTGGCCCTTTGCTCAATGGGGTCCCGACATGGTGGGAAAACTACACAAAGCTTCGCCAGGAGGTTATGAGTATATGCTTGTCGCTGTCGACAAATTTACAAAGTGGATAGAAGCGAAGCCGATAAATTCACCGGACGGCGCGTCGGCGATTAAATTCGTGAAAAGCATCGTCTTTAGATTTGGAGTCCCTTATAGCATTGTCACAGACAACGGCAGTAATTTTACGTCCAAAGAGTTCAAAACATACTGCGAGTGGGCATCAAATTGAGTTTTGCGTCTCGCGCATCCACGGACCAACGGTCAAGTCGAAAGGCCATGGCATCATCCAACGGTATCGAAGCGCCTGCTAGGACCATTGGAAAAAGCTCGGCATACTTGGCCGGAGGAGTTGCCAAGTATGTTGTGGAGTATTCGAACAACACCAAATACGCGACGCAGAAACGCCGTTCTTTCTAGTCCATGGAGCCGAGGCAGTCCTGCCGATAGAAATAGAACATGATTCTCCAAGAGTTACAGAATATGATGAAGAAACCTCGAGGAAAGCTTTGGAGGATGATGTCGATGCACTTGATGAAGCTCGAGACGAAGTCCTATCACGAGTCGCCAAATATCAACATGACCTGAAAAACTACCACAGTCGACGATTACGGCCAAGATCTTTCCAAGTCGGCGATTTGGTCTTGCGGCTTAATCAAAAAAGAAACTCGAGTCACCGTGGCTGGGACCTTACATCGTCACGAAGTAATTGAAGGAGGAGCATACACAATCAAGGACAAGAAGACGGAATTGAGCCAAATCCTTGGAACGTGGCGCAGCTCCGGCGTTTTTACGCTTAGATGCCAAAATATAGTCTCTGTAAAAATACAATGTACTGAAACGCCCGCGAGTTTTCAGACGCACTCTTTTCCTTTTTCGGGGCACCGAGTGGGGCCGGAGAAGGTTTTTAATGAGGCGGGCTCGCGGTGCTGCAATATAATAAAGATAGTGGAATTATATATCTTTTTCTCGGCAGGCAGGGGTTTTCCCCTAAACGATACAATATATATACAGTGTCGATAAACACAAAAGAAACATCCTGCCTTGGTATAAAATACCTCGCCAAAATAAAAAGAGATATCGACAAATAGCGGTCAACAAAAAGCTCGGGGGCTCGCACCCGCAAAAAATAGTACACAGTATATATTATTCTGCCTTGGGATAACCTCGCATCATAACAAACAAAAATACTGCAATCAAAACGCCCGGGGGCTTGGCGATAAAAATAAAAATATAGTGACTTTACAATATAGATCATATACACAAGATACAATCTTGGGAATAAGTTTATCTTCAAGGATTTCCCAATATATTGTCTATGGTTAAGCGTTCATTATTTACAGCACGAGTGCTATGCTCAGCGTAGCTGCCCTTCACGAAGAATTCGGCATCCATCCGAAGAAGTTCATCCATCATGTCTTCGGCAACAGGAGTAACAATATCATCATATTTGCCGAAGTTTCTTTTCCTCTTCGACATCTTCTCCAAGCACTTTGGAACAATTTGCCCCACGTCTAACTTCGGGCAGATTTTTACCATGATCATCGCAAACCTTGCACCAGGCTAGTTGGGCTTGTACAAAGCCATGGATGCGAGGAGCATCTCGAAATTATCCATCAATGCAGGAAGAGTTTCGGCATCTTATTGCGAGGAAACATGGTACCATAGACCAGAGACAAAGTCCTCGTACAGTCGAGATACTCGCGAACTGCGCGCGATCTTGAAATCCGACGATTTGCGAGTCCGTTCAGGCGTGCCCCAAAAATTCGAACCATGCTCACGTGCAAGCCGAAGAAGAACACTGGAGCGAGCTTCGACACGTTCATCTTCGGCAACATCCAAAGAACCTATTTAAAACAAGTCAGTGAGAAATAAGGAGCAACAAAGAAAAAGAAGAAGCACGACAAAGATACCTGCCATATCCAAGCTAGCATCTATCAGCATGAGCATAGAATTTTCTCGAGACGTAGTTGCAGCAGCTTCGCGAAGTCCTTCTCGGCGGTGGCAGTTTGAGCTTGTTGGAGTGCAATTTTCTCCCTTTCGAAAGATTTTCGAGATTGTTCCATGAGCACAAGCGATTGCTTCTTCATGGACTGGAGTTGTCCTCGAAGTTCTTCCAATTCTTCTGTCAAATCCTTACTCGAGAATCGTCAACAAAATTAACGGGATGAAGGTCTTCTTCGGAAGGGACGAAGGAAAAACTTCGGAAGGACCAGGAATTGACGTATAGTTGTCAAAAATTAACTGAAAAAATAGAAAAACGTCGACATCAATCATTGAGACAAAGATAGATTTCCATTCATTCTCATAATATATACATGTCGTTACAAAAGAAGGACCTCTAGAAGACCTAATCATCGCCAGGAGCACTAAGGCGACAACATCAAAAGATAGAAAAAAAGACAAGGTGGTCTACTTGACCTCCGGCTTGGATGCGCTTGGAGCAGTGTGGTTTAACACCAAGGAAGGAGAGGATGGGTCTTGCAGAAGGTTTGGCAGCTCTAATTAGAGATTGCCATTTCTTTGTCTCCATCTCCCATATGTTGCCAACCTTGGCCCAGTTGACGTCTTGTTGACTATCAGCAATTAGCGCGATGGTGCCTTCAACGCCAATCTTCAGGCCTTCTTGGCGAAGTTTCAGCCCAAGATCTTCGGGCCCGTTGAAGGTTTTTGCGAGCTCCACAAAAGTAGAGGGGGTTTCTTTCTTCGGGAAGAAGTAGGGGAAAAGCTTCAGCAAGCCAACTTCAGCGTTTTCAAGTCCGTCGCGCGCTTCATCCCCATGAATCTCGACAAGGGTCAACGCGTCGAGAAGCTCATCACCCACAGGACCGTCAACCTCATATTCTTGATGCGTCCGCCCTACAAACATAAAAATAAAGAATACAGGTGAAACGCGAGATAATCCGAGGAAAAGCAAGGATTCAAGAACTTACTAACAAAACGCCGAGCTTGCGATTCCAAGCGGGAAAGAATCTCTGCCTCTCGAGCTGATTGCTGAGTTATGTTATTACTCAAGGAAGTTTCAGCTTTATGAAGCCTCTTTCGAAGATCTTCAATGGTGGCAGCATCCATTTCAGCTTTTTGGCGAGTTTCTTCGCTCTGCTTTAACTTAACAGCAAGAGCGTCCGCACGTTTGTTGCTTTCCGCAAGATCTCCTGGAAAAATTGCGGCAGATAAATACTATGATAAAATCATGGTACACATGCAGCAAAGGAACAGGACAATAATACCTTCGAGCTTCTTGGTGTAGTCACGATACCCGACAAATTGGGTACCAAGGCGAATAAATTCCTTCATCAGAGGCTGAAGAAACGATCAAGGAGGAAAAAGAAGTCAATATAACCAATATAAATTCGGCAACATTCAGTATGATCGAAGTATTGAAAGATTCAAGACTTACATCATCCAATGAAGGTATCGAAGAACCACCAGGGAATTGGATAGAATCTCTCGATGGCTCAATTCTCGCTCCTTTTAATGGAGAGGCTCGGGGGCTCTCAACTAGCGGCGGTTGCACGATGTCTTGTTGGGGAGGAGAAGTTTCATCCCCATCATGTTGAGCTTCCGACACAATCAAAGTACGCGATGTACTCGTTCGTGCAGTAGCATCAATAGCTTGTTCTTCCTCGTCATCACTACAATAAAATGGCGGCAGTATAAGAAGCAAGAGACAAGAAACATCAAAACAGGAATAGTAAAGAGTAAGGAGTAACTCACGAGCTGACGAGGGCATCAGTGTATGGATTAAAAGCTGCCTTTTTATGTGAAGGCTCAGCTTCTTCGGCTTTGGAAGTGCCGGAATCTTTTACGTCATCTCTCTTCCTCTTTGAAGCATGAGGAAGAGAGTGTGTCGAGCAGTGGCCTCGACTCAGCAGAAGCCGCGGATTTGTGAGAACCCGCGATTTCAGTGGCAGGGCGCGTGGTGCTTTGGTTGTCATCATCGACAACGGCCCGCTCTTCCACTTCTCCACCTTCAGGAAGAGGAGGAAGAGAAGCAAGATCGAGGTGGCCCTGAGAAAAGAAAAAGTGTCGAGAAAAAGGCGTTAACAAAATAGTAATCGACAAAATAACAAAGCCCGAGGAAACAAATACAGCTATTAAAAGGAAATTACGGGGAGGGGTTTGGCGCTACTATATGGCGCGACACGGCAAGAAGTGGGAACTAAATCCTTCTTGTTTAGCGATGAGATTTTGCGGATAAGTTTTTCAAAGTCCTTCAAGGGAAGATCCTTTGAGAGCCTGTCAGCATCTTCTTCACCACATATTTCAGAAGGGATTTTTGCGAGCCTGGAGAGGTGCACTCTAGTCCTAAGGAAATAGGCGGTAATCTCAATACCGAAAGTTCTTTCCGCGGGTGTTTTGTAGCTCGTGAATGCGAGTCATCGGCGCCTCTGTCGCCAATTTCTCCGCTTCGGTAGCTTCATCCCAAGAACGGCGACGAAAGATTTTAGCTTCTCCGTCAAAAGGGGCGATGTTCTCTTCCCGGATTGGAGCTTTCTTCATGGATGTACACCACTTTTCCCGACCTTGGACGGAGTCGGGAAATTTGACATCGAAATAATCGACCTCGAACGACACATATAACAACGCCGCCAATATTGTAGGCGACGTTGTGGTGGCTATTGCGGCGAATACAAAAGATGCGTTTCCACGGGGCCAATTGGGTTGGACCCCGAGAAAGCACACAGTGTGATAAAAATCGAAATGTGGAGAGAATTGGGCGTCAGATGATGCAAGAAGCCCATAGACAAAAGGAGACCACGTAGAAATTCGTGGATTGGGGAGAAAGTCCTCGGATGAGGTGGTCAACGAAACTGACCCGGTAGTTGATTGGAGGCTTTGGGTAGCTCTCCTCCTTGGGGACTGGAGCGCGTTCTCCTTCTTGCTGAATCCCATCTTCTTGAGCATGTTGATATCTTGGCCTGAGATCTTGGATCTCTCCCACTCGGCGCTTCCAGATCTGTTGATGTCATCTTCGATTCTGGTGTCCGTGTCTAGTCAAACGAGCGCGCGGCGGCATCAACGGACCTAGCAGAGAAGGGAGAAAAGTGCTCGAGCGCTAGAACTAATGGGAGCAAGGGAGCATTGCAGAGGAGAAGCGAGAGATGCGGCGTGAGCGAAAGTTCTCAAAGAGGAAGACGATGGCTTTATATAGCAGTGTGACGATCGTCGCAACCGTTGGATTGACAAAGTAAGGATGTAGATGGCAACCACGTGGACAAGGGGTAAAAGTGTATTTTTACCGAGAAGTGAACAGGCAGGAGATAGTAATAGTGCCAGAAAAAGCGGAGGACGTGTGTCCCCCACTTGCACGACGTGTCAACTGGATAGGAAAAAGGGACCCCCAGGACAGTGACAAATAGCGGTTTTCGCGTGTTTCCAACACAGAAATCGTGGCTATCATCAGCAATGATGTCATTATGGAAAGATAAAAGCTTGACTAAAGAAACCGAGCGAGAATATCGGCAATGCAAGATTATTTCGAGAGCCTTTGATCAAATACAAGTTTTTGCCCAAATGCTCGGGGGATACTTTGGAAAGATAAAAACTTCGAGTATGACAAGATAGAAATGACGAGAGCCTATAACCAAATGCAAGCATTTGTTCATAGCCTCGGGGGCTACCCCCATCGGGAGCGCTGATCGCGCACCCGATAGATATGAAACTATCGACAAGGACTACAAATATAGCAGCAGAGGTATAAATCTGTGGAGCCTACACCCAAGCACAAGTTCTTGGGTAGCCTCGGGGCTACTCCATCGGGAACGCTGTTCGCGTGCCGATGAATTTTATTAATAGAAAGAAGTAGAAGTGAGTATATTTCGAGTTACACAAATAACTCTACATATACTCCCATCGAAGACAAATAAGTCATCAAATATGACTCGATAAAATGTGCTATTCCAACAGCCGAAAAGCACTCGACAATATATTCTCGAGCCCTAAAAGTCGCGAATAAATCTCTGAATGCCGCAAAACTTTGCGAAGGTAAGACCCCATCCGTTCGGCGTGGCACCGTCGTGGCTACTTTTTCCGTATCAACGAGATACGAAAATCCTAACGGACGCGTTAGTGATAAAATATGGGACTCGACAGAATGGTAAGAACTTAAGCGGCACTGTCGAAGTTTACACCAGTATCCGAGATCATGTCCGGGGACGTGATCTTGAAGTAGGTTTTGCGGATTGCCACTAGAGCGATTAGTACCTGATCCGTCGGATGAACTAGCCCCAATTACCGTTATCCCTGTACAAAATAGTATTTGCATATCGAAAGATTATGTAGTGAGTAAAGTTGGAGATTTTCCCGATTCTTCGGTTCAAGAAAAATCTCGGGCTACTGACATAGGCATCCCCAATGGGCCTGCCAAAGATGGTACCCGGGGTTTACTAAAGGCCCAGGACTCGAAGAATAAGAAGACTTGGAAGCCCATTTAGTGTTAAGGAAAGATAGTTTGTATTAGGAAAGATAGAGATTTGTAATCTTACGGGTTGGGTACGAAACTCCCGAACCTGTAACTTGTGTATTACGAAATCTCGGCTCCACCCTCTATATAAGGGGGAGTCGAGACGCAGGGATCGAATCTTGTCAACACAACCCTAGTTTTCATAATCGTCGAGTACTTTTCGGCTGAAACCTTCGAGATCTACTTGCCCTCTACTTCTAGCAAAATCCTAGTCTACAATTTGTAGGCATTGACAAGTCAATCCTTTGTCAGCGTGCTCACAAGTAGTGTAGATGAAAACGGACATTGATAACATTAGTAAGGCCTCATACAGTTGCTCACATGGTAGACATAGGGAGTGACCACAAACTAAGTGTAGTGTGCTACGACAGTGGCACACGTGACTAAGTTTGAGGCCACCACCTAGCATTCCATTGTTCCTTTGTTGAATCACTGGCCAATGCACTAGACATACCAAAACGATGCCTCATATGTAGGATCACGCGGCAGGCAGAGGGACTGTCCCCAAACTAAGTCTAGTGTGCCAGTATACGGCACACATGACTAAGTTTGAGGGCAGCACCATGCCTATCGTTGTGCCATAGTTGAATCATTGGCCAATGCAGAACTGAAGAACCAGAAACATGCAAAGCAGGGTATTAGAGGCCTCATACAATGAGGACATATGTAGGAGATGTTTGAACAGAACCAATGGCTTGGTCATGTTAAGTTATGCCATAGGTTTTGATCAATTATCTCCTCATACTATGATCGCAGGGTATAATCATTGGCCTAGTTCAATCAAGAAACAACACAATTGTCACTTCAAATTAAGTAAATTACGAGTGGTACTTAGGGTACATTACAAATTGTACTTAGGCCAAATTACAAATTCTCATACAACACGTCTACATCACATTCATCACTCCTCACAAGTAGTCCTGATCCTCTTGAGCTTGTCCTTGATTGCAAAGTTCACTTGAAGCATATCGTATATGTCATACTCTAGCTTTCTCTTCTTAGCCTCCAAATCCTGTTTTTCTGCCTCCCATTCCTGTCTCTTAACCCTCATCACTTGTGCTTGTGTTCGCTGCATATTCTTGAGCATTGCAACTTCCTTCTTCAAGTCCTCCCACTCCTCTTGTGTCTAAATAAACTAGCGCGACTCAGCTCAACTTTTCGCACAACAATGACAACATGGTAAACCCGAACACAAAAAAACCTTCGCCTCTATGCATGCACAGTAAGATCTGCTAGTTTCAGCAATCCAAAGGCCTGATTAAAAAGGATCTACCGCAATCTGACACTATAGTAACAGATCTAAGCAAATTGAGACCATGAAATGCAAGAACTGGACAAGAAATGCAAGAAATGGGGACGAACACCTTGCAAAACGTCAATCCGACCACTATCCTAACGGAAACCCTAGCAGATCTAATGTGCATGTCGTCGGAAATGCTCGAGAATGGCATGTTTGAACAGAACGAGTACGAAGGTGAGAAGGAGAGGTCGTTACTTCCATTCTTCCGGCCGAGGACGAGCTCGAGGTCACGGGCGAAGACGAGATGCCGATGAGGACTGCGGAGCAGATTGCAGCCGATGTCGAGGTCCTGGTCGCCGACGTCTCCTCTCCGGTAGCGGTGCTCCTCCCTGCGTCGGTGCGGTGGATTGGTCGGCGGGAGGGGAACCGCCGGGTGATGTGAAAGTTTGGGGGAGGTCGCGAGTGAGAGGAAGGGGAGGGAGCGGTGACCCCAATTATGGCGCGTGTTCCCAAAGGGACGCGACGTCTCCGCCTCCCTTCTCCACGCGTGCAGGCTTCTGGCCGCAACGGGCCTAGCCCCGGAGAAACTGCCATTCCGGGCGTTCCTCCAGGGCTGTCGCGGCGGTGCTTTAAAACCCGGTTCATGCGAGAACGCGGCTCGGCCCAGGCATCCAAACGGGCCGAAAATTGCTCGCCCCATGCGACCAAGGGGGATGCAGGCTACCAAACGCGCCTCAGGCTGTTGCCTTCAGCGGCCTGGCATATGGATCGAGATGGTTTATAGCATCTCTAGTCCGCCTCCCCATTTGGCATCCGACGATGCCGTTTTGCAGGAGGACGCAACAATTTTAGGGGGAGAGGGGGATGGTGTTTTTCCTGCCGCGGCCCCCATACGCCTCCGAAACAGACTAATTTGAATATAAATCGTTCTTGTCCACAAAAAACGATACTTATGTGAATAAAGTCATAGTATAATAGTAAATCGTTCAAATAAATTTAAAGTACACAAAAACCTAGGCTCCTCCTTTGATCATCCACAAATGATCCACCAGATCCTTTTAATATTGGTAATGAATCGTTGTGTCTCAGATTTGCTAACGCATGGCGGGGAAGGAAGCAAAAGCAGCCGACACATAGTGGTCTACCTGCGCAAGAGAACCATGTCGGTGCCATGGTTCAGTGTCATGAATTGGATGCTCCCTCTCACTTCGATGATCATGTTCTTGCATTGGAACCAATGGTCATACACTTGAACGGCCATCATGATATCCAAAAACAGCTTCCATTTCATCCTAACACGGCGCCAAAATATATCCGCTTTGTGTGATGGATTATCGGCGAAGTAGTCGGAGTAGAGCATGCAGTACCCCTCGAGGCAGCCGGCTTGCTCTTCACCCGCCCCTTCTTGGAACCTCCACGGAGGCTTCGTATCTCGGGCGTACATGGCCATGAGAGACGTGAGGATCATGTTGTGCTCGTTGTCGGTGGAGTCGGCGGCAGCAGCAGCCCCGGCCGGCCTCTTCCTCGAAGAAGGCGGCCATCTCCTCGTTGTCCGAATCCATTCGGGCAATGCGCCAAACACCTCGCAGGCAGGATGGCGTGGGCGATACCCGGAGATGTTGGTGGATGCTATGGTGCGGCGGATCTGTGGGTGGTGGTCGGGGAGAGGCGGCGCTGCCTTCACTGGTGGTGGGAACGGCGAGGCGGCGGGGTGTGGCGACGGGTGGTAGCGGCTGGGAATTGGGGGAAGGGGAAGCAAAGAGCCAACGTGGGTTTTTTTTGGAGTTGTGTTGCTGACTACGTTGTCCCACGACATTTTCGCCTTCGCCTCCTGCCTGCTCCTCCGCCCACCCTCTTGTGGGTTGGGAGTGGGCTAGGAGCGCCGGCAACCAAATTGACTAGTGGCGGTCCAAAAACAACTTTGGGGAGGCTGGCTAGAAGCAAAATAAGCGCCGGCGCCCCCAAAGCCGTTGGGGGTGGGGGGTTGTTGATGCTCTTATTTTAGTTCGCGTGGATACGAGGATAGCTGAAACCTGGCCAAATGGCCCGATGTAAAGGGATCGCTGCGGACGCCTCCTTTGACTTCAACGGCTGCGCCAGGTTTGGTGGGGGGCGGATGGTCTTCTGTGGCACCATCAATGATGGCAGCCACATCCCCGCCCTTTTTTAAGGATAGCGACATCGCCTACCTCGCCCACACCTCCTCCCAGCCATTGCCACTCTCTACTGTCCTTGTGTCCCCAGAGCACCGGCAGCGTCCCTCGATACGACCATGGGAAAGGGTTGGCAGTGCAGAAGCTGAAGCACGACACCACGAGGTTGGGTCGTCAGCGGCGAAGCCGAAAAGGCAGCTCGCGCGCGTCCCCTGCCCACGTGGATGTGGTGATGGCGCTCTACAACAACATGACCAACTGTGACGGGTGGGACAACAGCCACCTCCTAGGCGGTTGGCTCTTCAAAGAGGAAAGGGTGCCCATGTCGTCGATGCTGAGGCAGGGACGGGCGCGGCGCAATGAGATCACGTGGCGGCATGACCTTCTTCCTCCTGATCTCCTTGCGGACCCGGCTTACGATCTCGAATCGACGTTTTGGAACAGCTACACCAAGATCGAACAGGATCCTCAACGTCGTGTCAGGTTCCTCAGCGAAGATGAGTTCGAGTACGACCCTTCGTTGGATGCAGAAGTGAAGAAGGAGGCACATGAAGAGTTGTCGTTGCCCGAGAGGGATGACACGACCGACTATTTGGGCTTCCTCGCCTACTTGGTGAGGAGACCAAGGAGGAGGAAATGGAGGACCAACTCCTTGTCATGCTGGAAGGGGTGCACGAAGAAGAGGCGCTTAGGCTCGCCATGAAGGCGTGCGAGCTGTAGGAGCCGCCTACCGCACATAGGCGGCCTTTCATTCCCTGCATGCCAGAAGGGATAGACGAGGAGGAGGTGCTAAGGATCGCAATGGAGGCCTCGCATGCACCCCTCCCCCCAACCACGACCACCCCCAAGGTCACCGTGTAATCAGTGGCCCGATTGTCCACCTTCACTCCATCTGGCGAGCGCCTACCCATGTATTCCCTCTGGTAGCGCCGGCGCCCAGTTAGCCGTGGGAGATACTAGTGATCATGGACCTGACCCAGGAGGATGACTACGAGCAATAGACTAGGGCTTCGACCAATTTTTAAAATCTTCTACGTATTTTTTTGTTTCAACTATGTTAATTAATTTACTATCTATAAAATTTTATCAAAAAATTGCGTCGAGCTGCTGGGCTGCTCCTGACCCAAACAGACAAGGAGGATGACACGGCCAATTTGTCCGATCCAAAGAGACCAAAACAAACACTTTTAATGCCTGATTGTTTCGTCGGGCTGGAAATGCTCTAAACTGCCTGTGAGCAAGACGATGAGCAAGACGATGAAGCAGTAGACGTACACACGAGTAAATTAGAGTACCAAAACATTTATTGTGCATTAATGACAACATACATCTTCTTCCATAAACCATGGTAGTAAATTAGTACTCTTTAGAGCAAGTCTAACAGTATAGCCAATTTTGAACTATAAGAAGATGTCATCTATAGCTAAATTATAGTCAACATGTATAATAGTTGGCTATAAAAATGAACTACTTTATCAACACATAGATCACCTTTCAGTCTCGCAAAGTGCATATGAACACGTGCTAGAGCTAGCTCTTGTATTAGCCCACTTAGAGCAAGAACAATAGTACAGCTAGCAGCTTGCTACAGATGTTTGTCATATCATCTATATCCAACTTATAGCCACAATATATAATAGTTGTATGTAAAAATGTACTATTTTATCAAAATATGACACACATTTCACTTTCATAAAGTGCCTAGGAGCACTTCCTAGAGCTGACTCTTGCATAGAACCCACTTACCTTCTCGCTCCTATTTTCACTCCTCCAACTAAACAAAAATATAACGTTGTATTTCTTATAACCAGCTGACTGTACCTAACTGTACTTGCTCTTACCTCTTCTCTCATTCAACTAGACAAAAAATATGTTATTTTAATCTTTGTAACTAGCTAAATAGGATTTATTGTACTTGCTCTTAATGCATGTTGCTGATAGATTACTAGCTGGTCCAAAAAAAAAAGATGGGTGGAATAAATTAGCAATATATTATTAAAATTTAAGGAATATTATGCATGCTCGATAACATATTATGACCTCAAATGATCCTATTCTTATGCAGATTAAAAGGATCTGAATGCGAGGTTTAGTATCTCAATTCAATTACTCCATACCGGTTTATAGGTTCGTGCATCTATCCCCACATTATCAATTTTATCAATATAATGTAATACTAGTATAATATAAAAATATATCATTAGATAGTTTAACACCCGAAGTTTCTAATGATATGTTTTTTTAATACATACAACGTGTTAAGTTGATCATATTTAAAAACAATAATAAGTACTCCTTCCAAAATATGTTGCATATAAGCTTTGGTCAAAGTCAAACTTCGTAAAATTTAATCATCTATATTGATAAAAATATAAACATATATAATAAAAGAATAATATTTTAATTTTTTTTAAAATATATTTTAATATTATATGTATTTGACATGGTAGATCTTTGTATTATTATCTATTTTCTTGGTCAAAATTTTCACAGTTTAACTTGCACGAAAAATTATACGCAATATAAAATGGACAGGAGGGAGTATGGAGGTAGTAAATAAATGCCAATTATGTATTATAACCGGTCACATTAGTACCATTTAAGGTCATAGGCACATGAAACCTTTTTCATCTGTGACATCGCATTAATATGGAGGTTATCCATCTCCACTTCAGGCCGTATCCTATAAATTGAAGGACCTTCTCCTTCATTTACCAATCAAACAAAAACTATCATATACAAGATCTAGCATTGTTTTTGTGTGCTCTGATCTTCTTAAGTCTTAGTTCAAATCGAGAGTAGCTTTCATATATCAATGGCGCATGCAAGCGTTTGTGATGTTGTTTTGATGTTGCTTTTGTGCTTGTCACCTACAGTGGTTTGTGCAAAAGAATGGATCGTCGGCGATGATAAGGGCTGGAGCTTGGGCGTCTCAGGTTGGGAGAAGGGAAAGAACTTCTCCTCTGGTGATGTGCTTGTCTTCAACTATGACCCAAAGATGCACAACGTCCTTGAGGTGAGCACAGGAGAGTATGAATCATGCAAATTCATCGGTGTCCCTTCTAGGAGATACAACTCTGGCCACGACCGCATCCAGCTCCTTGGCACCCTGGCCTCCTATGTATGCGAGACTCCGGTACACTGTGATAGAGGCATGAAGATCCACATCCCTATTCAAAATTAGGAACGATGCAAATTATCCACATTATTCTTGTGGGTAATTGGGTATGTATGTGATAGAAGAAATAAAATCGATATAGTTTGTGGCACTTGCTTGTTACTCATGTGTATCATCCTTTTGCGTATCCGTCTTCTCAACCTAAATATGTTTAATTATTCATTATAAAAATGGATAAATAAACTGACCTAAGCGATAAAAGCCATGAATATGATTGATTAAGATTTTTTCAACAACTTCTTATTTTAGTGATCTTATTTGAACACTTTGGTTCTAGTACTACGTACATCACTATTAAGATCTTTCATACAATGTTAATTTACCTCAGACAAATATGTTATATACTAAAAATATATATATGTAGATGCATTATTGAGAGATCAGCTACAAATTCTCATAAAATATTCATTTGACAATGGCTAATGTTTTTTGATTAGCGCAACACTTGATTTATACTAAGATCTTGCGTCAAGCTCTTGCACCAGTTTGACACTTTTGGCCTACTGGTAAGGAATACCCAACTAGTTTCATGCCATATTCTCTGCAATTGATCTGTTCTTTCAACCTTTGAATTCAAAATCTAATCAAATGATTATTTTCGTATGATGCTGTGACTTTTGAAGAAACACAGAGCTGGGGAGAAGTGAGATGCTTGGAGTGCCTCAAGGATGAAGATTTCATCGCCCTCCTCCTTGCCAGAATGAAGTGCTCAATGTCGATGATCAACAGAAGGCATTTGGCCGGAATAACAACTATTTGTTTCAAGTTGTAATGGATAATTTCTGAAGTTTTTTTAGAACAAACGTTGATCTTTGAATTTAAGAATTATGTAATAATTTTGTGCCTCTGCTGAAGGCCTTGTTTTGTTAATCGTTGATAAAATGTCTTTAAATTTTGCTAAGTTTGACAACTAAAAATATGGATGGCCACCATGTGGTGCCATACACATGTGAGGCGTCCCATGACTTGGTCAAAAAAAAGGAGAACTTTCATGCACATAGTTCTATTCAACATAGAAGTATGAAATTCAAATTCTTTTGTGCATGAAAGTATGTCTTAGATTTTCGGATAACTAAGTTGAAATGTTTAAGAAAGATAAACAAATGCAAATGAGCCCGTTAACTTGCACACGTTCTAATGTATGAAAAACCAATGTTCTCATAATGCAATGGTGATAAATACTTGGTGTATTTTGCTAATGATTTAAGTGGACATATGCATGTATATTTAATAAAGCAAAGTTCTGAAAGTTTGAAGTGTTCAAAATATTTTAGAGAGTAAGTAAAATCAATGACGGTGTCGAGTGTCAAGTTGGAAAACCTAGCACCGGATAAGCTACTTTCTGAACCATAATAGAAAGATTGCCAAGAGTGTGGCAATTGAAGGCGTCGACTCACGGTGTTTTTTGTTTGTAGAGCTCCATGTGCAGCCGAAAGCGAATTGGTACGGCTGACCGACGCGAAGACCTTGATCTTTAATAAAATCTTCATTTTTCAGTTTTTTTTATTATCGATTGTTATGTCCGATCGACTAGATCAAAGCATTATACATAAATTTCATCTAGAATTTTTCACTCTCATGAAGATTCCGACGAAACTCGTCAGTCACTTTCGTTAACTGGACCATATCCAGATGGTGAAGCAAAGCATTCCAAGATGCTAGCCTAGGACCAACAAGATCAAGTGTGAACTGTCACATCCGATGGAGAATTTTCCATTAGTTTTGCTAATGTATCAGACAACGTACAATATTATACAATGCACAATATTATTCTCGAAGAGTGGCATTGCCAAGACACTTATCTTCGTAGAACCTTATTTGAGATCCACCCTTAACAGAGAAAGAACCGTACGAACAAAAACTTTATCGCCGTCATAAGGCCAACCTAGAAGTGTGAATCCCTAGGTTTCCAAGAAACCTGAAATAAAGCCCTTGAGCCGACATATTTTCTCCTTAGGATGGTTTCTCGTATCCCCTAATAACCATTTATCAAGAAAAACTCGGCTTTTTTACCTCAAAGTCTTGAATACATAGTTGGAAATGGGGAGTATAATGCTTTTTTCGCCCCTTAATGATTGGAAATGTTGTAAACCATGTTGTCAAATTATGTCACTAGGAAACTCTCTTATTTTCTGGACGGCTTAGTGTCATTTTGGGGTCTCCCACTTCTTATTCTCGTACATATCGAGAGATACAAATACTACCTCTGGCCCAAATTTATTGGCGCAGCTACCTAGTCTAGTACAAGTGTAATTCCGAGGGCTGGAGGGATTAGTTTTTTCTACTATCTACAATGTAAGACATTGAAAACGTTTATTTACATGTACTTTCTATTTATTTACAGTCTGCTTAGAACCTTGAATACGTTTATTCTGTCACATAGATACCTTGACAACAGTAGAAGAGACAGACATTGAGAACCAAGTTGTTTCTTAGAGCATCTCCACTCGTTTGGCCTCCCGACGCCAAAATCCGGGGTAAATTTCCTCCAGATTGGACGTAAAATTGGCGTGGGGAGGACCAGTTTCTCAGCCGCGATCTCAGCCGAAGACGCCGATCTAAATTTGAAAAACGAAAGCTTGACGAAATACGGCTAAAAAGATTAAATTTAGACTAAATTTAATGATATTTACTATATAGAGGGCGAAGTTCATACAAAGAGGCCGAATTCGAATATATTTCGAATTCGGCCGGGGGAATACAAATTTAAATATTAAAACACGGCGCTCTACATGCCGAAATGGCGGTAGAACACCGTGTAGTCCTCGTCGCCGTCGCCGCCATCATCGTCGGAGCCGTCGTCGTCGAAACGCGGCGGCACCGTCGGCGCCTGGCTGCTGGTGCCCTGGCCGGGGTCTCCCCACCGGCCACCGTGGCGCGGCGGGGACGGCGAGGGCTTGTACCACTCGTCGTCGGACTCCTTCTCGAGGTCGATGACGGGGACGGGGGCACCAGGTGGAGGAGTCGCAGGCCGGCGGTAGCGAGCGGCCTCCTCGAGGAGCCGACGCGCTCCGCCTCCTCCTTCTCCCGCTCCCTCGACCAGCGCAGGCCTGTCGGGGCATGGCGTTGTCGGCGGGGATGAGGTCCTGGAGGGACCTCGCCATGACGGCCTCGAGGATTGCGGCGTCCTCGGCGTCGTCGACCTCCTCCACCTTCACCGGCTTGCGCTTCCGCTCGCCGGAGGTGCCTGGTTCGCGCTTGGGGCGAACCAGGCGGAGGCGGCCGCGTGGCGGCGAGGGCTCGCGGATGACGATCCCGCTGCCGCCGCTGCGCGCACGGTTGCGCGGAGGGGAAAGCGGCTCCGGTTTCACCGGCGCCCATGATGGCGCCGACCTGGAGATCGGTGTTGACCTCGACGCCGAACCGGACGACGAGGGCAGCCATGCGCCGTGGCTGCCAGTGCTTCCCGACGCGGCGGCGATGCCCTCGACGACGGGGGCATCGTCGGACGGCGACGTATGACGGCGTCGAGCGTCCGGCACGCTTTGGCGGCGAGGTTGCACGGAGCGGAGGCGGCGGGCCGTCGTGGGAGCGAGCTCCTGCTCCCGGAAATAGGAGTTCCAAGCCGTGTAGTTGTCGGGGTGGTGGCGTGGCTTGGCGCGCTCCTGGTCCGACAATGTCAATCAGACCTCCTCGATGGCGGCGTCGAGGGCGTGGCCCTGGGGCGGCGGCGGGATTGGCACGTCGCCCGCACTTAGCCGCCGCGCCGGGGAGGCCTCGTGTCCGGCGGGCGAGGTACCCCGCCTGGTAGAGGAGGCGTGCCTCCCACGTGTGGAGCGACCGGCGGGGAAAGCCGTTGTTGGCCGTGCCGTCTTGCCCATTGAATGCCATGGATCTCGTCGAGGGAAGAGTGGCGGCTAGGGTTTCGTCTGGCTGGGGTTTCGTCGTGGTGCTACTCGTCACGGCGAGTGTGATTATGTAGGCGGGGCTGGACCCGGCGATATAATGCCGCGTGGATGCTACTCGTCCGCGGCGAGCTGACCGGCGGCAGCCTTTACTGCGCGGGGAAGACGATGTGTGTGCCGCTGACCGGCCGGGTCCACCTCTGCGGCGAAGCCGAAGCCAAAGCGCAGGAGAGATTTCTCGACGTTTCGCGCGCTATCGCTTCGTCCGGACTCTCCGAGCGTGCCCCGGTAGGCCGGGGTTGGCGTGGACTCGCCGGATGGATGAACGCCCAAATCCGGGGAAAAACGAGGAACCGGGAGTGTGGCTGGACCATTTTTTACCGTCCGGATTAAAAAAATAGCCAGCCGGGGATCTATTCGGGGAGACGAGTGGAGATGCTCTTAGATGGCGAAATGCAGCACACGTGTGCAACTGGTTGCATTTCTTCCGATTATGGAACCGAGGGAGTAGTACTTTTTGCTATTAATAATGAATAATACTATATAGATATAGATGCCCGCATAAACTGATATGGAGGCCGCAATTTCTATTTTCAAATAGAGAAAAAATGTAACCTAGAATTTGATCTGATATATTGTTTCATTTCTTTCTTATTTTGCCATTCAAAATGGAAATTGAAATGTTTCAAACGAATGAGGAGTAGTGATTAGGTATGAATTATATGTTATATGACCCAACAAAGGGTCAACATGAGCCGCTACTATTCTACTAGTATATGGAGGTGTCTTATTGTCTCGTCCAACTCAATCAAGCTTCTTGTTTAAGTTAAACGTCGAACGTGTGCGGCATGTAGTATTGTTTTTTGAGAGATTTTTCCCTATCAGGGCAGGAAACTTCAACTCGAGAAATGATTGTCATATATGGCTTCTACTTGTGAGCCAAGCTAGTTAGTAAGCTTCAACATGATTTTTTTTCTCGAAATGAGGAAAAAGCACGAGTAAAGCTAGCCGAGACATGATGAGAAACTGTGAAGTATCTGTAGGATGAAGCTAAACCACCACGTAAAAGGTTGAAGCACAACTGCACAAGACTCTTCTTCGCTCTCGCGAACTCCGGCCTCTCCCAGCTCCACCAGATCTGGGCTGGCTAGCCCCTCTCCCTCTCTTCTCCGACGTATGCGGTGTTACCGAGCGTTAATATACGGAAGACAAACAAATACGTTAAATACTAAAAAAAAATATGTAAGCGATATTCGCTCTGGATTTTGAAGCAACTTGTTAAGAGCCAGAACAATAGTAGAGTTGACTATTGGAAATAGCACATTGCCATGTCATTTACTAGCTGATCTTTTAGTCAACATGTACAATACTACCTCCGTCCCGTTCATAGGACTTGCACGTATTTCTAGGTCGTAAATTTTATCAACATAATTTAATTTAAAATATATATTACAAAATTATTAATAATATACTATTTTACTCTTTATAGCTAGCTAACTAGAACTTACTATTGTACTTGCTCTAACTAAGCTCTAGTATTGTACATGGTCTAATCCAGCCCTGTTCGGGACCGATCCCTGTGTTCAAAAACTGCACAAAGTCTTTATTGAAACTCCGGCTCACTCGAGTATTCGACGATGATCCCGACGGAGCACCCGATCAGTTGTCCCCTCTGGGAGGCTGAATACCAATCACGTGTCCCAGACTAGAGGAAGTGCACGGACGCACAGTAGAGAAGCGTGCCGTCACGGCAACACCCGGCAGCCACGTACGTACGGTACGAGTGTTATTCTGGACCTGGAGACCATAAACGCACCGAAGCCGACGTGATCGGTGGCAGCGGTGGTGTGATAGGCATAGGCGCGCCCCACCCCCGGGGAAGGGTCTCCCGTGCCGTGCGTGGTGGTGGCTGATGTCGCGGCAGCCGGCCGGGTGGGAGATGAGAATCTGGCCCTGTCCTCTCTTCTTGCCCGGTCCCACGGACATGACGGCCATGGCCATGCGTATCCGGTGTCCCTAGTGGTTCGTAGTTCCCGGCGGTTCCAATTACAAGTTCAATAATTTTATTAGGATTGTAAAGAGAGAAAGTGGCCAATACAAAGTTCATGTTATCCCGAGGTCAATAAAATCGCTGGCGCCTAGGGTTTTGACCGGACGAACCCACACAAGGAGAGCAACAACTCTACATCGGATTTCCCTGGCCTGCCGTGCTGGTCACTCTCCCGTCTCCTCACCTACACCTCTCTTTCTCCTCCTTTCTCTCTCTCTCTCTCTCCCCACTTATGTTTTCCCGTCGACGCTACCCTAGGACGCAGTCCACGCCTCCTCTAGGACGCCGCCCATGCCTCCCGCCTCTAGCCGCCGAGAACTCGCCTGCGTCTCCCGCCTCTGGCCTCCGAGACCTCACCCACACCTCCCACCTCGCTCGCGCCTACGAGCTCTTGCCTCGAGCAACTTATGGTCGTCTCTTCCTAGCGAGCTCGGCCTCGCTCGCGGGCTCCTGCGTCGGGCAGCCTTGTCTACGTATCTTTGCCACTTTTTTTTCTATTGGGGCTGAGCACCGATGTTGGAACCTCTCCCCAAAACTGTCGGCACTGTCGCCGGCGTGCCCCAAACGTGTCTGGCATATGCACTGCGGCCTGCGGGCTACAATTTGGGGCTCCCCGGATGCTCTTAGGTGTCAGGCCATCTCCAACGGACCAACACAAATCCCATGCCAAAAGCGACCGCCTGCGACAGTTCACATCGGTCTAAATGGTCGAAATCGACCGCTCGTCTGTTTGTGTTTGGGGGTGTTCTCAGCGGTCCGACGCATAAGAAAAGTGAAAAAAAAAATCATTCATTAAAAGCCCATAATTTACATAATTATAAAAGTACAGAAAAAGGTTAAAAATTTAAAAGGGCTATCAAGGCCTGCTAAAAACCTAGCTGGAGTACTTCCCGTTGTCACTAACATGTCGATGATCTTTGGCGTCTGCCATGGCAGTTGGTAGACCGGCGGTGGAGAGCCAGCGGTGGATGAGGAAGGGGAGCCTGTGGTGACGGCGACCACATATACTAGCCCGTGGATGGAATAGGAGACGCGCGCGCGTGGGTGCGTGTTGTCGTGGCCGGAGGAGTCGTCGGCGTCCCTGCGCCAGCCAGGAGTCACGAAGGTGGACGCTGAGGTCATCCCACATAGCGAGCTGGTCAAGCTCGCTGTTGGCATTGCGCTAGCAAGGGTCTCCTCCTCGCTGATGCCTGGTGGCTGGACGTGAACGCTGGCTCCAAGCCTCCAAGGACGTGAACGACGTCAGTGTCCTCAGCCTCGGCGTCATCCTCGGCCTCGCCCTCGTCGTCTTCGTCATTGTCCTCATCGTCCTCGTACTCGTACTTGTCCTCATCGTCCTCGTACTCGAAGTCACGCGTCCCGGACGAGATTCAGTTGTACGAAGTTAGCATGAACGCCGGATTGTAACGCAAATCTGGCGGCAAGATGGCTCGCCCAACGGCCCTAAAAAAAGCTCGGATGCCACCTCGCCTTCAACACACTGCCATTCAAGCCGTTGCGACATCGCCCACCAGCGCAGGCGCGAAGAAGGCGAGGTACACTGTTAACGACACAGAAAGCTACGACGTGCCGCCCGGCAGTTGTGCCGCATTGAAAACCAAGCATCAGGGTCGCTACCAGGCGGGTCCATACGAGAAGCGTGCGGATGCGCATGCTGACCCTGCAGCGTCCGCGCAGACGCTACGTCTATGTCAAACCGCTAGAATTGGATACAAACGCATTTTTCCATTGCACGGTTCTTCGCCTCCGTTTGACGTCGGCCTGGTAGAGATGCCCCGAACAAAGATGCTTCCACGCGGAAACAAAGCCGACGGGCTCTCGGCCGGACGGGCTCGGGCGATCTGATCACGCATCGTCGCTGCGGCCGCGAGTGGCCTGGACCACACCGTGAGCTCGAGGCACCACCAGCAGGTAGCAGCAGCGGCAGCAGCCCGTCGTCCTGATCGTCCTGTCCTGTGCCTGTGCTGTGCTGTGGTTGATCCGCGATGTAGCAGGCAGGTACTGTGTACTCTCTTCCATGGACTGGACCGACCGGTTTGTTGGATTGGATGAGGAGGAGGTGATATGCTGCGGGGCCAGACCGCCCATTTCGCTGCGTGTGCCCCTGCCACTGGCCAGGGTAATCTCGGTGGGTGGGGTGTCCCATAATCTCTCTGTTCCTGCTGCGTGGCCCATGGGCCCTGTGGCCGGACTCTGAGACAGGCACGAGTGATTTTGAATTCAACACTTTTCCTACGGACTAAAGAAAGAAACGATTTCATAGATAGTTTATGAGACTTCTTTCGATAATTTATCTTTATGCATATGGGCGAATTGGCTTCCACACAAATCCTTGAAAAAGTAGTTACATATTACAAGTATGTGGGTGTGTTTGTCTTATCGAAGCGGTCCATTCTTATTTCTTCTTCCAGATTCATGCTTTAATTCATTATTAACTTTTCTTCAAAATCAACTGCTCAAGCTTATTTTAAAAAGACTTTTTCTTTTTTGCTTAGAATCGGTGCTTTTGTTCCTCCTTTCGCTACCCCGTGATTGTGTTTAACGTTTGTGTTCCGTACTTCATATGTTCGTGTGAAATAAGACGCACGTGCATTTTAAGTCAAAATCTGATCGAAAGAATTGAACATCTCAATTATATAGTACATAATTAGTATTGTAAGATTCTTATTAAAACATTCTCTAATAATAGAAATTCTATATTAAATATTATCTATATATGGTGTGATTTTTTCCGGGATATGGTGTAATTTTGTACTATTAAAGAAGCGTGCAGCGGTGCACGGATTATTCATCGGAATGGAGGGTGTACCGCATCACCCCCTGGGCAGGTCCACCGCCGCATGCAGTACATCGCCCCTTTGAGCCCCACACCGCCGCCGAGTTTGATCTCCCCTGACCCATCTACCCCGCTGGCTCCAGCCGGCCGTCTCTCGATCCACTCCGCCACCACCACCGCCACCTCCACTCCGTCACCCTCTCCAGCCACACGTCGTCGCCGAGTTTCATCTCCTCCGACCCCATCCACCTCGACGCTTTCCACTCCGTTGCGGCCACGCTGGCGCCGAGTTTTCCCAACTGCGCTGGGCCATCCCCTGCAGCCTAACATCTCCGTCACCGCCTGACTGTCCCATCAGCCGCACTCTGCCCACGCCAATCGGTGGTAATTTGATAACAGCACCTCTGCTCTGTGGATTCTATGCATTTAGATTAGACACAATAAAATGCACACCTCTGTTATGTAGTATATGTGTAGTTGCTCTGTATACCGGCAATTTAGCAGCAAATTATGTTTACATATATGGATGCTGTGCATATATAGAGAAAATTTCGACGATTTCAGGATTTCAAGTCTTTTATGTCTTCAGACCCCAGGTCCTTTGGAAGCAAGGTCAAGGTCCACGTCAGTTGCCATCTTAGTCCATTGCTGGAGAATATCTCTGTCAACCATTCAAATTGCTATGTATGATGCTTGTTAGGGTATGCCTGTATCCTTGTCATCACTTCCAAGTTTGGGAAGGTTTGGGAAAATAATTTATGCTCATGAAATGATTCATGTAATGATAATATGTTGGTACTTCTTGCATGAACATTGTTAAACTTTAAATACATATCTTCATTTTGTAAAAAAAAACATGGATCAGATTAGTTCATGCCAGTATGCCACAACTAGGCTACAATGGAAGACATCCGTAAAGCAATTGATCGAAACACCCCTTGGATACAACACTTAAGTGACAGTGAATTGGGTTGGTTGTCACTAAAATTGTACCATTTCCTAGGACAATAAGCTAGGGGACAATGCACTGGGAAAGGCCGAAGGATAGAACTTCAGATAGAGCTGCCTATCTTCCGACCAACAGTACTGTGCCAGCAAAGGTATGGGATCAAAAGATCAAATAGCTAGCTGTATGATCTTGTCACTCTTCACTGTATTCTTCTTTGCTTCTGAATGCAGTTGTAGGCATCAGTTTCACTATTTTTCTTCCCTCGAGATGGATGCCCTACCTGCGTCAGAACTACATGCTAGGGACTGGTCAGAGATCCCCCTCCCCGCGCTCACTTTGCTCTTCACCAAGCTCAGCGCTGTGGATATTCTCATGGGTGCAGGCCTCGTGTGCCAGTCATGGCTGGAGGCAGCAAAATCGCCGTGTCTTTGGCGCGAAGTTGACATGTCTCACTCTCACAAGCCGTGCTACAAGCTGTTGGTGGAGGAGTGTGCAATGGCCAAGGTGGCCGTAGACCGCTCTAGTGGGCAGCTGAAGGCATTCACTGGTGAGGGATTTGTCACGGATGATCTCCTTAAGTATATCGGGGAAAGGTAAACGCTGCACGCACTTGATTTTACTTGCAACTGCCTTCGTCAGTAGCCCAGAGTAGAGCGATAATTAAATTTGGATCTTTGCAGATCGCCTTCTCTGAAGTGCCTTGGATTGATATCATGCATCGACGTCTCCATCGAAGGATTCACCGAGCTGCTAGCCAGGTCCCTTCTGCTAGAAGACCTCACGGTAATGGGCTGTGATAACATCGACGACATTGCTTGCCCGGTCGCCGCAGAGGCATGCCCGCAGCTCAAGCGCCTTGTCCTGTACAAACGGAAACGGAGTTCTTCCCATTCTCCACGGTCCTTTACCATGGGCGTGTGGACCTGCCGGAGATATGTAATGAGCGAGTACGAGCAAAGAATCGAGACCATGCGCGAGCTGCGGGAGCTTACACTCGTCGGGAGCGACATCGATGCGCAGGAACTGGATGCCGTCGTCGACGGCTGTCCTCACCTGGAGCATCTCTGTTTGATTGACTGCCGTAACCTCGAAGTCCCCGACGCCCTGCGAGCAAAGTGTGCCAGGATCAAGAAGCTGGAGCTCTGTTCCTATGAAGATAATGATACATGCGCTGATGCTTTCACCTTTCAGGCCACTGAAATTCATCATAATTTAGTTTATTGGGGATCTGAGGTCCGAATGTGATGCGATTTGTCTATGGATGCTACTATCTATCTATATAATTGTTCTTAATAGCTTTCTTCTTCTTTTCTAAATTACAATTGCCGTCCTCCTCCTGCCTTTGTTAATTATCATAGTACATTGGTGAAGATAGTTGTGATTTGTCATTACAAAAGGTGAATTTATGCTGTACTTCCTCCGTTTTAAAATAAATGTTGGGATATATCTACACATTAAAATGCATCTAGATACGTCCATGCATACACAAAGCTGTGACACTTATTTTGGAACGGAGCTAATACACATTATAGAAAGACTGAGAAAATTATCTAGGCGGCCTGGTTGGTACTCAGCATGAAGCCTCTGCCTTGATTTGGGCCTAGAATGTCCCCTAAGAAGCCGATGTGTTTCTCCAGCACCCAGTGGAATATGGCCGATGGGCACCCTACTCTTAATTGCTTGGTTCAACGTTTAATCCCGCCAACCATGCATGTTGCCAATCATGTAGTTTCGCGAAAATTGCTTTTTAAACGCTCAACTTTTTCTTGATCTGTGTGCCGCTCGAACCTCCTCTACCTTTTCCCCGCAAGTAGCAGTGTTGCTCCTGCCGCCGAAATATTTGCACATTTTCCACACTTCAACTTTTTTTTATTACTTCATATTTTCCCTATAACCACAATATCCATGATGTGGCAGATATGCAAAGTGCCAAAGTGCACTAAAGAGAAAGAAGGGGCTAAAATACGCAGCTTAGGTTCAGGGCTAGGCCCAAACTTTTGCATGTAGAGGATGCACATATGTGCATGTGGCATTTTCATACCCAAATTCGAAAGTATGTGTCATAGGTAAAAATGACAAGTTTTGAATGAACAACCTGAAGGAAACTTCCCCCCCAACATGTCTGGGGGTCGATACGCTATATAACTTAATCCCGGACTAAGTAATATCGAGTTCAAAAGTACCTATGTCCAGAAAAAATCCTTTAAAGAAGTCTTCGACTTGCCCACCAGAGCATGTTTTGAAAATCAATGTTGGCGCTGCTTACATCGAGGACGGAGGGTGTGGAGTGTTGGTGTTGTGGTGGTAAATTCATCCCTAGACAATATAAAGCGGTTTATTTTGTGACGGATGTGATGATGGCTAAAGCATACGCTATGCGAGAGGGATTGTGTTTAGCACAACACATGGGTTGCCATCGTTTGATCATTCAATCAGATAATGCCCTAGTCGTGAGACTATGAGAGAAGGGGGCTTTTCATCAACCGCTGCAGCAGCTATCTTCCATAACTACAACATCTTGACCTCGGGTTTCATAGAGGTTACTTATGAGCATTGTTTAAGGGGAGCTAATTCGTTGGCACATGAGCTTGCTAAAAATTATTTCCAGTTATCTAGTTCTTGTACTTGGAATGATGATCCTCCTAACTTTATTTTACTTTTCTTCATAAACGATGTTGGATAATGAATAGATAGCCGAAAAGCATTCCCTGAAAATATGCAAAGTGCAAAAAAAAAAGTGTGGCAAAGGTGCAATTCCCACACACTTTATTTCTGCTAAGTGGACACCCGTGGGCAGGCGAACAAAAATCACGGACACCCGCGGCGCGGCCGCTACTACAGCCGCCACGCCGCTTCGAGACTCTGCGGCGTTGGCGACGGGCGCCATGGCCGGAAGAAATCCGCACCCTCCGCTCGCCCCCTCCGCATCGAGGCTCCGTGGCCCTGACGCTGATCTCCGTCACTCAGCCTCCGCTGCCCCCCTCCGCTCCTCTTCTCCGGCCGCGTTCACCCCGCCCCTCGAGTGGTTCGGCGAGATCTGTGGGGAGCAGCCGGCGTTCGGCGAGGTCCTTGGGGATCCGCACACGTCCGGCGAGGTGGGTGGGGGGCCGCAGATGTCCGGCCAGGTCCATGGGGAGTTGCAGGGCGGCAGCGAGCTCCAGCCGAAAAAGAGTCGCAAGAAGGTACATCGATCTAGTTTTTCATCCAACAGCGATGCCCTGCTCAAATTCCAGTCTTAAACTAGTGATGCATTCCGGTCTTAGTCTCCTGAATTTTGTTGATTCTTGGCATCGCCAACTTAATCTCCGAGCACATAAATCTCGGTTTATTTTTTAAGCATGCTCCTGTGCAAAACTTAGATACATAAATAATCTGATGATTACATTTCAAAGGAATGTGATTGAATAGTTTGTTTCATTTTCTCTAATTCAACTTGATAGACAATGTCTTGGCTGGTATTTGGATCCTGCGCCAATAGCCCATTTCATACTCTGCCCCTAAATGATTTAACTATGTTATCATGTTGTTCTTTTTCTGCTATGTTTCTCACATGTGGGGTGTCTTCAGAGCTTCCAGTTCTTTCAGTAGAGGGTGTGTGTAAACTCTGAAAGTATTCTGCACTGGTATCAATGTCGTAACTTAACAATAAGACAGAATGTTACTGCTATTGGAGCCCCCATTTATTCTGTGCTGTCCAGTCCTGCATTATCGGAACCCCCATTTTTGGTTGGTGATGTCAAATATACAACTTCCCTTTGTTAAGTGCATTATTGGCAGAACATGCTCCCCCCGGTTAGAAGCAGCGAAGAGAAACAAAGATAGCTGTTCAGTATATGATATGATATTTTGTGTGCCTCAAAGATGTCACGCATCCCTAATATGAACTTTAATTGTCTTTTTGGTGTGTTGTTGTTGTGGATTTGATCTTACTTTGTCTCAAATTCCCTGTCTGCAGGTTACAATCACACAATCAGAAAAAGTATCTCCAACTGCAGGGAGCAAAAGACCACTTTCAGAGGCTAGTGGCAGCTTAAGTGCAAGCAAGTCTGCCAAGGTTATGAATGCCAAGGTGAGCTTGTGTTCTTCTTATACTAGATAAGACCATGAGTGATTTATGAAAGATTGATTATGCTTGTACTGACAATGTGATGCTAATGTAGTCTTCTTGTCGTAAATGCAGGTTGTCATGACTCAATTGGAAAACAGTTCTAAAACCGTAGGAAGAAAATTGGCTCCAATCGTCTCCAGATCTCCTATGACGATGGCAAGAAAAAGGGCGCACTCACATGCAAGTTCTCCAAATTTAGCCGGGACTTCGAAGACCCCTTCTTTACATGATCTATCAGCGGCTGCTACAAGTGGTACTCCAACTTCTATGCATGATCTATCACATGATGCCACAAACGGTACTCCAACTTCTATGCATGATCTATCACTCGCTGCTACAAGTGGTACTCCAACTTCTATGCATGATCTATCACTCGCTGCTACAAGTGGTACTCCAACTTCTATGCATGATCTATCTCCTGATGCTACAAATGGCAAGTTTTAACCTCTATCTACTGTTCTCAAATACGAGCACTAATACTATGAAGATGACCATTTGAAACTTCCATACTTGTAGGCTCCACACGCAAATCACGCAGGCTTACCTCTACCATTTGGAAGGATGCTGAGCCAATATATGTTGGTAGGTTCTTAATGCAAGGCCGATGCAAGTATTGCGGCAATGTATTTCCAGCATCTAGGGCCACAGGTACCAGTCAACTTGGTAGGCACTTGAAGGTATGTGAGGTGAAAAATTCAATGGATGGGGTGATGAAGCAAATTAAAACTTCTGTTGAAATAGTCCCTGATTGGGAATTTGATCAAGAAGCTGTAAGGAGTGAATTATCACCTGCTGCTTCAAATGGTACTCCAACTTCTATGCATGATCTATCACCTGATGGTACAGATGGTACTCCAACTTCTATGCATGATTTATCACCCGCTGCTACAAGTTGTACTCCAACTTCTATGCATGATCTATCACCTGATCCTACAAATGGTACTCCAACTTCTATGCATGATCTACCACCCACTGCTACAAATGGTAAGTTTTAACTTCTATCAACTGTTCTCAAATACGAGCACTAATACTATGAAGATGACCATATTTGAAACTTTCATACTTGTAGGCTCCAAACGCAAACAACGCAAGCTTACCTCTATCATTTGGAAGGATGCTGAGCCAATATATATTGATGGGGTATTGATGCAAGGCCGATGCAATTATTGCAACAACGTATTTCCAGCCTCTAGGGTCTCAGGTACCAGTCAACTTGGTAGACACTTAAAGGTATGTGAGGTGAAAAATTCAATGGATGGGGTGATTCAGCAAATAAAAACTTCTGATGAAATAGACCCTGATTGGAAATTTGATCAAGAAGCTGCAAGGAGTGAACTTGTTAAGTTAATTGTCTTGCATGGGCTGCCCTTCTCATTCGTCGAGTATTCTGGTTTTAGAAAGTTTTGTGCATCATTGAATCCCTGGTTCAAGTCCGTCAATAGAGTAACTATCCAAAATGATTGCATGGACGCTTACCATCAATACAAAAATGCCTATGAAAGTTTCTTCAAGAATTGCAATTATAGAGTATCTCTAAGTATTGATATGTGGACTTCGAACCAAAATCTTGAATACCTTTGTATCACATGCCACTGGATTGATAGTAAATGGAAAGTTAGGCACAAAATCATAAGGTTTTGCCTAGTTGAAACACCCCACGATGCATGGAATATGTTTGGTGTGGTACTAAATAGCCTTCGTGATTGGAACATTGAGAACAAGCTATTTAGCTTCACAACAGGTAATGCAGAAGTTAACACCAAAATGGTTAGCCATCTCAGAAAAAATCTTGTTGATCGAAACCTTATCCATCATGAAGGGAAACTGTTACACATTCGCTGTGCGGCTCATGTGCTAAATTTAGTAGTGCAAGATGGATTGAGAACCATGAAGTCTGTTGTGGACAACATTAGAGAGAGTGTAAAATACATCAGAAGTTCTCAGTTTAGAAAAGAACAATTTGCCAAAATGGTTGCAAAAGTTGGAATAAAATGTAAACACCAGCCTTCACTAGATGTGTCTACAAGATGGAACTCCACATTCCTGATGCTCCAGTCCACATTACCATTCAGAAAAGTCTTTGAGACCTTAGAGGAACAAGAACCAAATTATACATTTGGTCCTTCAGATGAGGAATGGAAAATGGTTGAAGAGATTTGTCAGCTTCTAAAGGTATTCTGCCATGCCACCGATGTTATTTCAGGCTCAAATTACCCAACCTCTAATCTCTATTTCCTCGAGATTTGGAGTGTGAAACTTGTTCTAGATGAACAAGCAAAGAGCGACAATGGTACAATCAGAATCATGGTGAATGAAATGAAGAAGAAATTTCATATGTACTTCATGGAGTCATACCTGACAAACTGCATACCGGTGATACTCGATCCAAGGTTTAAAATGCAACATGTTGAGTTCCGATTGAAACAATATTTTGGAGTTGATGCGGATAAACATATCCAAGAAGTGAGGACAGCTATTGAAGTCCTGTTTACCGAATATGCAGCTGAATTTGAAGATAATGTCAATATCTTGTCACAAGAACGAAATGGCCAGGAAGTTGCTTTGGCTGATAGTGCCCTTTCAGATTGGGATGAACATGTAAAGCTTAAGAAAGCTAAAAACCGTGATGAGCTGCAAAGGTACCTTGATGAAGACTTCCATCCTCGTACACCAGATTTTGACATCTTAAAATGGTGGGCTGTGAACTCTGCAAGGTACCCAACACTTGGCAACATTGCCCGTGATGTGCTACCTGTTCCAGCTTCAGCTATTGCCTCTGAATCTGCGTTTAGCACGTGTCGGAGAGTTATTGCAGATCACAGAAGTAGCCTAGCAGCTGAAACAGTTGAGGCATTAATGTGTTTTGGAGACTGGATTAGACCTAGCGGTAAGTACCTTTTCCAGCATCTACTCTATTTCATAAATTTGTATCACGTAGCATATTTTGACTTGTAATTGTTGCAGGATCTTCTTCCAAAGCAAGCACACCTCATGTGATGCCATCTACCGTTGATGAGGTGAGTGAGCTATTGACAATTTCGAAAAATGGTTATGGGAATATTGATTGTTCTTGTATATAGCTAGTAGTTTCAATCTTGTTTGACATGGTGAGATTCCATGTTTCCAGCTAGTTTAACCTGCCACACGTGAGAAGGTTCATTTCCTGCCACATTTGTGATGCCTGTGATTTAGTAGGCAACTTGACATTGCACTAGTATAAGAAGATTTAGTAGCAAACGATAGATGGTCTGTACACGTATAAGAAGACAAGACCATGGTTAGCTTGTACTGACCATGCACTTGTTATACACTTGCATAGTAGAGGAGCGAAGAATTTGTTAGACACTTGCATATGAAAGTGAGCAACATAGTCAATTTTATAGATCAACAAGTGGATTGTATTCTTGGCTGTGCTCTAATTTTTTACCTATGTGCATGAAACAGGAAATGACACTTCTGAAAGCTCAGGCTGGTGAGAAGAACTGGAGTGAAGAATAACATGGTTAATACTCTGATACCTGAAACCTTTTAACTAGTGTCATGGTCTGCTAATGAAGTCTGAAATCTTTTGTTTAGAAATGCAAGACGATGTCCTGCTCCAAAGCTTGCTGAAATGTTGTCATTTGTATGCAAATAGCCAATCAGTAGCATCTCTTATTTAGTAATGTTGTTCACACATATCCACTTCTTTAGCATATCCCTTTTGTGACATCAAGAACTCTTGTCTACTTGTGCTTTACATGAAATATTGGTCATTTGTGTTTTCAAATGTTGATATAAGTATTTATGGTGAGGGGAAATAGTATACTTTCACATCCTGATATTGTGTGCATGCATGGCTTTAAAATCATCTACAATGTATTCATTGTGAAGCTTACCTCTTTTGCACTTGCTAATTGGCAGGCCATTATCACTTTATTGGTCCTTCCAAGCATGCAGCCTGTGGTCAAATTTGTGCTGTTGCTCATGTCTCATCTTCCAAGCTGCAGCATGTTATTAGTTATCACTAACAGAAGGCAATGGAGCTAACACTCTTGATGAAGCTAGTGTACTTATATGATTAATCTAGCTACTCTTTCCTATGTATTAGTGTGTTGAAACTAGCTGTTGCTCTTTCATGTGGGTTTAAGTGGGCAGGCTGACACTGCTTAGCATATGAATCTGGTAGTTGTCGTGTATGTGGCATTCCCAAACGTTGAACTGTCAGATGCTTAACAGTGTACTCTCCATGTGTACTAGTTCATGTAATGTAGCTGGCCAAACATGTGCCTCTAGTATTGCTTTGCAGTATTTATTTGATGGATATAAGTGGGCAGATGAACTCTGCTTAAACAAAAGAATATGAGCTCAAGCGGCGGTCTTGTGCTAGTCAGGCGAACGGAAGTGGTCAGCTAGTGGACACCCACGGCATGCCCACTTACAGGCTGACAGCTGCTACCTCTGTTTCCCCGTATCTAGACAAAGGTGGGACACTTATTTTGAAAGTGGAGGGAGTAGCTACGAAAAACTAGCGACAACAGTGAAATTCTGGGGACTTTGTGTGGTTGCGCTCCTTATGTGTCAACAACCCCGCAGCAAGCTGTTGAACTAAATTACTTACTGCTATTGCAATTGCAATTCATTATCTGGAACTGACAGTATTACATTGCATCATGTTGGTAGATACTATGTTATTTGATCATCAGTTAATTACTTTTATGCTTCCTGCTGGCTCTTATATCTGATAACTGTTGCTGACCCACCAGTGGGATGTCCCTATGAGACGTGGACTGTTTTTTTTTGTACCAGATGCCGAAGCAAACTTGAGGATCCCATTAGGGCATGACGATGGCGAAGATTGGCTTGCATGGTGCAAGGAAAAATCTGGCTCTCTCAGGCTCAGTCAGAACAGCCTATCAAAGCGCTTGTCTTGAAAACTTGAAACCATGATGAGAGTCTCAATGGTGGAGCGAGTTACTTTTCTATGAGAATGAAGATACGGGAAGAAGTTCTGGAAGCGTGGCGTTGTCTAAGTGCCGTGTATTTCAGCGATGTGTTCTTCGGGAAATATTATCAGGTAAGTCTGAATCTCTGCAGCATGCGCTCATTGAATGTAGTCATCGCGAATATTGCTTTGGATGACGGAAAAGAAGATTGTAAAGTTAAGTTGCCTCGAATTCATCCTAAAACATGGCGCCGGCAGCTGGACATTTTATGCCACCTGATAGAGAAAGATTGCTGATTATCATAGCGATGTATAGAGAAAGATTGTTGATTATCACAGCGATGTATTCAATGTGGACTTCATGAGATATTGTGATGTGACCCATGAGGAGAACGGTTTTGAACCATGGAGTTTGTAAGGGTGTGTTCGTTTTTGGGATCAAGTGGAATGGAATGCCGTTCCATGTTTTTGGGATCAAGTGGAATGGAATGCCGTTCCATTCCATTCCACTTGATCCTTGCGTTCGGTTGCTCTGGCAGGGAGAGAATGGAACTACAAAAAAATTTCATCAATTAGAGCCTAATCAATCTAATTAAAGCCTTGTTTCCACACATGGAGCTGGGGAGCGCGGCGGCGACCTCACGTGCGGGTGGCGCTCTGGTGGCCGGCTGGCGGAGTCGAGCGGCGCCGGCGTGCTCGGGGCCGGAGCTGGGGTGGACTCCGCGCCTCGGGGCCGGAGCTGGGGCGGCCTCCGGTCCGTGCCTGCAGTCCGGTCGGAGGGGAATGGGGGTGGGGCGGTGAGGGCGGCGAGCTCGAGGGGGGGGGATTGGGGCGGCGGCGAGCTCGGGGGAGGTTGGGGCGGCGGCGAGCTCGGGGGAGGTTGGGACGGGCGCATGACGGTGGTTAGCGAGCCAGTTAGCGCGTGGTTAGGAAGCCGTTCCACCTCGTCCGGCCGATTCGGCCGGACGGGTGCATTCCGAATCTGCACAGAATATTCGTTTTTTAGGAACCGTTCCATTCCACCTGATCCCGAAACCGAACGCGAGAATGCTTCGTAAGAATGGAATGGTTCCATTCCATTCCACTGGATCCCAAAAACGAACACACCCTAAGAGAACCATGAGAAAATTTCACGAGTTATGAAAAAAAGAACTAACTACTGCATAACTTCGCAATGCTTCAATAGCATATGGACCTGATAGCTGTTGATCAAAAGCTATTTCGACATACGAATAGAAAATCTATTTTTGTGGGCATCCTATACAACTTTTTTCTTTTCCCGTAAGAAATAACATCTGACGATAGCATCGACATGTTTTTAGCATCGGACGAACTGTGTTAGACCCTTTGTTGTCCACATACCGACAGTACTAAGGACGATGTGGTCTGTTTGTCCTATCTTTCATGCGTTCAAAAGATCTGCCTAGTGGTTCCTACATACAGCGCATGTAAAAGCACAAAACGTTTCACCACCGGCAAATGCAAAACCTATCATGTACTCGTACCAGTCTACCAGTACCAGACAAGGGAGCTAACGTCTTCCGTCACTACTGTTTCAGGAACACTGGGTAGGGTAAACGAACACCAGACAAGCACCACTGTTTGTAAATTAGTGCACAATGACAGTCTCAACGAAATAAGATTTCTTATACACCTAGCTGACACTACCCGGAGTTTGATGATGGGGATAACAGACTCCAAAATAGACGCACTTAACATATGACAACACAACATAGTAAGTTTTAACAAATTTTGTTCCCAACATCCAGGAAGTAGGATCTCCTAGCCATGGTTGAAGGACTGGTACACCGGAACCTGCAACACGAAGAACACACTCAATCCCTCGTCAAGATGACATAAAAAATGCAGTTATGTTTATTAGAAATGAAGAGATTTTGCATAATAATTGAGACCCTTGTTGCTTTTTGGTGAATATGTTTCGAAAGCCCAATAGGCAATAACCAATGTACCATAACATGAGCAATTGTTGTGGCAAGCAATTATAACGGAATCAAATGTGATCATGAATAAAACATTACACTGAGAAGAGCCTTTCAGTGGATAGAGCATTATTATTGCCAGGGATAAAAAAAGAGAAGGGTTGGAGCCAGGAGCAGACAAAATAACTACTCCCTCCGTTCCGTATTAATCGACGCGGAGCTCACCTACATGTGCGTGCATATTGTACTGTGCGGGCGTTGATCTGGCGTCAATTAAATAGGAACCGAGGTAGTACCAAACAAACATTCTTGTTTCTTAACAGGTTGCACGAGAACCTTTCAAGCTTGCAAGGCAACAGCTTTATCAAGCTACCCTTGTTCGCACAAGAGGTTCGTAACTCACAACTACTTTTGCCACTACCACTACCATCTTGGGCATAACAAGCAAGAATGTTGTAAACCATACTCGCCCTTGCTTGTATGCAATGAACCTAACAAACTGCTACCATCCAGATTATTGGTTTATTTTTTTTAGAAGCTACAGTAAAATTTGCTAACTTGCATGAATAGAACCCATATCCAGACAACTGAACCGTGTTATTATCCTTAAATGCTGAAACAAATAATACGCAAGCGAAGCAGAATCCCATAACATGCTTACCTGAGAAATCACATGGCCAAGATTGTCATAGCAATGGGGATACATCATTGCTGGGGTAGGCCACTGTGGGTAGACAGCAGTTCCAGAAGATCCCATCGATAAATCAGGTTGACCATAATAGACAGAAGGTTGGTTTCTCGGCATGCTAGGAGACTGCATATAACCAACACCATACTGCATAAACTGAGGCACAGCAAAACTGAAGGCGCCTGGGCTCACACTGAAGTCCGGCACGGGGGGCCTAACATACCTGCAGATGCGAACAAGTTAATGGTTTGTAATCTCAACACTAAGACCCCGTGGTGCAAAAACAAAGCAAGTGGATATGCTAACCTTTTGTAGTTCCGATCATAGTCAGGATCAATGCGATCTTTTTCAGCATCCTTAAAAACAGCAACCCTGGAACGGCTGTTCAATGTGCAGCCCTTGTTCTCATATACAGAGGGCTCAACATTCATCAGTTCATTTCTGCCAATGGACAAAGCTCCAAAATCACTTGGGCCTTCAACATCTGCTGGAATGGAACCATTGAAAATGCGTGCTCGTGCCTTATTGTAATCATCTATCCTCTCTTCAACAGTTTTCACTGCACCATTATTGGTTCCAGCACCGCCTGCACCATTTTGGGAAGCTTTGGGCCTTTGACAAATGACAAACTTAAGTTTTTCTGCTGCCTCAATATCATTTCTTGCTTGCTTAATGGGAACTTCTGATAAAGCAATAGCTGGATATTTGCTTTCAGGTGTTTTTCTCGCAACTATCCTGCTAACAGGACCATCTACTAAGCTATCTGCTACTGTAACTAAACCATAATGTTGTGCAACACGATGAGCAGCACAGCGATGATAAGAATTTGGAAACTGCTGGAATTCAAATTCATGCAGTTGATGATTCTGCATAAATTTCTGTATATCCAATTCCATCCGCAAAACTGTTGTAAAAAAGAACAAAAAATGATTACACAGAAATGCAAGATTAAAAAAGAGTTATGCAATGCACAAATTAATATACAAAAACAATGCCAGATTAAATGGACAAATAACAATACAGTATAGCTTAACTGGTAGAAATAAATACACAATACTTGTAATATCCAGCAATATGCTAACTGACTTCATAAACCAAAATCAGATAACTTCAATATATTCAAAATCTATTGCAGTTGAACTGTAACAATGGTTAGAGCACCAATAATAAGATATTTCTCGTTTAAGGATTCAAGCAGTCAGTTAACCCAGTACATGCAAGTACCACTTGGGAATGTAAGAGAACTGAGGGAACTGTAAAAAGAAGTTAAAAGAGTCGTACTCGAATTCAGGTAGACTTCTGTGCCTGGTGCACAGATATATGTTATATGTTACATAGCACTAACATGATATTTTGTGAGATATTAATGTGCAAACTGTAAAGCGCTGTTACAGATGCAACTGTGCATGCCTAGACACTTGATTTCAGACACTGCACAATCCGTGCAGGTGCAGAGCCTTAGGTGAGGCGTACGGAACTGCAACGGAACTGCAGATTTCTGCTTAAGGTGGGAGGCGCCAAGGTGCACTCCTCACAGCCAAAGGCAGATTAGGACAGCGATTGGAAATGAAAAACAAACATAAAGAGGTGCTAGGCATAAAGAGAAGGCTTAAACTTTGATTGAATGGTGCCAATGGTCCACAGAAAATTGAAAATTCTATCACCCGCAGAAAATTGAAAATTCTATCACCCACGGATAATTAGGAAAAAAAGAAGGGAAAGGGGGCAGGTATAGTTATGAATCAGGCAGTTGCAGGAGAGTTCAGCTGCAAGTGAGCAGAGCTCATCCCCATTACCTCGTTCAGATGCTAAGAATTCCGGATTAAGATCACTAATCACCATCGTCCCTGCCAGAAGCCTTATCCTAATTACAGCAGCGACTTGTGCAATAATAGGTATCGCAGCATTGCCTGTACACCTAACAGGGTACAGCTGGTGTATCAATTCACAGGAATGCCCTGATTGGTACTATAACTCCTTGCTGGTCCAAACCATGAACATGGAAGTACCGAAATAACATCCGCTTGTGGAATTCAGCATAAAACATGTAATGCAAATTCGTAACTGGCATTCGGGCGGAGAAAAGTGGACGCTCGGATTGTCCAAGGATAAAGAACAGTTAGAGTAAGTAGGCACAGGGCATTTCAATTTCTAGTGACATATGGGAAACGATAAGCACGCATATGCCCATCATTAGCAGAAATAGTCACATACTCACATATACATGACTAGTATCAACCATAGCAGAACTACTGTCTGTTATCTAGCTCATATGAGTGTACAACAGCATTGCCAGCAAAAGGGAAGGTGTGCAAGCCAGCATGGTTTCTAGTGTGGCATATTGGCAGAATTCGATTGGTTTGGACCTAGGTACAGCACATCGATTGCATCACCTGTCTCCGAGCTACCTCGAGCATGAGAGGAACGCAGTCCCCCAATTCTAAAGCAACCCTAGAGGCTAGAATAGCAGGAAACGAAGCCCTAGAAGCTAAACACGAGCCGGAATCTAAATCGTAGCCTGTACATCCACACGAACCCTCCGCGAACGACACATCCTCACACAAATCGAGCCGTAGCATGGAACCCTACCTACGCGGCGGTGACGGATATGTAGAGGGGGAATTGGGGAAGAGATAAGGTTGAGGCCGGCACGTACCCATGAGGCGGTGGCGGGGGTTCTCGAGCGCCTCGACGAGGAAGCGGTCCACGAGGGAGGCCACCCTGTCGTCGGCCTCCGCCGTCCGGCCCTCGTCGGCGGGGGCGGGTGCGGCGGCGGCTGGAGGCGAGGACGGCGGCGGCGGGAGGACGGCGGCGGCGGAGGAGCTCATCGTGCCGACGCGAGGGGCGGCGGTAGGGGTAGGCGGGGGCGGAGAGAGGGAAGCTGCGGGCTCCCTTCCCCTCCCGCTCTCCTTCCCGATCCCGAAGTGGCTGCGCTGCGCTGCGGAGAAGGCGAAGCGGAAGAGGAGAAGAGGTTCCCAACGCGACCACGGCTCCGGATTTTTCTAACGCCGCGTCCGCGTGGGTCCCATTCAGCGTGCCCGGCTGGATGCCTGGATCGGGGTCGGGTCGGGTCGGGTCGGGATTGTGGTTGTGGACGTTGATTATTTTCGACCGTCCGTGTAGTGTAGGAGCTAGCTGCCACACGGTGCACCGTCCGGCCAACAAACTGGACATGGCAGTCCACTGATTTTAGAACGACTTCTCATTTTTTATGTTTAGAAGAAAAGTGATAGTACCTTTTTTACTTTAAAACTACGGAGTACATGTTTCTATTCAAAATGTCAAATGTGATATTTAGGTTCGAAGAGATGGCGTCACAACAGTAAAAAAAAACAAATCCCTTAATTTTTGTTAAGTAATCCAAAAAATATATTGGCAAGATTCAGGCAAGTCCTGTAAGAAAACATGTTTTAGATGCGATGAAAATGATTTAGTTGACATCCCTTAATGTTTTCTGGTGACACATGTTGTCTTTCCTATGTAAAATGTGCCTATCATCCCTTCCCGCTGGGCAACTTAAGTGAGTTAATTTTAGCATCGTGAAGATAAGATCACCACTAATTCCAGTACTTGGTAAGGAAAAACATTACAACGACTTGCTAAGTACTCCTCTTGTCACCCAACAATGTGTGTACAAGAGCATCAACAAGATAAGGCGAGTTGTCCGATGGATAGATGTGGTCAATCTGGTGGACAATGATTCTGGTAAAATGTAAAGCCAATAGTAAGTTGTATGTATGCCTACTCATCTTGGTGGACTTCGGTACGAGTGGCCTATAAAAATTTGTGGCGGTCTTACACTTGTGTTTGGTCATGGTTTTAGTGGACGAGCCCATAAACCCTAGGCATTGTTGGGCGGCCCTTGCAATGAGGCGTGCACAACACTCCTCTATGTGTCGAGAATAGTCATGGCTGGAAACTACGAGGGAGCTGTTGTCTAGGATTTGGAATTGGACGCATTAACTTCGACCGATGGATATCATCACACCTAGGGCTTTATCAATGGGTATTGATGTCTACGTTCCCCTCCTTTCCTGTAGACAGTGTTGGGCCTCCAAGTGCAGAGGTTTGTAGAACAGAAGTTTTCCCTTAAGTGGATCACCCAAGGTTTATCGAACTCGGGAGGAAGAGGTCGAAGATATCCCTCTCATGCAACCCCGCAACCACAAAGCAAGAAGTCTCTTGTGTCCCCAACACACCAAATAGGTGCACTAGTTCGGCGAAGAGATAGTGAAATACAGGTGGTATAAATAAGTATGAGTACTTACTGGCGTGCATTGATGGTAGTAATATTGTAGGAAGTAAACAAGCAGTAATAGCAGTATTTAGGAACAAGGCCTAGGGATTACACTTTCACTAGTGGACACTCTCAACATTGATCACATAACAGAATAGATAAATGCATACTCTACACTTTTGTTGGATGATGAACACATTGCGTAGGATTACACGAACCCTCAATGCCGGAGTTAACAAGCTCCACAATAATGCTCATATTTTAGTAACCTTTAGTGTAAGATAGATCAAAACGACTAAACCAAGTACTAGCATAGCATGCACACTGTCACCTTCATGCATATGTAGGAGGAATAGATCACATCAATATTATCATAGCAATAGTTAACTTCGCAATCTACAAGAGATCATGATCATAGCATAAACCAAGTACTAACACGGTGCACGCACTGTCACCTTTGCACACATGCAGGAGGAATAAAACTACTTTAATAACACATCACTAGAGTAGCACATAGATAGTAGTGATACAAAACTCATATGAATCTCAATCATGTAAGGCAGCTCATGAGATCATTGTATTGAAGTACATAGGAGAGATTAACCACATAGCTACCGGTACAGACCCGAGCCTCGATGAAGAACTACTCCCTCCTCATGGGAGCAGCAGTGGTGATGAAGATGGCGGTGGAGATGGCAGCGGTGTCGATGGAGAAGCCGGGGCACTTCCCCGCTCGGCAGGGTGCGGAACAGAGACTCCTGTCCCCGATCTTGGCTTCGCGATGACGGCGGCTCTGGAACTTTTCTCGTATCGTGGCTTCCTCCGTAAGGGTTTTCGATGCGGGGCTTTATATAGCGAAGAGGCGGCGTCGGAGGTCGAAGAGGCGGCCGGGGTAAGGCGGCGCGGGCCAACCCTAGGCCGCGCGGCCACCTCTGGCTGTGGCCCCCTCTGGTCCTTCCGGGTGTTCGGAAGCTTCGTGGAAAAATAGGAACCTGGGCGTTGATTTCGTCCAATTCCGAGAATATTTCGTTACTAGGATTTGAAACCAAAAACAGCAGAAAACAGGACTTCGGCATCTTGTTAATAGGTTAGTTCCGAAAATGCATAAATATGACATATAATGTGCATAAAACATGTAGGTATCATCAATAAAGTAGCATGGAACATAAGAAATTATCGATACGTTGGAGACGTATCGCATCCCCAAGCTTCTCGTCCCAGGTAAAACGATAACAAAGATAATTTCTTAAGTGACATGCCATCATAACCTTGATCATACTATTTGTAAACATATGTAATGAATGCAGCGATCAAAACAATGGTAATGACATGAGTAAACAACTGAATCATAAAGCAAGGACTTTTCATGAATAGTACTTCAAGACAAGCATCAATAAGTCTTGCATAAGAGTTAACTCATAAAGCAATAAATCAAAGTAAAGGTATTGAAGCAACACATAGGAAGATTAAGTTTCAGCGGTTGCTTTCAACTTGTAACATGTATATCTCATGGATATTGTCAACATAAAGTAATATAACAAGTGCAATATGCAAGTATGTAGGAATCAATGCACAGTTCACACAAGTGTTTGCTTCTTGAGGTGGAGAGAGATAGGTGAACTGACTCAACATAAAAGTAAAAGAAAGGTCCTTCAAAGAGGAAAGCATCGATTGCTGTATTTGTGCTAGAGCTTTGGTTTAGAAAACATAAAGAGAGCATAAAAGTAAAATTTTGAAAGGTGTTTGTTGTTGTCAACGAATGGTAGTGGGCACTCTAACTACCTCATCAACCAGACTTTCAAGAGCGGCTCCCATGAAGGACGTTATCTCTACCAGCAAGGTAGATCATCCCTCTTCTCTTTTGTTTATGTACTTTAGTTTAGTTTTTCTTTATTTATGGATGACACTCCTCCCAACCTTTTGCTTACACAAGCCATGGCTAACCGAATCCTCGGGTGCCTTCCAACATTCACATACCATGGAGGAGTGTCTATTTGCAAAATTAAGTTGCTTACTGATGAATCAGAGCAAAACATGTGAAGAGAATTATTAATGCAAGTTAATTAATTGAGGCTGGGAACCTCATTGCCAGCTCTTTTTGCAAAATTATTGGATAAGCGGATGAAGCCACTAGTCCATTAGTGAAAGTCTGTCAAAAGTAAATGACAAGATCGAAAGATAAAACACCACATACTTCCTCATGAGCTATAAAACATTGACACAAATAAGAGGTAATAACTTTTGAATTGTTTAAAGATAGCACTCAAGCAATTTACTTTGGAATGGCGGAGAAATACCATGTAGTAGGTAGGTATGGTGGACACAAATGGCATAGTGGTTGGCTCAAGGATTTTGGATGCATGAGAAGTATTCCCTCTCGATACAAGGTTTAGGCTAGCAAGGTTTATTTGAAACAAACACAAGGATGAACCGGTGCAGCAAAACTCACATAAAAGACATATTGTAAATATTATAAGACTTTACACCGTCTTCCTTGTTGTTCAAACTCAATACTAGAAATTATCTAGACCTTAGAGAGACCAATTATGCAAACCAAATTTTAGCATGCTCTATGTATTTCTTCACTAATAGGTGCAAAGTATATGATGCAAGAGCTTAAACATGAGCACAACAATTGCCAAGTATCACATTATCCAAGACATTTTACCAATTACTACATGTAGCATTTTTCAATTCCAACCATATAACAATTTAACGAAGAAGAAACTTCGCCATGAATATTATGAGCTAAGAACACATGTGTTCATACGAACCAGCGGAGCGTGTCTCTCTCCCACACAAGGATGAACTTATTCAGAGAACTAAGATAACAAAACAAAAACAAAAATAAAAGCACACAGACGCTCCAAGTAAAGTACATAAGATGTGACCGAATAAAAATATAGTTTCACTAGAAGAAACCGATAAGTTGTCGATGAAGAAGGGGATGCCTTGGGCATCCCCAAGCTTAGATGCTTGAGTCTTCTTAAAATATGCAGGGATGAACCACGGGGCATCCCCAAGCTTAGACCTTTCACTCTTCTCGATCACATTATATCACCCTCTTCTATTGATCCTTGAAAACTTCCTTCACACCAAACTTCAAGCAAACTCATTAGAGGGTTAGTGCATAATCAAAAATTCACATGTTCAGAGGTGACACAAACATTCTTTTCACTTCTGGACATTGCATAAAACTTCTGAAAGTTAATGGAACAAAGAAACTCATTCAACTTAACAAAAGCGGCAATGCGAAATAAAAGGCAGAATCTGTCAAAAACAGAACAGTCCGTAAAGACGAATTTTAAGATGGCACCAGACTTGCTCAAATGGAAAAACTCAAAACTAATGAAAGTTGCGTACATATCTGGGGATCACGCTCGTAAATTGGCAGATTTTTTCGAATTTTCTACAGAGAACTGAGCCCAGATTCGTGACAGACAGCAATGCTGTTTCTGCGCAGCGATCCCAAATATAACATCAACTTTGACATAGAAACTTTACTTGGCACAAAAACATGATAAGGAGAGGTTGCTACAGTAGTAAACAACTTCCAAGACACAAATATAAAACAAAGTACTGTAGCAAAATAACACATGGGTTATCTCCCAAGAAGTTCTTTCTTTATAGCCATTAAGATGGGCTTAGCAGTTTTAATGATGCACTCGCAAGAAATAGAAGTTGAAGCAAAAGAGAGCATCAAGAGGCAAATTCAAAACACATTTAAGTCTAACATGCTTCCTATGCAAAGAATCTTATACACAAATGAATTCATGAAGAGCAAAGTGGCAAGCATAAGAGGATAAAACACGAGTAACTTAAAGATTCTCAACATAAAGAGGGGAAACTTAATATTATTAAGATGCATATAACCATATTTCCCTCTCTCATAATAACTTTCAGTAGCATCATTGATGAAATCCACAATATACCCGTCACTTAAAACATTCTTATCATGGTTCATATGCATAGAAGTATCATTAATTTTGACATAAGAAGAGTTATTCTCATTAATAGTAATTGGAGCAAGATTATTATCAAGAATTTGAACATGGTAAACAAGTTGCATATTAAAAGAATTGTTTTTGGCAAGCCCATCATAACTATGACAAGTTTCATAAGGATAATTGTAACATGTGTCATATACATCTCTACAGCAATTATCTAAACCTGAATATGTAATATCATCATTTTCACTAAAAGTAAAAGTCTCAAATATAGGATCTTCAAGCACAGCATCCCCAAGCTTAGGGCTTTCAATATCATCGTTTAAGGGGACATGAATAATGCTATCATCATTACTTTCATAATCAGTACCAAAGAGATTTCCAATATCAAAGGTAGTGTGCTCATTCAAATCATGATCGCTAATGTATGTAAAGGGCATAGGAAGATCATCGTATTCAGATTCATTATCACAATAATCATTAGGAGCAACATACTTACGGTTACCTAGCGTTATCTCATTCACGCGGGGATACGCCGTTACCTCTTTCTTTTTATTCTCCTTCTTCTTCTTCTTCTTCTTCTTCTTCTTCTTCGTTCCCTTCTTCTTCTTCTCTTCTTCCTCTCCTCGCTTCCTTCTTTAGGAGGAAGAGGCTTGAAGGGTGGCTTGTCCGCATAACCTGATTTACTTTTAGAAACAATAGAAGAAACTTGGGAGGATCCCTCCTTTTCATTAATTAATTGAAAACACATAGCGGTCCTATCATATTTTGGCAAGGTGTCATCTTCTAAAATATTCTGTATGTAAGTATTTGTATGGCTATTATCAATGCAATAAGAAAGACAACCATGCAGGACATCATCAATATCAAGATCGTTAATATTTAACAAAGAAATTTTTCTTGATAACTCTTCACACTTCAAAAATAAGGTAAGTTCATCATGCTGATTAGGAGTAATTTCATCATCACAATACAAATTTGCAGCACTCATGGGGTTTGAATTATCATTGGAGGAACATTGAAAATTAAAATGACCAACTCTATGGCAAAGTTCACAAATAAAAGGATAGAGGGCACACACTTTTTCTCCAAGATCATCTAGAGCTCTAGACCACTTTCTAGTTTTTTCATTTCTGTGATGGATACAATATTCATCTTCTATTTGATTAATTCCACAAGGTCTATGTATTCCACAAAAATTAACATGCTTATAGGAAATAGCATTCTTAGGAGTTTGAGCATGCTTATTGCAATTATTAACAACAATGTCATTCTTCATGCAAGCCTCTTTAAAAGGTTCATGATACTTATCAAAATTCTTTTTAGGCAATTCTAAATGAGAAGCAAAGGCTTTATAAAGATTTGCAGCAACTTGAGAGTCAAGACCATAAGTAGCACTCATATTTCGAAATTTATCAGTATTCATAAAAGTTTCAATGCATTTATAATCATAGTTTATACCTGACTCTTTACCTTTGTCATTCTCCCAATCTTCAGCGTTCTCCTTAATCCGATCAAGAAGGTCCCTTTTAAACTCTTCTTTATTGCTCGTGAATGATCCAGAACAAGTAGTATCCAGCAAGGTCTTATCTTGAAAAGAAAGTCTTGCATAGAAATTATCAATGATTATATTACCTGGAAGCTCATGATTGGGGCATTTGAGCATTAAAGTCTTCAATCTCTCCCATGCTTGGGCAATACTCTCTCCATCATGAGGCCAAAAATTATATATATGGTTTCGATCTTTGTGAATTTCACTTGGAGGATAGAACTTGGAATAAAATAGAGGCACAATATCCTTCCAATCAAGAGAGCGCCCGTCCTTCAGCAGTTTATACCAATGCGCCGCTTTACCAGACAGCGACATATCAAATAATTTCTTTCTAACTTCATCCATTGAAATACCACACTTGAATAACCCGCATAATTCATGCAAAAACAGTAAATGATTACTAGGATGGACAGTTCCATCCCCTTCATAGCGGTTATCCATAACACGTTCAATAATTTTCATAGGTATTTTATACGGAATACTTTCAGCAGGTGGATTTAAAATATCAAGCATCATTAAAGTTATCGCATATGGGAGATAAAGCATTATCAGAACAAAATATTTCTTCCAAAGCGGAGGAGCTAAAAAGATTATTTTTAGGTAAACCAGCTTCCCCAAGCTTAGACTTCTTCATAGCATTAGCAGTAATTGCATTCATACTAATAACATTGCTACTATCATGTAAATAAGATTCTATAGGTTTTTTAATTTTTGTATCAAACCATCCATGTCTTAAATCAGGAAATAGAATAAGAAGCTCACTAATTTTTTTGTTGTTTTCCATTATGCCTAACTAGTGAAAAATAAAAACAAGAAACAAAAAGATGTAATTGCAGAGTCTAAAGGAAATAGCTTCGAGCACACACACAATGGCGTCAGAAAGTATTACAACCGAAGTGTGAGTACCTTTCCTCCCCCAACGCGCCAGAAAAGTGCTTGATGTCTACGTTCCCCTCCTTTCCTGTAGACAGTGTTGGGCCTCCAAGTGCGAGGTTTGTAGAACAGCAAGTTTTCCCTTAAGTGGATCACCCAAGGTTTATCGAACTCAGGGAGGAAGAGGTCGAAGATATCCCTCTCATGCAACCCTGCAACCACAAAGCAAGAAGTCTCTTGTGTCCCCAACACACCAAATAGGTGCACTAGTTCGGCGAAGAGATAGTGAAATACAGGTGGTATAAATAAGTATGAGCAGTAGTACGGCGCCAGAAAATAGCTTGCTGGCGTGCAGTTGATGGTAGTAATATTGTAGGAAGTAAACAAGCAGTAGTAACGCAGCAGTATTTAGGAACAAGGCCTAGGGATTACACTTTCACTAGTGGACACTCTCAACATTGATCACATAACAGAATAGATAAATGCATACTCTACACTTTTGTTGGATGATGAACACATTGCGTAGGATTACACGAACCCTCAATGCCGGAGTTAACAAGCTCCACAATAATGCTCATATTTTAGTAACCTTTAGTGTAAGATAGATCAAAACGACTAAACCAAGTACTAGCATAGCATGCACACTGTCACCTTCATGCATATGTAGGAGGAATAGATCACATCAATATTATCATAGCAATAGTTAACTTCGCAATCTACAAGAGATCATGATCATAGCATAAACCAAGTACTAACACGGTGCACGCACTGTCACCTTTGCACACATGCAGGAGGAATAAAACTACTTTAATAACACATCACTAGAGTAGCACATAGATAGTAGTGATACAAAACTCATATGAATCTCAATCATGTAAGGCAGCTCATGAGATCATTGTATTGAAGTACATAGGAGAGAGATTAACCACATAGCTACCGGTACAGCCCGAGCCTCGATGAAGAACTACTCCCTCCTCATGGGAGCAGCGGTGGTGATGAAGATGGCGGTGGAGATGGCAGCGGTGTCGATGGAGAAGCCTTCCGGGGCACTTCCCCGTCCGGCAGTGCCCAGAGACTCCTGTCCCCGGATCTTGGCTTCGCGATGACGGCGGCTCGGAACTTTTCTCGTATCGTGGCTTCCTCCGTAAGGGTTTTCGATGCTTTATATAGGCGAAGAGGCGGCGTCGGAAGGTCGAAGAGGCGGCCGGGGGGTAAGGCGGCGCGGGCCAACCCTAGGCCGCGCCGGCCACCCTCCTGGTGGGCCTGTGGCCCCCCTCTGTTTCCCGGGTGTTCGAAGCTTCGTGGAAAAATAGGAACCTGGCGTTGATTTCGTCCAATTCGAGAATATTTCGTTACTAGGATTTCGAAACCAAAAACAAAACAGAACGGCACTTCGGCATCTTGTTAATAGGTTAGTTCCAGAAAATGCATAAATATGACATATAATGTGCATAAAACATGTAGGTATCATCAATAAAGTAGCATGGAACATAAGAAATTATCGATACGTTGGAGACGTATCAGGTATTCAAAATAAAAAATACAAATAATAGTGGAAAAAATAGTGAGAAAACTTAGGTTTGACCCTAATACGTGATGTTTCACGGAATCATCGTCTAGCCAGGAGAACAACGATTGTCACTGCTAGGATTGCATTTTATACAATGTAAACAAAGATTAATAGTTGTAAGATATAATATGAAATTTTTGACAAAAAAGGTTGGGTATTCACCTGAATACCCATGAATACATATAAGCGTGCCCATGTTATCCAACCTTTGATATTCAATGCGAAGAAAATGTAATGCAAAACAAGCTAAGCACGAGAATGTTTGGATTGATCAGATTAATCTAATATTGGGACTTTAAATTTCTCATTTATGGTACTTTGTAAATCTACGACGGCACTGGGTCATGTTCAGTTGAACGACAACATAGTGGCACTATCTGGCGAAAATTGTCAAAGTCATGGGAAGACTTGGCCTTGCGAGCCCGTAGGAAAAGTTAATGAGAATCACTCAAACTTTTAAGCGACATGCCATTTTGAAAGTCTAAGTGGATGTAAATGAAAATTCTTTGCATGGTTAAAAAACAAATTACTGGTGTTAAACCGCTTTGAGCTTAGGGGTGCCCCATTTGCAACCCTTCGCCCTCTTTGGAAATGTGAGCAGAAGACGTCCCCCACATTACCTTTTGTCAAAAATGTTTGTTTTCACTTTGAAAAATGATAAAATTAGCCAAAATCGCTACATTATTATAGATCGGAGCGAGTACTTGGTTTGGGCCGGTTGACCTAAGTGGGTAATGGTCTAATGGAACCTATAATCAGTAAATGGTGGATCAAATGAGCCAAGAGCATGATACAACGCCTCATCTATGGTGATGAGTTTTGACGCGAGGCTTCTCTTCAGCGAGTTGGGATAGAGCAAAATCTTCTGCATGCATTTTAGAATCAGACTTATCGATGTGTCTTTGATGTTCCTTTGCTCTCATCTAATCATAGTCTCGCAGCTCCGGTGTGTTGTTTATCGGTTCTTATATGTAGCACTCCTTCTATCGCAAAATAACTTGCTTAGCTATTTGTATATATAAATGTATATATAACTAAAATGTGTCCATATACTTTCGTATCAAAACAAAGTTGAGAAAATTATTTTAAGATGGAGTGAGTATTTTCTTGTTTTGGCTATGTTCATCCATCTTTAGCAATAAAATAACTCGCTGTAGTTGCTTCATAAAAAGAAAATAGAATGTGTGTTTCTTCCAACTGAAAATAGAATATTGATGTTGCTTGTATTCGGCAGTTAACTTGTATAATAGTACATCTTCTATACAATTATATCGCAATCACGATACGTTTGCACTGCCCGTCAGGTCATGGTCAAGAGAACCAACGACGCTTGATTGACTAGCCAAGAACCTGCCGGCATCTTCTGAAAATCAAACACATCACGACTATGCATCACGAGTCACGAGAGCATCGACGAAACTTCCGTCTGCTGGCAAGATCGACACCACGGCATGGTGTGCTGGGATGCAAGGAAGTCCTTTCACCGCGATAGCAAGCAAGCAAATGGAGCTCGGCGACGACACGTGCGCCCATCTAGTTTGGGAAAACAAACAACTCGCGTGCGCGCGCGGCAAGGCCGAGCTTCGTTGCAGGTTTCAGGCGAGACAGATTATGGACGGGCGCGTGGACGGTCCAACGGTCGCCACGTATCCACGCGAGCGGCGCGCCTGCGCGTGCACGAGTTTTGCGTGTGGTTGGGTGGACCCGCGGCGTCACGGGAGCGAGCGGGAGCCAGTCGATTCGAGTAGTATGCCGCTCCGGAAGACATCGCCAAGTCCAAAAGTCTCATAGCGGACAGTTCAAAAAGAAGAAATCTCATAGCGGAGGCCCAAGGCGCTCTTCTGGTTCGCATAGTTTGTGAGCCCAAGGAAACAAAAATTCGTTTTATATGTTCAACATTACCACGTCATTTCTTCTTAAATAGTAGTATGAATCATACAATTCCTGAAAGAAAATAAACCAAGAGAATTGAAATAGTTCAAAAAATTGATTAACCAATGTGTTATCGGTGTTGCTACTTGTTGCGGCCTAGCCTATGACCATCCCCTCTGCGCGTATGTTCAATGCCTAGCCGATGCCAAGCGATGAAGTACCGGAGTTCCAAGGCGTTACCCGAAGGGGAAGCGACGATGACGCCCGCTTCGACCAAGGCCAAAACTTGGGCTTTCACCTGGAGAGGTTGAGGCTCAAACAACCAAGGAGAAGAAGGGGCTCCTCAATGATGCCTCCATGGAGTGCAGGCACGTCCTAGGACGCCATTATGGCCGGCAATGACCAATATCGATGCAAGGCTTTCACCCAGAGTTCACCAAAAACCTGAAGGCATTGCAACTTGTACTTGTGGGATTGACTTGATTTATTTCCCGTGCTCAAGAATTCCAGAATTGTTACACTAAAGTTGTGGTGGTGACTTATTCTGGTCCTAAACTAGCATAGCCCCGCAAGTCATGCCAACATGGACAACCACGAGGACACAAGTCCATACGCAGAGGCAAACTAGCAACTGGTTATGGCGGATTTGGGCATGTAATTTATGTCAAAAACTCCCTCCTCGTGAGCTCCTCCTCCACCATGCAGACCACGAACGTATGGTGGCGGGGCGCAAAACGCCAATGAGGCATGTATGTGGCGGAGGGGCATACAAGGGAGGCTAGGGACATGTGGATCTGTAGAGTAGGTTTGCTCCCAACCGAGTGTTGGTGTAACTGGACCCGATGATCACCAGAATCATTGTTGGTGACCACATGAAGTGGTATAGCACGACGGCTCTTGGCGGTGGAGTGGAGTAGTGCACATGGGAGAACGGGTAGTGGCTTGGGACTCGGGAGGACTTGTGATTCACCTGGTTTAGTCTTTGTGGTTGGAGAGGGTGTAAGGGTATTTTACCCTTATCCATTATTTTGGTAACAATGACACCGTGCTAGAGTACTTGGCCTAATATGTTTATAAGGATAATCTCAGGTATTAGGCAAAGAGGCATAAATGGTGTATCAAAGGAACAAGAAGGCTAAAGACGACCCCCCCACACTTCAACAACAATCGAAAAGGGGTCTACAGCAGAAATCCGGTCTGCACCTGTCCAACACCACCCCAGTCCGGCGTGCTGCCCGGTCAACCGGTCGCCAACCGGGGCGAGTCCGGCGTGCGGTCCGGTCGACCGATCGCCAACCGGGTTCCAAACGACGAACCAACAGTTCCGGTTGCCGACCGGTCAGCCGGCCTACCAACCGGAGAGTCCGGCGTGCGGCTGATGGCGTGTAAAGCACACGTCCGTTGGGAACCCCAAGAGGAAGGTGTGATGTGTACAGCAGCAGTTTTCCTCAGAAAGAAACCAAGATTTATCGAACCAGGAGGAGCCAAGAAGCACGTCGAAGGTTGATGGCGGTGGGATGTAGTGCGGCGCAACACCGGATTCCGGCGCCAACGTGGAACTGCACAACACAACCAAAGTACTTTGCCCCAACGAAACAGTGAGGTTGTCAATCTCACCGGCTTCTGTAACAAAGGATTAGATGTATAGTGTGGATGATGTTTGTTTGCGAAAATAGAACAAGTATTGCAGAGTGTATTCAATGTAAAAGAATAGACCGGGTCCACAGTTCACTAGAGGTGTCTCTCCCATAAGATAAAAAGCATGTTGGGTGAACAAATTACAACGGGCAATTGACAAATAGAGAGAGCATGACAATGCACATACATGATATAATGAGTATTGTGAGATTTAATTGGGCATTACGACAAAGTACATAGACCGCTATCCATGCATCTATGCCTAAAAAGTCCACCTTCGGGTTATCATCCGAACCCCTTCCGTATTAAGTTGCAAACAACGGACAATTGCATTAAGTATGGTGCGTAATGTAATCAATAACTACATCCTCGGACATAGCATCAATGTTTTATCCCTAGTGGCAACAGCACTTCCACAACCTTAGAATTTTACATCGTCCCATTTAATGGAGGCATGAACCCACTATCGAGCATAAATACTCCCTCTTGGAGTTAAGAGTAAAAACTTGGCCCGAGCCTCTACTAATAACGGAGAGCATGCAAGATCATAAACAACACATAGGTAATAGATTGATAATCAACATAACATAGTATTCTCTATCCATCGGATCCCGACAAACACAACATATAGCATTACGGATAGATGATCTTGATCATGTTAGGCAGCTCACAAGATCCGACAATGAAGCACATGAGGAAAGACGACCATCTAGCTACGCTATGGACCCATAGTCCGGGGTGAACTACTCACTCATCACTCCGGAGGCGACCATGGCGGTGAAGAGTCCTCCGGAGATGATTCCCCTCTCGGCAGGGTGCCGGAGGCGATCTCTGAATCCCCCGAGATGGGATTGGCGGCGGCGGCGTCTCGGAAGGTTTTCCGTATCGTGGCTCTCGACGGGGGTTGCGACGAAGACCTTAAGTAGGCGGAAGGGCGGAGTCGGGAGAGTCACGGGGGCCCCACACAGCAAGGCCACGCGGAGCCCTCCTGGGCCGCGCCGCCCTAGTGTGGCGGCGCCCCGTGTCCCCACTTCGTCTTCTCTTCGGTCTTCTGGAAGCTTCGTGGCAAAATAGGCCTCGGCGTTGATTTCGTCCAATTCCGAGAATATTTCCTTACTAGGATTTCAAACCAAAAACAGAAACAACAATCTCTTCGGCATCTCGTTAATAGGTTAGTGCCGGAAAATGCATAAATACGACATAAAGTATGCATAAAACATGTAGATATAATCAATAATGTGGCATGGAACATAAGAAATTATCGATACGTCGGAGACGTATTGCTGGCGTGAAGTTGACGTGGGAGTTAGAGATCTCTGTAGTGTAACTTTTCTTCAGTTCCCCGGCAACGGCGCCAGAAATTTGCTTGATGCGCGTGGTTGACGTATTGTCTTTTCGTTCGACACGCGTCCGTTGGGAACCCCAAGAGGAAGGTGTGATGCGCACAACGCAAGTTTCCCTCGGTAAGAAACCAAGGTTTAATCGGACCAGTAGGAGTCAAGAAGCACGTTGAAGGTTGATGGCGGCGAGATGTAGTGCGGCGCAACACCAGGGATTCCGGCGCCAACGTGGAACCTGCACAACACAACCAAAGTACTTTGCCCCAACGAAACAGTTGGTTGTTAATCTCACCGGCTTGTTGTAACAAAGGATTAACCGTATTGTGTGGAAGATGATTGTTTGCGGAAAACAGTAAACAAGTATTGGCATTTGTATTTCAGTATTAAGAGAATTGGACCGGGGTCCACAGTTCACTAGAGGTGTCTCTCCCATAAGAGGAACATCATGTTGGGTGAACAAATTACAGTTGGGCAATTGACAAATAAAGAGAGCATGACAATGCACATACATATCATGATGAGTATAGTGAGATTTAATTGGGCATTACGACAAAGTACATAGACCGCCATCCAACTGCATCTATGCCTAAAAAGTCCACCTTCAGGTTATCATCCGAACCCCCTCCAGTATTAAGTTGCAAGCAACAGACAATTGCATTAAGTATGGTGCGTAATGTAATCAACAACTACATCCTTAGACATAGCATCAATGTTTTATCCCTAGTGGCAACACACAACACAACCTTAGAACTTTCTGTCACTGTCCTGTCAATGGCATGAACCCACTATCGAGCATAAGTACTCCTCTTGGAGTTACAAGCATCTACTTGGCCAGAGCATCTACTAGTAACGGAGAGCATGCAAGATCATAAACAACACATAAGCATAACTTTGATAATCAACATAACAAGTATTCTCTATTCATCGGATCCCAACAAACGCAACATATAGAATTACAGATAGATGATCTTGATCATGTTAGGCAGCTCACAAGATCCGACAATGATAGCACAATGGGGAGAAGACAACCATCTAGCTGCTATGGACCCATAGTCCAGGGGTAGACTACTCACACATCACACCGGAGGCGACCATGGCGGCGTAGAGTCCTCCGGAGATGACCTCCCGGAGGTCCGGGCGATCTGGATCCCCGAGATGGGATCGGCGACGGCGTCTCTGGAAGGTTTTCCGTATCGTGGCTCTCGGTACTGGGGTTTCGTCACGGAGGCTTTAAGTAGGCGGAAGGGTAGATCAAGAGGCGGCACGAGGGCCCCACACCACAGGGCGCGCGGCCAAGGGGGGCCGCGCGCCTAGGGTGTGGCCCCCTCGTGGCCCTCTTCGTCTCTCGGACTTCGGAAGCTTCGTGGAAAAATAGGCCCCTGGGCTTTGATTTCGTCCAATTCCGAGAATATTTCCTTACTATGATTTCTGAAACCAAAAACAGCAGAAAACAGCAACGGGCACTTCGGCATCTTGTTAATAGGTTAGTTCCAGAAAATGCACGAATATGACATAAAGTGTGCATAAAACATGTAGATAACATCAATAATGTGGCATGGAACATAAGAAATTATCGATACGTCGGAGACGTATCAGCATCCCCAAGCTTAGTTCTGCTCGTCCCGAGCAGGTAAAACGATAACAAAGATAATTTCTGGTGACATGCCATCATAATCTTGATCATACTATTTGTAAAGCATATGTAGTGAATGCAGCGATCAAAACAATGTGTATGACATGAGTAAACAAGTGAATCATAAAGCAAAGACTTTTCATGAATAGCACTTCAAGACAAGCATCAATAAGTCTTGCATAAGAGTTAACTCATAAAGCAATAATTCAAAGTAAAGGTATTGAAGCAACACAAAAGAAGATTAAGTTTCAGCGGTTGCTTTCAACTTGTAACATGTATATCTCATGGATATTGTCAACATAGAGTAATATAATAAGTGCAATAAGCAAGTATGTAGGAATCAATGCACAGTTCACACAAGTGTTTGCTTCTTGAGGTGGATAGAAATAGGTGAACCGACTCAACATTGAAAGTAAAAGAATGGTCCTCATAGAGGAAAAGCATCGATTGCTATATTTGTGCTAGAGCTTTGATTTTGAAAACATGAAACAATTTTGTCAACGGTAGTAATAAAGCATATGCATCATGTAAATTATATCTTATAAGTTGCAAGCCTCATGCATAGTGTACCAATAGTGCCCGCACCTGTCCTAATTAGCTTGGACTACCTGGATTATCACCGCAATACATATGCTTTAACCAAGTTTCACAAAGGGGTACCTCTATGCCGCCTGTACAAAGGTCTAAGGAGAAAGCTCGCATTTGGATTTCTCGCTTTTGATTATTCTCAACTTAGACATCCATACCGGGACAACATAGACAACAGATAATGGACTCCTCTTTTAATGCTTTAAGCATTTGACAACAATTAATTCTTTTCTCATTAGAGATTTGAGGATGTTTGTCCAAACTGAAACTTCCACCATGGATCATGGCTTTAGTTAGCGGCCCAATGTTCTTCTCTCACAATATGCATGCTCAAACCATTCAACTCAGTGTAGATCGCCCTTACTTCAGACAAGACGAACATGCATAGCAACTCACATGAAATTCAACAATGAGTTGATGGCGTTCCCCTAAACATGGTTATCGCACAACAAGCAACTTAATAAGAGATAAAGTGCATAATTACATATTCGATACCACAATAGTTTTTAAGCTATTTGTCCCATGAGCTATATATTGCAAAGGTGAATGATGGAATTTCAAAGGTAGCACTCAAGCAATTTACTTTGGAATGGCGGGAAAATACCATGTAGTATAGGTAGGTATGGTGGACACAAATGGCATAGTGGTTGGCTTAAGTATTTTGGATGCATGAGAAGTATTCCCTCTCGATACAAGGTTTAGGCTAGCAAGGCTTATTTGAAACAAACACAAGGATGAACCGGTGCACCAAAACTCACATAAAAGACATATTGAAAACATTATAAGACTCTACACCGTCTTCCTTGTTGTTCAAACTCAATACTAGAAATTATCTAGACCTTAGAGAAACCAAATATGCAAACCAAATTTTAGCATGCTCTATGTATTTCTTCATTAATGGGTACAAAGCATATGATGCAAGAGCTTAAACATGAGCACAACAATTGCCAAGTATCACATTACCCAAGACATTTATAGCAATTACTACATGTATCATTTTCCAATTCCAACCATATAACAATTTAACGAAGGAGAAACTTCGCCATGAATACTATGAATAGAAACCAAGGACATACTTGTCCATATGCTACAGCGGAGCGTGTATCTCTCCCATAAAGTGAATGCTAGGATCTATTTTATTCAAACAAAACAAAAACAAAAACAAACCGACGCTCCAAGAAAAAGCACATAAGATGTGATGGAATAAAAATATAGTTTCGGGGGAGGAACATGATAATGTTGTCGATGAAGAAGGATGCCTTGGGCATCCCCAAGCTTAGACGCTTGAGTCTTCTTGATATATGCAGGGGTGAACCACGGGTGCATCCCCAAGCTTAGAGCTTTCACTCTCCTTGATCATGTTGCATCATACTCCTCTCTTGATCCTTGAAAACTTCCTCCACACCAAACTCGAAACAACTCATTAGAGGGTTAGTGCACAATATAAATTGACATATTCAGAGGTGACACAATCATTCTTAACACTTCTGGACATTGCATAATGCTACTGGACATTAGTGGATCAAAGAAATTCATCCAACATAGCGAAAGAGGCAATGCGAAATAAAAGGCAGAATCTGTCAAAACGAACAGTTCGTATAATTTTAAAATGGCACCAGACTTGCTCAAATGAAAATTCTCAAATTGAATGAAAGTTGCGTACATATCTGAGGATCATGCTCGTAAATTGGCATAATTTTCTGAGCTACCTACAGGGAGATAGACCCAGATTTGTGACAGCAAAGAAATCTGGAACTGCGCATAATCCAAATCTAGTACTTACTTTCAACGGCTTAACTTGGCACAACAAAACACAAAACTAAGATAAGTAGAGGTTGCTACAGTAGTAAACAACTTCCAAGACACAAAATAAAAACAAAGTATGTAGGTAAAAACATGGGTTGTCTCCCATAAGCGCTTTTCTTAACGCCTTTCAGCTAGGCGCAGAAAGTGTGTATCAAGTAACATCGAGAGATGAAGCATCAACATCATAATTTGTTCTAATAATAGAATCATAAGGTACCTTTATTCTCTTTCTAGGGAAGTGTTCATACCTTTCTTGAGAGGAAATTGATATTTTATATTACCTTCCCTCATATCAATAATAGCACCAACATTCGAAGAAAAGGTCTTCCCAATATAATGGGACAAGATGCATTGCATTCAATATCCAAGACAACAAAATCAACGGGAACAAGATTATTGTTAACGGTGCGAACATTATCAACTTTACCCAAAGGTTTCTTCGTAGAATGATCAGCAAGATTAACATCCAAATAACAATTTTTGGTGGCAAGTCGAGCATATTATAAATTTTCTTAGGCATAACAGAAATACTTGCACCAAGATCACATAAAGCATTACAATCAAAATCTTTAACCTTCATCTTAATGATGGGCTCCCAACCATCCTCTAGCTTTTTAGGAATAGAGGCTTCGCGCTCTAGTTTCTCTTCTCTAGCTTTTATGAGAGCATTTGTAATATGATGCGTGAAAGCCAAATTTATAGCACTAGCATTAGGACTTTTAGCAAGTTTTTGCAAGAACTTTATAACTTCAGAGATGTGGCAATCATCAAAATTCAAACCATTATAATCTAAAGCAATGGGATCATCATCCCCAATGTTGAAAAAATTTCAGCTTTATCAGCAGTTCAGCAGTTTTAGCAGTTTCAGGCAGTTTTTCGCGCTTTGCATTAGAAGTGGAAACATTGCTAACACCAATTCTTTTATTAGTATGAGTAGGAGGTGCAGCAACATGTGTAGCATTAGCATTACTAGTGGTGGTAATAGTCCAAACTTTAGCTATATTCTTCTCTTTAGCTAGTTTTTCATTTTCTTCTCTATCCCACCTAGCACGCAGTTCAGCCATTAATCTTATATTCTCATTAATTCTAACTTGAATGGCATTTGCTGTAGTAACAATTTTATTATGATAATTCTCATTAGGCAAAACTTTTGATTTCAAAAGATCAACATCGAAGCAAGACTTTAGAAGCAAGTATATCAATTTTACCAAGCTTTTCTTCAACAGATTTGTTAAAAGCAGTTTGTGTACTAATAAATTCTTTAAGCATGGCTTCAAGTCCAGGGGTGAATTCCTATTATTGTTGTAAGAATTTCCATAAGAATTACCATAGCCGTTGCCATTATTATAAGGATATGGCCTATAGTTGTTACTAGAATTGTTCCGGTAAGCATTGTTGTTGAAATTATTATTTTTAATGAAGTTTACATCAACATGTTCTTCTTGTGCAACCAATGAAGCTAACGGAACATTATTAGGATCAATATTAGTCCTATCATTCACAAGCATAGACATAATAGCATCAACCTTATCATTCAAGGAAGAGGATTCTTCAACAGAATTTACCTTCTTACCTTGTGGAGCTCTTTCCGTGTGCCATTCAGAGTAGTTGATCATCATATTATCAAGAAGCTTTGTTGCTTCACCAAGAGTGATGGACATAAAGGTACCTCCAGCAGCTGAATCCAATAAATTCCGTGAAGAAAAATTTAGTCCTGCATAGAAGGTTTGGATGATCATCCAAGTAGTCATCCATGGGTTGGGTAATTTTTAACCAGAGATTTCATTCTTTCCCAAGCTTGAGCAACATGTTCATTATCTAATTGTTTAAAATTCATTATGCTACTCCTCAAAGATATAATTTTAGCAGGGGATAATATCTACCAATAAAAGCATCCTTGCATTTAGTCCATGAATCAATACTATTCTTAGGCAGAGATAGCAACCAATCTTTAGCTCTTCCTCTTAATGAGAAAGGAAACAATTTTAATTTTATAATATCACCATCTACATCTTTATATTTTTGCATTTCACATAGTTCAACAAAATTATTGAGATGGGCAGCAGCATCATCAGAACTAACACCAGAAAATTGCTCTCGCATAACAAGATTAAGTAAAGCAGTTTAATTTCAAAAAATTCTGTAGTAGCAAGTGGAGCAATAGGTGTGCATAGGAAATCATTATTATTTGTGCTAGTGAAGTCACACAACTTAGTATTTTCGGGGTTGGCCATTTTAGCAATAGTAAATAAAGCAAACTAGATAAAGTAAATGCAAGTAAACTAATTTTTTGTGTTTTTGATATAGCAAACAAGATAAAATAAAGTAAAGCTAGCAACTAATTTTTTTTTTGTTTTGATATAAGTGCAGCAAACAAAGTAGTAAATAAAATAAAGCAAGACAAAAACAAAGTAAAGAGATTGAGAAATGGAGACTCCCCTTGCGATGTCTTGATCTCCCCAAGAACGGCGCGAAATTTATTGCTGGCGTGAAGTTGACGTGGGAGTTAGAGATCTCTGTAGTGTAACTTTCTTCGGTTCAGCAACGCTTAAATTTGCTTGATGCGCGTGGTTGACGTCTTCGTTCGACACGCGTCCGTTGGGAACCCCAAGAGGAAGGTGTGATGCGCACAGCGGCAAGTTTCCCTCGGAAGAAACCAAGGTTTAATCGGACCAGTGGGAGTCAAGAAGCACGTTGAAGGTTGATGGCGGCGAGATGTAGTGCGGCGCAACACCGGGGATTCCGGCGCCAACGTGGAACCTGCACACAACACAACCAAAGTACTTTGCCCCAACGAAACAGTGAGGTTGTCAATCTCACCGCTGTGTAACAAAGGATTAACCGTATTGTGTGGAAGATGATTGTTTGCAGAGAAAACAAGAAAACAAGTATTGCAAGAGATTGTATTTCAGTATTAAGAGAATTGGACCGGGGTCCACAGCTTCACTAGAGGTGTCTCTCCCATAAGACGAACAGCATGTTGGGTGAACAAATTACAGTTGGGCAATTGACAAATAAAGAGAGCATGACAATGCACATACATATCATGATGAGTATAGTGAGATTTAATTGGGCATTACGACAAAGTACATAGACCGCCATCCAACTGCATCTATGCCTAAAAAGTCCACCTTCAGGTTATCATCCGAACCCCTCCCAGTATTAAGTTGCAAGCAACGACAATTGCATTAAGTATGGTGCGTAATGTAATCAACAACTACATCCTTAGACATAGCATCAATGTTTTATCCCTAGTGGCAACACACAACACAACCTTAGAACTTTCATCACTGTCCCAGGTGTCAACAGGCATGAACCCACTATCGAGCATAAGTACTCCCTCTTGGAGTTACAAGCATCTACTTGGCCAGAGCATCTACTAGTAACGGAGAGCATGCAAGATCATAAACAACACATAAGCATAACTTTGATAATCAACATAACAAGTATTCTCTATTCATCGGATCCCAACAAACGCAACATATAGAATTACGGATAGATGATCTTGATCATGTTAGGCAGCTCACAAGATCCGACAATGATAGCACAATGGGGAGAAGACAACCATCTAGCTACGCTATGGACCCATAGTCCAGACTACTCACACATCACACCGGAGGCGACCATGGCGGCGTAGAGTCCTCCGGGAGATGATTCCCCTCTCGGCAGGGTGCGAGGCGATCTCCGGATCCCGAGATGGGATCGGCGGCGACGGCGTCTCTGGAAGGTTTTCCGTATCGTGGCTCTCTCGGGGGTTTCACACGAGGCTTTAAGTAGGCGGAAGGGTAGGTCAAGAGGCGGCACGAGGGCCCCACACCACAGGCCACGCGGCCAGGGGCCGCGCCGCCTAGGGTGTGGCCCCTCGTGGCCCCTCTTCGTCTCTCCTTCGGACTTCTGGAAGCTTCGTGGAAAAATAGGCCCCTGGGCTTTGATTTCGTCCAATTCCGAGAATATTTCTTACTATGATTTCGAAACCAAAAACAGAAAACAGAACTGGCACTTCGGCATCTTGTTAATAGGTTAGTTCCAGAAATGCATGAATATGACATAAAGTGTGCATAAAACATGTAGATAACATCAATAATGTGGCATGGAACATAAGAAATTATCGATACGTCGAGACGTATCACGTATCAGCATCCCCAAGCTTAGTTCTGCTCGTCCCGAGCAGGTAAACGATAACAAAGATAATTTCTGACATGCCATCATAACCTTGATCATACTATTGTAAGCATATGTAATGAATGCAGCGATCAAAACAATGGTAATGACATGAGTAAACAAATGAATCATAAAGCAAAGACTTTTCATGAATAGTACTTTCAAGACAAGCATCAATAAGTCTTGCATAAGAGTTAACTCATAAAGCAATAAATCAAAGTAAAGGTATTGAAGCAACACAAAGGAAGATTAAGTTTCAGCGGTTGCTTTCACTTGTAACATGTATATCTCAATGATATTGTCAATGTAAAGTAATATAACAAGTGCAATATGCAAGTATGTAGGAATCAATGCACAGTTCACACAAGTGTTTGCTTCTTGAGGTGGAGAGAAATAGGTGAACTGACTCAACATAAAAGTAAAAGAAAGGCCCTTCACGGAGGGAAGCATTGATTGCTATATTTGTGCTAGAGCTTTGGTTTTGAAAACAAGAAACAATTTTGTCAACGGTAGTAATAAAGCATATGTATCATGTAAATTATATCTTACAAGTTGCAAGCCTCATGCATAGTATACTAATAGTGCCCGCACCTTGTCCTAATTAGCTTGGATTACCGGGATTATCGCAATACACATGTTTTAACCAAGTGTCACAAAAGGGTACCTCTATGCCGCATGTACAAAGGAAGGAGAAAGCTCGCATTTGGATTTCTCGCTTTTGATTATTCTCAACTTAGACATCCATACCGGGACAACATAGACAACAGATAATGGACTCCTCTTTAATGCATAAGCATGTAGCAACAATTAATGTTCTCTTATGAGATTGAGGATATATGTCCAAAACTGAAACTTCCACCATGATTCATGGCTTTAGTTAGCGGCCCAATGTTCTTCTCTAACAATATGCATGCTCTAACCATTAAATGAGTGGTAAATCTCCCTTACTTCAGACAAGACGGACATGCATAGCAACTCACATGATATTCAACAAAGAATAGTTGATGACGTTGTAGGATAACGTTGCATAGAAAACAAAAATTTTCCTACCGCGAACACACAATCCAAGCCAAGATGCAATCTAGAAGACGGTAGCAACGAGGGGTATCGAGTCTCACCCTTGAAGAGATTCCAAAGCCTACAAGATGAGGCTCTTGTTGCTGCGGTAGACGTTCACTTGCCGCTTGCAAAAGCGCGTAGAAGATCTTGATCACGATCGGTTCCGGCGCCACGAACGGGCAACACCTCCGTACTCGGTCACACGTTCGGTTGTTGATGAAGACGACGTCCACCTCCGTTCCAGCGGGCAGCGGAAGTAGTAGCTCCTCTTGAATCCGACAACGACGGCGTGGTGTCGGTGGCGGTGGAGAACTCCGGCGGAGCTTCGCTAAAGCACGCGGGAGCTATGGAGGAGAAGGGGGCGGCTAGGGTTTGGGATGGGGTGGCCGGCCTCAAGGGGTGCGGCCAACTTGTGGCTTTGGTGTGTCCGGCCCTCCCCTATGCCCCTCATTATATAGGTGGATCCCCAAGAGTTGGTCTCCAAGTCTTCGAATAAGACCCGAACCAAAAACCTTCCATAGAGAGGGGAAACCTAGCTTAGCTAGGACTCCCACCAAGGTGGGAGTTCCACCTCCCATGGGGGGTGGCCGCCCCTAGGGGGAGTCCACTTGGGACTCCTCCCCCACTAGGGTTGGCCGGCCATGGAGGTGGAGTCCCATGTGGATTCCACCTTCCTTGGTGGTTTCTTCCGGACTTTTCTAGAACCTTCTAGAACCTTCCATAGAACCTTCCGCGACATTTTATTCACATAAAATGACATCCTATATATGAATCTTATTCTCCGGACCATTCCGGAACTCCTCGTGATGTCCGGGATCTCATCCGGACTCCGAACAAATATTCGAACTCCATTCCATATTCAAATACTACCATTTCAACATCCAACTTTAAGTGTGTCACCCTACGGTTCGTGAACTATGCGGACATGGTTGAGTACTCCTCCGACCAATAACCAATAGCGGGATCTGGAGATCCATAATGGCTCCCACATATTCAACGATGACTTTAGTGATCGAATGAACCATTCACATACAATACCAATTCCCTTTGTCTCGCGATATTTTACTTGTCCGAGGTTTGATCTTCGGTATCACTCTATACCTTGTTCAACCTCGTCTCCTGACAAGTACTCTTTACTCGTACCGTGGTATGTGGTCTCTTATGAACTTATTCATATGCTTGCAAGACATTAGACGACATTCCACCGAGAGGGCCCAGAGTATATCTATCCGTCATCGGGATGGACAAATCCCACCGTTGATCCATATGCCTCAACTCATACTTTCCGGATACTTAATCCCACCTTTATAGCCACCCATTTACGCAGTGGTGTTTGATGTAATCAAAGTACCTTTCCGTATAAGTGATTTATATGATCTCATGGTCATAAGGACTAGGTAACTATGTATCGAAAGCTTATAGCAAATAACTTAATGACGAGATCTTATGCTACGCTTAATTGGGTGTGTCCATTACATCATTCATACAATGATATAACCTTGTTATTAATAACATCCAATGTTCATGATTATGAAACTAATCATCCATTAATCAACAAGCTAGTTAAGAGGCATACTAGGGACTCTTTGTTGTTTACATATCACACATGTATCAATGTTTCGGTTAATACAATTATAGCATGGTATATAAACATTTATCATAAACATAAAGATATATAATAACCACTTTTATTATTGCCTCTTGGGCATATCTCCAAGTCTCCCACTTGCACTAGAGTCAATAATCTAGATTACATTGTAAGGAACCTAACACCCATGGTATTCTGGTGTTGGTCATGTTTTGCCCTAGGGAGAGCTTTAGTCAACGGATCTGCTACATTCAGATCAGTGTGTACTTTGCAAATCTTTACTTCTCCATCTTCGATGTACTCGCGAATCGAGTGGTAACGCTTGATATGCTTCAGCCTCTTGTGTGACCTTGGTTCTTGTGCATTGGCGATGGCACCCATGTTGTCACAATATATGACTAGTGGGTCCAATGCACTAGGAACCACACCGAGCTCTACAATGAACCTCTTCATCCATACCGCTTCGATGAAGCCTCTGAAGCCGCTATGTACTCCGATTCTGTTGAAGACTTCGCCACCGTGCCGCTTCGAGCTTGCTCCACTGCAGCACCATTCAATATAAACACGTACCCAGACTGTGACTTAGAGTCATCGGGATCGGTGTTCCAACTTGCATCGGTGTAACTTGTTACAACGAGCTCTTGGTCACCTCCATAACAAAGAAACATATCCTTAGTTCTTTTCAAGTACTTCAGGATATTCTTGACCGCTGTCCAGTGTTCCATTCTGGATCACTTTGATATCTGCTAGTCAAACTAACAACATGTGCTATATCCGGTCTTGTACATAGCATGGCATACATAATAGAGCCTATCGGCATAGGGGATCGATTCATCCTTTCTCTTTCTTCTGCCGTAGCCGGTCCTTGAGTCTTACTCAAGACCTTGCCTGGTAAAAACCCTTTCTTACTTTCGTCCATTCTAAACTTCTTTAGAATCTTGTCCAGGTATGTACTCTGTGATAGCCCTATTAGGCGTCTTGATCTATCTCTATAAATCTTGATGCCTAATATATACGATGCTTCACCAAGGTCTTTCATTGAAAAATTGTTATTCAAATAACCTTTTACACTGCTTAATAGTTCTATATCATTCCCAATCAATAATATGTCATCTACATATAATATCGGGAATGCTACAGAGCTCCCACTCACTTTCTTGTAAATACAGGCCTCTCCATGACATTGTATAAACCCGAAGTCTTTGATCACCTTATCAAAGCGTCGGTTCCAACTTCTTGATGCTTGCTTCAGTCCATAGATTGAACGCTGAAGTTTGCATACTTTGTCAGCATTTTTAGGATCGACAAAACCTTTGGGTTGTACCATATACAACTCTTCCTCAATGTCTCCATTAAGGAACGCCGTTTTGACATCCATCTGCAAAATCTCATAATCGAAAAATGCAGCTATTGCTAACAAAATCCTCACAGATTTTAGCTTCGCTACGGGTGAGAAAGTCTCATCGTAGTCAACTCCTTGAATTTGTCGGAAACCCTTTGCGACAAGTCGAGCTTATAGACAAATATTACCATCACATCTGTTTTTCTCTTGAAGATCCATTTATTCTCGACAGCCTTTCGGCTATCAGGTAAGTCTACCAAAGTCCATACTTTGTTATCATACATGGATCCCATTTCGGATTTCATGGCTTCTTGCCATTTGTTGGAATCTGGGCTCATCATCGCTTCTTCATACGTCGCAGGGTCCTCATCATTGTTATCCACAATCATGACATTTAGACAAGGATCATACCAATCAGGAGTGGCACGTTCCCTTGTCGATCTGCGAGGTTCAGTAGTTTCCTCGTTCAAGTTTCATGATCATTATCATTAGCTTCCTCTGTGCTTGTAGGCGGTGTACAACTTCCATCGCGCTACTCGATCAACGAGTATAGATTCATTAACACATCGAGTTCTACTTTTCTTCCAGTCACTTCTTTAGTGAGAAATTCTTTCTCAAGAAAGGTTCCGTTCTTAGCAACAAAGATTTTGCCTTCGGATCTGTGATAGAAAGTGTACCTTATAGTTTCCTTAGGGTATCCTATGAAGACGCATTTCTCGCTTTGGGTTCTAGCTTGTCGGTTGTAACTTTTTTACATAGGCTTCGCAACCCCAAACTTTAAGAACAACTTAGGTTTCTTATTAAACCATAATTCATACGGTGTCGTTTCTACGGATTTTGATGGTGCTCTATTTAAAGTGAATGCTGCTGTCTCTAATGCATAACTCCAAAATGATAACGGCAAATCAGTAAGAGACATCATAGAACGAACCATATCTAAGAGAGTTCGATTACGATGTTCGGACACACCGTTTCGTTGTGGTGTTCCCGGCGGTGTCAATTGTGAAAGTATTCCGCATTTCTTTAAATGCATGCCAAACTCATAACTCAGATATTCACCTCCACGATCAGATCGTAGAAATTTAATCTTCTTGTTACGTTTTCTACTTCACTTTGGAATTCCTTAAACTTCTCAAAAGTTTCGATTTATGTTTCATGAAATAGATATACCCATATCTACTCGATCATCTGTGAAGGTTAGAACATAACGATAACCACCGCGCGATGCTACACTCATTGGTCCGCACACATCGGTATGTATGATTTCCAATAAGTCAGTAGCTCGCTCCATCATACCAGAAAATGGAGTCTTAGTCATTTTTCCCATTAGACATGCTTCGCATCTATCAAGTGACTCAAAGTCAAGTGATTCAAGCAATCCATCGGTATGGAGTTTCTTCATGCGCTTCACTCCAATATGACCAAGACGACAGCACATATAAGTAGAATTATCATTCAATTTAATTCGCTTAGCATCAATGTTATGTATATGCGTATCACTACTATCGAGATCTAACAGAAATAAGCCATTCTTTTTAGGTGCTCGACCATAAAAGATATTATTCATAAAAATAGAACAACCATTATTCTCAGACTTGAATGAATAACCGTCTTGCATTAAACAAGATCCAGATATAATGTTCATGCTCAACGCGGGTACAAAATAACAATTATTTAGGCTTAAAACTAATCCCGAAGGTAGATATAGAGGAAGTGTGCCGACAGCGATCACATCGACTTTGGATCCATTTCCAACGCGCATCGTCACTTCATCTTTCAGTAGTCTTCGTTTATTCTTTAGTTCCTTTCGAGTTACAAATATGAGCAACCGAACCAGTATCAAATACGGTACTAGAACGAGAACCATGAGATAAACATCTATAACATGTATATCGGATATACCTTCTTTCTTCTTCTTGACAAGGCCGCTCTTCGATCCGCCAAATACTTGGAGCAATTACGCTTCCAGTGTCCCTTCTCCTTGCAGTAATAGCACTCAGCATCAGGCTTAGGGCCGTTCTTAGGTTTCATAGGAGGCGTGGCAGCTTTCTTGCCACCCTTCTTGAATTTTCCCTTAGACTTGCCCTGTTTCTTGAAACTGGTGGTCTTGTTGACCATCAACACTTGGTGCTCTTTCTTGATCTCAATCTCAGCAGCTTTTGCATGCAAAGAGTTCAGGTAACTCCTTGTTCATGTTCTCATATTGTAGTTCATCACAAAGTTCTTGTAACTTGGTGGGTGATTGAAGGACACGATTAATCCCCAGTGTTAGGAATCACTATTCCCAAGTCATGAGTTTCTTCGCATGCCCGGTCATGGCGAGCATGTGCTCACTAATGGAGCTGCCTTCTTCCATCATACAAGAAGAAATGTTTCGATGCTTCATAGCATTGCCGCATGAGTCTCAAATATAGCTTTCAGCTCATTCATCAACTCATGAGGATCGTGGTGCTCAAAACGTTTTTGAAGATCGGATTCCAGTACAGGGATGGCACACGAACTTGAGAGTACCGAGTTTTCCGAGTCTCGTAAACAGCTTTTACTTCATCGGTTTCGGTTTGCAGGAGGGTCACCTAGCGGTGCATCAAGCACATATTGATTTCCGCGATCCTCATGACGGAACAATCAGGTGAAGTTGCTACCGTTGCTCTTAAGCTTTTCTTTCTCTAGGAACTGGTTAAAATTGATTGGGGACGCCATCTCTACAACATATATTTGCAATAGTTTAGACTAAGTTTATGACAAATTGAGTTCAAATTTTAATTCAACTTAATTAAAAATCTAGGTGAACTCCCTCAAAACAATATCCCTCGCATTGTCTTAGTGATCACACGAACCAAATCCACCACACCATAGTCCGATCATCACGAGACAAGGTGTAATTTCAATGGCGAACACTCAAAGTGTTCATCATATCAATCATATGATTCATGCTCTACCTTTCGGTATCACGTGTTCCGAGACCATGTACATTAGGCACAAGGCCACCTTAGTATCCGCATGTGCAAACCGGCTTGCACCCGTTGTATGCACTTGTTGATTCTATCACACCCGATCATCACGAGATGCTTCAAACGACAAGTCTTGGCAATGGTGCTACTAAGGATGAACACTTTATTATCTTGAGATTTTAGTGAGGGATCATCTTATAATGCTACCGTCGCGATCTAAGCAAAATAAGATGCATAAAAGGATTAACATCACATGCGATTTCATATGTGATATGATATGGCCCTTTTGTCTTTGCGCCTTGATCTTCATCTCCAAAGCACGGACATGATCTCCATCATCTTCGGGCATGAACTCCATCATCATCGGCGTAGCGTCAAGGTCAATGGCGTCGTCTTCATGATTGTCCTCCATGTAGCAACTATTACAACTACCTTGAAATACTACTCAACATGAAATTTAAAAACAACCATAAGGCTCCTGCCGGTTGCCACAATACAATAATGATCATCTCATACATATTCATCATCACATTATGGCCATATCACATCACCAAACCTGCAAAAACAAGTTAGACGCTCTCTAATTGGTTTGCATATTTTACGTGGTTTAGGATTTTCGATATAGATCTAATCTACCTACGAACATGAACCACAACGTTGATACTAATGTTGTCAATAGAAGAGTAAATTGAATCTTTACTATAGTAGGAGAGACAGACACCCGCAAAACCTCTTATGCAATACAAGTTGCATGTCGAACGAGGAACAAGTCTCATGAACGCGGTCATGTAAAGTTAGTCCGAGCCGCTTCATCCCACTATGCCATAAAGATGCAAAGTACTCAACTAAAGATAACAAGAGCATCAACGCCCACAAAACCATTGTGTTCTCCTGCAACCATCTATGCATAGACACGGCTCATACCACTGTAGGATAACGTTGCATAGAAAACAAAAAATTTACCGCGAACACGCAATCCAAGCCAAGATGCAATCTAGAAGACGGTAGCAACGAGGGTATCGAGTCTCACCCTTGAAGAGATTCCAAAGCCTACAAGATGAGGCTCTTGTTGCGGTAGACGTTCACTTGCCGCTTGCAAAAGCGCGTAGAAGATCTTGATCACGATCGGTTAACCACGACGGCTCAGCTCGGTCACACGTTCGGTTGTTGATGAAGACGACGTCCACCTCCGCTCCAGCGGGCGCGAAGTAGTAGCTCCTCTTGAATCCGGACAGACGGCGTGGTGTCGGTGGCGGTGGAGCTCCGGCGCTTCGCTAAAGCACGCGGGAGCTATGGAGGAGAAGAGGCGGCGGGGGGTGGGGGCGGGGGGGCGGCCAACTTGGCTTTGGTGTGTCCCCCTATGCCCTCATTATATAGGTGGATCCCCAAGTTGGTCTCCAAGTCTTCGAATAAGACCCGAACCAAAAACCTTCCATAGAGAGAAACCTAGCCTAGCTAGGACTCCCACCAAGTGGGAGTTCCACCTCCCATATGGTGGTGGGCCCCTAAGGGAGTCCACTTGGGACTCCTCCCCCACTAGGGTTGGCCGGCCATGGAGGTGGAGTCCCATGTGGATTCCACCTTCCTTGGTGGTTTCTTCCGGACTTTTCTAGAACCTTCTAGAACCTTCCATAGAACCTTCCGCGACATTTTATTCACATAAAATGACATCCTATATGAATCTTATTCTCCGGACCATTCCGAACTCCTCGTGATGTCCGGGATCTCATCCGGACTCCGAACAAATATTCGAACTCCATTCCATATTCAAATACTACCATTTCAACATCCAACTTTAAGTGTGTCACCTACGGTTCGTGAACTATGCGGACATGGTTGAGTACTCACTCCGACCAATAACCAATAGCGGGATGGAGATCCATAATTGCTCCCACATATTCAACGATGACTTTAGTGATCGAATGAACCATTCACATACAATACCAATTCCCTTTGTCTCGCGATATTTTACTTGTCCGAGGTTTGATCTTCGGTATCACTCTATACCTTGTTCAACCTCGTCTCCCGACAAGTACTCTTTACTCGACCGTGGTATGTGGTCTCTTATGAACTTATTCATATGCTTGCAAGACATTAGACGACATTCCACCGAGAGGGCCCAGAGTATATCTATCCGTCATCTGGATGGACAAATCCCACGTTGATCCATATGCCTCAACTCATACTTTCCGGATACTTAATCCCACCTTTATAGCCACCCATTTACGCGTGGTGTTTGATGTAATCAAAGTACCTTTCCTATAAGTGATTTATATGATCTCATGGTCATAAGGACTAGGTAACTATGTATCGAAAGCTTATAGCAAATAACTTAATGACGAGATCTTATGCTACGCTTAATTGGGTGTGTCCATTACATCATTCATACAATGATATAACCTTGTTATTAATAACATCCAATGTTCATGATTATGAAACTAATCATCCATTAATCAACAAGCTAGTTAAGAGGCATACTAGGGACTCTTTGTTGTTTACATATCACACATGTATCAATGTTTCGGTTAATACAATTATAGCATGGTATATAAACATTTATCATAAACATAAAGATATATAATAACCACTTTTATTATTGCCTCTTGGGCATATCTCCAACAGGCGTCCCCAGGAACATGGTTATCGCACAACAAGCAACTTAATAAGAGATAAAGTGCATAAGTACATATTCAATACCACAATAGTTTTTAAGCTATTTGTCCCATGAGCTATATATTGCAAAGGTAAAGAATGGAAATTTTAAAGGTAGCACTCAAGCAATTTACTTTGGAATGGCGAGAAATACCATGTAGTAGGTAGGTATGGTGGACACAAATGGCATAGTGGTTGGCTCAAGGATTTTGGATGCATGAGAAGTATTCCCTCTCGATACAAGGTTTAGGCTAGCAAGGTTATTTGAAACAAACACAAGGATGAACCGGTGCAGCAAACTCACATAAAAGACACATTGTAAACATTATAAGACTCTACACCGTCTTCCTTGTTGTTCAAAACTCAATACTAGAAATTATCTAGACTTTAGAGAGACCAAATAACAAACCAAATTTAGCAAGCTCTAGGTGTTTCTTCATTAATGGGTGCAAAGTATATGATGCAAGAGCTTAAACATGAGCACAACAATTGCCAAGTATCAAATTATTCAAGACATTTTAGAGTTGGCTAGAACCAGGGAGTGAAAGGGAATGAGAAATATGAGGCAAGGAGATGGAGATTTTGGGAAAGAAAGAGGAACGGGAAAATTTAGAAATGGACTGTGAAGCAGAGAATGGAGAAGACGTACAGAACGGAAGGTGGTCTAGCTGGTAAACTAGAGAAGTTTCAATTTTCACCGATTGGAACAGACCGGCCCATAGCGGTAGAACATAAAATATCTAGATATTTTTTTCTACAATTTCAGAAAACTGAGCCACAGTCCAGTATGATCCACCAGCAACGCCGCTAATGTACACAAGGACCGGTTTTGTCCTGCCCCAAACATGAATGAAACTGCACCAACCAAGTCAAGGTATGCTAGACATTTCAGTCGAGGCAAAAAAAGAGAAGGAAGTGCATGTTTGGAGGTGACACATGCCTAGCCAAAAAAGGGAAAGAGCTAGACTAATCTACCACCTTCTTCAGCCGTCCTTTGCTCTTTGTCTCGCTTGTACGCAACGGAAAGGTCCCAACCGAAAATGATGACGGCACTCGTGTCACGCGCACCGTTGCAGGGACTCCCGATACGTGCAAGCTTCCATGACCATGTTCACCGTTGGAGAAAAAAAGTGAAACCAGCAGAATAAATAAACACACCAGAAGTAGAATTACTTATCCACAGCAGCGGCTTCCACATCTCCAGCACCACCCACCCACCCACCAGACCCAGAACCTTCCAAGCACGAACCCTGCACTACCATTTTTTTACCTCTCTCACCTCTACCCACATCAACCACAGGCAGAGCGGGCCCACGGCCCCACATGTCAGCGCACACAGTTCCAGGAAGCCTTAACTTTGCCGTTACTCCCGTCGTACTACTACTGCCTCTTTTTAGCACCACCAGGGCAAAATCCTAGATCTAGCTACTCCGCTGTCCACTCACATCGCGCACGGATGACCACATGTTCAAACGCCGATGACCGGTGGGCCCCGGACGAGGCGGGTCCCTTTCGCCATGGACTAAACGAGGAACCGCGTGCGAGGTGGGGGAAGCCGGATCTGCACGCCCCGAGCACGAGCTCTCGTCAACACGCGACTCCGTCCGCCTCCGAGTTCGCGAATTCCAAATTCCTACTACCACTCCTCGATGCCGCCCAGGCCCAACAAAACCCTAGGCTGAACCCTCCGCCCGCGCCATGGCGGAGCCGGCGCTGCTGGATCCCTCCTCCCACTTCGACCTCCGCCACTACCCGCCCCACCTCTTCGACCCGGACCTCCACCTCGCGGAAGCCGGCCTCCCGTTCGCCGGCGGCGACGACGACCTCGACTTCGACCTGCCGGCCGATTTCTCCGTCGACGACTTCCTCCTCCGCTCGCCCGACCGGAGCGACGACTCCGCCGCCGGATCCGGCCCCACCCCCAACGCCTCGCCCTCCCCCTCCCCCACCGCCTCCGGCAGCGGCTCCGCCGTCGCCGACGCCAGCTGCGAGGTCAAGCACGAGGACTCGGACGAGGGTCGAAGCGGCGCCAACGGCGGGGACACCCCCAACTGGACCCTCAAGCGGAAGCAGCCGAGCCCCGCGGCGAGCTCGGACGCGGCCAAGAGCCGCCGCCGATCCGGCGACGGCGACGGCTCGGTCTCCCCGTCCCCGTCCGCATCCCCCTCCGCCTCCGCCTCCGCCTCGCGCGCCGCCTCCGCCTCGCGCGCCGCCGACGGGGTCCCCGGCGCCGGGGACGACACCAGGCGCGCCGCGCGGCTGATCCGGAACCGCGAGAGCGCCCAACTATCCCGTCAACGCAAGAAGCGCTACGTCGAGGAGCTGGAGGAGAAGGTCAAGTCCATGACCTCCCTCATAACCGACCTCAACTCCCGGATCTCCTTCGTCGTCGCCGAGAACGCCACGCTGCGGCAGCAGCTCGGCAACCCTCCACCTGCCATCTACCCGCCGCCGGGAGCGCCGATGCATTTCCCGTGGGTGCCCGGGTACGCGCTGCGGCCGCACGGATCCCACGTGCCCCTGGTACCCATCCCCCGTCTAAAACCACCCTCGCAACAGCAGCAGCCATCGGCCACAACCAAGGTTACCAAAAAATCAGACACCAAGAGCAGAGCCAGGGCCAAGACCAAGAAGGTGGCCAGCGTGAGCCTCATCGGTCTCATGTTCGTCATGCTCATCTTCGGCGCCTTCGTCCCGGGGTTCAACCACAGTTTCGGGATGAGGGGGAGGAGCGACAGTCCAATGCTTAGGAGTTTCGATCAGCAGCCTCATGACAGGGTAGTGACTGTCACTAGCCATGGCAATAAAGTACCCAAGGACGGTTTGAAGAATGGTGACATGTCCGGTGCTGATTCTGGAACGAGGACGGGGGCTGATGACATCGCCGAGCAGAAGCATGGCCCTGCGGTTAACGCGAGCGAGACGCTGCCTGCTTTGCTGTACGTGCCGAGGAATGGGAAGCATGTCAAGATCAACGGCAATCTCATTATTCATTCTGTGCTTGCGAGCGAGAAGGCGGTGGCGCATAGGACTTCGAAAGACAAAAGTGATCACTCGGGTATAGACCACAAGGAGAAAAGTATATCTGTAGCTCATCATCTGTTGCTGCCTGGAAACAATCTGAATCAACAGGAGAAATCCCCTGTAGATGGACCATTGCCGCAGTGGTTCCGTGAAGGAATGGCAGGTAAGCAGAGGAAGCTTTTACCAATCTTGTGTTCTTGCTTACTGAGATACTGCAGTTATGAATTTTATTTACTAGCCAAACTATTACTTCTCTGCTGCTTTCACAGTTTGATGCATTTTGATGATTTGATCAAGAAAGTTCTTGTAGTTCTTGACATGATACATAAACCTTACTTTTGAACATATACTAGACGAAGAATAGCATCGTGTTAAGATAAATCAAAAGACCGAAGTAATTCACCACAAGTCATTAAGAAAAGTAGTATGCCTGTTAGTTAGGAAATGACGTCACTTAGACCATTATATATTATGACACTGGCACACTGCAACCGTTCAGGCATTGAAGACTCAAGTTTATTGTTAATGTTGCTGAACAAGTTAACCTTAGACTTTAGTAATCCAGGAATGGGAATGATATCTGTATATGTATGCAATGCCCTTTAGCAAGCACATAAGAAATAGCTCAGTAAATAGTTTTTCCTTTGGAAATGTCGTATGTGGCGATTACTGGTCTCTGACCTGAAGTGACTAAATCCTTGACATAAACTTTCATGTGTCTTTTGCTAGCATAGAGCAGTTGCTTTTCTTGGAAAAAATGAGAAGTCTGCTATTCTTTCAGTAAATTGTAGGGAAACAAGTGTAAACTCCTAGTACTGACTCTTGAGGACGTGCCTTGTGTTTTTGGTGTCATCTTTCCTAATTCTATGCCAACTGCTGAAACTCATCTAAGCTATCATACAAGGATTTCATTCATTTGATTCTGTGACGTAGCACGGACACCTTGCTAGTCAAGTCAATTATTTGAGTAATTGTTCTTTGTTTTGTTGACAAAAGGCATCTCTTATAGAAAACTCAGCTTTCTTTTGATACTCCTTGAGTGTTAATGCACTGATTCTTATGCAACAATTTTCAGGGCCTATCTTAAATTCTGGAATGTGCAGCGAGGTATTTCAGTTTGACATTTCCACTGCTTCCACCAACTCTGGTGGCATAATACCTTCTCCAGCTGTGAACTCCTCAAGTGTTAATGCTACTCAGAATATTTCAACACCAGCTCCCGCTTATTATGGCAAGCTGAAAAATAGGAGGATCATGTACAATGAGGCAATTCCACTCCCTGGGAAAACAGTGAACAACACAGAGCCTTTTAACAGAACTTCTGAAAGCAGCAAGTTACCTGATAAAAAGCCAGCATCATCCGTAGTCGTTTCTGTGCTAGCTGATCCCAGAGAGGCCGGTGATGGAGACAGTGACCCGAGGATGTCCCCCAAGTCGCTCTCCAGGATATTTGTTGTTGTTCTCCTTGATGGTGTCAGATATGTCACATATTCCTGCACCCTTCCTTTCAAGAGCTCCAGTCCTCATCTTGTGAACTAACCTGTAAAATGGACCAGTGCGGACTATGATGCTGGAGCGGCTGGGTTGTCTGCCAAATCTGACGGCTGATAGATTAATAATTATCTGAGGCTGTTTTCTAACCGGAGTGAACTTTCTATACACTCAGCCTGAGGTAATTCAAGTTTGTCGAAGGTTTGAAGTGTCGTTAGTGAGTCGTGGTTCTGCAAGTTTAGATGACTGAGTGCAGTTTGTGCTGCTGTGATAATCCGGCTCTTGTGCTGTACTCTAACCTTTAGTGTTATTATGATGTAATACTGTTCGAGGAACTTGTGAAGACAAAATATATACATGTAGTTTCTTAAAATCTTACCCCCCCAGAATATGCATAGTTGCTGCAAATTTTCTTCTTGTGTTGTCTAAGACATTTGACCTCAGTGTATGGCAATATTTCTGTCAACTTTAACATGGGTAAACTCATTTGGTGCACATTTTGACTGAAATAACCTGGTAAGCATTTTTGGACATTGTGATGATCTCTACAAGAAACAGGTGGATTCTAAGGTGTGATTTGTGCTTCTGAACTAATTTTGTAATGAAATAATACTCAAATTCCGGTTGAGAAAGCTGAATTATCATAATTCACCTCACTATCATAGGATTCGAACGCTGGTCTAGAATTTGAATTTACAGAAAGACGTTACGCAGAAAATTCCATCCAACAAATGATTTGCTGTGTCGTATAAAATGTCCCGGGATAAACCAGTCTAAAACCCACGTTATCCGCAGGGGCACAGAGCCGCTCTGCGTTCCTTCTCCAGCCCCATCCGCCATGGCGCTGCGCTTGCCCGCCTCGGGCATCAAGCTCCCACCCTTCTCCCTCCCGCCGCCTCACCCTCTGGGCGCGAACCCTAGCCGCAGCGGCCTCTACGCGGCCAACGCATTCCCGCGGCGCCGATGCGGCGCGGTCGCGGCCGTCGTGCGCTGCGCGAAGCGCACGGGCAAGCGGCGGTACCCGTCGGAGAAGAAGCGGCTGGATCGGCGCCACAAGGAGCAGCTCCGGCAGACCGCCCCCGAGGAGGGCGGCGTGGCCCGGGAGGCTGGGTTCTGGCGGCTCTCCAAGCTCGCCGTCCCCGCCAGCGACGACCCCGGCAAGGACTTCGTCGGCGTCTCACCGCCGCTCCTCCAGGCCATTGCCAAAGCCCTCAAGTTCCCGGTACGATTTGTACACTGCGTTTTCTGATGTGCTGACATAACGCCATGGATTCGCGAGGTTTTAGCCTTCTGGGTGAGCGAGTCGACAGCGTGTTTGCCGAAACAGAGTTTGGGTGCGTAGGCCTAATCAACTCTTCTGCCTCCGTGCGCTGGAAGTGGAAGTGACCTTCGCTATTGTAGGAAAAAACTCCGTCCCATTTACTTGACGAAATTTACACCTTCATTCATCTTGGCGAATGCCGCAACAGCTACCTGCTCTCAAGGAGGTCGAGTTTAGTTTTCTGTGGTGATATGATATGGGAGTATTTGTGTTGACGGATAGCCGAGGTCTGAGTGGATAACGGTTTGCAATCGAATTAACAGTGCTGCCATCTCGCCTTTTCCTACATGTATTGGCCATGCTTCAGTTTAAAAAAAAAGTGTTGCCAGTATCCCCAAATCCCAAACTAGTTACAGTGTTAGCTATCCAGGAACTGGTTGGATGAGTGTTGTATGCCTGTACAGTGTACACAAACTAGTTACCTAAATGACCGCCTACATGGAGCAATTTCAATTGGTAAGCAGATATCTAATGCTATACCTTTGACATATGTTTGCTTTAAAGTGTGATTGTTTACTGTGCTTCACATTTCTTGTTACTCATGCTACAATTTTTCTTGTTCACTGTGCTTTACATTTTTTTTTTGTAATTCCCGCTGATTTCCGTTATCGCATCTTTTCATATCTGCGTGCTCATGTTTTACGCTGTTAATGTCGCCGTTAGACTTTTCCTATAATTATGTGCCTCTAATATATTCTCTTGTGCAGGTTGCTTCTATGCTCCCCGAAGAGGCCTTCTCTGTTATTCGCAAGTCATTTGATGCACGGAAGGTTCTTAGTGGATTGATATCATCTCTATCTTATTTAATATTTGTCCTCCTCCATAGAGATGGGATGGCAACTTAGCTGTCATAAAATGCTTTCTGTTGGAAGAGCTGAAATGATGCAGCCAAACTGGGTTAACCTTGGTAAAAAAATACTCATGCAGTTGAAAAGAAAGCCAATGTAGTAAGCTTCATTTTACTTCTCCAATTAAATTACAATCCTTTTATTGACGACTCCATAGTTACAAAATAATAATCTTCATTAGCATGTCAAGATGCAAACAATTATGGGCAGCTCACACCGACAATTTTTTGTGGTCTCAGAATCAGTTATAGGGTGTCAAGTTTATTGTGGTGTTCGGGAATACTTATGCTATTTTGTTCAGAATCTGGTTTTGTTAATCCTTGTGTTCTTTCTTTGCTATCATCTTTTGCTCTCTTTCTTAGTTAATATTTTGTTCCAGTGAGTGTCATCTTACGCCATGTGTCACACTACTCGACACTAACATACTTAATTCCACAGTAGTTGCACAAGATACCAGGTTCTGTAAAATATTTGCACACAATGCCTGGTTATTCTACCAAAAGTTTCTGTCTATCAGAGTTTTACTTTTACATGATGTGGTCCAACCAAATGTCCTAACATCTCTGCCCACACCACAATGGACACGAATTGGTGTGAATCAGTATGAGGAGTCCTTGACTGAGTCTGCACAAATCACATACTTCATAACTGTTTGATGCTCCATCTCTTTCGTTACTTTCTTTTATTGAATTGACGCATATAAGCAATGAACAAAATGAGTGTAGTATGAATTGGTTATGAAGGTCTCTGGTGATCCGTTCATACACTCGAGGAAAGACCGTTTGTACACATCAACACCACCTATGTCCAACATGGTGCCTGTGTGCCTGTGTTGTCACCTCGCGGGAGGCTAAAATCTAAACCCGTTATAAAGCACAGCATTTGGTAAAATAATTTGGTATTGTCTGTAGAGATTTGCAATATGTTATGATTTGCGCAACTAGTGTAGATTTAGCCAGAAAAAAATATGTCAGTTTACTCATTTATTTATGCTGTCTAATACTTTGGTGTATATTCATTTGATTTGGGGACTTCAGGTTGAAGTTATTTTTTACCCTGTAGATGTATATATAAATTGAAATAATATGCAGTTATGTGATTGCAATGACTGGTCATTCATGTGGTTACCCAACTTAGTTATATTCAATGATATTTGGAGTTTATCATCAGATTTTTCGGTAGACTGGTCTGTGTTAGCGCCTTTTTTGTTTCACCCATGTTCCGACTATGTTCACGTGTATTTCTACTGCTGTTGAAAAACTATTTAGTATTAATACAATTGATACACAGAATGGTCATCAAATATCTGCATCCTCTCTTTGTGAATGAACAAACCTTGTTTTACATCTACAGATTCTGAAAGAAGCTCAATTTGTCTATACTGTTGATGTGGATGCTAAGAAGCTTCTGGACATGGAGCCAAGAACATGGGATTTTATTGCTAGATTGGAACCCAAGCTTGGAGCTGTAGAATATATGTCTGATGAGAAGGTAGCAACTGATCTGATCAGTATGATTAGTGTTCATAACAAGGGATCTGATGATGAACACGGTATCAGGGATACTGTTAATAATGGCTCGATCTGTCCTACACGAATGAAACCAAGGGTGGCAGTTGTAGGAAGTGGACCATCTGGCTTGTTTGCTTCCCTTGTGTTAGCTGAACTTGGTGCAGAAGTTACCTTACTAGAGCGTGGCCAACCTGTTGAGCAAAGAGGGCGTGACATTGGTGCTCTAGCAGTTAGACGAATTCTCCAGTCAGAAAGCAACTTTTGCTTTGGCGAGGTATACTGTCTGTTCCTGTTTTACTAAACAATCATAGAATTGCTTTGGGCAGTATTCAGATAGGTAGTTGTTGACAACATATGGAAATCTTCTAATAGACAACTATATCTTCTCCTTAAACATAAGCATTAGCAATCATATCATTCGGTAAGTACTAGAGCCAGGTTCTCTTTTTTCAGGCGATCACATGATATTGATATAGACTATTACAAATTCTTGGTGTATATATCTTTGAAGAAAAAGTGGTTTAGTATTTTATCTCTGTACTCTGCAGGTGAAATAGCATATGTATTTACTTTTTGATACATGCTCCAATCAGGTATATTAGCTAGTGGGTGGATTGGTGCATCCAAAGAAAAGGCATATGGTCTCCTAATTATATGACTGAAAAATGCACAGAGACATATCTTGGACATTAGCATAATTTGAGATTGCTTTAAATGAATAATGCAGAAAAGTTCGTGTAATAATCCAGAGAAATTAACAATAAAAACCTAACTAACACATACTAGTTCTGAACTCATTTTATTCATTAAGTGACTTCCTCTTTTCCATACATTAGTGTGAATTTAGTTATTTGATCAGACAATCTATATTAGTTAGGTTGATGGCAAATGTGATTACATCTATATTTTTGGAGTATCAATTACCCACGATTGAACAACAAGGATTGACCAAACTACTATTCCCCCGTTCCATGTTACTTTAACATTAAGTTAAGTCCATCAATTCTTGATCTTCTGTTCTTACTCATAGCAGGGTGGTGCAGGTACATGGAGTGATGGGAAGCTTGTAACCAGGATAGGGAAAAACACAGATGGTGTTCAGGCTGTGAGAACCTTCCTTCTCCACCTCAATGAATATCTTGAGAATTAGAATCACAAACTCTTATAAAAAACATTAGATTTTGTTGATGTTTTGAATTCATAGCTATCAATATGAAGTGGTTGCATTGCATATCATTATATTCTAGATGTCCTAGTTGAAAACTAACTATTTCTATGTGTTTAAGCTATTCGCCGTGGGGTCTTGGATTTCAGGTGATGAAGACACTTGTTCACTTTGGAGGCCCTCCAAACATCCTAATTGATGGGAGACCTCACTTGGGAACTGATAAACTTGTTCCTCTGCTGCGGAATTTCAGGCACCACTTAGGAGATTTGGGCGTGAGTTGAACATATTTGTCTCCACCATCTGTTATTGTTTTGTTATGTAAGCTTATATGTATTGATGTATTATGTTTAATGTTTGGTTTACAGGTTGACATAAGATTCAACACTAGAGTAGATGACCTTATAGTGGAAGGTAGGCAGGTCAAAGGAGTTGTGGTTTCTGATTCAAGACTACAGCCAGGTTCTGGGGATCAGAAACTATCATTTGATGCAGTTGTATTAGCAGTTGGTCACTCAGCTCGTGACACATACAGTATGCTTCTGAGGCATAATGTCGATATAACCCCCAAGAATTTTTCTGTAAGTTTTTCTTATGCTGCTTATGACTGTTTCTACTTCCCTACTACTTGTACCTCATTTGATAGTCAGATGACAGACAAGCCACAACGAAGAATTGAAGGCCATCTTTGGGTTGAATATTAGAGTTTTGCATAAGAGGCACATTGGTCATGTTATGCTTCTTAAGGCAGAAGAGATGTTGGCACATGAACACGAGGAGAACTAGGAAACGGTTCAGGAAATATAGACAGAACAAACAAAACTAGGGAGTTATATTATAGCATGAAGTCGTACAGTATCAGGATTCTGGAGAGGGCGAGAGGCCCAATGCCTAAACAAGTATACATGATGCCACATGCTTCATAATTAAACTGAAAAGGGAGTATATGCTAGCCTCTTTTAGTTCTCCCACGGCTTATCCCAGCCTTTGTTTATCCCTCTCCTCTAGAAACCCACATCTTACTCAAGCCATGCTCTTTGGCATCCTCTATGTTACACCATACTATAGACCAAGGTTCACAACAAGGTGGTGATAGAATAATGTAGTTAGCATAAACTGCCCATTTAGGCATTTTAACCGGTTATTTTTATTATTAGTCAGTCTAATGTAGGACTTGGGCTGTATGATCACTGCAGCGCAGAGTGGCAGCCTGGCAGGACATTGGCCCCTTGTAGCATTATGTCTATTGTTCACGTTATCTTTGACAATTGCAAGCACTAACTTTTCTTCATACTATGAAGGAAACTTTTGTAATTTACTTTCTCTTCAGTCCATGTGACAACATTGGTTACTCTTGCAGGTTGGCTTAAGAATTGAACACCCCCAAGAACTGATAAACAACATCCAAGTAAGTCATATTTCATTTCACATCAACGTTTTCTGAATGATACTCACCTAATGTGGTTACCTTAATTTCAAGGTTGATATTTAATTTCTAGTAATTATCATTCGGCATCTCGGGAAATTATGATTGGTGATTGTTAAAAATGAAATTGAAACTAATAAATCAAGGTGTAGGATGCTACTTACTATATCATCATACGAAGCAATCCATTTATAAATTCTGGAAAAGTATAGAACTTGATAGTTTCGTCAGTCACCCCCAACCATCAAATTTTACTGTAGAAATGCCAGCTTGAGCAGAATCCGAGGAAGCTCTGCTGTGTTTTTCTAAACTTATATTCATTTCCTCGCAAATAGCGATAAATAACCAGTCAACTATGCAGTGATGAGGCCTCACCTATAAAGCACGTGACTGAGTCTGTGTTGATTACCTAGGCATTGTGTCCACCAATGGTCTTGAGCATGGATGCTAATAGAATTACTTTTTATTGCGTGATAACAATAATATTTGTAGTATGTGCACAATCGTTCTTAGAGTCTATGTAGGTTCGGCTACCAGGCTCATTGGATTCATGAACCTATTGTTTCTCTACCAAAAAAATATATTTCAAAGTGTCGAAATTTTATTTGCCGGCTTGATACAACTACACCAGCTATCTCTACTCCCATAGAAAAGCCAATTGGTGGTGGCAGTCTGTCCACCTTTGGTTGTGCACATGTTATATTTAGCGCAGACGGTTAAGATGAAAGCGAATATGGATATTTTCATTTTGATTTTTGAATGAACAGCAGAAAGATCTTCTTGAACTCAGAGTATAGTTCTTTTTAATCGGCATCAACACGCGGGTATTGCACTAGTATGTGTAGAAGATTGTATGAATCTCGAAAAAAATAGTAGAAGATTGTAGCATCAAACTGTGAAGAATGTATGGACGATTCACATTATGTTCAAAACAACCTATGTGATGCGTGCTATTGTCATCAATTACAGTATTCTGAATTGGCCGCTGAAGTGCATAAAGGGCGTGGGCGGATACCTGTAGCAGATTACAAAATAGTGAAGTCTATTGGTGAAGGAGATGCAAAGAATGATATTGAGCAAGCAGATCAAAATCGCAGTTGTTATTCGTTTTGCATGTGTCCTGGAGGACAGGTCAGTCATTTTCTCGTTATTTAACTCACCCCTATTTCTTTAATGCATTACCTAGTATTGCAATCATGTTCTTGAAATACTGAGACATGCCTGCAGGTTGTTCTAACTAGCACAAACCCATCGGAATTGTGCGTCAATGGCATGTCATTCTCACGGAGAGCATCTAAGTGGGCAAATTCAGCTCTTGTGGTCACTGTATCATCTCCTGATTTTAAACCATTTCAATCCCATGGTTCTCTTGCGGGTGTTGAATTCCAGGTACTTGCTACAATTCCTTTAGATAACAGCTGACATACTTAATAATTGCATTACCATCACGATGCACAATTGGCTACACTGACCCTCTGGATCGTATCAGGAGTTCAAAATTGTCAGTGAATGCAAGAGTACAAATAATCCACTTGGACATGATTGATTTCTTGAGTGTTTGATTCATGTACCTTTTCCAGTGTTAGCTGCTTTGCTGCACTAACTAGATAAGATGTTCTGTAGCCACAGATTGCCGTTTTACTTTTGGGAAAATAAGCTAATTTACTTACCTTTAGCTTATGTCATTGCCCATACCAGTACTATTGCTTACATAATTTACTTACCTTTAGCTTATGTCATTGCCCATACCAGTACTATTGCTTACATAAGGAAGCCAAACTGGTGAAAATTCGAAGCTGGCATGTGATGTATGCTAAAACCTTACCATGCATGTGTGATTTTACATAATCTAGTTACTCATAAATGTGGTATGCCTTTGTCACTTGAACTCAACAACCATTTTATTCCATCTGTACGACATTCTGATGGCAGTTTCCCGCTTCTGTTAATAATCGGGCTACTCATAAATGTAGGGTGCCTTTGTATGCTTGAGCTTAGTAACCATTTTCCCATCTGGACTACAGTCTGATGACAGTTTCCCCTTCTGTTAGCTTATGACTTATATCTGTATACCTTTAAAAACAGAGAGAATATGAAAGAAGAGCAGCTATGATGGGCGGAGGGAATTTTGTTGTCCCTGCACAACGTGTCACAGATTTTATCAGTAATAAATTGTCAGGTACTAATGGTGTGCTATGGTCTTCTAAGTTAGTAATGATACATGCTTCCTTTTATTTACTTTGTTACCCGTTCCAGTTACAACTCTCCCACCATCAAGCTATAGGATGGGAGTTCGTCCATCCAAACTCCACGAGCTATTCCCTCCTTACATAACTGAAGCTTTACAACAATCAATAACAATGATTGACAAAGAGGTCTGAAATCTGCTTTTCTTCATTTCACAGTTTTGAATTCCATCTGTCCTGACCCATTTGCAATGCAATGTTTCCAGATGCCAGGCTTCATTTCTAGTGAGGCCTTACTTCATGGTGTAGAGGTATGATTTTTTTACGGGACCAGCTGAATGATTTTCTTTGTTAATTCACCTGCTTAAAATGGTGGTTCATTTGGTAAATTCCTGGACACTGCATTTGAACATCTGTGAGTCAGGTGTTGGTCTATGCCGTCAATGCCATAACCATTGAATGTTAGCTGGGTAGTCTGATAGAAACATGCCCATAGTCTATATGCTTACAAATTTGCGCCTCGAATGTTCAAGGGCAGCCTTGAATGTAGAGTTACTTGGTGATTTGGGTTCTATATTAACCATTTGAAGCAAGATTTCTTATGATGCATGCATTTCAAGCAGTACTTTCATTATCAGGCATGCATTTCGGGCACTATTTTCATTTTCAACAGTGAGAAAATCTGGTTACTGCCATGTGTTCTGCAATTCTACTATTGTAGTTGTCTTCTGTTAGTTGCAGCCTGTACGGAGTAACAGAATAGTATCCTGCTACTGGCAACTACGAAAACTGGAGCATGTTCTGAATTATATTGGGAGAAAAAATAGAGTTTAGGCCATTAATGCACTGCAGTTCAGTTTAGGAAATGCCGAATCTAGTTTTAGTTCCTGCAAAATAGCCCACAAAACCAGGGTAGATTTGTAAAACTGTAACTGAGGGGTATTAGCAGGGTGGTCTGATAGTGCAGCGGGTATCTGCAGTTACACTTTGGCCTGTGATAATGAGATTGGAACCTTGTCTGTTTAATTAAATTTGGAAAAACTAAGGTAGCTGTAAATCCATTAGAGCAACGTTTATGCAAAAAAGAAAGAATACTTGTAATTTCATTGGGCCTGGCGACCTAGGCTAAAGCCTCTGGACATTAGAAATTTAGTTCATAACATCTAGAACCCAGATCGTATTTTCCTGGAAGATACCTGAAAAGTGAAGAGCTCCATTTTTTGTTTGTTTTCCTGAATGCTTATTCATATCCCACTTTCAGTGATGCTACTATATAGTCTAGCCTAGATAGTGCAATCCTAACTAGTGACCGGTTGAGGAAGCGACTAGAAGGGGGGGGGTGAAAATAGGAGCTACCAAATTTTACCTTTTCCAATTTTTATGTTGGTTGCGGAAACATAACGGTGAGTGCGGAATAGTAAATGGTGGCCCTAGATGAAATGCAAGCACAAGCAAGGAAACACCAAATGCAAGACAAGTAGAAAGGGGAGCGGTACGGCCGGGGAAAAGCGCGGAGACACGATATGTTTCCCGTAGTTCCCTCCACAAAAGGAGGTACGTCTACATTGAGGAGGTGTGGCACCACAAAGGTGCCACCTGCCACAAAGGCGTCACCTTATTCCTCGTAGAAACACCCCAAAGGCGTTCCTACTTCTCCACTAAGCAAAGCCGGTCGAGGTGGCTAGCCTTCACACAAGGTTGGGGCAAACTCCACAAAGGACGGAGGCTCCCAACAACATCAAGATCTAGTCACAACAAGACCTAGAACTAGATGCTCTTCCAACAACAAGGATCCCCACAAAGGAGATCTAGGGTTTCCAAGTCCACAAAGGATGAGTAGGGGAATCACGAAATTTCTTGGGTAGATAGGTAGATCTAGCCCTCCTCCTTTGATTCCGCAAGTTTGGGGGGATTTGGTTGGCTAAGGAGGGAGATCCACTCGATTTAAGCTCAAGAACAATGGAGGAGAGAGAAAGTCTTTGTGCTGCTTAGATCTAATTTGAGGAAGAAGAAGGCTCCCCCTTTTATAGCCCGTACGCGTCTTGTAGCCGTTGTGTTGCCCGAGGGGGCAGATTATCCGGGGCTATTTACCCCGGAAATCCCCCCCCCGGGCCCTATCCTGTAAGATGGCACGCGCGGCTTCTTCATGGTGAAGGGCAGGCCAGATGTAAACACATCCGGCCCACAATTTCTCCAAGAAAAACCTGTGGATTTGTGCAGAACAGGGGGCCGGATGAAAGTCACCTCCGGCCCCAAACTTCTGGCCAAAGATCCGCCCTAGCAAAACACCTCTTCAAGCCTTGGAGTGTAGTCGCTGGAACATCCGGACGCTTGGGGGCCAGATAATTCGGCCTGGAGAGAATATCAGCTCCTTCTCCAAATCAGCAACAAAATAACCTTTTTCCTCACAAGTTTGTTGGAAGATTAGGCACAATTTCCATGATTAATTCCAGAATATTAAGCATGACGACAACAACTACTAACATGTGAAACTCGAACATACTAGATGCATTAATCAACATGAATAGTAGCATGGCAAACGGTACAACATCCATCGCTAAATAGATCGAGATATGTCGCACGTACCGATCTGGTGGAGGTGGCGGTGGAGGTGTAGCAGATGATGTCGCAGTAGTAACGTTGTTGATGACAACGTTATTGACGACTGGGACGACGGGTCGAAGTAGACGACGTTGAAGACAGCTAGCGCGCTTGGACTTGAAGACGACCCGTGAAAGAGCTTGAGTCGCGCAGAGCGCTTCCCAAAACCTAATTCGCCCTCTCCGTACGTGATCGCAAGGACGAGTGGTTCCGGAGACCTGCTCTCCCGTTCACCGATGCACGTCGGCGCGCGGGATGGAGTAGGCTACGATGGCGGCGCAAGCAGAGAGGTGGAAACCCTAACTCGTGTATTCGGTGTGTTTCTGCGGTAGCCGGCAAGAGATTATATAGGCTCGGAAACCCTAGGCAACGTGGGCCACGCGTCGCACGAACGTTTGAGTCGGTTGAGATAGCCCACGATCCGGAGCGGACGACTAACTGTGACGCGTCCGTCTGGGACTCGTTCGTTTTCCGAGCCGCAAAAGTAAGGAAAGTCTCGGCTCGAGGCTCAATCCACTCACCAGAGCGCGGCGCGCGTGTGCGAGTCGAGACGAGACAGCGAGCGAGGAGGAGGAGGAGCGCGCGTGTAGCACTCCTATTCTCACTCACTTACTAGTGGTGAAACAACCCACCTTATAAGGTGGTCTAACTTCCTCCCAACTTTCCATGTGGGACTAAACTTCCCACCTCTTGCCACTCACTAGTGAGCTGCCACCAACTTGGGCTCAAACTCACAAGGCTGCCACTATGTGGGCTTTGAGATTTATAGGGAAAACTGAAATCTAATTTGGGCCACTAAAAGTGGGCCCAATATTTCAACAATCCCCCACCAGATCTCAAATCCCCATTTAGAGATTTACCAATACTCGCTGCTTGTTTATATACCAGTGTTTCAGAGACTGTTAAGTTAAACTTCCGCCTAGAACCTTAAGCTACATCCATTCACACTTGAACAATGGACTAAGCCTTGAATTGCAAGTTTTGCGTGAACAGGGTTTCACTCAAAGTCATGACCAGTACATGGCTGCCAGTAGCCTACCCCGCGGGTGAAGCATATGCGTCATACTTCATGGTCTCTTCATGAGTTTACTAGAGATCACCCAAATCTCATAGATTGCGACGTTTAACAATCAGACTCATATAGGTGTGTTATTTCAAGAATGCTCTGTAGGACAGCATCTTCGCTAAAAATAGCCAACATAAACACATTAAGGCTTGTTGCCAACATGCCTTACAGCAATTGAGAGTTGTGCATCTTCACATAGAGAGGGTTGCATAATACTCTCCTCAATTAAACCACTAGTTTGTTCTTCCTGGGTCCTAATTCACGGGATCTCCGATCACAAAGGTTGGGTTACCACTATGGCGTAACATCAACGGGTCTCAAACCCATCTCCTCGATGCACTTTCTATCACATTACGTGATAGTCCCTTTGTAAAGGGATCTGCCAGGTTTTGTCTGTTTGAATATATGTAACAGTTATTATTCCGGAGTTTCGCAATTTCCTAACAGGCTTCAAACGTCTCTTGACGTGTCTTGATGACTTCGCGTTATCCTTAGAATTGTTCACTTTGACAATTACAGTTTGATTGTCACAATTCAAAAGGATTGCCGGAACAGGTTTTTCAACCACAACCATCAAGAGCTCACGCAACCATTCGATTCAACAGTGGTTGTGTCTAAAGCATTTGCTTCCATAGTTGACCTCGTCAATATGGTTTGCTTGCAAGATCTCCATGACACTGCGCCACCTCTAAAGGTAAATACATACCCACTTGTGGCGTACAGATCAGCTACATCTGAGATCCAATTCGAATCAATATATCCTTCAAGCACAGCTGGGTGCCCTGAATAGTGAATCCCATAACTCATTGTACCACATAGGTAGCGCATGACCCTATCAAGTGCATGCCAATGATCAGTACCGGGTTTGACATGAACCTACTCAACTTGCTAACAACAAAAGAGATGTCGGTCTAGTCGCGCTCGCTAAGTACATGAGTGAGCCAACGATCCGAGAATATCTCAATTGATCTATGGCAATCCTCCGGTTCTTGCGTAGTGTCACACTGGGATCATAAGGTGTTGGAGAAGACTTGCTATCAATATAGCCGAACCGGCTCAAGATCTTCTCAACATAATGGGATTGCGTTAGAGTTATCCCACTCTCGTTCTTAATCAGCTTGATGTTCAGAATCACATCAGCTTCTCCCAGATCTTTCATATCAAAGCTCTTTGACAAGAAAGACTTGACCTCGTGTATTACTTTCATGTTTGTACCAAAGATCCGAATATCATCCACATACAAACATAGTATAACACCTTCCCCCCACCATGGTGATAGTAAACGCACTTGTCAGCCTCATTGACAACAAAGCCTACAGAAGTCAAAGTTCTGTCAAACTTCTCATGCCATTGTTTAGGTGCTTGTTTCAGGCCATATAAAGATTTCAGCAACTTGCACACCTTTCTTTCTTCACCTTTTACTACCCATCAGGCTGATCCATATAGATTTCCTCTTCCAACTCTCCATTAAGGAAAGCTGTCTTTACGTCCATTTGTTGAACGATAAGACCATAGGAGGCAGCCATGGATAGTAGTACTCGAATGGTGGTAAGTCTAGCGACAGGTGAATAGGTGTCGAAGTAATCTTCGCCTTCTCTCGTGTAGCCTTTCGCTACAAGCCGCGCCTTGTACTTTTCAATAGTACCATCAGGTCTTAGCTTCTTCTTAAACACCCATTTGCAGCCTACAGGCTTGCATCCATGGGGTCGTTCTGACAACTCTCAAGTTCCATTAGAAAGAATCGAGTCCATCTCATTATGGACAGCTTCTTTCCAGTCATCTGCATCTGGAGATGCATATGCCTCTGCAATAGACGTGGGAGTATCATCCACAAGGTACACAATGAAATCATCACCAAAGGATTTTTCAATCCTTCGTCTCTTGCTCCGTTTAGGAGCTTCATTGTCATCCTTCTCAGTAACATTCTCATGTGATTGTTCAAAATACTCATTAGATGTACTAGACTCAGGAATTATCTCAGTAGAAATTCTAGCAATGCTATGCATATCTTTCATAGGAAACATATTCTCAAAAAATGTTGCATCACGAGATTCCATAATAGTATCAACATGCATATCAGGTACCTCGGATTGAACTACTAAAAATCTATATCCTACACTCCGCGGAGCATAACCTAGAAAGATACAATCCACTGTCTTTGGTCCAAGTTTGCGCTTCTTAGTAATTGGAATATTGACTTTCGCCAAACATCCCCATGTGCGCAAATACGAAAGTGATGGTTTTCTCCCAGCCCACTCCTCGTAAGGGGTTTTATCTTTATTCTTGTTAGGAACTCTATTCAGGACATGACATGAAGTCAACAAAGCCTCCCCCACCATGCCTTTGATAAACCAGCAGTGGCTAACATGGAATTCACCAAGTCAGTCAGCGTGCGGTTTTTCCTCTCGGCAACCCCGTTTGATTGGGGTGAATAGGGAGGCGTCCTCTCATGAATAATGCCATGTTCCTCACAGAATTCATCAAAGATTTTAGGAAAATACTCGCCACCACGATCCGACCTAAGACGCTTGATCTTTCTCTCTAGTTGATTTTCAACTTCGCCCTTATAAATTTTAAAGTAGTCTAAAGCTTCATCTTTAGTTCGCAACAAATAAACATAGCAAAATCTAGTCGCATCATCAATCAATGTCATGAAATATCTCTTTCCACCTTTTGTCAACACACCATTCATCTCGCATAGATCAGAATGTATGAGTTCTAGAGGTGCCAAGTTTCTCTCCTCGGCCGCCTTGTGAGGCTTCCGAGGTTGCTTTGATTGCACACAACTATGGCACTTAGAACCTTTGGCAATGGTGAAATTCGGAATTAAACTTAAACTGGATAGCCGAGACATTAAACCAAAATTAATGTGACATAAACGAGAATGCCAAACACTGGTATCATCACTAACATTGCCACAAATATGGTTCACAGACTTATTACTGAAATCGAAAGCGAAAAGCGGAACAAGCCTCCGCTCCATAGCCTTTACCAATAAATTGTCCAAACTTGGAAACAACTACTTTATTCGACTCTAAAACAACCTTAAACCCATCTCTGAAGGGAGCCGCTAACGAGATTCTTGTTCATAGTAGGGACATGCTGCACGTTCCTCAGCTGCACGATCTTCCCGAAGTGAACTTCAGATCTACCGTGCAACACCACGAAAAGCATGTGACCCATTCCCCATCAAGACGGAAGAATCCCGGGCGACCTGGTAAGAAGTGAACATGGATATGTCAACACACACATGAACATTAGCACCTGTATCAATCCACCAACATGGAGATTGAAAAACCGAAAGAACAGTAAAGAGATTACCGTACCCATCAGCATTGCTAGCGGTCACCGTGTTGACTTGTCTCGCATTTTTCTTGCGGTGCCCTCTCTGGGACTCCTTAGAAAAGTGGCCAGTCTCCACAGGTAAAGGCTCAGATCGCTTTGTTTATCATCTTCTTCTTCTTGAAGGTTGTAGTCTTTATAGGCTTATTGAAGGAGGGCTTGTTATTCCCTTTGGTCTTGCTGTAGGGTTTCTTCTGCACCATGTTAGCGCTAGACTGACCCTCTCCTTTCTCAGTAGTATCCTTAGCCCGAGCTTTCTCCTCAACATCAAGAGACGCTATCATTTTCAACTGATATCTCCTGTCTCTTGTGTTTGAGAGTTGTGGCAAAGTTCCTCCATGAAGGGGCAACTTAGCGATGATGCATCCACCACAAACTTGTCAGGTAAGGCACACTTAAGGAGTTCAAGCTCTTTCGCAATGCACCGTATCTCATGAGCTTGTTCGACTACAGAACGGTTGTTTACCATCCCGATGTCATGGAAGCTCTCCATGATGTACAGTTCACTGCCTGCATCGGTTGCAATTTAGCATTGCATCCCAGCTCTTTACCATCATTATGTGCATGTACACATCACACAGACGATCAGCAAGAATACTAACGCATCCGACGAAGAGAGTATTGTTTCCCTTGAACTTGTTCGATCTTGGTCAGATATAGTTCCTTCAGGTAAACCATTACTAACTTCGAACACTTTCATATGAGTAAGCCGAGCATGGCCTTAACTTGCCACCTCTTGAAGTGCACACCGTAAACTTATCCGGCCTCGGTGCATCAGCAAAACCAGCCATTGTTAACTCAGGAAATTGCCTAAAATTAGGTTTTTGGATTGTTGGAAGATTAGGCACAATTTCCATGATTAATTCCAGAATATTAAGCATGACGACAGCAACTACTAACATGTGAAACTCGAACATACTAGATGCATTAATCAACATGAATAGTAGCATGGCAAACGGTACAACATCCATCGCTAAATAGATCGAGATATGTCGCACGTGCCGATCTGGTGGAGGTGGCGGTGGAGTGTAGCAGATGATGTTGCGTAACGTTGTTGATGACAACGTTATTGACGACGGATGACGGTCAAGTAGACGGCGTTGAAGACGACAGTAGGCGCAGCCCGACTTGGACGGAAGACGACCCGATGAAGAGCTTGAGTCGCGCAGAGCGCTTCCCAAGAACCTAATTCGCCCTCTCCCGCACAGGATCGCAAGGACGAGTGGTTCCGGAGACTGCTCTCCCGTTCGCCGATGCACGGCGCGGGATGGAGTAGGCTACGATGGCGGCGCAAGAGGAGAAAACCCTAACTCGTGTATTCGGTGTGTTTCTGCGGTAGCCGGGTAAGAGATTATATAGGCTCGGAAACCCTAGGCAACATGGGCCACGCCCACGTCGCACGAACGTTTCGAGTCGGTTACAGATAGCCCACGATCCGGAGCAACCCGAACCGACTAACCGTGACGCGTCCGTCTAGGACTCTTCGTTTTCCCAGCCAAAAAGGAAAGTCTCGCTCGAGGCTCAATCCACTCACCACGAGCGCGCGCGCGTCGTGACGTGTCGAGTCGAGACGAGACGAGCGAGGAGGAGGAGCGCGCGTGTAGCACTCCTATTCTCACTCACTTACTAGTGGTGAAACAACCCACCTTATAAGGTGGTCTAACTTCCTCCCAACTTTCCATGTGGGACTAAACTTCCCACCTCTTGCCACTCACTAGTGAGCTGCCACCAACTTGGGCTCAAACTCACAAGGCTGCCACTATGTGGGCTTTGAGATTTATAGGGAAAACTGAAATCTAATTTGGGCCACTAAAAGTGGGCCCAATATTTCAACAAAGTTCTCTTCCACCAAGTGCAAAGATCACATACCAATTCAAAAGAACCAGGTACAAGATCAAAATAAAAGGTGGGTCATCATCCATAGTGCTAAAATTGATTCAAATCAGCAACAAAATAACCTTTTTCCTCACAAGTTCTCTTCCACCAAGTGCAAATATCACATACCCAATTCAAAATGATGTACAAAGAGATAGTTTCTAACCTGAATGCTCTAAGAGCTGTGGCGGCTAGGTCAGGAAGAAGGGAACGAGTCCCTTATAAAGCATCTTCAGAACACTCTCTAACATGGGCCACATGGACCAAGTAGGTAAGTCACACAGCCAGGCCCAATACCTCTTCAACACTCCCTCTCAAGATGGGTGATAGATATCTATCATTCCCATCTTGTCACATGCCAGGTTGCATTCTCTGGTTCCCAAACCTTTGGTTAAGCAATCTGCAATTTGTTGCGCTGATCTGACATGCTCTATCTTAATGATCCCATCAAGTTTTTCTTTGATGAAGAATCTGTCTATCTCAATATGCTTTGTTCTGTCATGCTGCACTGGGTTATGTGCTAGGTTAATAGCAGACACATTGTCACACCATACATTTATGCAGCTATTCTTCAACACCTTTAGTTCACTTAACAGATTCCTTACCCACAATATTTCACTCAGCCCTTGAGACATGGCCCTATATTCTGCTTCAGCTATTGATTTGGAAACCACTTGTTGTTTCTTGCTCCTCCATGACACCGAGTTTCCTCCAAGGAAAACACAATACCCTGAAGTTGATCTTCGGTCATCTAGGCAACTTGCCCAATCAGCATCACAGTATCCATCGACATCAAGATGTCCGTTGCTCTTGAACCACAAGCCCTTTCCTGGAGTTCCTTTTAAGTATCGCAAGATTCTGTAGACTGCTTCAAGATGTTCACTTCTAGGCTCATGCATATATCTGCTCACTACACTCACTGCAAAGGCAATGTCTGGTCGTGTATGACATAGATATAACAGCCTCCCAACTAGTCTCTGATATCTCCCTTTATCCACATGATCCCCTGATTGTGCTGTCACTTTATGATTTTGATCGATTGGGGTTGAAGCTGCACGACAGCCCAGCATACCAACATCACTGAGAAGATCCAAAGTATACTTTCTTTGAGACAGAGCTATTCCTTTTGCTGACCTGGCCACTTCTATACCAAGAAAGTACTTTAGTCGGCCAAGATCCTTTACTCCAAAGGCCTTACTCAAACACTTCTTCAGCCTTGCTATCTCTCCTTCATCATCCCCGGTAATAATGATATCATCCACATACATCGCAAGAATAGTAATCTTTCCCTTAAAATGTCTATAAAACACTGTATGGTCCCCATTGCACGCATGCCTGAATTTGTCAAACCAAGCTCTCGGGGACTGTTTCAGTCCATAAAGAGATTTTTTCAGTCTACATACCTTGCCTGTGGTTTCAGCTGAAGAGAAGCCAGGTGGAATTTCCATGTAAACTTCTTCATGCAGATCTCCATGTAGAAAAGCATTCTTAACATCAAGTTGGTGTAACGGCCACCCAAAATTTGTTGCACATGATATCAAAATCCTCACTGTGTTCATCTTCGCCACTGGTGCAAAGGTCTCATCATAATCGATGCCATAGGTCTGGGTGTACCCTCTTGCCACAAGTCTTGCCTTGTATCTTTCAATCTTTCCTTGTGCATTTTGTTTCACAGTGTAAACCCATTTACAACTGACAACCCTTTTCCTGTTGGAAGAGTTACTAACTCCCAAGTTTTGTTCTTTCTCAATGCCTGTAGTTCTTCCAACATGGCAGCACGCCATTTTTTGTCCTCCTTTGCTACCTTCCAGTCAGTTGGAATAGATACTGACTGTAGGGAAGCAACAAATGCTTTGTAGGAAGGAGACAGGGCTTCATATGACACAAAGTTGCCTATGTCGCATTCATCATACTTTTTCTGTAGTCTCCCAACACAAGCCCGAGTTCCTTTCCTTAAAGCAATTGGTAGATCCATTTGTCCTTCTCCCATCGTTGTCGAGTCCTGGTCAACTTGACTTTCCCTCAATGAAACGATCTCAGAGTTGTCCTGATGTTCAACTTGTAACTCTTGTTGCTCCCCCTGAACATGTTGCGCACCCACCTGTCTTCTACTATAAACTTGAAGATTTTGTTCCTCATTCAGCCTTCTCCATCTCTGCGGTAAATTCTGGCCTTCTCCATCTCCATCCTGTCTTCCTGGAATGAGACCCACTATTGGTTGAGGTTGTGGTTCTGAGATTGTCTCCCCCTGTGGTTCTGAGATTGTCTCCCCCTGCATCAGTTCTGAGATTGTCTCCCCCTGCATCAGTTCACTCTCCCCCTCTTGACCAGTCCCGTGAGCTAGAAAATGGTCAAGATCTTCGAATAATATGCTCAGATCAGTCTTCTCTCAATAAAATGGTTCAGATTCCTGAAAAGTGACATCCATGCTCACAAATGTCCTTCGTTCTGAAGGGCTCCAACACTTGTAACCTCTTTGTCCAGAAGAATACCCGAGAAAAATACATTTCAGAGCTCAAGGATCCAGTTTGCTCACTGAGGGCCTGTGATCTCTAACAAAGCATGTGCATCCAAATAGTTTTGGAGGAACAACAAATGTATTATCCTTCAGAATTAATTCACATGGTGATTTCATACCTGTCACCCTCAATGGCGTACGGTTGATCAAATAAGTTGCAGTCAGGACAGCTTCACTCCAGAGAAATTTAGGCACATTCATGGTGAACATTAAGGCCCGAGCAACCTCCAGTATGTGACGATTTTTCCTTTCAGCCACACCATTCTGTTGAGGCGTATCTGGACATGATGTTTGATGCAAGATTCCCTGCTCAGACATGAAAGCACCAAATATTTTGTTAACATATTCCGTACCATTGTCAGTGCGAATAGCTTGTATTTGTACATTGAACTGATTCTGCACAAGAGCATAGAATTTTTTGAAACACAGGAACACTTCATCCTTGTGTCGCATGAGGTAGATCCAAGTCATCCATGAGTAACAGTCAATAAAGATTACAAAATACTTTGCGCCACTTATAGATACCACTGGACATGTCCATACATCAGAATGAACCAACACAAACGGAGAGATACTTCTGACCCCCCTACTCACATAAGAGGCTCTAGTATGTTTGGCATACTCACAAGCATCACACTTGAGCTTGCTTCTGTCAACACCCCTCATTACATCAGGAAATATTTGATACATTTTGTCAAAAGAGACATGTCCCATTCGACAATGATGGATTAGAGCTCTAGTCTCCTTGTCTTCAGTGACAGCCACCAGTCCTTGATTCCCATCCTCGCTTGGCACGCTGCGGTCCATGTACCACAGTCCGCTATGCCTGGTCCTAGTCCCAAGCTTCCTCATATATCTGTTAATGGTCACTTGACAGTCAATCTGATCAACCAGTGCACTGAGAGACACTAAGTTCACAGGAAAGGCAGGCACATATAACACCGATGATAGTTCAATAACAGGATTACATTTAACTGTCCCAACTCCTCTAATAGGTTGTGCTGTGCCATCTGCTGTATGTATAGTTTCCTGATGTGTAGGAGAATATTGAATATAGGACTCAAATTTCTTCAGATTTCCAGTAACATGTTTGGATGCCCCTAGTCTAATACCCAACCTCTATTAATTGAATGTGCTGCTACTGATGCATTTTCAGTATTACCTTTATTGGTGTCGACAAAGTTGGCGAAGTTGCCAAAGCTTGAAGTAGTAGCTTCTGATCCCTCTCTATTGTTTGCCTTCACTTGATGCAGCCATATTTGCCCTATGAGCCCCTTCTCCATGCCAAGGACCAGCAACCCAGCCACGGCCACCTCTGTTGTTGTTGCCAACCCAACCACGACCACCTCTGTGGTTGTAGCCACCTCTGTAGTTGTATCCTCTTCCTCTTCCCCTTATTGATGAAGTATAGAATCTGCTCAAGTGCCCTGATTCTCCACAGGTAAAACAGTCTCTTGTTTCATTCCTTGTTGTCATTGCAAAGGCAGATTGCAGAGACGCGTCCAGCAGATTTTAGACGGACCTCCTCTTGTGACATGGCTGAGATAGCTTCATCAAGGGAAGGAAGCTTGGGCTGGTGCAGTAAGGTAGCACGTCTGCTCTCAAAACAGGAGTTCAGCCCCTTCAGAAACTTCATCACACGGCGGCGTTCCACATATTGTTTAACAGTCACCACACACTCTGAATGAGGAAACTCTAGGGGATCACAGTGATCCAAATCAGACCAGAGACGCTGCAACTCAGCCACATACACCATCAGGTCCTTCTCACCTTGACGCAAATCCTGCACAGCATCCTCAATCTGCGCCATCAACATCAGATTTCCCTTTCCCGAGTATATTTTCGACAAAGTACTCCAAACCTCTGGAGCATTTGGAAGCCCCTCAGCTGAAGCAACAATAGAGGGGGTCAAAGAGTTCAGCAGCCAAGCAAAAATCAACGAGTCTGTCGCACTCCATTTCTTCCAGTCTGCATTCCCCTTATCTTCCGGTTCAGCAGCACTTCCCTGAACATGCCCATCCAGGCCTTTTGTCCTCAGAATGAGCAATGCTCTCCTTGACCAACTCAGGTAGTTGCTCATCCCTTCTAACTTTACCTCATTTGGCATGAGCTCCACCTTCTGCACCATGTCTGCTTGTGAAACACGAGCAGCACCCCCTTCAGCAGAAGTGCTCTCAGCATTCTTGGCCACGAGAAGCTGGGCCAGCTTCTCAAGAGCTGTTGTGAGCTTGTCCCCCATCTTGCACAGCACCAGCAGACACTCCTCTCAGCACAGCACCACCACCTGCGCAGTCCTCCCAGCTCCACCTTAGGCCACTGCTGCAGTCACCATCGCCACCTCCATCGCCCCTTGCTCTGATACCATGATGTACAAAGAGATAGTTTCTAACCTGAATGCTCTAAGAGCTGTGGCGGCTAGGTCAGGAAGAAGGGAACGAGTCCCTTATAAAGCATCTTCAGAACACTCTCTAACATGGGTCACATGGGCCAAGTAGGTAAGTCACACAGCCAGGCCCAATACCTCTTCAACACAAAAGAACCAGATACAAGATCAAAATAAAAGGTGGGTCATCATCCATAGTGCTAACATTGATTCCTACACACTTGAGCACATATGGTAAAATTCTTATTCAAGTGTTGTGATCAAACACACAAAGCCTTAGGGATAGAGCATGCCCTTTCAACTAGGTTATAGGCTTTTAGCTAGTTGATTCGCTGTCCCTATATTCTGTCCTACTCAACCTTCTCTGGTCACTTGGGTTGTCATATTTGTGCGTACCCCTTATTAGGCTGCATCTTTTTCCACTCAAACTTCTCTGGTCACTTCGGTTGTCATATTTGTGTATACCCCTGGTCTCTTTCTAAAATTTCGTCTTTATGCTTCATTTTCCCTTTCCATTTTCGTCTCAAAATCTATGCTAATCTGGTAGTCCATATGATTGCCAACTCCCATTGCTACTTTGATTTAAATTTGAGAGAACCCCCCTGCACCAAGACAAATGCAAGTCATTAAGCAGAGCTAGTCCAGGTGAAAAATATTTTCAACATCAAGCATAATGCATCCAGTTTTTGATAATTTTTCCTGGCATGTGTAAATTATCTGAAAGTTATGTGGTGTGAAAAAGATGCAATGCCAACTGTTTTATCCACTGCATAAGTTCATGCGTGTTTTTTTCTGGTTGGTTTATATCATGGTGGTAAAGATATATGTAGTGTTATGACTTGATGCACCCTTTCCTATTATTTATTATACTTGATGTTTGTTTGCAGACTAGAACGAGCTCGCCCTTGCAAGTTTCACGACATAAGGAGACATACGAGAGCACATCATTGCAAGGGTTGTACCCTATTGGAGAAGGTGCTGGCTACGCAGGGGGCATAGTAAGTGCTGCTGTGGATGGTATGTACTGCGGTTTTGCTTTAGCAAAACAACTTTCTCTATACACTGGTGATATAGAATCAATTCTTGGCAAAGCACAGAAACAAACAGGTTCTGTAAAATATTGAGTACCGATGCCTAGTTATTTTCATACTTCATAGGTCCTAGCTTGTTCAGAAATTTTCTCACCATGTTAGCAAATTGCATAGGAAAGTTTTGTCATAGTAGAAACTGTGATAACTGTACTCATAAATAAATTCAAGTCTGATGTAGGAGAGAGCAAGGATGCTATAGTAGTTAGCGCTTTGTATTAAATATGAAACTTCTTGGCTCCATACAGTAATGCAGTATGTATGATTTACTGTTCTTTCTGTCATATTGCCAACTGAACATTGTGGAGATAATTTACGTAGAGAGATTTGACAGTTTTATTTTTTGTGATATTTTGCTTCTTTTTCTGTTTCGAGAGAGATTTTTGCCAGACCATCTTCCACTCTGTAAAGGGATACTACATTCCTCAAGCTGTTTGTGTATTGCAATTCTGCTACTAGACTTACAAACATTGCCCGGTTGTTCTACGGTATTATTATTTACCCCAGTAACTTGTGCAGTTTTCTTGTGTATATTTCTTGATGTACATATACATCACGAGAAACAATATGCTCCTTGCTAAAGGAATTTCGTTGGTCCTCTTTGGTGTGCGGCCTCTTAGGTTGAAAGGAATTTCATAGAAATTTGGATGATTAAAAGAGTGACAGTGCAACAGTTTGCTCCTTGCTGAAGTGGTGTGTGGCATCTAGTTGAAAGGAATTTCATAGAAATTTGGAAGATTCAAAGAGTGACAGTCAAAGAAATCCCACTTCAGCATCGCTCAATCATCATTATATTTATTTCCGCATCTCCAACATCCCACTAGAGCTTCAAGAAAGAAATCCCACTTCTCATCGTTGTTAGTTGATCCTGCTGTTCGTAATGCATGCATGGTCCATTGGTCCTCCTGTGTGCTGTTTGCACGACTGCACGTCAAGTGGCGCTAAAAAATCATGTGAATTCAGGTATTGGTCTTAGTCACCTAGGCGGTCAACTATATCTTAGCTGACTGTAGATTATGATTACTCTTACTCTTACCAGTATTTGGATGGTTGGCACTATTTGATTTTACTAGGTAGCGTATAACGCAATTTAGCTGGTATAGGCAATACAAAGTTCACCATACTTACGGATAATCTATTATGGCTGGAAGATTATTTTGAATTTGCCATTTTTCCTGATTTTAGTAATGCATGAAAAAGAAAAGGTCTCAACAAGAGCTATTTCCGGTGGAGATACATGCCAGTATGTAGCATGAACCAGGTATGTTAATAGGCATGCTTGGAGCTCCGGAATTTGTAGTCATGTTTTACTAGAAAACTTCCCGCAAAAAAAAAATGTTTTACTAGAAAATTGGGCGCGACTAACTCTTGGTAAAATGTGAATCAACTTAGTTTTGAATCGAATGATGTCAAGTCATTTTTTCTAGTTGCAACCTCATTTGCAATTGAAAAAACCTCTTGCAACTCATATAAGTTGTAAGCATGCGAAAAGGCCAAAGGCTTAACCGGTACGAGAAAACAGCAAGACACGAAGGCGATCAGGAGGCGGCTCTAAAACCCATCTAGGGTTTCGTCCCTCTCGCCGGCGACGCTGCCGGTCCGCCCCGCCTCTGGTGGCCTTGGGGCCTCGGAGGTGTGGCGGACCGCGGCCTCTCGCCGGCGGGAAGGTTTCAGTTCTTCGTGTAGTTTGTTTTTGGTGTCTTCTTCAGGATGGTGAGGCGGCGACTACTTCCTGAAGTCAGAATAAGTTCCTCCCCGTCCTATCCTCGCTCCGGTGGTGCATCTAGCCCGGCGGAGGGCGCGTGGAGTTATGTGTCCGGCGGATCTCCCGTGATCCGGTCGTCTTTCGTGTTCGATTATGTGGTTACAGGCCAGTCTCTTCCGATCTATGGTTGTCATCTTTGGCGATGGTTGCTGCTCTGGTGCGCTAGTCCTTTGGGGTCTTAGCACGACGATTTCTCGTCTGTCTACTACAATAAGCTCTACTACGACAAGCTTTGCCTGACTCCGTTGATGGAGGGGCGAGGACGGCGGCGCGCCTTTGGCTTGTGCTAGTGTCTGTAGTCGTCGCTAGGTGGTCCAATGATCTATTTATATTTTTTATTACTTTTATGCATCTTTGTACTACTGTTGATGATTATTAATAGATTAGTGAAATTTCTTTTGAAAAAATTGGAAGCATGCGATAAGGCGCACTCGCGTCAGGGTCAGGGGAGTGTTCGAGTCCTTTGTAATCAGGGAAAAGAAAAAGCTGAACATGGAACAATACTTGACACGCCTTTTGCGTGGTTCAGCTAACCTGATATCGCCTATGAATCCATGATCCTCCACTGTCCTTACGTCTAGTGCGTAGGCACGGTAGGAGCTCCATCTCCAACGAGCACGGGACCGTTATGAGTGACTATTTAGCTACATAGCGCTGACTGCTGTAACCAAGTGCACGGGGTCTTCAATCGTTTCCACTTTGAAATCGCATCTACTAGTAGTAGCTAACTCTTGAGATAGTGTCACCACTCACCAACTGTGCTGTCACTGCAGATATCATTGCCGATTACAGCATTGCATCGTCCCGGCCAAGTGCTAGATATTTATCTAGCTACCTGTTGATCCACACAGTTAATTGTCTGAAGTTTTAGATGAGGCGTCGTGCCCGTGCCATTGAAGAAACCAGTGCATGGTATCAGGAACAGGCTCGGCCAGTTTGAAAGGAATTTGCGGCACTGCCTGGGCGAAGTGTGCCACTTTAGGCACCAGAGAACAGAGATGCTGCACAAATATATTCGCCCCCTATCATTGGAAACCTAGTCCCAACATAAAAAAAAGGCCTACGAGCTCTCTTCTCAATCGCCGGAAGTGCATCGCATCATGCCGAGGACCAGATAGCAGCAGCAAGTAGCTATAGTGTTCGTCTCTTTTTGTTGCCAGAGGCAGAGAGGCTCACAGGAACGCGAAAGTCGCCGGGTTGGTGCTGCCACTGCGTAGCTGTGACCTGCCGAGCCATCGACGTCGCCGGTGCCCGGTGGTGTAGTAATTATGCAACTAAGTAGTTATGTAAGAAAGCGAAACCAATATGGTCCTCGCAATATCATCTGCTTGAGTAATTATGTAACCCATTGCACAGAAAATTCATAATGCATATGGGATCATATGTTACGTACTTCTAAATGTAAAGCCTAAGCCCGGCTTTATATATAAAGCTCCACACGGCACCAATATAGTCATACAACGAGTTTTGATCCCAAGATTCTCACACACACTCCAACACCACCGCATCCAGAAGAACATAGTTTACATGCATATATAGCAACAGCCCAACCGGGCGAGCATCACAAAGTCTCATGCATTATCCCATATCCCTGAGCTTGGCGTGGAGTCCTCTAACCTCGCCCCGAGCCACGTCCACTAGCTACCGGTCCTTCACTCAGACCAGAATCCTCCAACTCTGCATACGAAGTGATATTTGAAAGAAAAACTATTCATGATCTTGCCTTCTATACTTAGTTTGTTGCGGATGTTTCAAAGCGCCCAACATTGGATCGCGAACGTGAACCAAACTAATCTACGGAACTTGCCAGACAGACCGTGGGTGATGGTTAGGAAGTCACTAGGCTCTCCTAGATTCCAATCGCACTGTAGGAGTTCCCGTACTCCAACCCACACTAGTCTTGCAAGCGAGCAAGCAAAGAATATGTGGTTGCAATCTTCGCTCCCCACATAGGGAGCACATAAAATTCGAAGACCCCTGCCTTTTTGCAACATGGTCGCTAGAAGGTAGCCAACCACGAATGGGTTGCCTAAGAAAGAAATTTATCTTTAGAGGCTGGCTGTGAAATACGCCACTTTTCCTCACGTTTAAACACTTTGCTATGTCAAGAAATTGACTAAACTTCTCTCTAAATGTAACACTAATGACTAATTATTGCACATGTGTGCAATCTCTCCCGTTTTTGAATGGTGTGCAGGAAATCAAGTCTTAATGGAAAATGGACCTGCAAATACTGAAGAAAATCTCGTCACAAGTGCAGCAAAATCGACAAGAGGTTAAAAGTCGGTTCTAGGGAGTTTAGAGGGCACTGGTACGTACCGTCCGTCCGTACGGTGCGCCGCAACACTCCTGAGGTCAAACCCTATAAGTTCTGTGAAGGGAGCCACGCCAAAAAGAGAGCCTTTCGTCATCAAACAGAGCCGCCACCCATCAGATCCATCTACACCACCGAAGGAGATCCACTATCATAGTTCATCTATTTCATCTCCCATCTCCTCCATTGTCATAGCCATCAGCATTGTAATAGAGATCTCCTTGAGAATTGGTGACCATTGTAAGAATATTGTGATTTCAATCCAAGTATTTGCAACAATGATTTATATATTTGATCTATCATGTGTGAGTAGTCCTCACGGGTTGCGGGTTGGGATGAATCCTCGCAGTGTTTATATGCATCTAATCTAATGAATATGTATAGGAATTGAATAGGAATTTTAAAATCTTATATCCTTGTCTCTTTGCCTTGATTCGATGATATGCAGGTATCCATGTCTATCGTGGAACCTCTATGGCAGAAGGGGGAAAGTAACGGTACACGTTTAACGGTTCTCTGGGGATCAACGTCACAATCATGCTTTGGTATGTATTATTTTACTTAAAAATTGTTGTTACTCGCGGATGTGGGAACAATGGTTGGACCAAGAAACTCTTGTCACCTCTGGCTTTAGGGGCAATAGTATTTACGGACGTGCTGCTCACAAATCTATTATCATATTTTTTAACTACACATTTGTACTTCATTTCTATATGTATGCATAGCTGCAGGAGAATCCTTGACCCTGGCCTATTTCCATCCATTGAACACAACATAAAACAAAGTAAACTAGAAATGTTCGGTAAACATAAAATTAAACCAACTAGCAAGTCTTGTAGACGTTTCCTTTACACCACTTTAGCAGTGCTTCTCAAGGTTCGATTAAACCTAGGTCTTCTAGGGAAAAATCTTACAATACTACAATCCATAATCCGTATCGAAGGTATCAACCCTCTTTCTGGCGCCGTTGCCGGGAAAGCAATTTCGCTATTCCAGTAATGTTACTAGAGACCTTGTTAGTTAGTTTCATTTTCGTTTTATTTTTATTTATTGTCATTAGTTTACCTTTTGTTATCTATTTGAAAACCCCAAAAAATAGTTACTTGTTCTTTTATTTGTCATAATCAAAATACCAAAAAATAGAAACCATGGCACAAAAGAAGCTCGTGGAATATGCTATCCCCAATGATGATTTTATTCGTGCACCTATTACCCAGTCCGCTGTTACATCGGAGAACTATGAAATTAAGCCTAACCTTTCAAGTTTGGTTCAACAGAATCAATTAATTTGGAGGCTCAGCAGCTGAGGATTCAGGTATGCACTTGAATACATTTACTGAGATATGTGATATGCTGCGCATTAAAGATGTCAACTCCGATGCGGTAAAACTTTGCTTGTTTCCTTTTTAATTAAGAGGAAAAGCAAAAAAAAAAAATGGTTGGTAGCTTTGCCTAAAGGCACTACTACTTCATGGGATGAATGCACTAATATATTTATGACTAAATTTTTTCCCTCTAGCAAAGACTATGAAGCTACGATCTAATATTACAGGTTTTAGACAAAAAGATCGCGAGTCACTACCGCTTGCATGGGAACGGATGAAGGAAGCCGTCATGAGCTGTCCAAGTCATGGAATGGAGGACTGGTTAATCCTCCAGAAAGGGAGCCATTTGTTGCCAAATAGAGTCATCATCCACCAGATCCATTTGCAACTCACCGGAGGAGATCCACCACCATAGTTCTTCCATTTCCTCTCCAATCACCTCCATAGTCATAGCCATCACCTTATAATAGAGTTCTTCTGGAGAATTGGTGACCATTGTAAGAATATTTTGATTTCAATCCAAGTATTTGCAACAATTATTTCTATCTTTGATCTTGTTATTAACGTGATTAGTCCTCACGTGCTGCGGGTTGGGGTGAATCCTCGTAGCGTTTATGTGCATCTAATCATACGAATTTTGTGTAGAGGTTGAATAGGAGCTTTGCTATATTGTATACTTGTATCTTTGCCTTGATCAGAGGACTTGCAAGTACCTAGGCCTCTCAAGATCGATCAAGGGAAGAGGTGTGATGAGTGGAGAACGGAATGCTATCTCGAAACCTCAGTGAAAAAGAGGAAAGTAACGGTACAAGTTTAGTGATTCGCTTGGGATAAACAACAATATCATCTATCTTAATGCTTTGGTCTATTTTACTTAATAAGTGTTGTTACTCGCGGTTGTGGGGACAACGGTTGGATCAAGAGGCTATTGTCACCTCTGGTATTAGGGGCAATAGTATTTACATATGTGCCTCTCACAAATCTCTTCTCACTATTTTATTTGCTACACAATATTATACTTCATTCTATATGTATGCATAGCTGCAGGAGAAGCCTTGACCCTGACCTATTTTCCAACCATTGAATCTAACACCAAACAAAGTAAACTGGAAAGGTCGGTAAACATAAGATAAAACTAAATAACAAGCCTTGTAGATGTTTCCTTCAAATCATTTAGCAGTGTTTCTCAAGGTTCGATTACACCTAGGTCTTCTAGAAAAAAGCTTACAATACTGCCATCCATAATCTGGATCGAAGGTATCAACCCTTTTGCTAGCACCGTTGCCGGGGAAACAATTTCGATATTTCAGTTAGGTTACTAGAGACCTTGTTAGTTAGTTTTATTTTTATTTTAGTTTTACTTATTATCATTAGTTTACTTTCTGTTATCTATTTGAAAACCCCAAAAAACAAAATTAATTACTTGTTCTTTTGTTTGTCTTAATAAAAAAATACCAAAAAGATAGGAACCATGGCACAAAAAAATCTTGGGGAATATGATATTCCCAATGATGATTTTATTTGTGCACCTATTACTCAGCCCGCCGTCACGGCGGACAACTATGAAATTAAGCCTAACAGTTTGGTTCAACATAATTAATTTAGAGGTTTAGCCGCTAAGGACTAATGTATGCATTTGAATACATTTACAGAGATATGCGGCATGATGCATATTAAAGATGTTAACCCCGATGCGGTAAAACTTCGCTGCACTTATTTCCTTTTTTCATTGAGAGGAAAAGTAAAAGACTGGTTGCTAGCTTTGCCTAAAGGCACTATCACTTTATGGGAGGAATGCACTAATATTTTCATGACTAAGTTTTTCCCTCCAACAAAGACTATGCAGCTACGATATAATATTACATGTTTTAGACAAGAAGACCACGAGCCACTAGCACTTGCATGAGAAAGGATGAAGGAAGCCTTCATGAGCTATCTAAGCCATGGCATGGAGGACTGGTTAATTCTCCACTTATTTTATAACGCCCTTAACCCAATGTCAAAGTCTATGCTTGATACTGCAGCCGGAGGTACATTCATGAGTAAGCAACTTGATGTCGTCAAAAACTTCTAGATGACATGAAAAGCAACCATGCTCAATGGCATGTGGATAGATCTTTCTCAAGAAAGCTGAACTCAGTCACCGGGTAATAATGAACAGCTTACTCGAAGGTAGATGAGCTTTTCAATATTTTAAAGGGTAATGAAAATACCTGTTGTTGCCTAATCGACGGTACCCCGGAGGAGGGATCCTCACGAGGGGGGAAAGAAGTAGGGGCCATAGGGCGGAGTGCACACGGGACGGTAGTACGCGAGTTACCCAGCTTTGGAACACCTGACAGGGCCTACTGCTGTGCGGTTACGGCGCTTGCGCGTTGTTACAATGGTTGTGATTGTGCCTCTAGGGCTCCCGGGATCCGGCTTATATAGACGCACGGATCTAGGGTTTACATGGAGAGTCCTAGCCGGAATACAAGTTACCTAACTACGGTACAATATCTTGCCGTGTACGTCAAGGATCCGCCTTCCATCTTGGTCGTGCCGGATCCGGATACTTTATGGGCCTCCACGGATCTGGCCTCCTTCTTAGGTCGGTTGAGATCCGACTCCTCGTTCCTGGGCTGGACTTCATCCTTTATGATCAACACTGGGCGCCCGATGGGCCACATGCCACCATCACCATCTGTGGGCCACCCGGGCTTGCCGGATCCAGGCCATGTCGTTGATATACCCATAAAGTATACCCACAACAGTAGCCCATGAAGTTCTCCGAGATTCATCATTCCCCCAACTTTAGTTAACTTGGATCCGAAGAGAATCTTGAAGATCTTCCAAACTTTCTCGTTTCCGACATCATCTTCTCGGAAATCATCTGTCCTTTAAAAATCGATAATGTAGCGGAGTTTCCTTTTTTCCCGCGCACAACCTCCTACTTTCCCGCGCTGAATTTTCAGAGATGCGAATCTTCAGCCGGAATTTTCGGGAGCGCACGGTTAAGTTACCTCCACGTCATTTTACCGTTTTTAACCTAAGACACGTGTCATGCATCCAATGGCGAGACCGTTCAGTTTCCATCGTTGGATCCGAAACACGAATCTCCGCGTTGGGTCTATAAATACCCACCGCGTGCGGTAACTTCCCATTCTTTTCACCTTCTCACCTGCATCATCTTCCTCCTCGCGCCGCGCCGCCCGACGGATCTCATCTCCGGCGAACTACGCCACAGAGAGCTTCGTGCGCCGCCACTCCAAGCCTCCCTCGCGCCAAGATCATCTCGATTGAACGGGAAATTTCTCCCGCCGCCGATTCGTGGTCACGCGGGTCGATTCGCAGCAAGTCCGACGACCTTTGCCTCGCCGGAGCTCCGCCGAGCCACCGCGCCATTAACGGTACATGCGCCGGCCTCGTAGAAGATAACCTTAGCGTAGATCCGGTTACTTAAATACTTTGCATGGGTGCAGCCGGAAGTATGCCACTTGATTCACCGCATTATACTGGTAGTTCTCCGAATAGCCCAGATCCCAATTTGCTAGAACCAATCTGTCCGGATCCCATAGCATATCTACCACCATACGTTTCCGACATTAGACTTGCTCAACCATTCTCCGCCTCTTCCAGTACCAAACTAGTCCGGATTCCAACCGCTCAAGAGCTCGAAGAAGAACTCCAAGGCCAGGCTAGAATGGCAGCCAAAGTTCAGGAGTCGGAAAATAAGAGGGCGTCCAAGGCCCGGACCCGCGAAGGAGAGCGAGGTCAATGGTGGCCCTGCGAAACTTCCGATGTGGAGCTTAGAGAGCTCCAGAACGAGGGTATGATCTCCGCCCACTGGAGCTTCATCCGCGACACCGACGTCCCCAAGCCCGGAGCCGGAGAAGTTATCATGACCAAGGCTTGGGTAGAGCGCGGATTATCGCTCCCCTGCTCGGAGTTCTTCCTCTCCATCCTCAACACATACGGGCTCCAGCCCCACAACATCTGCCCCAACTCATACCTCCTCCTATCCAACTTCGCGACACTTTGCGAAGGGCATCTTGGGATCCGACCAGATGTCAGATTATGGCAGTTTTTCTTCCGAGTGAAGAAAGAGACGAAGGATAAAGCTATGTTGAACTGCGGGAGCATGACGTTCATGCTCCGACCTGGTCGCATGTATCCTCCTCAGGATTCGCACGAATACGTCCGCTACTGGAACGCCGGATGGTTCTATGAGAAGAACGCCTCGGTTCCGGAAGTTCATGATGGCTTGCCCAAGTTTGTCAACGAGCCTCCGGAAGAGCTCGCGAGCTGGAGCTTCGTCCCCTCACTCGCCCAGACCCCAATCTTGGAGAAGGCGGCGCGGAGAATCTCCTGGCTAGTCCACGACGGGCTAACCGGAGCCCAGCTTACCCTCAGCTGGTTCACTCGGCGGATCCAGCCACTTCGGTACAATGCGCGGCTAATCTGCGCGTACACCGGGGCGGACGACCTGCTCCGAGCTACCCGCCACGACCTTCCGGCTGATTCCCTCAAAAGGAGAATCAAAACGCTCGTGAAGATAGGCCGGGGCCAACCGGTCCCGGAATTGATCAAGGATATCCATACAAACAACCAGTGTCCTCCGGTAAGCTTCTGATTCCTTCGTTACTTCAAACTTCACAAGTTTTTGGATGTTGACTAACTTATAATAGCTTTCCCTCCAGCTCGATACTTTGGCGGAGGAAAACTTTCGCACCATACTTCGTGTCCCCGTTAGCGGCAACGCGGCGGAGGAGGTTCCGGAGACGAAGAGGAGGACGAGGAGCCGGCACCTCGCGCCTTGCGTCCCGCCCACCGCTTCGAGCCGGAGCGGCGGCGAGGCCTCCGCCCAAGCCCAAGCCACCTCCACTCGAAAAATGCGGAGCGTGAACGTCTGAAGATGCTTGCAACTGCAGCAAACGCTCTCGCCCCATCATCCCCGGCGCCCGTAAGTTTTCGAGTATGGCGCATCTCTGTTTTGATGTAATTGTTTCTTATGTGATCCCTTTTACTTGTTTGCAGAGTTCCGACTACCGCCGCCACCCGGACCACCAGCCAAGAACCCATTACCAAATATATGAAAAAGTCTCCGCTTGGCCCTCCGACTCCTCCGCTAAGCACTTCCCACACTGCTCCACCGCCGTCTCCTCCTCGCTGATCAATCTCCCCCTCCTAAATACTCCACCGAAATAATTCCGGTTAGCAGCGAGAAGGCGGGCGGAGAAGATCCCAAGGCCAAAGGCCCTGCCCAAGACGAAACAGAAGTAGAAGGCCAAGGAGAGGCTGAGGTCACTTCTTCCGAGAAGATCAAAGCCGGTGCTGGTGACGTTGTCGTTTTTCCGAAAAACTTTGGAGATCCGGCTGACCTCACTTCCACCCCCAAGGCATATGCTACCAAGTTTTTCAACAAGCTAACTGAGGCGGAGAAATGGGAGCTTGAACAAGATCTGCTCAACGCCTTGCTGAACAACGCCTGGGGGAAGCCGGATGCCGCGACGTCGGAGATCCAAGACTTCAAGAAGGATGTCGGCCAGTTCTTCGACAAGCTTATCTGCAAGCAAAAGGTACTCCCCAGTAGCCCCCAAGCATGTAGGCGGAAACTAGATACTAGTTAGCGCTTAGATGTTTTAGAATAAAGTCACTCCTGGAGAGATTTTTAAATTGTCGCAGTAGCCCCCAAGCATTATGTCGGAAGGATTCCGGCAATGATGCTTCAAAGGACCCCACTATTGTAGGCGGAATTTTTACTCCTGCTCTGGTCTTATTTTACAGGACAGCAGGCGCTACACTATGAGCTGCACAAAAATATTGCCCTTCAGCGCCGCGTTACCCTGGGTCAAGCGGAAAATATCCGGACCCTGAAAAATGAGAATGCAGAATTGAGCAAACAACTGGCGGAGGCCCAAGGTTGGTTTCCGCCTTTTTATGCCATTAACTCACATTCCGACTTTGAACTTATTTTTGACTCGTATCTTTATAGGCGCATCCTCTTCCCTGGCTACGACCTCCTCCGAGCTTGAGAACCTGCGCTCCTCGTACCAAGAATTGGAAACGAAACTGATGGAGGCGGAGCAAAAGAAGGAGCAGGCCGAGAAGCAGCTGGCGGAGAAAAACTCCGAGTTCATCAAGGAAAAGGGCGAATTCTTGTTGAAGAGAAATGCTGACAGCGAAACCATCAAGAGCTCAATGGACTCCGGAAATATATGGAGACCGCAGAACGTCACTGGGACTTGCTGAATGAACACATCCTTGGTATTTAACCGGAAATTCATCTAAATGTCTAAAAAAAAAATTTTGAGCTCAACTTGCATGCTTATATCTGATGTCTCTTGCAGAGCCTCTTGGATACCCAGAAAGTCGTCGGAATCTGTTCCCCCGGGACGATCTCCTTACACTTGCGGGCAACGATTGCAAGGATCTCATCTCCGCCTCCCGGAAGATATGCCACAACTTATCTCTCAAGAAGAGCCGCACCTGCGACTGCGCAAGCTTGTTAAGAAGATGGACATTCTTCCGGAACTGGTGACGGATCTACAAGCTTCATCAGCCCGAGGCGCAGCTGCAATGACCTTGACTATGTGCTTGGCGCATAACCCGAGCTGGATCTTGACCGGGTAACTACCGGCGTTCCTCCGTCAGCAGATGTCGGTGCGCTTCTAGATGCAGTGAGTGGCTATGATACCCGCATCGCACGCAGGATCCGGCATGAAGAATTCTACGACAAGGTCGTTCTTCCTGCGGACGAACCCCTTGAAGCCGAACTTCGAAAGAGCGCGACGCGGAAGCCCGACCTGCGGAACCTGGACCAGCTCCAAGGATGCTCCCCAAGAGGAACCCAAGGCCAGCGCTGCAACTTCTGAAGAAGAAGAGGAAAGTGAGGAAGATGTGTCGTCTCCGGCTGAGGAAGCCAAGGAAAAGGATCCAGAGGGCAATGCTTCTCCGTCCAAGGAGGAGTGAAAACTTTTATGTCCTGCGGGAAAAAACAATGCATCATTTTGGCCCCAGCGAGGGTTTGTAATATAACTTTAAATTCTGGAGTAGTTAGGGACGAAATATTCATGCACGTGGGCGGAAAAACTTATCATGCGATCCGTTTAATATATTTGCATGTTTCGCCTATTTGATTGAGAAAAGCAAGTGCTGGTTTGTGAATGTTCCGGCTTGTTCACTTGACCTTCCGCGAGCCGGAAAACCTGTAACGGAAATTCTGCAGCGACGAAGCCCAATGGCGTCCGTCCATAACCGCGGAAACAAGCCCCCAGCCTAGGTGCAGTCGCTACCAGGAATCCATGAATTCGCAACGGAAAATTTTTCCAGCAGAAAACTTAAGCTTACGTCCTAAAGGACGATTTTGAAAATCACAACTTTCATACACGCCTAGGCGGAAAGATCCAGCTCTGCGGTTTTAGTCGGAAAACATACACGATCCAAAAATGAAAAAATAAAGGAGATAAAAGACTCTAAGAGTGAACCAAAAGCTTTATTTTCATTGATCATGTATCATATATATATATTACAAAGTATGTAATGCGTAAAGCGCTAAGTGTGGAAAGGACGTAGCTGTGCTATGTTCCAGGGACGATCTGTTTCATCATATATGTCACCCGGATCCTCTTTCGTTTCTGTGCCAGTTGGCAGGTCTATCTTTCAATTCCCGGAAATCAACGAGGTAGTAAGATCCGTTGTGTAGTACTTTGCTGATGACAAAAGGTCCTTCCCATGGAGATTGCAACTTGTGATCTTTCACCTGGCGGAGGACTAAGTCTCCGACCATGAACGAGCGGTTCCGAACTCGACGGCTATGATAGCATCGGAGTTTCTGGATAGATGGTGGAGCGTTGGTCGCTAAATTCCGAGCTTCTTCGATCAGGTCCACAGATAGCTGTCGAGCCTCGTCAGCAGTTTCTTCATTGTGGGTGGAAACTCGCGGTGAATCATGGATGATGTCAGTGGGGAGCACGGCTTCGGATCCATATACCAGGAAGAACGGAGTAAATCCGGTTGACTGTTAGGGTAGTTCGCAAACTCCAAAACAGTCTAGTCATCATCAGCTCCGCGCGGCGCAGCGGTTCTTCAAGGAGAGGCTTGATTCCGGCTAGTATGAGACCATTAGCTCGTTCGACCTGACCGTTGGATTGTGGATGGGCCACAGATGCAAGGTCAAGCCGGATCCCAACTTCATCGCAATCCCGAGTTCTCCTTGCGCGAAGTTTGTGCCATTATCGTGATTATGCTGTGTGGGATGCCGAATCTCGTCACGAGGCTGCAAACAAATTTTAGTGCCGTAGCACCATCGGCTTTTCTCACTGGCTTTGCCTCGATCCACTTACTGAACTTGTCAATAGCGACCAAGAGGTATTCATGACCACCAGGATATGATTTCTTTAACTTACCAACCATATCGAGCCCCAGACCGCGAACGGCCAGGTGATAGGTATGGTCCTCAGCTCTTGGGCTGGAGCGTTTGGTTGAGTAGCGTAGTACGACAACCTCGGCAAGTTTTTAGCTTCTCATCGTCCTCTTTAGCTGTGTGATAAAAAATCCTAACCGGAAAGCTTTTGCAACGAGGGACGGGGGCGGCATGATGCCCGCAATCCCCTGTGTGGATCTCTCGGAGGATTTCAATGCCATCTTGATTAGAGACGCATTTGAGAAACACCCCGTTTGCACTTCTTTTGTAGAGCTGTCCATCAACAATTGTGTAGGATCTTGCTCGTCTGGTGATCTGTCGTGCGTGGACCTCGTCCCCCGGCAACTTTCGATCGATGAGGTAATCCAGGAACGGCTGAGTCCAGGCCGGAATGATTGCCATCACTTCCTTAGCCGGAGAAACTGCCAGATCGGGATTTTCCGGGTTTGCGCCTTCACGGGTACTCGTAGATGCTCAAGGAAAATTCCAGGTGGAATTGGCTTCCTGCCGGATCCGAGCTTGGACAGCATGTCTGCTGCCGTGTTATCGTCTCTCCTGACGTACTTGACTTCGTATCCGAGGAAGCACTTGGCGATCTCGTCAACTTCGTCTCTGGCCGCCATGACGGAGTTTCGGCGTTCCAGGTTCCGGCTACTTGTTGTGCCACCAGTCGGAATCTCCGCATATGATGTGCTTGATTCCTTAGCGATGCGCAGACCGTGTAGTAGAGCCTCGTATTCCGCCATGTTGTTGGTAGCTTCGAAGTAAATGCAGACGTCTGCAGTTCTTCTCCGGGTGACTTCAGGTAACTCCAGCCCCGAGCCTTGATGTTGCTTGGATCCGTCGAAGTGCATGACCCAAGCTTCGGTTCCGGCACACGTGCGGCGCTTCAGTCCAATCCGGATGAAATCTGCTAGAATTTGAGACTTGATTGCCGTTCAGGCTTCGTAGTTAATGTCAAAGGCAGATAATTCAATGCCCCATTTTGCTACGCGCCCTGTTGCGTCGGAGTTGTTGATGATTGTTGCCAGGGGAGCCTTGCTCACCACTGTTATTGGGTGCTCTTGGAAGTAGTGTCTCAGCTTCCGGCCTAGGAATACTCCATAAGCTAGCTTCGAAAGTGGGGATATCTCTGTTTGGATTCCGTCAGGACTTCGCTAATGTAATAGACCGGCCTCGGACTCCGTGCTCATGTCCTTCTTCCTGTCGCACCACCACAATTACGAGGCTGATGACTTTGTTGGTAGCTGCCATGTAGAGGAGCATGGGCTCACTCACTGGGGCTGCTAATATGGGTGGGGAGGAGAGTATGTTCTTCGGTCCCGAAGTGCTTTATCCTTCTTCGTCCTGCACAAATTTGTCTTTTCTTCAACTTGTAGTAGGTAGGGCTTTCTAGACGGCTAACAAATCTACTGATTGCGCAACGCAACCGGTTAATCGTTGCACGTCTTTGAGACAAGTTGGCCTCTTGATGTTCAGGATAGCCTTGATTTTTTCCGGGTTAACTTCAATGCCCCCGTGAGAAACAATGAAGCCAAGGAGTTTTCTGCTGGTACGCCAAAGACGCACTTCAGAGGATTTAACATCATCTTGTACCGTCGGAGATTATCGAAGGTTTCCTTGAGGTCGCTGAGCAAGTCGGATCCCTTCCGGGTCATGACCGCGATGTCGTCGACGTAAGCGTGCACATTCCGGCCAATCTGGTCCTTCAGGCACCGCTGCATCGTACGTTGGTATGTGGCACCTGCGTTTTCAAGCCAAAAGGCATGGTAACATAACAGTATGTGCCAAAGGGTGTGATGAAAGAGGTCGCCTTTTGGTCGGACTCCTTCATCCGGATCGATGATACCCGAAATATGCGTCAAGAAAACACAGAAGTTCGCCCCTGTTGAATCAATGACTTGGTCAATGCGCGGCAAAGGGAACGGATCCTTCGGACAATGCTTATTCAAGCCGGAGTAATCGATGCACATTCTTAGTATTTCAGAATCTTTTGGGTACAAGGACGGGTTTGCGACCCAATCAGTATGGATAACTTCTACTACAAAACCTCTAGTAACTTTGCTAATTCCATTCCTATGCGCGGCGCTTCTTATCTCCATAGCGTCGCATAGCTTGCTTCACCGGTTTTGCACCCGGATTTATGTTGAGGTAGTGCTCGGCGAGTTCCCTTGGTACTCCGGACATGTCAGAAGGTTGCCATGCGAAGATATCCATGTTAGCTCGAAGGAACTCGACGAGCGCTTTCCTATTTGGGGTCCATGTTGGCTCCGACCGAAACCTGCTTGAGCTGTCACCTTCAACGAGGTCATGCTTCTTGGTTTCTATCGCGGCCTTGAACGAGGTCTTGTTCGGAGATATGCTTCTTGGTGGTGCCATCTCGATGGATCCACCGCGCTCTAGCCTCGCAGCTCCTCTCCGTATATGACGGATTCTGCAAAGGCGGCTCCGCCCTCCTCGCAGTCCCTTGCTTTTGCAATCTCCGGACACGGTGATCATACCGTTAGGACCCGGAATCTTGAGCTTGTTGTAGATGTAGCATGCCCGGCGTGGAACTTGTGGTAGGTGGGCCTGCCGAAGATTACATGGTAGGAGCTCTTGAAGGGCACTACTTCAAACGTGATCATCTCTTCGCGGTAATTGTTAACATCGCCGAAGGCCACGGGAAGTTTGATGCTGCCCAGGGAGTTTGCCTTCTTACCCGGAACCACACCATGAAATTCAGTGGTGCTGTGTTTGTTCCTTGGTGAGGTTCATCTTCTCCGGAGTCTCCAGGTACATGATATTCAGGCTAGCTCCGCCATCCATAAGGCACTTGGAGAAGTCATACCCGTCTATGCGGGGACAACCAGAGCGTAGCACTCTTTGGGGATGACGGCCGGGTGATCCGACCGTCAAAGGTACAGGCTTTCTCCGACCACTTGACATCTGCGGCACAGCCCGGAACTGACGTTCAAGAGTCGAGCGTCGATTTTTCGCACGGACGGTTGGGGTTCCGAGGAAGGTGTGGTACCGACACTCTTTTTACCGAACGGATTGGATTTGTTAGCTGCGGTACCCTCCTTGGGTTCGAAGCGTCATCCTCGTCCATAGCCTCGAATGTCCTCTTCTTTGTCCTTGTTTTTGCCCTTGCCTCCTTTGCCGCGTGGGCGGTGCTTCCGGGCTCGCTTGTATCCTGCCTCTGGATCATTTTTCAGATCATTGACCCACTTGCAGTTGCGATTGGTGTGAGTGGATTTGCCCGTAGCCGGATCTAGATGAGCCAGGCACGGCATATCCCTGTACTCTTCATATGTTTGGGGGTGCGGGATCCGTGCGTGACCTCGTCGGCACGGCTCGGCCCCGCCCTCTGCTCCACGCCGCGGCCTCTACCTCCTCCTGAACCTCCACGTTGGAACGTCATGGCGACCATGTCCGATCCTCCGCCTTTCTGGTCTTCAGGGGGGTTCTTCCGCTTGTTGCTGTTGCTGACGCCGTTGTCACGGTTTTTTCTTTTGTTGGTGTAGGGGTATGGCTGTAGCTGCGAGATCTCCGCCTGCGTCGTCATCGGCGGCAGTGTGATCCGGCGATGTTTATCATCTCGTCAAGAGTGAGCTTGTTCGCATTCACCAGGCAAGTAAGCTTGTGCGCAGCAGCCCCCACGCTGCAAACCACCAATGAAGGCGTGCATTGCTGTGCGGTTATCTACGTTCTCGCACTCGTTTCTGGTCGCCAACCATCGGGTGAGGAAGCTGGATGTTTCACCCTTCTTCGGATGCAAGCTTGAAGGTCGCTGGTGGTGGCCGGTCTCTTGTAGGTGCCTGAAGTGGTTCTCGAAAGCTTTCTTCAGGTCAAACCAGCAAAAGATGGTGTTTTCCTCGAGGTCGCTGAGCCAAACACGAGTGGACCAATAAGGTACAACTGGAGCATGCGGCAGGCTATATTCGGGGTTCCTCCGGCAAAGGTTACCGCATTGTAGTAGTCCTCAATCCAGGTATCCGGCCTCTCACTGCCATCATAGTGCTTCAGGTTTCCGGTAGCTTAAGGTTCAAGCTTCTTGGCTTTGGTTCCTCTCGGATCATCCGGCCAAAGCACTTGGACCAATGTAGTCGGATCGTACTTGTTGAGGCGTTCCCGAGCGTCGCGAGGGCCACCGCCGGATGACTTTGAGCGGGAACGGGATCTCCGGCCTCCGCCTCCGCCTCCGCCTCCACCGGTGGTGGCGAGGGAGATCTGCGAGGGGCTGTAAGATGATCTTCCGCCTTCGGACTCTCGGCGCTGCTCCCGCGGCCGGCTCCGGCTCCGGTGACTCCCTTCCTCTTGGTGGTGGTCGCCTCCGTCGTTCCGGCTCTGCGAGGCTCGGGCGCGCGCTCTTCGTTCCGGCTCCTCCTAGGTTCAGGCTCGCGTCCTGGCTTCGCGAGGCTCGGCTCGTTCTTGATTCCGACGAGGCTCGGGCTCGCGGTCTTGGTTCCGGCTCTGCGTGGCTCCGGCGTACGCTCCTGCTCCTGTCCCTAGGAGGCGGCATGTTGTCGCGGATGTTGATTCCACCTGGCCCATGGGGCCTGGTGTTTCCAGCAGGACTGCGACGTCGAGGGGGTAGCGGAGGACGTGAAGCTCGGGGTGGTGGTGATGGAACACGATACTTGTCTCTGCCAATACATCGGGTCCTTTCCTTTGCCGGGTTTTTCGGGTTGAATCCGAGGGCACCGGAATTGGATTTGGATGTTCTCGACTTTCCTCCTACGCTCCGTGGATCCGGTGCGCGACTCGCCATCACGATGTTGACTTGCTAGGCGTCCTTCTGCGCGGTGGATATGGTGATCCGGATTGGATTCCAACTGCGCGAAGTATCGCCTTGCTCGTTGCTGCATTGCTGAAGCAACGAGCTTCGACGTAGTTGATGTCAATCTCCTCGTCCTTCTTTTTCAGGAGCTCCGCCTTCTTCATGTTGTCCTTTGGAGTTGCGAGCGCTGTGCTCCGTGGGTGTTGCAAAGGTAATCTTGCGGGAAGGATGGCTTCTCGCCTAATTCTAGCTTCTTCCTCCTGAACAAATTTCACCTTGGCCTCCCAGTGCTTCTCGAGTTGCCTGACCTTTTCAAGGCATTCATCGACCTCGCGATCCTTCTTCTGAAAGTGGACCACAAAGTTTGCAGCTTCTGTCCTCTCTTCCAGCAGATGCGGTGCTGGCAAACTTCTTGGCGTAGCCAGCATTTCTTTCCTTGTGGCTTCTAGAGCCTCCAGATCTGCGGCGTTGTCGGGTGTTATTGGTTTGTTGAGGACATCCGACTGCGCGACTAAATCCATGCGTGCTTGCTCGACCATCTCTTCGGGGACAGGACCTCCTTACGCGGTCGTTCCCGTGTTAACGGAGACCTTACGTTGGATGGCCCTGGATCGGAGTTGGAGTCTTCATCTTCCGTTTCCTGCTGATCCGGCGGTGCCACATTGCGAGGACCTGCATGGGCTTGGCGGATTGCGTCAGCTTGTTCTCCGCCTCCGAGCTCTTCTAGCTTGCGGTTAAACTCTTCCGTGTTCATAGACGAGGCACCGTCAGCTTCTTCCCCGATCTGGAGCTCCTTCGTCAAGCGGTTGTATTCTTCTGTGCCTATTGAGGAGGCATCGTCGGAATTTGGGCTCAGGTTGCCGAGGATTGATTCCTCAAGGTTTCCGGCTTCCTCTTGTCCCGGAGTGTCGCTGTCTCCGACTACCTCTTGCATCCGGAGCGGCGTCGTTTCCGGTGCCCCAACCTGCAAAGGATCGGCTTCGTCCTCGTGGAGGGCGTCTCCTGCGGTATGGGCTAAGAAGTGCACGAAGTGACACCTTTGCTTCTCTAATACCTGGGAGACCTAGGCGGATCTGCATTGGTCTTCCACCGTTTTCTCCTGCTCAGGGGGGTGGGCTTTGATTTTTCGTATCTAAGGCGGAATCTTCCTTAGGAAGCTCCCGACTCAGATCGGATCTTCGCGACGTCCAACTCAGGAGGACGCGTCGCGTTACCATGCGTTTCCGTCGGAATCGACGGTCTCGCCGATGAAGATGTGGATGCCGCCGATTGGGACGATGGAGAGCTTGACGGGGTTTGACCTAGCCAATCCAGACGTCCGAGGGACGATCGGAAAGTTTGGCGTAGTACACGCCCCACGCGATCGAGTCGTCGTAGCTTCCCATGGCGGAGCCCTCCCGGTTCCGGCCTCCGACGCCTCGCCCCACGGTGGGCGCCAACTGTCGTTGCCTAATCGACGGTACCCTGGAGGAGGGATCCTCACGAGGGGGGAAAGAAGTAGGGGCGATAGGGCGGAGTGCACACGGGACGGTAGTACGCGAGTTACCCAGCTTCAGAACACCTGCCCGGTGACAGGGCCTACTGCTGCCCTGAATTATCCGGGCGCTTGCGCGTTGTTACAATGGTTGTGGTTGTGCCTCTAGGGCTCCCGGGATCCGGCTTATATAGACGCACGGATCTAGGGTTTACATGGAGAGTCCTAGCCGGAATACAAGTTACCTAACTACGGTACAATATCTTGCCGTGTACGTCAAGGATCCACCTTCCATCTTGGTCGTGCCGGATCCGGATACTTTATGGGCCTCCACGGATCCGGCCTCCTTCTTAGGTCGGTTGAGATCCGGCTCCTCGTTCCTGGGCTGGACTTCATCCTTTATGATCAACAGCAACTGGGCCGCCCGATGGGCCACATGCCACCATCACCATCTGTGGGCCACCCGGGCTTGTCGGATCCAGGCCATGTCGTTGATATACCCATAAAGTATACCCACAACAATACCCAAGTTAATGCCATCACCAAATCTAACGTTGAGGAAGTAGATTTCATAGCTCGAGATCCTTATAACCCTGCATGGAAGAGTCAAAACTTTGGCTCAAATTTTCAAAAGCAATATACTAATCCTACATGAGTTCCAAATAATAACTACAATAATGGTAGTGGAGCAAGCAATAGTAATGTTTCCATTGAAAGTACTTTTAAGCATTTTATGCATGCTCAAACTGAACAAAACCATACCCTTACAAAACTCATACAGAATCATAGCACTATGATAGGGATTTTCTCTAACTAAACGGTTGCTCTTAAGAATGATGTTCAAGCTCTACAGGAAATGACAAAGACCATTGAGGTACAACTGGGCAAAATAGCTGAGAGCCAAACTATTATACTTGCAAGATTTGCTAGAAAGCCTGAACCAAATCCCATTGAATACCTCCATATGATGAGAGTCAAGCAAGAGGATGGAGTACCTAAAGATCTAGACTATAGCAATGCTCCATCGCTGGACTATACCGTGGAAGAACTTGTGAAGATGATAACCGTAAAGAATCCCGGTATTGAAAAAGGTAACGATACTATATACCGAAAATTTATTCACGAAGTAGCATGCAAAGTACGTGAGTTAGAAGAACAGTATAAGAAGCTAGCTGAAAAACTCCCAGCTAAGCTTGATGAGATTGCTGCACTTTGTGATCTTGGTGCAAGCGTTTCAACTATTCCGAAGAGCCTATTTGATAAATTAAACTTAGGGCCATTTTAAACAACTAAGCTAAGACTTCACTTAGCGGATTCAACTTATAAACAAGTTGTAGGATTTAAAGAAAATATCGTGGTAGAAATTAAAGGATGCCATGCTCTTATTGATCTTTTTATTGTGGACATGCCTGAAGATTCTACAACTCCTATAATCTTAGGAAGGCCATTTCTTAGAACTATTAAAGCTCTAATCATTGCATGAAGGGAATGTGATAATTGTACTACCCTCTAAAGAACCATCTGTAGTTCACTTCCCTAGAAAGAAACATGCCAAGTATGGTAAAGATGGGGTCATTACTTTGAAGGATAATTACTTTGGGGTGGGTGTTCCACTTCCAAAATCAAAATGATCACTATTTGGGTCAAGATAATTGATCTTAACTAGAAACGTTTCATGGGAGACAACCCATATTTGATAAATTTTTCTTTTTATTTGTTCTAGTTTTTTTTCATTTCTTTTTAATAAAGAGTGTTCATGAGATCCTTTGGAAAAGAGAAGAAATAGGTATCCACCCATTTCGATTTAATATACTAACACATGGGCATTTTTCAATATTATATATTGATGTGTTCTTCATTAGTCATTTTCGAGGTATTGTTGATGTCCCAAAGGCAGTGTGTGTCAACAATGTTGTGTGTTGTCGACCACACAATATTTTCCTAAGGGGCGTTGGTAATAATCATCGCTATATGTGGTTGGGGGTAGATGGGTGTAAAGTGATAGATTCCACCACCTCCGTCAATCATGTATATACGAGGATCACAAAGGACAAGAGAATATGACCATATTCATGGGGAGACCCTTAATTAATAGACCTTCTTGGCATGCAAGGGGAAAGGTAGTGATTATGAGGGATGTAGAATAGTGCTTCTGGGAGCATCTTTATATGCATCCCCAACATATATATAAATATAAAACAATTAAATACCCCTAACAACCATGCCTAGGCTAGTGGTAGGTCCACAACTCCCCGAGAATGTTTTACCCCTATTGAGTTTCAGTTACTTTACCATCGATTGCATCATATCACTCACTTAGCTTTAAGTATTACTTTGTTCACCACTTCTCAACAACAACCACTTTTTATATCACTTGATTTGAATTCAAGAAAACTTGCAGGTACCTTTAAGTGAAGGTAACAAGAGGAAATAAACCATTACCAATCAGGTCCACCGTGGATTTGATACTCTTACATTTGAAAACTAGCTACACGCGACATATAACCTTGCGGACCTCAAGTCATGCCAGGCTCCTCTACCGCAGCTAAGAAACGAGGAGTGAGAGGCTGTCACGAAGCCGCGGCAGCATAACGTGGTGGCACGACAACCTAGTGAGGGGACACAACAGCGTGGCTCCGTGGCAGAATCCTTCCGCATGCGAGGGCGCGTATCATCGCATGATGCAGCCCAGCGCACATCGAGGGGCTAGTTGAAGAGGTCGACGCACCGAGATGTGTCCAATTGAGGTGGAGCTGTCGTGGTTGCATGCTGAAACGGAAATACAATCCCATTGAACCTAATATGTTGTGAGATTGGTACTTTACCCAAGGATGGATTGTAACAATGATGCCAACGAGGGTTAGTCGAATATCCAAGAAACACGCAAGGAACAAACTGAGGGCTGAATTTTTGTGCTGCATTGGATGAAACATTAAGGTAATATAACCAACCGAAGACCCTATGCGTGTCATAAGACAGAGAGCGACCATATAGACGTGTGTATGGCACGAGAGTCTGAATCGCTTGACAAGGGCGTTTATTAAGAAGTGCACATGCAAATGAGCATAAGATATGAGTGTACGCATAGTGTTATTGATGGCGTGGATGGTACACTTAGCCTTGCCATTTGGTTGGGAAGTATATGAACATGATAGACGGAGTGTAGTACCATATTTGGAGAGAAGACAATCAACTATGAATTTGAGGAATTCAGTGCCGTTGTCAGTTTCTATGGAGCGTATGTGGACACCGAACTATGTGCGGGTATAAAAGAAAAAATTCTCTAAGACACAGACAATACACGATTTTATAAATAAAAAATTACTAAAAAAGTGTGATTAGTCATCGAAAATTGCAAGATAATAGCGAAAACCAAATGTACTAATAATGGGTGATGCTCATAAATCATAATATATCAAATCACATGAGGTGTTAAACGCTGAATTAGAAGAACTAAACGGCAAGCGAACATGTTTGCCAAGTTGACATGCATGGAAAACAGAGATAAGGCCAAATTTTATTTAACTTGAAAAAATATAAATGTTGAAGCACCGGCATTGTATCATGAATGGGATGCCCAAGACGCTGATGCCACAGTTCAGCAGTGGAGGTAGCGATCATGGCGAGCATGGTAGAGGTTGCCTGGCGTGTGCAGGTGGTATCGGGAAACATACAGAGATCTTCATCGCTATTGCAACGAAAAAGCACACGACGGGTCTTCGGATCCTTTACAGAGAAACCAAATGCTTCAAACTCAAAGGAACAAAAATTATCACAAGTAAATTTTCGAATAGAGACCAATTATGGAGTAAGTGCGGAACAAAAAGCACATTATTGAGTTTAGACGTGTGTCTTGAAGACGACGTAAGCGTGGAGTGAACAGAGGAGGAAATAGGGACAACATTGCCGTTCCCAACTGTGACAAAGTGTGGACGGAAAAGCTTCATGGAAAGGGAAATTTTACCACCACCATTTGTCATGTGAAAGGAGGACCCAGAGTCCATCACATGGCGAGGTTGTTCATCGCAGAGATCAGACCGGAGGTGTCGTAGGTGAAAAGTCAGGCGACAATGATGCAAAGTGGTACAATGACACGTTCATCATATGTGGCAGGCCTGGGGGTGGGGGCCAAGGATGCGTGGAGAGGTAGGGGCACACCATTGCCCTACACCCAGGAAGAAGCACACCCATGGGCGCGCCGGTGCTGGGGTAGTCTCGCGGGGAAGACCGCCGACCTGCTTAGCACCGGTCTTGTTCTTAGGCTTGTAGTAGCGCTTGGGATTTCCGTTGGTCGGGGAGTCCCCACGGCAAGCAGTTCCGCTGCATGGTGACGGTGAAGGCCGGGTCTGAGAGACGAGCACCGTCGATGCAACATTGGAGGTGGCATTGGCATGCTGCATATACTTGATGCGCGTAGATGTACACGTCCGTTGGGAACCCCAAGAGGAAGGTATGATGCGCACAGTAGCAAGTTTTCCCTCAGAAAGAAACCAAGGTTATCGAACCAGTAGGAGCCAAGAAGCACGTGAAGGTTGTTGGTGGAGGAGTGTAGTGCGGCGCAACACCAGAAAACCGCGCCAACGTGGAACCTGCACAACACAATCAAGATACTTTGCCCCAACGTAATAGTGAGGTTGTCAATCTCACCGGCTTGCTGAAAACAAAGGATTAAGGGTATCGAGTGGAAGATGGTGTTTGTTTGCAAAGAACAGTAGAAAAAGATTGTAGAATGTATTCAGATGTAAAAGAATGGACCAGGGTCCACAGTTCACTAGTGGTGTCTCTCCAATAAGATAACTAACATGCCGGGTGAACAAATTACAGATGGGCAATTGACAAATCAAGATTCAATACATATCAATGATGATTACTATGAGATTTAATCAGGGCATTACGACAAAGTACATAGACCGCTATCCAGCATGCATCTATGCCTAAATAATCCACCTTCGGGTTAGCATCCGCACCCCTCCAGTATTAAGTTGTAAACAATAGATAATTGCATTAAGTATGGTGCGTAATGTAATCAACACAAACATCCTTAGACAAAGCATTGATGTTTTATCCCTAGTAGCAACAACACATCCACAACCTTAGAACCTTCTGTCACGATCCCAGATTAAATGGAGGCATGAACCCACTATCGAGCATAAATACTCCCTCTTGGAGTTACAAGTATCAACTTGGCCAGAGCCTCTACTAGCAACGGAGAGCATGCAAGAACATAAACAACACATATATGATAGATTGATAATCAACTTGACATAGTATTCTAGATTCATCGGATCCCACCAAACACAACATGTAGCATTACAAATAGATGATCTTGATCATGTTAAGCAGCTCACAAGATCTAAACAATGATAGCACAAACGGAGAAGACAACCATCTAGCTACTGCTATGGACCCATAGTCCAAGGATGAACTACTCACGCATCAATCCGGAGGCGGGCATGATGATGTAGAGCCCCTCCGGTGATGATTCCCCTATGGCAGGGTGAGGCGATCTCCTGAATCCCGAGATGGGATTGGCGGCGGCGTCTCTGGAAGGTTTTCCGTATCGTGGCTCTCGGTACAAGGGTATTCGCGACGAAGGCTTTAAGTAGGCGGAAGGGTAGGTCAGGGGCGCCACGAGGGGCCCACACGCTAGGGTCGCGCGGCCCAGGCCTGGCCGCGCCGCCCTACTTTGTGGCCGCCTCGTCGCCCCTTCGCTTCCGGTCTTCGGGAAGCTTCGTGGAAAAATAGGACCCGGGCGTTGATTTCGTCCAATTCCGAGAATATTTACTTACTAGGATTTCTGAAACCAAAACAGCAACAGCAACAGCGCTTCGACATCTTGTTAATAGGTTAGTGCCGGAAAATGTATAATAATGATGTAAAGTATATATAAAACATTCAAGTATTGTCATAAACGTAGCATGGAACATAAGAAATTATAGATACGTTTGAGACGTATCATCCATCCTTAGTTCCTACTCGCCCTCGAGTAGGTAAACGATAACACAAATAATTTGAAGTGACATGCTACCAACATAACCTTGATCAACATTATTGTAAAGCATATGAGATGAATGCAGCGATTCGAAGCAATGATGAAGACAATGAGTAAGCAACTGAATCATATAGCAAAGACTTTTCACGAATAGTACTTTCAAGACAAGCATCAATAAGACTTGCATAAGAGCTAACTCATAAGCAATAAATTCAAAGTAGAATGCATTGAAGCAACACAAAGGATGATTAAGTTTCAGCAATTGCTTTCAACTTGTAACATGTATATCTCGTGGATATTTGTCAACATAGAGTAATATAACAAGTGCAATAAGTAAACATGTAAGAATCAATGCACACGTTAACACAAGTGTTTGCTTCTAAGATAGAAAGAAGTGGGTAAACTGACTCAACATAAAGTAAAAGAATGGCCCTTCGCAGAGCATGTATTACTATTTTTGTGCTAGAGCTTTTGTTTTGAAAACATAGAAATAATTTTGTCAACGGTAGTAATAATTCATATGTGCTATGCATAATACTTCCTACAAATTGCAAGTCTCATGCATAGAGTACTAATAGTGCTCGCACCTTGTCCTAATCAGCTCGGATAACACAGATTATCATTGCATGACATATGTTTCAACCAAGTGTCACAAATGGGTACCTCTATGCCGCCTGTACAAAGGTCTAAGGAGAAAGCACGCATTGGATTTCTCGCTTTTGATTATTCTCAACTTAGACATCCATACCGGGACAACATAGAAAACAGATAATGGACTCCTCTTTTAATGCTTAAGCATTCAACAACAAATAATATTCTCATAAGAGATTGAGGTTGTATGTCCAAACTGAAACTTCCACCATGATACATGGCTTTAGTTAGCGGCCCAATGTTCTTCTCTAACATATGCATACTCAAACCATTTGATCATGAAATCGCACTTACTTCAGACAAGACGAACATGCATAGCATCTCACATGATATCCAACAAAGGTAAAAAGTTGATGGCGTCCCCAGAAACATGGTTACCAACAAGCAACTTATAAGAACTAAGACACATAACTACATATTCATCACCACAATAGTTTTTAAGCTATTTGTCCCATGAGCTATATATTGCAAAGATAAAGGAATGAAATTTTAAAGGTAGCACTCAAGTAATTTACTTTTGAATGGCAGAAAAAATACCACATAGTAGGTAGATATGGTGGACACAAATGGCATGGGTTTTGGCTCAAGGTGTTTGGATGCACGAGAAGCATTTCCTCTCAGTACAAGGTTTGGGCTAGCAAGGTTGTTTGAAGCAAACACAAGTATGAACAGGTACAAAACTTACACAAGAACATATTGCAAGCATTATAAGACTCTACACTGTCTTCCTTGTTGTTCAAACACTTTACCAGAAATTATCTAGACTTAGAGAGACCAATCATGCAAACCAAATTAAACAAGCTCTACGGTAGTTCTTCATTAATAGATTAAACTACATGATGCAAGAGCTTAAACATGATCTATGAGAGCTCAAACAATTGCCAAATTTCCAAACCATATGCAGCATTTTCTGATTCCAACCAAATAGCAATTTAACGAAGCAATTTCAGCCTTCGTCATGAACATTAAAGCACAATTAAGAACACAAGTGTTCCATATGAAAAAGTGGAGCGTAATATCTCCAATATAAGGATGATGGGATCCAACTTTATTCAAACCAAAACAAAAATAAAAGCAAACCGACGCTCCAAGTAAAGAACATAAGATGTGATGGAATAAAAATATAGTTTCACTAGAAGTGACTGATAAGTTGTCGATGAAGAAGGGGATTCCTTGGGCATCCCCAAGCTTAGATGCTTGAGTCTTCTTAAATATGCAGGGATGAACCACCGGTGCATCCCTAAGCTTAGACCTTTCACTCTTCTTGATCATAGTATATCATCCTCTTCTCTTGACCCTTGAAAACTTCCTCCACACCAAACTTCAAGCAAACTCATTAGAGGGTTAGTGCATAATCAAAAATTCACATATTCAGAGGTGACACAATCATTCTTAACACTTCTGGACATTGCACAAAGCTTCTGAAAGTTAATGGAACAAAGAAACTCATTCAACATAGCAAAAGCGGCAATGCGAAATAAAAGGCAGAATCTGTCAAAAACAGAACAGTCCGTAAAGACGAATTTTGCAGGGGCACTTAACTTGCTCAAATGGAAAAACTCAAAACTAATGAAAGTTGTGTACATATATGAGTATCACGCACGTAAATTTTTAGATTTTTTTGACTCTTCTACAGAGAGTTCTGCACGAATTCGTGACAGACAGCAATGCTGTTTCTGTGCAGCAATCCAAATCTAGCATCAACTTTACCATAGAGACTTTACTTGGCACCAAAACATGATAAGGAGAGGTTGCTACAGTAGTAAACAACTTCCAAGACTCAACAATACAGTAAATAAAATGAAACTTGGGTTATCTTCCAAGAAGTGCTTTTCTTTAACGCCTTTCAGCTAGGCGCAGAAAGTGCAAATCAAGTAACATCAAGAGAAGAAGCATCAACATCATAATTTTTCTTACAAGCACAACTTATTGCAGAGGGTACCTTAGATGCTCCATTATCTAACTTTCCTATGGTGGTGCTAGTGGTTTTATCAATTTTTTAGGCCTATAATAATTCTTTGGTTTAGGCGCCTTAGGGGCATATATGAATTTTTGCTCTTTACCCACATAAGCTTTCTCCTTAAACTTAAGAGAAGAAAAAGTTGAACCCAAGGTTCCCATAGCTTTTTCAAGTTCGCTAATCCTATTAGTTTGATTATCATGGACAACATTAGTTTCTAGGACACTAATTCTTTCATCAATTCTTCCTAGGGATTTATCAAGTTTATCAGTATTATCAAGTAGCATTCCCAATTTTCAACACTTGGAAAATTTTTCTCTATGGTTTCCATTTTTTTCATAACATCCTCAAGAGAGATTTCAATTTTAACTTCATTAACGGGTGGTATTCCAACTAGACTCTTAATGATGCAGCTAGCTTCTAAAGCAGGAGTACCTAGGAAATTACCTCCCGAAAGAGTATCAAGAACATACCTATTGCAACTAGATAAGCCAACATAAAAGTTTCTAAGAAGAATAATAGTGGAGTGTTTCTTAATGCACCTATGATGAGCATTACTAATTCCGTACCAAGCATCTTTAAAACTTTCTCCACCTTGTTGCTTAAAAGAACGAACTTCAACTTCAGGATTACTGATAAAGTAAACTAAGCAAATAAAGTAAAGACAAGTAACTAATTTTTTTGTGTGTTTTTGATATAGAGCTAATAAACAAGACAGTAAATAAAGTAACTAATTTTTTTGTGTTTTTAATATGAAGCAAACAAGACAGTAAATAAAGTAAAGTAAAGCAAGACAAAAACAAAGTAAAGAGATTGGATGTGGAGACTCCCTTGCAGCGTGTCTTGATCTCCCCGCAACGGTGCGAAAAAGAGCTTGATGCGTAGATGTACACGTCCGTTGGGAACCCCAAGAGGAAGGTATGATGCGCACAGTCAAGTTTTCCCTCGAAAGAAATCAAGGTTATCAAACCAGTAGGAGCCAAGAAGCACGTGAAGGTTGTTGGTGGAGGACGTAGTGCACCAACCCGGCGCCAACGTGGAACCTGCACAACACAATCAAGATACTTTGCCCCAACGTAGTCAATCTCACCGGCTTGCTGAAAACAAAGGATCAAGCGTATCGAGTGGAAGATGGTGTTTGTTTGCAAAGAACAGTAAGAACAAAGATTGCAGTAGAATGTATTCAGATATAAAAGAATGGACCGGGGTCCACAGTTCACTAGTGGTGTCTCTCCAATAAGATAACTAACATGCCGGGTGAACAAATTACAGATGGGCAATTGACAAATCAAGATTCAATACATATCAATGATGATTACTATGAGATTTAATCAAGGCATTACGACAAAGTACATAGACCGCTATCCAACATGCATCTATGCCTAAATAATCCACCTTCGGTTAGCATCCGTACCCCCTCCAGTATTAAGTTGTAAACAATAGATAATTGCATTAAGTATGGTGCGTAATGTAATCAACACAAATATCTTTAGACAAAGCATTGATGTTTTATCCCTAGTAGCAACAGCACATCCACAACGACCTTAGAACATTCTGTCACGATCCCAGATTAAATGGAGGCATGAACCCACTATCGAGCATAAATACTCCTCTTGGAGTTACAAGTATCAACTTGGCCAGAGCCTCTACTAGCAACGGAGAGCATGCAAGAACATAAACAACACATATATGATAGATTGATAATCAACTTGACATAGTATTCTAGATTCATCGGATCCCACCAAACACAACATGTAGCATTACAAATAGATGATCTTGATCATGTTAAGCAGCTCACAAGATCTAAACAATGATAGCACAAGCGGAGAAGACAATCATCTAGCTACTGCTATGGACCCATAGTCCAAGGATGAACTACTCACGCATCAATCCGGAGGCGGGCATGATGATGTAGAGCCCCTCCGGTGATGATTCCCCTCTCGGGCAGGGGTGCCGGAAGCGATCTCCTGAATCCCCCGAGATGGGATTGGCGGCGGCGGCGTCTGGAAGGTTTTCCGTATCGTGGCTCTCGGTACAGGGGTATTCGCGACGAAGGCTTTAAGTAGGCGGAAGGGTAGGTCAGGGGCACCACGAGGGGCCCACACGCTAGGGCCGCGCGGCCCCAGGCCCGCCGCGCCCTGTGTGGCGCCTCTTCCCCCTGTTTCCCTTTCGGTCTTCTGGAAGCTTCGTGGAAAATAGGACCCTGGCGTTGATTTCGTCCAATAGAATATTTCCTTACTAGGATTTCTAAAACCAAAAACAGCAACTGGCGCTTCGGCATCTTGTTAATAGGTTAGTGCCGGAAAATGTATAATAATGATATAAAGTATGTATAAAACATTCAAATATTGTCATAAAAGTAGCATGGAACATAAGAAATTATAGATACGTTTGAGACATATCAATACTCCATGAGAAGCATGCTACTGACACGGAGGAAGGATGGCAGGGGCTCGATCATGGAGATCACGGTGGCGGCGGAGGCGAACTACGGGCCAAGTCCGCGAACTGTGTTGAGGATGAGGACACGGTCCAAGACATGGTAGTCGTTGTCGGCGAGGCTGTCGGAGATCTTCTTGGGGTGACGACATACTCGTTGATGTACATCTCACCCTGGACGAGCTTTGTCCCGGTAGATGGCTTTGCTGGCCTTGTTGCGGAGAAGAGCTGGAGGGCCGAGAGCCACAACTAACGCACGGTCTGGTTCCTAGTGAGGTTCATGTTGACGACATCCTCATCAATGGCGCCATGGAGGAGTGTAGGAGGTTCAACAAGGTAAGACATTATTAGCAAGCTGAGAACTTCGTAATAAAGAAAGATGTGTGCATCGATTGATGTAGAGGCTCGTGATACTATGTAGAAAAGTGCCAGAGAAAGAGTTGGAGGAAGCTTTGCACGTATACCAATGCGGGTTATGGGTTTATATTATGCTAAAGGATAATTGGAGTTACCTAATATATATGTACAGGCTAACACTCTAAAACCATCAGTGTGGACCACATGTAGCTCGGTTTTTAAAAATTCAAAACCGGCGGTTTAAAGTTTCAAAAAATCTAAAAAAAATATCTTGCTGTAGTCAATGTTGTGATCTAAGTACGTGCAAAATTTCAACTCGAAATTTATATTCGTGAATGTGCAAAAATGACAAAATCAGATACCTATAGTAGGGAACAGTGCAAGATTTCAAAACCTCCAAATCTGTCAGATTTTGTTATTTTTGTGCAGCTCCAAATATAAGGTATTTCGAGTTAAAATTTTGCACATACGTAGATCCCAACATTACCTACATCAACATTTTTTTAAGATATTTTTTGAAATTATAAAGTATTATTTTCAAAAAAAATTAAAAATGAGCTATGTGTAGCTCGAGCTAAAAAAATCCACACTCGGCTAACACTACCCTATTTAAGAGCTTTTCTGTGAAGTAAATGTCTTGACGATCTTGCAATTGATCAGATATCTAAATGGCGTCGCGATGCCATTTTGATCCGATAAAGGAACGGTGGCTTCTGTTATTAATAGACTCAATTTTATCAAGATATAGATATATCTAGTCAATAAATACGTCTAGCTAGATACATTCGCATCTAGATAAACTTGAGTCAATTAATTTGGAGTGGAATGAGTATCGAAACCGATCAAGATATCTAAATTGTGTCCTGATGCCATTTCGATCTGACTGTAGTGGACGTCGTCACATCTCAATCATCTTGTAGTGGAGCGGATGCCTCCCATTCCGGAGACTTTTTTTCCTGCGGACGGATATGTCAAACTTAGCACCAACGCTATATAAAGGCGTGTAGACAAACTAGATACCTCACCATCTGGCTCCATTCTCACGCACGCGCGCCACGTAGCTATAGCCAGCCAGCGCCTAACCGTAGCTCCTCCTAGCTAGCTCTCCTCCGGCCACCGCTCCGGCGGAGAGAGCGAGAGAATCTCACCGAAGTAACGGAGAAGAAACAATGTCCGAGGACGGGAGAGGGGGCGCCAAGGATGTCGCCGAGAAGAAGAAGGCGAAGCAGGGCGGCTTCAGGACCATGCCGTTCATCCTAGGTGAGTGGTTCATCCCTTCTCGCCTTCCGTATTTTCGGTCCTCTCGTGAATCTTAACGACGCAATTTGAGATTGGTGTAGATAGATACTCGTGTGATCTCCTGATCTCTGCTCGACTGCTCCCACAGCAGATTAGCTAGTGGTTTCGCCTCAGCTGGTTTCCAGTATTGCTCCACTGGAATTTTCACCTTTTTTTTGGTCTTCTTATGCTGGGTGACCGCAGATATACAGTGCTACCGATTTTCCTTAGGATTCAGTGGAGGCTGCACATAACACAAAAATCTTTTAAAAACGAAACAAGTTTTTTTTTGGCAACAGAGACAAAACACTAGTCTCGTTCATTAATCAAGAAGAAGAGAATTGTCCAGTTAATTTGCGAAAACAGGCGAAAACTGTTACTGTTTTAATAACACCTGCACAAAAGCTTAATTAGGCAATAGTTCGAGGTGCCTGTAATATTTTTCACGAATTAGCTCGTGATCTGTAGATTAATAGACACAATTTTCCTTTCGAGTGGAGTAGTACATTGCATCCTTGGAGTTTATGCACTCCTATGTTTTGATCTCTGTTCCATCCTGCAGTTCTCATCCTCAAGTCAACACACAAACACAACGAAATTTTGGCCACAGCCGAATTTATCTTCTAAGACAAGATTTTCTTTTTCAAATAAGACATTTGAAATATGGGTGTGCCTATGTCGATTTTCTTAAGTCTCCGTCACTTTAGAAAAGTGTAACTGCAGCTCAAAGAAAAGTGCAACTCGGTCAGTTGCACATTTAAAGTGCAATTGCACTTTTTTAACAGAAAAATGCAACTCAAAGCATTTTTTTATAAGTGACTTAGACTTAAAAAAATCTCAGTTGACTGAGACATAGCAAAACCGTTGAAATATTCCATAGTTTATCTAAATCTGTGTGGACCAACGATTTGCTGAACACACAGCGAAATTCCCCTAGCAACTTCCCCTAATTAAGATTGGCGTTAAGTTTCCAGCTTGACACAAATGCGGGTGTGATGCTGTTCTTAAAGTCAACCAGGTCCATTTTGTTCAAAACGACGTGACACGATAAGACTGCACCGTTTGATGCAACCTGTAGGAAGTAAAATGACGTTTTTGGCATCACATCGAGGAACCCAACCTGGTGAAAAGCATAAGATTCTCTTCTCTGAGTACGGAAATTATAAACTGCCAAACTGTTGTTCTCATAGTCTCATGCAGTACCAATTATCGGCAACCTTGTCAAACAATGCCAGTACAGTACTGTTGCTACGTGCAGAAATCCAGAACCAAATCGTCTATGGCGAACTTTTAGAACTTTTGAGTGGTCGATACTTGATAGTGAGTGTCAAGTGTTAAAATTGGAATTGACATATCAATCCTACATTTTCAATTTATGTAGGGGACATCTAGATCCTACATTCTTTTGCTAATTCTCTGTTCCTAGACACATGCGAAGCAAAGAGACCCGCAAGAGAAGTTTTAATTGTCCGGATGCAGGGATCTTCTCTTTCCTATTCAGAGGCGGACCTACGTTGGGCCGAGTGGGGGCCAAGGCCCCCACTCAATTTCTGATTTATTAGCTATAAAGTCTAGTATTTCACTAATTGGGTCCCCAGTCAGCCCAATAGTATTGCCCCCACTCACTTTGGCCCCCACTTAAGCTTTGGGCTGGGTCCGCCACTGTTCCTATTATTGCTGGAAATGAACTTATTCGTGTGATGTTTGCACGCGACAAAGGGAACATTAATTGTAAAGAAGAAATTCCCCTTCTATTTCTAAAGCATCTCCTTTTGTACATCCGAATATGCAAGATGTATTGATATCTCAAAGTCGCCATTTATCAACCCTATATCATGTTATATATCCATGTGGATTACCATTACCTTTTCTTGTATGCACAGATCACAATCAAGTCAGCCGCCTTTTCAAAATATTTAGAGCATCTAGAACTAGTCGAATACAATTTGAATAGTAGTTGCTGAAAAATAAGAGTAAACTACACTCCTTGCCTCCATTGTTGGGTTCATGAAATAGCATTTTCTCTGTTAAAAAAATCTTACTATAATTTATCCCTTTGTTTTGACGTTTTGACATCTATTATCCTATTTTATTACATCTCCTAAACTAAGAAGTTAGATTCACTTCTTAAGATGACATGCCGGCTTATCAAACCGATAACTAGGACACTTTTTGTTAGGAGAATTACAATTTATGGCATTTTTCGTTGTCAAATCGTTCTATAATGAATTGTCAGTAGTGACGGAGGCATGGAGACCAGCAGCCCCCTCTCCCCTCCCACAAGAGGCTTATCAATACACATAATACTACAAAATGAGGGTAAAAATTGTCACAAGATCATAACTAAGGGTTTAGAGGTGGATTTTTCTCAAAACAAAAACTATCATGTATAAGCATGACTGCAGTATATTGATTTGCAGGTGTCATATATACTTCACTGGTATTTAGAAAAAAAAGATTCTTATTACATATAATTTGTAGGTATCTTAAGTACTTCGTTGAAGTTCAGCAAAACTGGTTGAGCATACTACAATTTGAAATTTAACATTTCCCGCCACACTTGCACATGATGAACAGCGAACGACTTCTGCGACCGGCTGGCGACGGTGGGGTTTGGTTCGAACCTGATCACATACCTCACTCTGCAGCTGCACCTGCCGCTCGTTGAGGCCTCCAACATACTCACAAATTACCACGGCACCACCAATCTCACCCCACTCGTCGGTGGCCTCATCGCCGACTCCTTCGCGGGCCGCTTCTGGACCATTACCGTCGGCTCCATCATCTACCAGCTCGGCATGGTCTGTCTCACCCTCTCGGCCGCGCTCCCCTCGCTCCGCCCGCCGCCCTGCGCGAAGCACGCCGTCGAGTGCCAGCGGGCCTCCTCCTACCAGATCGCCGTCCTCTACTTGTCGCTGCTCGCCACGTCCATTGGCTCCGGGGGCACGCGGCCATGCAACATGGCGTTTGGAGCCGACCAGCTCGAGCTAGACGCGCGCAAGCGCCGTGGCGGCAAGGCCCCCATGTGGAGCTTCTTCAACCTCTACTTCTTCGGCATCGAGCTCGCCAAGCTCATGGCGGTCACCGTGGTGGTGTACATCCAGGAGAACGTTGGGTGGGGGTGGGGTCTCGGTGTGCCCACCATCGCCATGTTCGTCGCCGTGATCGGCTTCGTGTCCGGGTACTCGCTGTATGTCAGGATGCCGCCCGGCGGCAGCCCTCTGGTCCGGCTGGCGCAGGTCGCGGCGGCCGCGTTCAAGAAGAGGAAAGCCGTCTTGCCAGACCCCGACCTCCTGTACGATGACAAGGTGCTCGACGCCGGCATCTCGACCACTGGCCGCCTTCTCCACACCGACCAGCTAAAGTAAGCTGTAATGCTACCTACTCTGCAAGCTAGTGACAACAATTTAGCAAGCTGGACGAGCCCGCTAATTAATGAACTGCTGTTTCTTCAATGATGATAAGGTTCTTTGACAAGGCGGCGATAGTGATGGAGGGCGACGTGCTGCCTTCCGGCGAGCCGAAGCTGTGGCGGCTGTCGACGGTGCACCGGGTGGAGGAGATCAAGTCCATCGTGCGCATGCTGCCCATCTGGGCGGCGGGCATCCTGATGGTGACCGCGTCGTCGCACAATAGCAGCTTCGCGATCCAGCAGGCGCGCACCATGGACCGCGACATCACGCCGAGCTTCAAGATCCCGCCGGCCTCCATGCTCATATTCAACAACCTGGCCATGCTGGTCACCCTGGCCTTCTACGACCGCGTGCTCGTGCGCGTGCTCCGCCGCTTCACCGGCCGCCCCAACGGCATCACCCACCTCCAGCGCACGGGCGTCGGCATGACGATCGCGATGCTGGGGAACGTGGCCGCCGCGGCCGTCGAGAAGAGGCGCAGGTCCGTGGCCGCCGCGAGCGGGATGCTGGACGCGCCCAAGGGCGCCATGCTGCCCATTAGCGTCTTCTGGCTGGTGCCGCAGTACGCCATCCACGGCGTGGCCAACGCCTTCATGGACGTGGGGCGCATGGAGTTCCTGTACGACCAGGCGCCCGAGAGCATGCGGAGCACCGCGGCGGCGCTCTACTGGCTCACTATCTCGGCCGGGAGCTACCTGGGCACGGTGCTCGTGACCATCGTACACGAGAAGACGCGGGGGAGCGGGCAGTGGCTCCAGGACAACCTCAACAGAGGGAAGCTCGATAACTACTACTGGCTCGTCGTCGGGCTGGAGGGGCTCAACCTGATTTACTTCTTCGTCTGCGTCAAGTACTACACCTTCAAGCCATTGGAGACGGTCGGAAGCGACGAGGAGGTCGAGCCCTACCATGGCAATGCCAATGGCACCAACAAGGACAAGAAGGGTGCCAGCTTCAATTCACGGACAAGCTAGATTGTGCGTTTGGACTTCTGTCCCGGTCTAGAAGATGACTTGCGTTGGGATAGAATAACGGTACAATCACGATTAGAAAATGTATCTTTTACATGATATAAAAGAGGTATGCTAATTCTCAGGTGAGAACTAGCTTATTCTAGATCCACTCCTAAACCATAGGATTGCATCGTAAATGCATGCTAGCATGAGTTGTAACATCGACTAAGATCTCCTCTGAGTGAAATTGTTGCAGCCCCCAGAACAAGATGTTTTCGTCCAAGTGTTTATGTTCACAGTATTGCCTATACTGCTTTACAAACACTTTGTAGTCTAATTATTGACATCTCTTAGTACAAACTATCTGTATGGCAATATTAAACTTGGTTGTAATTTCTTATCGATCAATTTTATTTCTGTTTATCGCAAGAAGTTGTAAGAGGAAGATTTTTAACTTCGTCTAGACTAATATTCTACCAAAAGGGCACTGTAACGGCATGTAATGTGATGGAGGTCCAATCCACATATTATGTTGCCATCCAAAATTATTTCTCGCCCTATACTCCAATCATGTAGACACCTCCATAAACAGGTCGCGATTTCTCACACGTTGTAAAGACGACCATGAGCAAAGCAAAGTTGTGCACATGTGGATAACCTACATGAGAGAAGAATTTTATCTTTAAAGACCTTGTAATTTTTACATAGCCATAGCAACAAAATAACGGCAAGCGCTCCCACCGTAATAAGTATTTTAACCCTATGGTACACACCGTTTATCTAGTTGCCGAAAATATTTGCAACGCCATGGCTTGTATAAAGTAGAACCTTCTTGGATGACCGATCATATAGAGTAAGTGATTAATGATCTCGTCGTGATGATAGAAAACACACTACATGCTTCCATGCTAATTGTATTGTACAAGGTTGTTTCTGGTGAATATTACACCCTTGTGAAAATAGCATGCAAAAAAATCTTAATTTTTAGTGGAATATTGATGATGTTGGGACTCCAAGAACAGAGAGTTGTGCCAGCGAAGAATTTTCCCCACAATGATGACTCAGAGGGTTTATATTGAACTCTTGGGAAATTAGGAAACAGTCGTCTCCTTTCCTCTTCTTCTAGCAATCCTGCAAAGTAAGATACTGCCTTGTGTCCCCAACTCCACGTGTGGTTGTCAAGCACAAGATTTCGTATTAATAATAGTAAATAAAAAGGTAACACAAGTAAAGTAAACTAAACAAATAAAGTAAACTAAGTAAATGTGGTAAAGAGATAGTTGTTTTTGGGTTTTGTGTGTAATTAAAGGAACTAAATATTTTTGTATTTTCTATTAAAATATTGCTGAAATAAAAATTAATATAAAAGCAATACAAAGGTGTTTCTTATGATAAAAAGTGGACCGGGGTTCATGAGTTCACTTGACTATTCTCTCTATTAAGTTGTAGTGGACAATAACAATTCATCAATGAGATATGAAGATGCAAATAATAACATGTGAAAGATACGCATTCATATGGGCATCACGTCCTAACATAGAGATGGTGGAACACATCTCTCTTATACTCCACAATCTTTTATTAAGATTTAATAGAGCATAACCATAAGTACTTTGACATGATGTTTGAATATCAAATATGCTACCATAAACAAACGAGATCATCACTTTTGTCACGCGAGGAACATAACACATGCATTCACTTTATCCCTAGTGAGGTAGCAAAAGAAAAGGCAAAACCATAATAGATCATGAATTTGTTGTCACTATTCAATCACTAAAACCATGCTACTCCATCTAATACACACATCACCCCACACACGCTCTTGCATAAAAGTTGGATCAGAACCAATACTTAAGAACGGGTACATAATATGCATCTATCAATACATCTTGCACATAATATGATCAGATCTCATAGCGCAATATCATAGAATAAAGATCCCCCACATAGGTATTAAAAATATGGTCATAATCATGTTGGGCAGCACATATGGCACTAAGAACTATGAAGAACATGAGAGAAATAGATCAAGCTACTGCCACAAACCCGTAGTCCAGAGATGGACTACTCCCCCTTGATCTTGGTGATGATGATGAAGACGTTGGAGAAGGTGGAGATCCCTCTGGCGGTGATCCCGATAGAGTTCCCCCCTCCAATCTTCGCTGCTGCAGCCACTGTTTTCGTGTTTCCGTCTTCTGGGGCGCTCTCCTCCCGAGAACTCTTTGGGGTCATATATATAGTGATTTTTTAGATCAAAATACGTCGGTGGGCAAAAATATCACGTGATTTGGACGATTGGCGGCCGAAAGAGGGCAGGTAGCGTGCCCTACATGTTTGGGCGTGCCACCTGTGCTCTTTTCGTCCTCAGGCCCTTCCAGGTCCCAGGGTATTTCTCCCGATGAAAAAATGACGCTCCAAAAATCCCAGCTCAATTTGAGTCCGTATTGGTCTCTGAAAGTGAAAAATACATAAAACAGCGAATTCATGTTCTGCAGAGTTATAACCAAATAAAGGGGATCATTGGTAAATTCCCATAAATCAATATAAAATATGGTATTATCATCATATATGTTGCAAATATGTGGGAATTAAATATGATAAAGGATAAACTTCATGTATGCATTTGACATGCATCAGATAGACATTTGGGTTTTAGTTGAATTGGAAACAAGTCTATGCTTGTGTGAGAATTTTTTTTTTGGCTAGCAAGAGATCTTGATGCATGCAATAGTATCCATATTGCTATTCATTCATCATCAAACAATGATACTTAATGTTAAACATCTATGTATACTAGTAACAAGTAGCACTAAATAAGTCACATAGCACATCATCACTCAATAAAAGCATTTGAGTGATAACTTTCAGCTTGTAATTTGCATCCTTCTTCATCTTTTAATAATATGCAACTTATTTTTATTGAGGCATTCATGAATAGAGAGTTTTGTTCAATAGATCTTTCATAAGAATGAGAAGTATTCAATGTGATGGTCTTATTTAATTTAAAACAAAACTATACACAAAACAAATAAAGGACGCTCCAAGTTTTAGCGAGAATTCTATGTTGCTAAAAAAACAAAGTTTAGAAGTGTGCAAAACGAGAGTTTTATTATATGTACAATGGGGTGCCTTGGGTATCCCTGATGACCCACAAGTATAGGGGGTGTATCGTAGTACTTTCGATAAATAAGAGTGTCGAACCCAACGAGGAGCAGAAGCTATTGACAAGCAGTTTCGATGAAGGATTCACTGTAAATGCTCACAGACAAGTATTCAGGGGGTTTTGATATTGCAGATAAATAAAGTACAAGTAAATAAAATGCGAGAGAAATAATTGCAGCGAGTGGCCCAATCCTTTTTAGCACAAAGGACAAGCCGGTTTGTTTACTTATAATGACCAAACGTTCCTGAGGACACATGGGGATTTTAGTCTAGTGCTTTCGCTACATACAGCTGATTAATCTTCATTGTTTTGATAAGTGTTGTGTGGGTGAACCTATGCTAATGCACCGCCCTTCCTAGGACTAATACATACTTGTGATTATACCCCTAAGCATCCGCAACTACAAGAAAGTAATTAAGATAAATCTAACCACAGCCTTAAACTCTGAGATCCTGCGATCCCTCCTGCATCGATATACTAACGGGGCTTAGGTTTCTGTCACTCCGGCAACCCCGCAATTAGCAACCGAATACAAGATACACTCCCTAGGCCCATAAATGGTGAAGTGTCGTGTAGTCGACGTTCACACGACACCACTAGAAGAATGACACCACAACTTAAATATCATAACATTGAATATTACTCAACCATAATTCACTACTAGCATTTAGACTTCACCCATGTCCTCAAGAACTAAACGAACTACTCACGAGACATCATATGGAATACAATCAGAGGTGATATGATGATGAATAGCAATCTGAACATAAACCTTGGTTCAATGGTTTCACTCAATAGCATCTACAACAAGTATAGAATAACACCGGAGAGTTTCCCCTATCAAACAATCAAGATTTAACCCGAATTGCTACAGCGATGACGAGGTGCAGCGGTGGTGATGGCGGTGTAGATGGTGGAGATGATGATGATGATGATGGAGATGATGTCCCGCTCGATGACGATGGCGATGGCGTCGATTTCCCCCTCCGGAGGAATTTCCCCGGCGGATTCTGCCCGCCGGAGAGCTCTTTCTCTCTGGTGTTCTCCGCCCCAGAGGCGGCTGTAACCCTTCGTGAGGTCCTCTCGTGGCTTAGGTTTTCGGGACGAAGGAGTACGCGAAGAAAAGGAGCGAAAGAGGCTGTGGGCCCCCAGCATAGGGTGGCGCGGCCGGGCCATGGGCGCGCCGCCTATGGTCTGGGCCCATGGCTCCTCTCTTCTTCCCCTTCGGCTCCCTCCGTCATCTGGAAAAATAGGAATTTACGTGAAATTCCCTTCCACATTGATCTTCCGAAATATTGCGTTCGACGGTGCTTTTTCAGCAGAATCCTGGCTTGATCCTCCAATAATAATGAAACATGCAAAATAGATGAAATAACATAAGTATTGTGTCCCAATATGAAATATATCAATGAATAACACAAATTATGATACAAAATAGTGATGCAAATTGGACGTATCAACTCCCCCAAGCTTAGACCTCGCTTGTCCCCAAGCGAAACTGAGCTCGATAAACAAGACCACATGTTTATGGAGTGAAGAGTCGATAAATAAAATACGGACAAGAAGCATCATATTCATTCACACAAGACATTCTAGTAAACAACTTCCTCATATAACTCATCTCGAAATAAGTAAAGAGAAATCACAAGTAAAGGTGCATAAGAAATCATAATTGGTGATGGCAAACTTTGTTCTTGGTCAGAGAACTACTAACGGATTGTACTTCTAAGCAAAGCTTTCATATTAGAATTTATAGCTGAGCCTTCATATTTAAGCATGACAATCTCTTCATAATCATCGATAACTTCAAAGTCATATTCATTCAGATAAAATTGGTACTAAACAAGAAAGTATAAAAGACATGATTAGCTGAATCATAGCATAAATGATTGGTTCACAACAACTCAATTGCTTGTTTGAGATAGAGGGAAATAGGTTTACTGACTCAACATAAAAGTAAAAGACAGGCCCTTCGCAGAGGGAAGCAGGATTAAATCATGTGCTAGAGCTTTTCAAGTTTTGAAATCATATAAAGAGCATAAAAGTAAGATTTTGAGCGGTGTTTGTTGTTGTCAACGAATGGTAGCGGGCACTCTAACCCCCTTGCCAAACGAACCTTCAAAGAGCGGCTCCCATGAGGGACGGCATTTCCACCAGCAAGGTAGATCATCCCCCTTCTCTTTTGTTTACACATGTATTTTAGTTTTATTAGGGATGACACTCCCCCAACCTTGGCTTTCTCAATCCATGGCTAACCGAATCCTCGGGTGCCTTCCAACATTCACATACCATGGAGGAGTGTCTATTGCAAAATTAAGTTGCTTACTGATAACTCAGAGCAAAACATGTGAAGAGAATTATTAATGAAAGTTATTAATTGGGGCTGGGAACCCGTTGCCAGCTCTTATTGCAAAATTATTGGATAAGCGGATGTGCCGCTAGTCCATTGGTGAAAGTCCGCCCAACAAGATTGAAAGATGAAACACCACATACTTCCTCATGAGCTATAAAACATTGACACAAATAAGGAGTAGTAGTTTGAATTATTTAAAGGTAGCACATGAAGTATTTACTTGGAATGGCGAAAATACCATGTAGTAGGTAGGTATGGTGGACACAAATGGCATAGGTTTGGTCTAAAGTTATGGATGTATGAGAAGCATTCCCTCTCGATACAGGTCAAGGTTTGATAGCAAGCATAAAGGTTGAGGGAATCAAACAAATATACATATGATAGAACAATCATGCATCTTTCTCATAAGCACAAGCAATTTTAACTTAAGAATACTAAGCATAGAGATAATAGAGTATATCTAAGTGTATTTCTCTCTTCTATTAAACATCAAGATGTTGTTGCTATTGACCAATGCTAAGTTTGCCAAAACCAAATAGATTTACTTGATGCTCCCAAAGTGATATCAATACTCATATCAAGAATAATCATATAATGGAGATTGCGAACTAAAATAAGGTGTGCAAAAAGTAAATGATAAGACTTCTCATTAATATTCCATAACGATAACTCACACCAACGGATACATAGATAACTAATTAAGAGAGATACTTCCACATTGCATACTATTCCATATGATAACTTCCCTACTCATGATATGACACTACTTGATAGTAAAAGATAAAGGTGGTGATGTGATACCGCGGCACTCCCCCAAGCTTGGAACAAACCAAGGGGATGCCAATACCGATGATGAATTACTCCTTCGGCGATGATGGTAATTCTTTGTCGTCATCAGACTTCCATGGAAGAGGCCCTCCATCAACAAAAGACATCTTGGTCTCCGGAAACCTGAAACTAGCAGCATGACTTATGCGCTTAAACCTGTTTTCATACTCACATTTTGATTATGAACATCATAGAGTTGAGCTTGGAGTTTGTTGGTGGTGTCGTGAAGTGAGAAAATATCGTCCCACAGCTTTGCAGTCTCCTTCTTGTGCCCATCAATGAGTTCGGACACAATCTTGTGAAAGATATCCACTTCACGCTCAGCCATCTTCTTGTAGTTGAAAACCTCTTGTTCCAGTTTCTCCATCCTGTCTTCCAAACTCCCTTCTCCCTTAGGACCCTGGACATCTTTGATCTGCAACTCTCCATCCACGTGCAACTCTTTGGGGTGCATCTTCAGCTCGTTCATGTACGGGTTGACGACGTCCTCAAAGAAGCTGTCCTTCGAGTTCCCGACGAAGACATGATGGATCGAGATCCGAAGCGATCTGGCGAAAACAGCTCGAAACAAAACACGACGAGAAAACGATATTACGGACCTCCGAGGTCCGGGGATTATATAGCAAATATTTTTACGACAAAAGGAAGGTTCCAGGCCGAAAACGAGTGGAAACGGGACGCCGAGGGGCTGTCACCATAGGTCGGCGCGGCCAGGGGGGGGCCCGCGCCGGCCTGTGGTGACGGGCCCTCGCGCGTCTTTTCCACTCCGTTTCGATTCCGTAATTTTTCATATTTTCTAAAACAGCAGAAATAATGTTCGGAAAGGTAAACGCGGACTTTTTATTACCTGTACTGTTACCTATTCAAAGTCCAGTTCTGGCGGACTGTCAATTTGTCCTTTGATGAAAGCCTCCGGTGTTTCCACTTGAATAATATCAACATCAACATTATAAGAATCACCCGAGATATAATGCTTGAGTCTTTGTCCATTCACCACTTGTGTGGCATTGCCTTGGAGAGAGCTAATTTTAATTGCTCCTGAACGATACACCTCCTCAACAACATATGGTCCTTCCCACTTCGAGAGTAATTTCCCTGCAAAGAATCTGAGACGAGACCGATACAATAGAACTTGATCTCCAACATTAAATTCTCTTTTAATGATCCTTCTATCATGCCACTTCTTAACTTTTTCTTTAAAGAGTTTAGCATTTTCATAAGCTTCACTTCTCCATTCATCTAGAGAACTTAATTGCAACAACCTCTTATTACCGGCTAATTTAGGATCTTTATTTAGTTCTCTAACAGCCCAATAAGCTTTGTGCTCTAGTTCTAAAGGTAAATGACAAGCTTTTCCATAAACCATTTTATAAGGTGACATTCCCATAGGATTTTTATAAGCAGTTCTATAAGCCCATAGTGCTTCTTTCAATTTGCTAGCCCAATTCTTTCTAGATTTATTAGTCTTTCCTAAGATAGCTTTAATCTCTCTATTTGATAATTCTACTTGACCACTAGTTTGAGGGTGATAAGCGGAAGCAATTCTATGATTAATACCATACTTAGCAAGAGTTTTTCTAAAACCTCCATGAATAAAATGAGAACCTCCATCAGTCATAATATATCTAGGTACTCCAAATCTAGGAAATATAACATCTACAAGCATTTTTATAGAGGTCTCACCATCAGCACTCTTTGTAGGTATAGCTTCTACCCATTTAGTAACATAATCAACGACAAGTATATGAGTATTACCTTCTGAAGAAGGGAAAGGACCCATGAAGTCGAATCCCCAACAATCGAATGGTTCAATAACAAGAGTATAATTCATAGGCATTTCATTGCGTCTGGAGATATTACCAACTCTTTGACATTCATCACAAGATAAAATAAATTTCCTTGCATCTTTGAAGAGTGTTGGCCAATAAAAACCTGATTGTAGAACCTGCGCGGTTCTATCTCCAGCGTGATGTCCTCCATAAACACTACCATGACATTTATTCAATATCTCCTGTTGTTCATATTCAGGAACACATCTTCGCATAATACCATCCACTCCTTCTTTATATAAGTGTGGGTCATCCCAAAAATAATGCCTCAAGTCATAAAAGAATTTCCTCCTTTGCTGAGCTGAAAAGGTTGGAGGCAAATACTTCGAAACAATAAAGTTAGCATAATCTGCATACCAAGGGCTCTCTCGCGAGCTCACCTTTATTACAGCCAATTGTTCATTTGGAAAACTATCATTAACAGGAACAGGATCATAAGCAATATTTTCCAATCTAGACAAATTATCAGCAACAGGATTATCAGCACCTTTCCTATCTATAATATGTAAATCAAATTCTTGCAAGAAGTACCCATCTAATAAGCCTTGGCTTAGCATCTTTCTTTGTCATAAGGTATCTAATTGCAGCATGATCAGTATGAATTGTAACTTTCGAATCAACAATATAAGGTCTAAACTTATCACAAGCAAAGACTACAGCTAACAATTCCTTTTCAGTTGTAGCATAATTTCTTTGAGCAGCATCAAGAGTCTTACTAGCATAATGAATAACATTTAATTTTTTATCTACCCGCTGTCCAAGAACAGCGCCTACAGAAAATCACTAGCATCACACATAATTTCAAAAGGCAAATTCCAATCGGAGGTTCAACTACAGGAGCAGTTGTTAAGGCTTTCTTTAGAGTTTCAAAAGCTTCCTTACAATCATCATCAAAAACAAAAGGTACATCTTTTTGAAGAAGATTAGTAAGAGGCTTTGAAATTTTAGAGAAATCTTTAATAAATCTCCTATAAAACCCAGCATGACCAAGAACACAACGAATACCTTTAACATCCCTAGGATAGGGCATCTTCTCAATTGCTTCAACTTTAGCTCTATCAACTTCAATACCCCTCTCGGAAATTTTATGTCCCAATACAATTCCTTCATTAACCATAAAGTGGCATTTCTCCCAATTAAGAACAAGGTTAGTTTCTTCACATCTCTGCAAAACTTTATCGAGGTTTCGCAGGCAATTATCAAAAGAATTCCCATAGACAGAAAAATCATCCATGAACACCTCTACAATACTTTCGCAAAAACCATGAAAAATAGCAGACATGCATCTTTGAAAAGTAGCAGGAGCATTACATAAACCAAAAGGCATACGCCTATAAGCATAAGTTCCATAAGGACAAGTAAACGTGGTTTTCTCTTGATCTTTAGCTTTAACAGCAATTTGTGAAAACCCAGAATAACCATCAAGAAAGCAAAAATGAGTATTTTTAGATAACCTTTCTAGCATTTGATCAATAAAGGGTAAAGGGTAATGATCTTTCTTAGTAACTTTATTAACTTTTCGAAAATCAATGCACATTCTATAACCTACAACTATTCTTTGAGGAATAAGCTCATCATTATCATTAGGCACAACAGTCATTCCTCCTTTCTTAGGAACACAATGTACAGGACTAACCCATCTACTATCACAATAGGATATATAATACCAGCTTCAAGAAGTTTTAATACCTCGTTCCTTACCACTTCTTTCATCTTCGGAATTAGACGACGTTGATGTTCAACAACAGGCTTCGCATCTTCTTCCATATTAATAGCATGTTGGCAAATAGAAGGAGAAATCCCTTTCAAATCATCAAGAGTATAACCAATAGCTCCTCGGTGTTTCTTCAATATTTCCAATAACCTTTCTTCCTCAATCTCTGAAAGCTTAGAACTAATAATAACAGGATATATTTTCTTATCATCAATATGAGCATATTTAAGATTATCAGGTAAAGGCTTTAAATCGAAAAAGGATCTTCCTTCGGTGGCGGTGTTGTACCCAAATCTTCCACCGGTAAATCATGCTTGAGAATAGGTTGACGAAGAAAAATTTCCTCAAGCTCATCTCTTTCTTTCCTAAAAGCTTCACTTTCACTATTCTCCAAATGTTGCTGCAAAGGATTATTAGGAGCAAGAACAATAGATGCACACTGCTCCATTTTAAAATCATTACTAGGCAAGTCAGTTTTATAAGGAGTTTTTGTAAATTTAGAAAAGTTAAATTCATAAGGTTCACCAGCAAATCTAGTCAAAATTTTCTCTTTCTTACAATCTATAATAGCTCCACAAGTATTTAGAAAAGGTCTACCAAAAATGATAGGACAATGATCACTAGCAGCAGAACCAAGTACCAAAAAGTCAGAGGATATTTAATCTTACCACATAGAACTTCCACATCTCGAACAATACCAATTGGAGAAATAGTTTCTCTATTAGCCAGATGAATAACCACATCAATATCCTCAAGTTCACAAGAACCAATTTCGTGCATAATCTCCGTGTAAAGCTCATAAGGAATAGCACTAACACTTGCACCAATATCACATAAACCATAATAACAATGATCACCAATTCTAACAGATAGCATAGGAACACTAACTTGTTTGGATTTATTAGGATGTGAAACAATATTAGAAGCATCTTCACAGAAAATAATATGACCATCCTCCACATTTTCAGTCACAAGATCTTTAACTATTGCAACAGAGTTCAATTTTAATTTGTTCTTCAGGTTCTTTAGGTTTCTTTTCACTTTTATTAACCGCACTAGATATGACAGAGTACTCCTTCATTTTAGCAGGGAAAGGAGTTTTTTCAATATAAGCTTCGGAATAATATTATCAACAGTTTCAACCACTACACATTTGTTTACAGATGAATCACCTTTATCCTTATACGGTTCATGATACTTATCAAAATTCTTCTTAGGCAGTTCATAATGAGAGGCAAAAGCTTTATAAAGATTTGCAACAACTTGGGAATCAAGACCATATGTAGCACTCATATTACGAAATTTATCAGTATCCATAAAAGCTTCAATGCATTTATAATCATAATTATACCTGATTCTCTATCTTTGTCGTTCTCCCATCCTTCAGTATTTTCTTGGATCCGATCAAGAAGGTCCCTTTTAAACTCTTCTTTGTTGCGTGTAAATGATCCAGAACAAGAAGTATCCAGCAAGGTCTTGTCTTGAAAAGAAAGTCTTGCATAGAAATTATCAATAATAACATTACCAGGAAGCTCATGAATGGGGCATTTGAGCATTAAAGACTTCAATCTCCCCAAGCTTGGGCAATACTCTCTCCATCATGAGGCCAGAAATTATATATGCGGTTCCGATCTTTGTGAATTTCACTTGGAGGATAAAATTTGGAATAAAATAAAGGCACAATGTCCTCCCAATCAATAGAATCACCATTCTTCAGCAATTTATACCAATGCGCCGCTTTACCAGACAGCGATATAGTGAATAGCTTCTTTCTAACTTCATTCATAGAAATACCTGCACATTTGAATAACCCGCATAATTCATGCAAAAACAATAAATGATCACCAGGATGGACAGTTCCATCCCCTTCATAGCGGTTATCCATAACACGTTCAATAATTTTCATAGGTATTTTATATGGTACTACTTCCTCACCTGGCGCTTCATCCATTACCGTTGCAGTAGTAGTAGATTTCCCAAATAGAAATTGAAGAGAAGATCTCTCCATGATGATTTATAGCAGCAGGCAGAAATAAAATCAGCACAAACAGTAAAGGTTTTCCTTACCAATTCCACTTACCAATAGCGCTTCACTCCCCGGCAACGGCGCAGAAAATAGTCTTGATGACCCACAAGTATAGGGGGTGTATCGTAGTACTTTCGATAAATAAGAGTGTCGAACCCAACGAGGAGCGAAGGTGTTGACAGCAGTTTCGATGAAGGATTCACTGTAAATGCTCACAAACAAGTATTCGGGGGGTTTTGATATTGCAGATAAATAAAGTACAAGTAAATAAAATGCGAGAGAAATAATTGCAGCGAGTGTCCCAATCCTTTTTAGCACAAAGGACAAGCCGGTTTGTTTACTTATAATGACCAAACGTTCCTGAGGACACATGGGGATTTTAGTCTAGTGCTTTCGCTACATACACTGATTAATCTTCATTGTTTTGATAAGTGTTGTGTGGGTGAACCTATGCTAATGCACGCCCTTCCTAGGACTAATACATACTTGTGATTATACCCCTTGCAAGCATCCGCAACTACAAGAAAGTAATTAAGATAAATCTAACCACAGCCTTAAACTCGAGATCCTGCGATCCCTCCCGCATCGATATACTAACGGGGCTTAGGTTTCTGTCACTCCGGCAACCCCGCAATTAGCAACCGAATACAAGATACACTCCCCTAGGCCCATAAATGGTGAAGTGTCGTGTAGTCGACGTTCACACGACACCACTAGAAGAATGACACCACAACTTAAATATCATAACATTGAATATTACTCAACCATAATTCACTACTAGCATTTAGACTTCACCCATGTCCTCAAGAACTAAACGAACTACTCACGAGACATCATATGGAATACAATCAGAGGTGATATGATGATGAATAGCAATCTGAACATAAACCTTGGTTCAATGGTTTCACTCAATAGCATCTACAACAAGTATAGAATAACACCGGGAGAGTTTCCCCTATCAAACAATCAAGATTTAACCCGAATTGCTACAGCGATGACGAGGTGCAGCGGTGGTGATGGCGGTGTAGATGGTGGAGATGATGATGATGATGATGATGATGGAGATGATGTCCCGCTCGATGACGATGGCGATGGCGTCGATTTCCCCCTCCGGAGGAATTTCCCAGATTCCTGCCCGCCGGAGAGCTCTTTTCTCTGGTGTTCTCCGCCCCGCAGAGGCGGTAACCCTTCGTGAGGTCCTCTGTGGCTTAGGTTTTCGGGACGAAGGAGTACGCGAAAAAAGGCGGAAAGAGGCTGTGGGGAGCATAGGGTGGCGCGGCCGGGCCATGGGCCGCGCCGCCCTATGGTCCTGGCCACATGTCCTCTCTTCTTCCCCTTCGCTCCCTCCGTCATCTGGAAAAATAGAAATTTACGTGAAATTCCCTTCCAGTTGATCTTCCGAAATATTGTGTTCGACGGTGCTTTTTCCAGAATCCTGCTCCGTGCTTGATCCTCCAATAATGATGAAACATGCAAAATAGATGAAATAACATAAGTATTGTGTCCCAATATGAAATATATCAATGAATAACAGCAAATTATGATACAAAATAGTGATGCAAATTGGACGTATCAATCCCCAAGCTTATGGTATTCACCATTCTTGGATTGCTCTTGGTGGGGTGTTCCTCCATTCCCTATGAAAAAACTTCAATATAAAACTTTATTCCCATTCTTTTCAATGGGTTGTCATTAGTGGTACAAGGATATATGCTAGCTGCTATTTTCTTCATAGATAAAATTATTTATTCATGAAACAGGGAGCACATAATTTCCTACTCATTGTAGTATCAAAATTTTCAAGCAAAAATCATTTTGATACTTAAAAGAATGGTTTTAATATTAAGGGACAAATCTGTCCAGAATTTTAGTTGCTGTAGAACTGAATTTTTTTCGACCACTTACACATGTCAGGAATTCTAGCCAATTTTTATGAATATAGGGGATGAACCGTTGCATATACTGTGAATTTATTAAGATCTAAGGAGTTACCAAAAAATAGAAAATTTGTGCAGTTAAAAGTGCAGCGCAAGAATCATCAACTCCATATTTGTTTTGCAACTTTTATCATCCAAATGGGTAAAAAGTTAGTACTTTATTTAAAGACCGGAGAGTAAACTAAAATAAAATTAACATGCTACATCAATCATGTAGAGATAAAATAAAAAATAAAAAACATCCCAGGTTGCCTCCCGTAAAGCTTTCTTTATAGCCATATAGCTAGACTTACTTACTTGGTTCCAGTTGTATGGAGATCATGTGGTAGCTTAAATCTTGGTGCTACTTCCTTATTTCTTGGAAAGTACTCCATACACTTCTTATGTGGGAATTGGAATTTAACATTTCCCTCTTTTTAATCAATAATTACTCCTGTGGTTCTACAAATGGTCTCCCAAAAATTACAGGACTAGAGGTATTGCTACCCATGTTCATGACAATAAAATCCACATGTAATTATGTCATATGTAATTCAACCATAATATTATTAAATCATACTAATGTTTTTGTAGTTGAATCATCATGAAGTAAAACATCTATAGAACATTTTCCATGTTTTTACGATTAAGAAAATCATATAGCTCTTTAGATATAACCGAGACACTAGATTCTAAATCTAGAATGGCATGATGTGTCTCTTTGTCTATAGTAACTAATATCTTGGGGTTCGAAGCCTTTCTATTTTTTCTTTAATAACACAATTAGCAATATAAGAGCCAAAACCAGCTTGATGAATATTGATAGTAGGATCTTTAGAGATTTTCTCAAGAATAGCAATTAATTCATGCAAGCTACCTTTGTCAAGATCTAATAACTGCTCTCTTATTTCACTAAGCATTTTTATTTCTTATATTTGTTTATGATTTGTAAGCATATGTGTTTCTTATTCCTTTGGTGTAGTAATATTTCCTTTTTCTTCTTGTTTGATAACTGCAAGAACACATATCAATTGTAGCTAGTTTCGAAATAAGAGTATCGAACCACGAGGAGATACTAGTTAAGGTCTTAATGCTCCTTGCTACTACCTATTAAAGATTAATTGCAAATTGTTTTCTGATCTCAAAATGTTTTTAGGGGATGGTTGTAATTGGTTGCAATAAAGTAAATAAAGCAGTAAAAGCGTTATATGAAATGTGTTGAAACCAAATAAGACAAAGTTTTCTCAACGATTATTGGATCCACCTCTAGCATTAGGATTCATGTTAATCAAGATGAAGTGTGATTTTAACCATATTGTGTGTGGGAGAGATCCATAATAAGATGCGCCCAGAAAGCCATCGATCATCACATCTCTAAATAACCACAACAGCTAGTCTTCTGCAAGCCACATATTGACTATTGCTATTAAGGGTTTTACCCCATGGTAATCAATATGAGCTTGGTGAGTACCTCTTTATCCCTCTCATCCATGTGTTAAAGTGCCGATACGGTAATGTCACTTTTCGCTGTTCACTTTACCACACTTCAAAGGGTAGTTCCCTCTCGAGACCATAAGGTAAATACATGGTCCACAACACATAATATCAAGAGACAAAACTAACACACATTAGTACTTAAAATCATAAATCATCTTAGATTCATCTCATATTCATGCTACAGTTTCTCCATCTCCCCAAGAACTAAAGGAACTACTCACATATGGAAGCAATCAAGAACACCATCATAATCTTATGGAGGGGATGAAAGGAATGGAATGAATTCAAACACAAATCCACAATAGCAATCAAGATTACAACTATGGTTGGAGGTGAATGGTATTGGTGATGATACGCTTGATGATGAAGGGGATGATGCCTTGTCCTCCGAGGATCCACGTAGCAGCCCCGATGTTGTATTCTCCAAAGTTCCTTCTCTAGATCTGATTGGGGCGGTGTTTCTCTGTTTTGTGGAATTGAGTGTCTCGGATCTTTGTGCCGTCTGTGCGAGATGAAAATATTTGACGAGGCAGTGCTCCTGACAGGTCATACGGGCGGACGGTACGGGCAGGCTCCCCCCGTACCGATGCCTGCTAAACTTACTGGAAGTTATTCTCGCATCCTCTCTTCGCCCAGGTGCATAATTAAGTGTTTAAATGATTTTTATCACATCAAAATACCATAAAATGGCAGCTTTTATTGATGTTTCATCATTTCCTTATTATTTCAAGATCATGTGTAGTCAAGCATAAAAGGGTGCGGTAGCGCGGTGAAATACAAAAATCCTATTACTACGCAATGATAACTTAATGAAATAACGGTGTAAAAACATGCTAAAAATGCACTCATCATTCTTCAATTTCAATTTCTTCCTTGATATACATATCTATGATTCCAACATTTTTTATACTCATATAAATATTATCTTATACCACCATTCCATCTACTATCATAAACGCATCATAAGGCTTGTTGAGAATAAAGGGAATGTCGGATTCTTTGTCTAAGGTACGCTTAGTGTGTTGATTTAAGCCAAAGTAAAAAACTATTTAATAGCATCCAATCTCTTAGCCCATGTTCTAAGTTGCAAGTGAATTTTTAAAATCTTCTCGAAGCTTTAATGACACCTTCCCTTTCTAATTATTTAAAATCGAGCATAAGTTTTTGGTTATCAAGAGTGCACTCCCCAAATTTCTCCAGAAATGATGCCCTCAAATTGAACCATAATTTTAAATCTTTTGCAGGTGCATTTTCATACCATACTCTAGCTAATCAAATCAAGGAGTGTGGGAATAACTTAACTCTTAATACCGCAGGAGCTACATTGGGAGTCATTATTTATCACAAATTTGTCAAAATTTATGATATGCCATTCAGCAGCTGTTGCATTTCCATTAACAAATATAGTACTATAAATTCTAATCATTATTTTAGGATCAATGTGATATCTAAAACCTTGTTTGTTGGCAACATGGCTGCAATCACGTGCTACCATTTTTAACTCTTTATGTTGTCTATTCATAATTACTATAAGAAAATTGATACTGATTTTTTTTTTGTGTTTTGAAAGAAAGAACTAGAAAGTAAAGACTAAAAACAAGACAAATAAAATACTTTGCAAAATCTAAAAGAGAAAAGAGAGCTCATAACGGTGCCAAAAAGTAGTCTGGTATTTGCCTTATGCTTCACCACGCAACAACCACTGTGATATAACTCTTCCAACTCGCTGAAAACGGCGCCAGAAAATAGTCTTGATGACGTTGGGACTCCAAGTGTAAAGTGTTGTGTCAGCAGAATATTTTCCCAACAAAGGTGACTTGAGGGTCATATCGAACTCTCAGGGAATTGGCAAAAGAGTTGTCTCTCCCTCTCTTCTTCTAGCAATCCTGCAAAATAAAAATAAAGACTTGTGTCTCCAACTCAACCGTGTGGTTCTCAAGCACAAGATTTCCTATTAGTAATAGTAAAATAAAGTTGTAACGAAAGTAAGATAAACTAGACAAGTAAAGTAAACTAAATAAAAGAAGTAAAGGATTGATTTTTTTGGGTTTTATGTGCAAATAAGATAAGTAAATATTTTTGTATTTTCCTATTAAAATAGTGCTGAAGTAGAAACTAAGATAAATGCAATGAAAAGTTATTTATTATGATTAAAATTGGACCAGGGTTTATGTGTTCACTTGATTATTCTCTCTTTTAAGTTGTAGTGAATAATAACAATTCATCAATGAGATAATAAGAATATAACTTCAATATTTGTAAGATACGTATTCATATGGGAATCACGTCCTGGCGTAGAGATGATGCAACACATCTCTCTTATACTCTACAAGAAAGGGAAAACTCCATGCAATATTGTAGTAATAATTAAGAGAGTATAGCCATAAGTACTTTGACATGATGTTTGAATATCAAATATGCTACCATGAACAAACAAAATCATCACTTTTGTCACGTGACGAACATAGAACATGCATTCACTTTATCCCTAGTGAGATAGCAAAAGAAAAGGAAAAGTCATAATAGATCATGACTTTGTTGTCATCAGTAAAACCATGATATTCCATCTAACACACACATCACCCCACATATGTTCTTGCATACAAGTTGGATCATAACTAATACTTAAGAACGGGGTACATAATATGAATCTATCAATACATGTTACACAAAGTAGAGTCAAATCTCATAGAACAATATCATAAAATAAAGATCCACCACATAGGAATTACATATATGGCCATAATCAAGTTGGGCAGCTTATATGGTACTAAGAACTATGAAGAACATGAGAGAAATAGATCAAGCTACTGCCACAAACCCGTAGTCCAGAGGTGGAATACTCCCTCTTGATCATTGTGTTGATGAGGAAGACGTTGGAAAAGGTGGAGATCCCTCCGGGGGCGGTTCCGGCGGAGTTCGCCCCTCCAATCTTCGTTGTTGCATCCTCCATTTTTGTGTTTCTCCGACGCTCTTCTCTACAGAACCCTCGGGGGTCATATATACAGTGGTTTTAGGTCAAAATAAATCGGTTCGAGAAAGAATCAAGCGAACTGGATAATCGACTGCCAAAAGAGCCTGGGTGGCATGCCCCCCTTGCTGGGCGCACCACCTGGCCTCTTTTGGGCCTCCAGGCCCTCCAGGTCTGGTCCAGGTGCCCATACTGCTTCTCTTGATGGAAAAATAACGTCTCCGAAATCCTAGCTCAGTTTGACTCCGTATAGGTCCCTGAAAGTAAAAAATACACAAAATAGGGTTTTTCTGTTTTGCAGGGTTATAACCCAAATAAAGGGGGTCATTGGTAAGTCCCCATAAATCAGTATAAACCATGAAAATAACATCATATATATTGCAAATATGTGAGAATATGTATTAATAAATTACAAATTTCATGTATGGATTTTACATGCATCAACCAGAAAGAGAGTGCGAAGCCGCCATTAGGGCGCACTCCTCCTATTTATGCCCTCGGCAATTCCTCCGTCGCCGTCACCGAAGAGAAGGCAATCAAAGGTCGAGATCTCCGCCGTGATCACTGCTCAAGATTTAAAGGCCCGGATCTTCGGCGTAATCTCTGAGGAAACGTTAACTAGCCGTTAACCTTCGACAACGGTCGGAAATGTTGTGGCGCTTCTCTCAAACGGCATGTGACTCCTGCTGACGTCATGCGGCATTTCGGCTGATGATGACTACACCCGGCGCATAGCCGACGAGTGCGACCAATCTTTTTCACTTGGTGGTTTCTCTGTTTCAGGAGCTCATCACCGAGTCGACTATGATCCGTCCAAGCTTTTCACTCCACTCGCCCGAAGCCTTCGACGCGTCCATGATGCGCTCGGGGATTACTGATGGGGATATGCCCTAGGAGGCCTAACACATGTCCCTCTCAGCAGATGAAGATGGACCAAGAGGGGGTCCAGTCGCCAGACGACTGTGCCAAAACCCTAGCGACTATGCTGACACCCCAGCGAGTGGCCCAAGACATTGGCAGTTGAAGACTTGGCGCACGGGCAAGGCCCTCCGGCCTTTTAGCAAGAATATATGCATGATCTTATCTCCTGTAAACCCTAGACCGGGGCGCATATGTAAACCCCTGGGCTAAACCCTAGAAGGGATCTGATCTCCATTCCTCCTAAACCCCTGCTCCTAGTCGCCACGCTGAATAAAACCCCGTGTCTTGTGTATCTCGATTCGTACATGGCTACGCCTTTCTTGCCCCGCATCAACGAAGTGCTGCGGCCTGTAGCACCTGCTGTGGTCATATCCATGACAACGAGAGCCGACATATTTCCTTCTTAGAGTATTCTGTCACATCTCATCTTCCTTCATAGTAGCTTACAAAGCCACTTACACAGAAAATCTCTATTCTTGACCTCAAGGTTTTAAAACTTGGAGAATATTTCAGTTGAGCTAGGCTCAACACCAACCAAGGATGCATACATGACAACCTGTTTCTCAAGCATACATAAAACCTAAAATTACTTCCATGAAGGTTTAAACCGAGATGTACAACCCCAATCAGTTAAGCTATGCTCACTTTAAAGACAGTGTGAGTTTAACTTACTCTCCGTGAACCTGTGCTGTTAAAAGGGACCTTCACAATTTCTGGAATTTAAGCTCCAATCTGCCCACCGCAAAGCTCATTCTGCCGCTCTACACTTCGGTCCTCACCGCCATCTTGTTGGCGCTGCGGCTCGTCTGCGGCGTCCACCTCGAACGACTTGAGGGTGTAAAAATGGAAGCAAACGATGTAGTAGACAAGGTTGAGCAGCATGAGGAAGGTGACGAGCCAGTAGTAGTAGTCCAGCCTGCCCCTGTTGATGTTGTCCTGCAGCCATTCCCCTCCGCTGGCGCTCTGGACCACGGTGACGAGCACGGTGCCCAGGTAGTTCCCGAGCGAGCCGGCGACCCAGAACAACGCGGCGGCCGAGCTGCGCATGCTCTCCGGCGACTGGTCGTAGAGGAACTCCATGTGCGCCACGGTGGAGAGCGCGTCGCTGACACCGTGGAGCGCGTACTGCGGCACCAGCCAGAACACGCTGATCGGCACGGTGGCACCGGGGCTGTCCAAGAGCCCGTGCTCCGCCGCGGCCGCACGCCGCTTGCCTTCCACGAGCGCCCCCGCGAGGACGCCGAGGACGGAGACGGCCAGCCCGGCGCCCATGCGCTGGAAATAGGAGATCCCCGACTGCCGGGCGGTGTAGCGGCGCGCGATGGGTACGAAGACGCGGTCGTAGAGGGAGAGGCTGACGAGCATGGTGAGCGTGGTGAAGATGATCATGCTGGCTGGCGGGATCTCGAACCGCGGCGAGAGGCGGCGTTCCATGGTGCGCGACTGCTGGATGGCGAAGGTGAAGTTGTGCGAGGCGGCGGCGATGAGCGTGATGCTGGCCGCCCAGAGCGGCAGCATGCGGACGATGGACTTGAGCTCCTCGACACGGTGCACCGTCGACAGCCGCCATGGGTTCGGCTCGGCGCCGGAGTCAACGGCATCGGTCGTTGTCACTATTGCCGCTCGATCCAAGAACCTTCACGTGGGGGCAAGCGAGGAGGTTATGCGTTAATAATTGACAAGTTGGATTGCGCCGAAACCGAACGATAAACAAAGGAACCACACGAGGAAAAAGACACGGTGATGCACATGGAAACTGGAACCAGGTGTACCAACTCGAGGTTACTTGCCTAAGCTGGTTGGTGTGGAGCAGCCTCCCGTCGGCGGCGATGGGAGCGTCCAGCTCCTTGTTCTGGTACAGCATGGCGGCGTCCTCCGGCACTGTCTCCTTCCTCTTCGTGATCGCCGCGACTATGACGTGGACCAGCCTCACGAAGGGGCTTCCGCCGGGCTTGACCCTGACGTAGAGAGGGTACCCGACCACGAACGACATCACGGAGACGAACATGGCGATGGCGGGGATCCCGAACCCCCAGCCCCAGCCGACGTTCTCCTGGATGTAGACCACAACCGTCAACGCCAACAGCACGGCGAGCCCCATGGTGAAGAAGTAGAAGTTGAAGAAGCTCCACTTCTGCTCGCCACCGGGGCGCCTCCCACCCACGCCGAACTGGTCCGCGCCGAACGCCACCACGCACGGCCGGATACCGCCTGAGCCAAGCGCGGTGAAGAGGAGCGACACGTAGAGCACGGCTAGCTGCCCACCGTTGGCGCGCTGGCACGAAGTCGCCGTCGACGCGGTAGTGGTAGCGGTATTGCTGCACGTGGCGGGGCGGAGGGAAGGGATGAGCGCGGAGAGGACGAGGCCGAGCATGCCGAGCTGGTACAGCACGCCGCCGCATGCGATGGTCCAGTAGCGGCCGGCGTAGGAGTCCGCGATGATGGCGCCGAAGACTGGGGTGAAGGCCGCCGTCCCCATGAAGTTGGTGAGCAGGTTGGAGGCCTTCACGAGCGGCAGATGCAGCTGCTGCGTCAGGTAGGTGATCATGTTGGCGTTGAAGCCGGCCGTGGCGAACCGATCGCATACCTCGTTCGCTGCACACACATCCAGACTGTAATTTCCAAACACTCGCGATCGAAATGATGTTGCATACAGAAAGAAATTAAGGGAACATGAAAATCACCTAGTATGAAGGGCATCGTCTTGAAGCCACCCTGCTGCGCCTTCTTCGGCGACCCATCTTCCTCAGCCGGTGCTGCACCCGCCATTGATGGATTTCACTCTATTATTTTCCTTACTGCCGCAGTGGACTCGATGTGACTACTGAAGTAGCAGCGCGTGGAATATGTAGACAGGGCTAGGTACATGCGTATGGCAAGTGGCAATATACTTCGTTAGTGATTATACAACTGATTAGTGAGTGAACTAACCGAACGTGGGACCAGGGGCGGAGCTTAGTTGAAGCAAAACCGGGCTACGGCCCGCCCAATTTTGGAGATTTTCTGCCTTCATGTTGATAAATTTAGCAAAATAACAATCACGTGGAAACAGCGAGGCATTCATCGGAGACAACAGGCAACGGCACTGCGTCGGAGACTGGAGCAAGCAGCGAGTTCAGAACATGAGATCTGACAACAGATCTCAGCTGTTTAGTAAAAGACTCTAAGTCAGGAAGTCAGTTGGTCTTCTTGTTAGATTTAAAGCTTTAGGATAAACAGCATTAAGATTTAATCTCATAATTAGAACTCCTAGTCATATGCACGGAATTGAGTACTAACCAGAATCAATAGCCCACACCCTCCCATGGAGGAAGATGAGTTCTTTGTTTTTTTTTTAGGCAAAAGCTTTGCCTTTTATATTGATATAGAAGGAGCAAATACAGGGGCCTAGGCCATCCGAAAAAGAAAAACAACTAATTAAGAAATTATATCCGCTAGATGTTTAGCACCCGCCAAAATCCAAATCTTGCTCTCTTCCTTGATCTTTTCCACGACGGCCATGGGCATGGAGGCCTTGTTGTTGAAAATCCTGTCATTTCTTTCCTTCCATAGCTCCCAAGTTATGAGGGTAACCGCAGTTTTTAGCCCCTGTGGGTGGGCAGTCGGCGACCCTGTGATAGCATGCCAGTAATGCAGGACGGTCTCGCGGCCCGACCCCAGATCATTCAGCAATGATGGGCAGGAAAGCCAGCTGGCGGCTTGCTGCCAAACGCGCTTGGAGTAGCGACACTCAAAAAGAATGTGCCTAGCAGTTTCGGGCTGAATCTTGCAGAGTTGGCAGGTTGGTTGGTGAGGCCAACCACGGATTGCAAGGCGGTCAGAGGTCCAAAGCCTATTCTGGACGGCCAGCCAGGCGAAGAAGCGGCATTTTGGAGGGGCCCACGCTTTCCAAACAATGTTCTTGAAGGAGCAAGGAACTGATCCCATGAACTGGGCCTTGTAGGCTGAAACAGTGGTGTAGGTGCCGCTGTGAGTGAGGGTCCAGGAGATGGAGTCCTCGGTTCCTAGGGTGAGGACAATGCCCTGCAGCAACCCCCAAAGGTTGACAAACTGATACATGTGCTCCACAGTGAAGTTGTCGACGTTTATGTCTGCAATCCACTTGTCATTGACAAGAGCGTCCTGGACACATCTTTTCTTTCTTTTGGAGACCTCAAAAATCCTAGGAGCGATGGATTGAGGGGTAGCGCCATTTAGCCAGGAGCTGGACCAGGAAGAAGCTTTGTTGCCGTCACCGACAGTAACCTTGGTTGCGGCGTTGAAGAGAGACCTATCAACTTCATCATTCGGTGTTTCCAGGCCGACCCAAGCCTTCTCCGGGGCCACCCATTCAAGCCAAAGCCAGCATAGTCGAAGCGCGCGGGCAAATTTGTCGAGGTCGAGGATGCCCAGACCTCCAAGCTCCTTAGGGCGACAGACTTTCGTCCAACAAACCTTGCACTTCCCACCACTGACTGAGGAGGCTTTGCAAGCCCAAAGCATTCCTCGCCTGATTTTGTCGAAAGCCTTGAGGGTGGCCTTGTCAACCTTGATAGCAGTTAGTAGAAATATTGGCAGTGCAGTCAGAACCGACTTCACCAGAGTTGCACAGCCTGCACGGTTGAGGAACTTGGCTTTCCAAGGGTTCAGGCGTGAAGCCGCTTTGTCAATGTATGCCTGGAGGTCCACCCGGCGAAGGCGCTTAAGCGAGAGTGGAAGACCGAGGTACTTGATGGGGAACTGGGTGAGCATGGCGGGGAAGCCCGCAAGGACGCTTGTGAGATCGATGTTGTCACACCGAATGGGAGCCACCGAGGTCTTTTCCACATTTGTCATCAGCCCTGTGACGTCCCCGAAATTTTGGAGCAAGGCCTTCAAGTTTGCAATATCAGTGGCCTCCGGTACAAGGAAGATCACGGCATCATCAGCGTAGAGGGAGATGCGGGACTTGATGAACCTTCCCGGCAAAGGCTTCAACAGCCCAGCTTGGGTTGCCACCTCAAGTATCCTAGGCAAGGGGTCCATGGCCAGATCAAAAAGCAGCGGAGATAATGGGTCACCTTGCCGGAGGCCCCGTCGATGAAGAATTTCCTTGCCGGGAATGCCGTTTAGGAGAACTCGGGATATCGAAGTAGTAAAGAGCAGAGTTACCCAAGCGCGCCATCTTGGGGGGAAGCCTCGCTTCTGCATTAGGTCCAAAATGTAATCCCATCGGACAGAGTCAAAAGCCTTGGCAATGTCGAGCTTGATAAGTAAGGCCGGAGAGCGGTTTCGATGTAGCCGGCGAGCGATGTTTCTGACGTACATGAAGTTGTCGTGGATGCTTCGAGATTTAATGAAGGCGCTTTGGCAAGAAGAGATGATGTCGTTCATCTTCGGGCGAAGCCTAAGAGCCATAGCCTTGGCAATGATCTTGGGGATAATATGAATGAGGCTTATTGGACGAAAGTCCGAAATGAAATCCGCCCCATCTTTCTTGGGCAGCAGAGCGATATTAGCTGTGTTGATGACGTTCATATTGCTGATACTAAGCTCCGAGAAGGCATCTACGACGTGCATGATGTCGAACTTGATGATCGGCCAGCAAGCCCGAATAAAGTTGATGGTGAAGCCGTCCGGCCCAGGGGCCTTATCCGCAGGCATATCCGAGATGGCATGCGAGATCTCATCCTCAGAGAAAGGAAGGCCCAGGTCCTCAAGGTCTTTGTTAGCTTTGCCTAGGATCGAACACACGATCTTGCAGCAAATCGACGGGTCCAGCGGCACCACAACTCACCGTATATGCTCAACGCAGCTTCTCGTATACGACTTCGCCGGAACTTCGACCACGACAGAAACGCAAGGACGCAATTTCCTTTATCCGTCGTGAGCTGACGCGACCAGGTAACACACAACGAACGTAGCAACAAAATTGATCGCCAGAGGCACGTGTCGTGCCTCGTAAATTCTCTTTATTGTTTTTCATTTTTCTGGTGGTTTACAACAGGCTCGCTACCCCTGCTTATATAGCACACAAGGGTCTCACGATCTGCTCGACTACTACACGGGTACGTATTACCTAACTAGGAAATCTAAACCGACTCAACCTAAACCTTCCTATTCTACAAGTACTAGGACATGACTGATGCAACTAGTACAAGCAGGACATGGACAAACTATGGCATGCAAGCCAACCACTTTGGAAACTTAAAAAAACCAAACCGACTAATACTTTGGATTACCAAACAATCACTCCCTAATCCAAAACTTTCAACTCGTAGACGGTAACCAACATGTTATCCGGATTACCAGCCCACGTTGCCGCCTTGACCAGTGCGCATCCATCTTCATGTTGATCTTCATCCTCTTGTTGACACACACAAACGACTCCGATACTAAGAGAAAAAACATAAAGACAAGACTTTTAACTTTGTGATCACCGCTCCATCATCACAGCCTCATCGGCCCATCGTCATCATCGTACGCAGCTAGGTGAAGTGTCCCGTGCTCCTTACGTTCCTTCCGTGGATTAGAACACTCGCGAGAGAAGTGCCCCAACTTCTGACAGTTATAGCAACGGACTTTTGATATGTCAAATTTATTGTACTTTTGCTTATCTCTGCCTTTCGCACGCGAGAACATAAGTTGCTCTTCTTCCTTGTCGCGCTCACGTCCCTTCAATGTCAACTCATAAGTCTTCAATCGTCCGATCACCTCCATCGCCGACATTGTCTCCACATCGCCCCACCGCTCAATAGTGCCAACGACAGGTAGAAACTTGTCGGGGACCGCCCGTAGCAATTTTTCCACAACTGTGATGTCCTGTATCTTTGATCCGAGAGCTCTCATCTCATTAACCATGGAGGTTAGCTTTAACGCAAACTCACCAACCCCTTCTGATTCATTCATACTCATCCAATCAAACTCCCTCCTAAGAGCTTGAACACGGGCCTTCTTGACGCGGTTATCACCGGCATGCATCTCCTTGATAGTATCCCAAGCTTCCTTTGTCGTATCTTTCTGAGATATGGTCATGAAAACAGCATCAGGTACAGCTTGGGCTATGGCGGCGAAAGCTTCTTCATCCTTTGTTTCGTCGATCTTTGGGTTGCCTTCGATTGCCGTCCAAACTCCTTGTGCACGCATGAAAACCTTCATCTTTGCAGCCCACACTCCATAGTTGTCGCCTTCTAGCATAGGGTACCGGATGGTCACACCACCATCTCTTGCCTTTGACATGATCCACTTCTTCGATTTTCCTTCGTTCGTGACGCAACTTGACGGCGAAGAAGAATCTTCCAACTCCACCGTGACGCAACTTGACGGCGAAGCCTCACACCTTAGCTCTGATACCAATTGTTAGCTTTGCCTAGGATCGAACGCACGATCTTGCAGCAAATCGACGGGTCCAGCGGCACCACAACTCACCGTATACGCTCAACGCAGCTTCTCGTATACGACTTCGCCGAAACTTCGACCACGACAGAAATGCAAGGATGCAATTTCCTTTATCCATCGTGAGCTGACGCGACCAGGTAACACACAACGAACGCAGCAACAAAATTGATCGCCAGAGGCACGTGTCGTGCCTCGTAAATTCTCTTTATTGCTTTTCGTTTTTCTGGTGGTTTACAACAGGCTCGCTACCCTGCTTATATAGCATACAAGGGTCTCACGATCTGCTCGACTACTACACGGGTACGTATTACCTAACTAGGAAATCTAAACCGACTCAACCTAAACCTTCCTATTCTACAAGTACTAGGACACGACTGATGCAACTAGTACAAGCAGGACACGGACAAACTATGGCATGCAAGCCAACCACTTTGGAAACTTAAAAAAACCAAACCGACTAATACTTTGGATTACCTAACATTCTTGTCGAGGCAGATGCTGCGGGCAGCAGCTCGTTGATGTGGATGTCAGGGTGCCGCCGGCACAGCCTGGAGGTGGCCAGCGGTGGTAGTCAGTCTTCGGTTCCCTGGGACACCTCTTTAGGATCATTAGTTAGGATCTTAGGTGAGTGTCTCGTGTGTCGTCCGATCAACACAAAACGAGCCAACTAACCCCTTTATGGGTTAATTTATGGGTGCAGGTGCAGGCCAAATCTCACGTGCCTTTGATGCACTTCAAACTGAAGCCATTGCCTGTCTTGCCAGCCTTCAAAATGCTCAAAGATGGGGTATGACGAGAATTCAAGTTGAGACTGATTCCCAGTTGCTTGCCCAGGCGATAAATGGGAAAAATCAAGATATGGCGGTAAATGGGACCTTATTCAGAGAAATTAAGTTCTTTACTAGTTTAAATTTTAGTACTTTTGAGGTCAAGTACTGTCATAGAGGTTGTAATAAAGTAGCTCATGCTTTATTGTATGTGACCTACACAAAAATGACAAAATGCAAATTCCTATTCATGTGAATAGTACAAATTCCTGTTCACTATTCTCATTTGGACATTTTGTCATTTTTATGCAGGCCACACACAATGGTATTTTTTCGTGAAAACTTACACGAGTAAGTATCAACATAATATGTACATGCAAAAATTTACTTCACATTTTTTTGAAAATTTTTAAATAACATTTTTTGAACTTTTCGTAAACGGGTGCGCGCGCACCCAGGTTCCAAACGTCCGGGTCGATGCTTTAGCAAACTTTGGTGCAAACTTAGATCAAAATAGTACTGTAAGTTGGTTTCTGGAAGCACCAGACTTGGTAAATATTCTTCTAGCCAGTGACTTTGCTGTGCTAGACAACTAATGAAGTTTCTGTTTCTAGTTCAAAAAAAAAACACAAAACACAAAACACAAAACGAGCCAACTAACCCCTTTATATATCTGGTGCGAAACCGGGACCAAGATCAAGTCGTTGGGTCTGTACCCCAATCAGGGTACCTATGTGGGAGTCCAGCTCCCCCTTATCTCCCAGTTTGAAAGATCAATTTCAAGATTCTCCTTCATCGTAAGGTTAACAAACTTCATAAGCCCACTCTCAATAGAAACAATACACCAAAATAAAGTGTTACTATAACCAATGAAATATCACTTAACCTCTTTATCTATAGTAAATCATTCTATATCAAAATGAAAAACATAATACTTTATGGGAGTTGGTTTATTTGACAGTCCTTGTTTTCGGAATCAAAAGGCTTTCTATCACCCCATGCCGGCAACATAATCATAAAATGAATAACAAGCATTCGGCAAGCGGATCCAAAAACATATGAAACACATTTATATGCTTAACAACAATATCTTGATCCTAAATTCTATCTTTCACAACATGAAACGTATTGCCAATATGGTTTTGGCAACACCATTTGACTTATTGTTACTCGTATAGAAAACTGCGTGTTCATAATGCAGTAACTGGTTTAGAAATGTTGTCTACCACCTCAATTTCGGGAATAAAATTCTTTGACATACAACATGCCCAATAGCTTCTTAACATGCAACATAATTGTTTGCATCATTACTGATGCCATCAATATAAATTTGGAGATTTCCCATGATAGCCTCTTAACATGCCATCAATATAAATTTGGGAATAAAATTCTTTGACATACAACCTGCACAATAGCCTCTTAACATGCAACATAATTGTTTGCACTTTACTGATGCCATCAATTTAAATTTTAAGCTTTTCACGATATAACTCCACATGCGAAGCTGAGGATCTAACATGACGTGGAAACCAGAATATCCACGCAACTCGCAAAAGAGTGTCTAAATAACCCACAATATCGAGGTTACCAGACATCTTATTAATAAACATGTAAACTTTATTGTATTGCATGTACCGCAAGACCTCTTGGGAGCTTTTCCAGCGGTCCATTGCTGGACTTATTGTTTCTTTGTCAATCACCCCGATCATAAATAGGACATGTTATTACTTGAAAACAATCCTGAATCTGACAGTTGAAGCACAAGGAACCGACAATATCTAATCAGTTTAAATGGTTCATTGGACATATAAATGTCCACCTTTATCGCCCTAAACTTTAGTAGCAGGTGAGACAGAGTACTAGTGCATAATATTTTTTGTCCGTACTCCATCAACGTGTACATCATCATAATTGAACGTATACTCCATTTGGATTAGACTTATATCTTGGCGAACCTCACAATCAAAGTATGAGACATTACCAAGATGCTTCATATCATAATTAGAACATTGAAAAACTCTTGGATAGCCAATAAGATTCAATCTACATAAAAGTAGTGAAGCTTACTCCCCCTCGTCTTGAGGTACTATTGTAACATTCTTTGTTTAAAACTTTTAAGATTTCCTCAGAGTCATATTTGGTTTTGTACAACCATTTACAACCTACCATTATTTAACTCGTTCAGGAAACTCTATTAAGTTTCTTACTTCATTAGAAAACGAATAATCTTCATCATACATGGCAAAGGTCACCATGATAACTGTTCACACACATTATTTATCACATGAAAATTGTTGAGGCTCAACACGAAATGTTGCATTAGGGACTACATAACTCTCAACATAACTGATGCATATGAACAAGTATCTCATGGAATTCTACTTAAGATTCATGTTCATAAGCTCCAGTTCTCCAGGATCACTTTATATGGAGAACATGTCTCCAAAAACTTGATAAAGACTCATTTCTGTTCTAAACCATAACACCGTTGGGAAGAAGGTAGAAAATAACATGATGAAAACGTAGCACATGATTATAAACGATGTTGGTCAGAATTACAATCATGAGCCACATGGTAGTTACAAAATCACCACTTTAGTGAAGTAAGACAAATGATCATAAATGATGTTGGTCATAAATATAATCATAAGCCACATGCTACAACAGAATCGACAATAGAATGACAAACTTGGCACTTTATCATTCATGTGTGTTTCATAATGTTCATAAGGGAGTAAGTACACATTAACATGTTTAAAGGAGTTAGCACATTAGTGTGTTTTTCATTCACCCTCTAAATAAGACTTCTCGTTGGTTTCATCTTACTCAGAGAACAAACACGTTCAACACTTTAGCGTAAGAAAAGTGAATGTCTGATGACCCACAAGTATAGCGGGTGCATCGTAGTACTTTCGATAAATAAGAGTGTCGAACCCAACGAGGAGCAGAAGGTGTGACGAGTAGTTTTGATCGAGAATTCACTTTAAACACTAGCAAACAGGTTTGCAGGGATATTTGATATTGCAGATAAATAAAGTACGAGTAAATAAAAGGGATTTCTATTTTCGTGCTCTCGGGTCCTTAGTTGTACTCAGTTTTCTCCATCTCCTTAGTTTTTCCTCAGTTTTCCCCAATCCCTTCTAACCCGAAGGAGCTCGGACGGAGGATTCCCGTTTAGTTGACGTTGGTTCGTGCTGGCAAGTGGGGCCACTGTTGGTGCCCCGCAGTGGACACGTCTCCACTTATCCAGATCATCGTGGGACCCACAACTTGTCCACGTTAGCGTGCCGGACCCACAACTTACCCAGGTGACCGTTGAAAAATGGGAGCCCGGCCCGCGCGTGCCCGTGCAATTGCTTCCTTTCTTTCCCCGCGCCCCATTGTTTTTCTTCTCCGGCCAGCCCTTCTCCGGCGGGTGATGTCTAGTTTCTCTTCGACCTCCCGTTCTTCATGGCCGCGCATATGGACCCGTGCCTTTGACAAGATGCCCTGACTGCCCACGCCAGGAGCCTCAAGCGGTCGATCTAAGACGGACGAGAACGGCAACCGTGGACGTGAGTTCGTTGCATGCGAGAGCTTGCCATATAGAGAGGGGATAAAGTTAGATCTCGCTCCAATTTCTCTGTTTTCTCTCGATTTTCTTGTTATTCCCTCGAATTTGGGATTTAGGGTTCACGTTGTTGTTTTCAGATCTTGAAGAAATGCAGGCATTTCGAGTGGATCGGTGTGTACGTTCAGAGGCTTTAATTGCAGGAATCAATTGGCGCTATTGGGGAGCGCAATTTGGGAGGGGGGGGACTTGCTGTAGAGAATGCGGCGGAGAGAAGACGTTCCGATTATGCCTAATGCTCCCAATGCAGGACTGGTGGAAGTGAAGGTAGAACTGAAGAAGCAAGCTAATCTGATGGCTGGTTTTTTTTTTGTTGTATAATTACGATCGGATTCTTATCATTGCTTGGCGCTAGAAGTTGTTACAAGGGATACCTTGTTACAAATCCATTATTCAGTTACATGTACTTGTAGTTGTTTTCAAAGTTAGTGTGTGCATTCACCGAAATTACCAACTATATTTCCTAAAAGAAAAGGAAAGCTAAAGATAGTTGATAATTGTTAGAGGGGTGACAAATAATGCAATCACCAAAATCCGCAAATATGTATGCCTCATGTTTATACCAAAATTATACCACTTTTAGGCCGTTTCAAAATACCAATACTATATCCCAAACTATATTCCCTAAAAGAAAAGGAAAGCTAAAGATAGTTGATAATTGTTAGAGGGGTGACAAATAATGCAATCACCGAAATCCGCAAATATGTATGCCTCATGTTTATACCAAAATTATACCACTTTTAGGCCGTTTCAAAATACCAATACTATATCCCAAACTATATTCCCTAAAAGAAAAGGAAAGCTAAAGATAGTTGATAATTGTTAGAGGGTGACAAATAATGCAATCACCGAAATCCGCAAATATGTATGCCTCATGTTTATACCAAAATTATACCACTTTTAGGCCATTTCAAAATACCAATACTATATACCAAACTATATCCCCTAAAAGAAAAGGAAAGCTAAAGATAGTTGATAATTGTTAGAGGGGTGACAAATAATGCAATCACCGAAATCCGCAAATATGTATGCCTCATGTTTATACCAAAATTATACCACTAATTTTAGGCCGTTTCAAAATACCAATACTATATCCCAAACTATATTCCCTAAAATAAAAGGAAAGCTAAAGATAGTTGATAATTGTTAGAGGGGTGACAAATAATGCAATCACCGAAATCCGCAAATATGTATGCCTCATGTTTATACCAAAATTATACCACTTTTAGGCCGTTTCAAAATACCAATACTATATCCCAAACTATATTCCCTAAAAGAAAAGGACAGCTAAAGATAGTTGATAATTGTTAGAGGGGTGACAAATAATGCAATCACCGAAATCCGCAAATATGTATGCCTCATGTTTATTCCAAAATTATACCACTTTTAGGCCGTTTCAAAATACCAATACTATATCCCAAACTATATTCCCTAAAAGAAAAGGACAGCTAAAGATAGTTGATAATTGTTAGAGGGGTGACAAATAATGCATTCACCGAAATCCGCAAATATGTATGCCTCGTGTTTATACCAATACTATATCCCAAACTATATTAAGTGGCAAACTCGTTATTGCACATAAATAGAGGGGTGGGCACTCTCCACCCAGAGAGAGAGAGAGGTGGCCACGAAGAGAGAGAGAGAGGTTGCCACGAAGAGACAGATAGGGTATACTGCCCGTTAGATCGGTGGATCAACGGTTCGTGGAGTCGATCCGTGTGACAACGGCTCAACCAATCAGGATAAGTTTGGGCTTCTCAAAGCATTTGTGACAGTACTTGAGGACAAAACTGAGTAGTACTAAGAATCCAAGGGCACATAAACAGTAAATAGACTAAGGGATTCAAACAAAAGAAATACAAAATGAAAAATGCGTGTTTTGTACAATATAATTCATATTGGGCTACATCAAATTATTTGCAATTCAAATATACATGAGTGTGACAATTATGGCATCATTTAGACAAACTATGTTTTTGGGAAAGATGTATTGCAAAGGGGTTTGAGTGGAAAACCATGCATCTTCATAGCTACACTAGTGATTCGAGAAGTGGCAATTTGTGGTAAAACTTGATTTATATATGTTTGTTAAGGTTTTCTAGGTGGCAGGTTGCGTAGGAAGACTCCATGAGTAGGTGCCACTATGTTTTTATTTTTTTGAATTTTTTGCGCATGAAATGACTCAATTAGCTACGTTAATCTCATTTGTTGACTCTCTGTTGACCAGCTTGAGGGTAAAACGAGTATATTGCACTTGCCCGTCTAAGTCCTCGAGGGGGAAACTGAGTACAGATAAAATTTCTGTATAAGGCCTAAGATTATAACTGAGTACACCAAACGTCCCAGGGTTAGACTCGTGTCGCGGTGCACGCTGCAGCCGTGCATAGCGGACGCGTGTTGCGGTACACGCCACCTTCGTCTTTATAGAGCCCCTCTTTCTCTCCCTCGACACATGTTCTCACTGGCTCACTGCAAACCGCCTCTCCTGTCTGTAACATCCCAAGTTTTCAATAATAAATAAAGAAGAGAGACATTTCAATTGCTCAAATTTCACAACAAACAAAAACTTTTCTCATGCATATAGTGTTACATACAGTTTTATGCATAGTGTGATTTTCTGTTGTGCAATTGCCATGATGAGTGTTTAGTGATGATCAAGTGTGCTTAAACCCTACCACAAGATCACTTAACCCTAAATTGAGAAGAAGAAGAAGAATAGAAAATAACTCAATTCTCACTCACATACAATTGGGGAAATTATGCAAATCATCACCAAAGGCCACCATTGCTTGACCTAAGGTTTCTAAAACTCTTGTATAACAAAAACAAACACAAATGCATAGAAGAAACCAAATTCAAATCAAAGAAAAATTCCAAATTTAACATACATATGATAATGGTCATATGATCCATTTATAAAATCTTCACCTCTTTGCACCCCTGCAATTGAATTTTCTTAAACCAAACTTGGTCAACCCTTGACACCTCATCCAAGACCAAGTCAAGGTGAACAACTTCTCTGTTGACCATCACTGCTGAAGTTGACCAGGTTGACCAGAATAGAATTGATAAGAGATGACTTTGAAACAAAGAGAAGATGATCTACTTTTTGAAATGTTGCAAACCTTCACCAAAATGGACACCACCACCACCATTCCATCACATTAAATATATGAATGAAGTTCACCAAAAAGAATTTTGAATATTTGAATATTTTTCTCTTGCGGCCATTTCATCGAACAGTTGGCCGGCAGCTTTCCAGATTAGTGTTACACTCAATTACACACTGGATTTTTGCCTAAACCATCTTTATCTTGTGATGATGAGCATCTACTGCAACCCCTGCATCAAGCCATGTACTTGCACCGTCGTTTAAAGTGTGGAGAAAGACCTAAACTAAGCATGCCAAGCACCATGCCGGCCAGCATGCCACTCATCTCTCTGGCTCTCCCCTCTCTCTCTCACCTTGTCACCAAGCATCTACACAGCACAAGGACGCTGCTAATGCACGGCCCGAGCTCACCCATGCACGGCATTGGCCAGAACGCGCACGCCCAAACCATGCCAGTGCACGCCAGAGCACGCGCTCACCACGCTCTGGACGCGCCAGGACGCCATGCGCTCGAGCACCCTCGCGCCCCCCTGCAAAGCCTACCACTACATCGAGCATCCCCTCGCCACCCTCTAGCCCATAGACAAACTCAAATGCCCACGCCCACGTCGCCGCCGTGCTCATCACCTCTCGGCCGCGCATGCCGTGGCAGACACTGCACGCGCCCGAGCCCTCCCGTCACTTTTTCTCTGCGCCCGCTGCACCTTGAGCATCGCCGGACGCGCGTAGTCCTCGCTTTGCCCTTTGGAACGCCGGAGGCGCCGCGCCATGATCTGCTCTTCACAGCACCCGCGGCACCACCTCCCCATCTATAAATAGCGACGCTCCGAGCCCAACTTCTTCACACAATCTCCTCCCCTCTCACCACTGAGTCTTCCCACATCGCTAGCTAGTCCAATTAGCATCTCCATCGCCGGAATTTCAAGATCGGAGCCGCCGGAGCCCTCAGCTCACCGTCGACGACTGACGCCACCCCACGCCTCGCCGACGGTACCAGGAGCTTCCTCGTCCTCGACAACGACGCCTAGCACCCAGCAGAGCCCCGCGGAACCTCGGTACGCCCTCCGACCCCCTAGGCTCACCGCGAGTTCGTCGGGTTCTCGCCGGAGACGACGACAGTCGTGCGCCGTTGATCTCCCTTCTGATCCAACGAATCGCATCACTCATACCGTTTCGCTTGTTTAATAGTCGCTGACGGGTGGCCCCCATCTCGTCAGGCGGCCCACTCGCACCAGATGCTTGTTGGGCTGCGTTGTGCCGTTTAATCTGGTTTCGGCCCATTCTATTTTCCCGCGCGGCCCAGAAATTCAAACTCTATTTAATTCTTTTAGCTCAAATCCAATACAGATGTTAACTTCAAATTTGAATAGTTTAAAATCTACTACACCAAATTTAGCAAACTTTATATATTTGGAAAGCTCATGAAATTATCTAAACAATGCCACTGGCCTCTTTTCCAAATTCGTAATTAAATTTAAATGACAAAAATAACAAGGCAGGGCCTTTTCTAACTTCAAATAAATATTAAAAATTCTCTACAGATGATTTTGAGTTGATTCCAACTCTCATAAATCACATTTGACATACTCTAATTGTTTATGCAAAAATATAGTATAGTTGTTTTGCATGATTATGAACTAGAACTAAATAATGGCTATGGAGCCATTTCTAGCCCATTTAACACATACACATAAATTTATTTAACTAGTATGAGAGCTAATCTCTCGTTTAAATGGTGATCCTAAGTAATTCAAGTAGAGGTACTGACCTTGGTCTAATAAGCCTCATGCTTGGTTACTTAGAGACATTAACTCATTATCATGCTAGTATTAAAATGCATGAGGTGTAACACCTCATTTAATTTCTACTCTCAAATAATAGATATGAAGTGTTGACATTGGTCAACTAATATTCATACCTTATTATTATTTGAAGAGATTAAATCTTAATAAGATTCAATGAGAGGAAATTATTTCCTCCAAAACCTTAAAGAGCTATACTATTAAATAATTATAATGAGAGGAAATTATTTTTCTTTAACATAAACAAAGTAAATCACCATGCTAATAAGATGGGATGCTAGCATAGGCTTGTGTGCATTCTTGGTGTGTCTAGCTTAGCACTTAAGTTTGTGTGGTGATTGTATACCTCGTATTCGTGTATAGACGCTAGTAACGAGGAGTATCAAGAGGAGGAAGTCTACTCTCAAGAGGAGGAGGAAAACTTTGATTCCTACCCCAACCAAGGCAAGCTAATACTCTTGCAAGCCACATTAATGCAAAGCTCTTCATGAGCAAGGCACCCTTACATATTACTTTATGCTTAAGGATCCTATCCCATGTTTTACTTTACTATTATTTTACTTATTGTATTTCAAAGTTTACTTTTTGATTCATGATTCACTTGGTCTAGAATAGAACAAGAGTATCAAAGTTAGCCTAAGCAAATAAAGCTAGATAGCACCCCTTCATGACTAGCGGCTATTGCTAAATAACTAAAATTGACTACTCTAGATGGGAACAAGGTGAAATGAAATGACTTTGAAAGATTTTGAAGGTGAATGTGACTTGAATGACTTGGTGAAATTTTGTGAAAACTGATGATTGGGTTCGGATGCGATACCCTTCCAACTATACAAGTACCCCCACAATACCTGATTATGGGTAGGGCGTAACTAGAAGCTTATGTAGTTTAGTATGGGTTCCCTCTAAACAAGCATCATAGGGGTTACGCCGAGGCTGCCTCCGTTACAATTGATATGATGTGAATATGAGGTGAATGTACGACCCAAGCCCTGTGCAGTTCCCGGGTTGACAGTTGGTTTTCACCGGGAGGCCAAGCTCATGGGGAGAGGTGCCTATACTAGATTATTTAAGTGAAAGGTTATGGTTGATGATCCGCGTACTGAGTTACGATGATTCGAGGTTATCCTCGACGGATGTAATCAAAAGTTGTGGCACAAGAGTACAACCTCTGCAGAGTGTTAAACCTATTCGAATAGCCGTGTCCACGGTTACGGACGATTGGAAAGGCCATACTGTTCCGTTGTCAGATCTTGTTTTTAAAAGGAATGGTGAATTTGAATGGTGACTTGAACTTTGAACACACAGCTGATGTTGTGGGAATGACACTAATGTTCCCACATGAGTTAGTCTAGCGATTCAAGCATCTTTACTAAATTTTTATGAACTAAACTTGGCTTTATGCAAATAAACCTAGAGCTTAGTAACCCTTAAAATGGATAAGTTCTTACATTAGTACTAGTTTGCGAGTACTTAAAGTACTCATGGTTGTGTCCCTGGCTATTCCAATGCCAGACTATGAAGAGGAGCAACACTACGAGGATGACGGTCAGCAGGACGTCTACCAGAACTAGGATGCTTCTAACGTCAAGCGTTGGCCTGTGGATAGATAGTTCCACCTACTACGACGCTTCCGCTACTTATTTGTGTTTGTTGATCATTTAGATCAACTATTTGTGTAATATTGGATCATGTGATCTATGGATGTAAGACTCTACGTGTTGTAATAAATGATGACTCTATGATATTCAACTATTATGTCTTGCAACAACATTATTCCTGGGATTGCGATGTACGACATAATAGGCATCTGGACTTAAAAATTCGGGTGTTGACAAGTTGGTATCAGAGCCATTGTTTGACCTTAGAAGCCCCTAGTTTAGAATGGACGTTTGAAACACTTAGATTTAAAGATAAAAAAGAAATAGTTATAAAAACATATTCACACTCTTACCTTTGAGATCCTTTGCAAAATAATAAGTTCATGTTTCCTTCTTACAATTAAATTTAAAATTTTGAACACTCACACTTCTCTAACTTACTCATCCATGCCTCTACAGATGGAGCATTACGCCCAGGCGGAGTCCTACCAGCTGGGAAATGGGGGAAGATTGGTTTTTTGAGCGAGACTTGGACTTGGTGTCCGAGGAGCTTGAACGCCCACCTCCCGAGTTTCACGGAGTCCGGATCCACAACCAGCCCGGAGGGGAACCGCATGGATGATTACCGCTGACTTGAAGGGCAGGATGGAGCCTCCAATTTCGAGGATCCTTTTCTCCTTCAAGGCAAGCAACTGGATGGACGGACTTGCTTGTGCTCTTCAGGAGTCACTTGCTCATGTGTGCGGACAGAACATCGCTGCACTCCAGGGTACCCGCTTCACTCACTTCGCGAGGCATGACACCGTGGGAGAGCCCATGGCACTCTCTTTGCACCCGGTGCTCAAGCATCATGTGGAGCATCTGGACTTCATGCTTCACGAGACCCGGAAGGATCTGGAGCATGCGTGTGTCCACGCCCACCGTGCTCAGATGGCCTTGGCTCACCATGCCGATGCCATCAGGCTGCTCGCCAAGGACCGCAGGTCACTCCGCCTGCAACGCGCCAAGAAGGACGCTACTATCACGCGTCTTCACGCGAGGATACGCACCTTGGAGGCCACTGTCTGGTCCCAAGAGGACCAGCTGCAGGAGATGGAGGAGGACGGAGAAGACATCCAGGGAGGCGAGGACTTCCTGAGTGAAGACAACGACTTTGAGGAGGATGAGTTCACTGATGAGGAGGACTACGAGTTTCTGAGTCGGAGAGGATGGGATCATCCCCATCGATGTGGATGAAGATGATGAGGAGTAGTTGCACTAGTCACTTGTGTAGGTGTGAGTTGTACCCCGCCCGTTGTATCGTAGTTTGGTGAAAGGGTTCTTCAAACCCTCCGAGGTGTTACCTTGTACTGTTTGCATCATGAATGAAATAAAAGTGTGTTTAGTTTCAACATGTCAAGAACTCAAGTTTTAAATGTTGAACCTACCCAAAATAAGCCCTAGAAATTTCCTCTCATCTCATGATCTATCTCAATGTTCAGATGGCACCTCCAGCCGTGCATCACAGGATGCTATGATGCAACTGCTGGACTCTAATGGCAGATAGAGAGGCTGAAAGAGCTGAAAGGCAAGCCAACATCGTTGCAGCAACAGATTGCCCAGAACAACCAAGGCCACGGAAACCATGATCATCCGGGCTCAAAGTTGAAGAACTTCAGAACACCAACCCGCCGGTGTTTAGCAAGACAGAGGAACCGCTTGATGCGGACGATTGGCTCCATACCATGGAGAACAATCGAAGTGGCCGGAGTCGAGGCCAATGACAAGGTTCGTTCGCCACGCACTATCAGCGGGACCAGCACGTGCCAGTGGACTAGTGCCCGCGCATTGAATGCGGGGCAAATGATGACTTGGGCTGACTTCAAGCTCAAGTTCAGCAAGTACCACGTGCCCCGGGCCTGATCAAGAAGATGAGGGACGAGTTCCGTGAACTCAAACAGGCAGAATGACTGTGGTGGAGTACCGTGACAAGTTCCTTACCTTGTCAAGGTACGCCCCGATGAGGATACCACCGAGAAAAGGAAGGAGAGGTTCTTGAACGGACTGCATGATGAGATGCGGACGTGTTGGTCAACATCCCTTTTGCTGACCTCGAAGCCCTTGTTGACTCCGCCATCCGGATGGAGGGCAAGCTGAACCAGGCCAATGAGAACCGCAAGCGCGAATGATGCACCAGAGGGGCCCAGCAATACCCCCAAGTTTCGCCAAGCGGGAGGATTCACCCCGAAACAACAGGCCACCACGATGTCGCGCCCGTTATCGGAACCGGAGTGGAGAAACCCCAGGCCGGAGGCCACCACCACAACAACCACAACAACAACAACAGCTATGTCCACCACAACAACAACTTCAACCGCGCTCCGATGAGAGCCCCCGCCAACAACAACAACACCAACACGCTCGGGGGGGAGCAATGCCCCGTCGCTACCAAGGACAAGGCCACCATCACTTGCTACGAGTGTGGTGTAGTGGGACACTATTCCAACGAGTGCCCCAAGAGACTTGCCAAGATCGCCGCCAACACCGCTGCACCTGCAGCAGCGCCGTGTCACCAACGGCAAGAAGTTCGCCCCAATAACCCCAACAACCGCGACCGCCTCTTTCACATGAGTGCGGAAGAAGCCTAGGAAGCGCCAGATGTCGTCTTGGTGTTCTCTGTTAACTCATACGCAAGAGTGTTGTTTGATTCTGGAGCATCGCATTCATTTGTCACCGAGGATTTTGCATGCACTAGTAAGATTCAACCCATCGGTTGAAGCATGTCATGATAGTTCAAATACCTGGTTCAACTACAAAAGCTAGAAAAATTTGCAAAGATGTACCCATCAATCCATGAAATAGAGTTTTATGCAAATTTGATTGTTCGGGAACAAAGGGTTTGGAAGTAGTACTGGTATGGACTGGATGTCCAAACATCATGGACTGATTGATTGTGCCAAGAAGGCCATCACCATGACTAGTAGCACCGAGTGTTAGTAGAACATATCTCGAAAAACTGCCCAAAAGTTTACAACCGAGTTTAGCCAAGCCCACTTTGGATCAGATCAGGGTATCAGAGATTCCCCGATGTGTTTCCTGGTGATCTACCAGTATGCCCCAGATCGGGATATCGAGTTTATCATTGAGTTAATCCATGGAACCGGACCCATAGCCCAGAGAGCTTACAGCATGAACCCCGCAGAATTAGTAGAGCTAAAGAAACAACTGGATGATATGCTAGCCAAAGGTTTGATTCAACCAAGTGCATCGCCCTGGAGATCGCCAGTTTTGTTTGTGGACAAGAAGGATGGGGCAAATCGTTTATGTACGGATTACCGCAAGCTTAACGATGTCACCATCAAGAACAAATACCCCTTACCAAAGATAGAAGATCTGTTTGACCAGTTGACCGGTGCCACGGTGTTCTCTAAGATTGATCTTAGGACAGGTTACCATCAGCTGAAGATCCGTGCAACGGATATCCCAAAGACGGTGTTCACTACCAGATATGGGTTGTATGAGTACAACGTCATGTCATTTGGACTGACCAATGCCCCCGCTTACTTCATGAATCTCATGAATAAGGTCTTCATGAACTTCTTGGACAAGTTTGTCGTTGTTTTCATCGATGACATCCTTATCTACTCCAAGTCCGAGGAGGAACATGAGCAACATCTGGAGATCATCCTAGAAACCCTTAGACAGCACAAGTTGTACGCCAAGTTCAGCAAATGCGAGTTTTGGTTGAAGGAAGTCGGATTCTTGGGACACATCTTGTCAGCAGGAGGAATCGTCGTTGATCCCGCAAAGATTAAGACCGTTGCCGAATGGAAAACCCCAACCACTCAGACTGAAGTCCGTGCTTTCCTCGGATTGGCGGGATATTACCGCCGATTCGTTGAAGGATTCTCAAGCATAGCAAGACTCATGACTCAACTGCTGAAGAAGGACAAGAAGTTTGAATGGACCAACAAATGTGAAGAAAGCTTCCAGAAGCTCAAGACCAAGTTGACCACAGCCCCAATACTGATCATGCCGGACATCACCAAACCGTTTGATGTGTACTGTGATGCTTCCAAGATTGGTCTTGGATGCGTGTTGATGCAAGAAGGCAAGGTGATCTCATATCTGTCCGGGCAACTGAAGCCACATGAGCAGAATTATCCGACCCATGACTTAGAACTTGCGGCAATTGTGTTAGCTTTGAAATTTTGGCGTCATTACCTCATGGGTAATCGATGCGAGATTTATTCGGATCACAAGAGTTTGAAGTATATCTTCACCCAGAAGGAGTTGAATATGAGGCAAAGGAGATGGTTGGAGTTAATAAAGGATTACGATATGGAAATCCACTATCACCCCGGCAAGGCCAATGTGGTAGCAGATGCTTTGAGTAGACTGCCGTGTCAGTTGAACTCCATGATCGCTGAAGAGCAACCTAGCTTGCACCAAGAGTTTGAGCAGTTTAGAATGGAGCTGGTTAGCAAAGGTTATCTCGCCAGCATAGAACTACAACCTACCTTGATTAGTCAGATCAAAGAAGCCCAAAAGGGAAATGTTAGTATTGACGGAATCAAGAACCAAATAGCTGCAGGAAAGGCACCAGGATTCACCGTAGATGAAGGAGGAGTACTTTGGTACAACGGACGCTTGTGCGTGTCGACTGAGTGAAGCAAGTTATCCTGAAGGAAGCCCATGACACCCTTTATTCCATTCACCCAGGTACCAAGATGTACCAGACTTGAAGGAACAGTTTTGGTGGCATGGAATGAAGCGAGAAATCGGGAGCTACATCGCCAAGTGTGACATTTGTCAAAGAGTCAAGGCCGAGCATCAAAGACCCGCAGGACTGCTACAGCCCCTGCAGATTCCCGAGTGGAAGTGGGATTCGGTGGGAATGGATTTCATCACCGGACTGCCCAAGTCTAGTAAAGGAAACGATTCTATCTGGGTAGTGGTCGACAGATTGACCAAAGTCGCCCACTTCATCCCCGTCAAGACCACCTACCAAGGACCGAATCTAGCATAGTTGTACATTTCCAGAATAGTCACCCTGCATGGAACCCCGAAGTCAATCGTGTCAGATAGAGGATCCCAATTCACCTCAAGATTCTGGCAGAAAGTACATGAAGGACTAGGCACCCGTCTAAATTTCAGCACCGCCTACCACCCACAGACGGATGGACAGACGGAAAGAGTCAATCAGATACTAGAGGATATGTTGAGAGCATGTGTGCTAGAGTATGGAACCAAATGGCAAGACTGCTACCGTACGCAGAATTTTCACAACAATTACCAAGCTAGTTTGCAAATGGCCCCATTTGAAGCATTGTACGGAAGGAAGTGCCGTACCCCTCTGAATTGGTCGGAAGTCGGAGAGAGCCAAGTGTTTGGACCCGATATTCTTCGAGAAGCTGAGGAGAAGGTACACAAGATCCGAGAGTACCTCAAGACTGCCCAGTCAAGACAGAAGAGCTACGCTGACAAAAGACGCCGAGAGATGACCTTCGAGATCGGAGACTTTGTGTATCTCAAAGTGTCCCCTCTTAAAGGAATGCAAAGATTCCAGCTTAGAGGAAAGCTTGCCCCGCTATGTTGGACCCTTCAAAGTCTGAGTCGCCGAGGAGAAGTGTCTTATCAACTGGAATTGCCGGAAGAAATGGCAGCGGTGCACAATGTGTTTCACATCTCGCTACTTCGCAAATGCTTGGAAAAAAGAAGAAGTTTTCAAGAACATCGATCACAGATCTGTGGACATCAACTCAGACTTGACCTATCGCGAAGTGCCAATTCGCATCCTAGAAGAAGCTTTCCGAACCACTCGCACCAGGAGTATAAAGTTTCTGAAGGTCCAATGGAGTAACCACACCGAAGAAGAGGCCACTTGGGAGAGAGAAGACTTTATGAAGACTGAGTACCCAAATCTCTTTAGTACCTAGTTTTCTTTAAGATCTCGGGACGAGATCTTTTGTAAGGGGGAAGGGTTTGTAACATCCCAAGTTTTCAGTAATAAATAAAGAAGAGAGACATTTCAATTGCTCAAATTTCACAACAAACAAAAACTTTTCTCATGCATATAGTGTTACATATAGTTTTATACATAGTGTGATTTTCTGTTGTGCAATTGCCATGATGAGTGTTTAGTGATGATCAAGTGTGCTTAAACCCTAACACAAGATCACTTAACCCTAAATTGAGAAGAAGAAGAAGAAGAAGAATAGAAAATAACTCAATTCTCACTCACATACAATTGGGGCAATTATGCAAATCATCACCAAAGGCCACCATTGCTTGACCTAAGGTTTCTAAAACTCTTGTATAACAAAAACAAACACAAATGCATAGAAGAAACAAAATTCAAATCAAAGAAAAATTCCAAATTTAACATACATATGATAATGGTTATATGACCCATTTATAAAATCTTCACCTCTTTGCACCCCTGCAATTGAAATTTCTTAAACCAAACTTGGTCAACCCTTGACACCTCATCCAAGACCAAGTCAAGGTGAACAACTTCTCTGTTGACCATCACTGCTGAAGTTGACCAGGTTGACCAGAATAGAATTGATAAGAGATGACTTTGAAACAAAGAGAAGATGATCTACTTTTTGAAATGTTGCAAACCTTCACCAAAATGGACACCACCACCACCATTCCATCACATTAAATATATGAATGAAGTTCACCAAAAAGAATTTCGAAATTTGAATATTTTTCTCTTGCGGCCATTTCATCGAACAGTTGGCCGGCAGCTTTCCAGATTAGTGTTACACTCAATTACACACTGGATTTTTGCCTAAACCATCTTTATCTTGTGATGATGAGCATCTACTGCAACCCCTGCATCAAGCCATGTACTTGCACCGTCGTTTAAAGTGTGGAGAAAGACCTAAACTAAGCATGTCGAGCACCATGCCGGCCAGCATGCCACTCATCTCTCTGGCTCTCCCCTCTCTCTCACCTTGTCACCAAGCATCTACACAGCACAAGGACGCTGCCAATGCACGGCCCGAGCTCACCCATGCACGGCATTGGCCAGAACGCGCACGCCCAAACCATGCCAGTGCACGCCAGAGCACGCACTCACCGCGCTCTGGACGCGCCAGGACGCCATGCGCTCAAGCACCCTCGCGCCCCCTGCAAAGCCTACCACTGCATCGAGCATCCCCTCGCCACCCTCTAGCCCATAGACAAACTCAAATGCCCACGCCCACGCCATCGCCGCCGTGCTCATCACCTCTCGGCCGCGCATGCCGTGGCGAACCTCACGCGCCCGAGCCTCCGTCACTTTTTCTCTGCGCCGCTGCACCTTGAGCATCGCCAGGAGACGCCTACACGTAGCCGTCCTCGCTTTGCCCTTTGGAACGCCGGAGGCGCGCGCCATGATCGGCTCCACAGCGCGGCACCACCTCCCCATCTATAAATAGCGACGCTCCGAGCCCAACTTCTTCACACAATCTCCTCCCCTCTCACCACTGAGTCTTCCCACATCGCTAGCTAGTACAATTAGCATCTCCATCGCCGGAATTTCAAGATCGGAGCCGCCGGAGCCCTCAGCTCACCGTCGACGACGGACGCCACCCCACGCCTCGCCGACGGTACCAAGAGCTTCCTCGTCCTCGACAACGACGCCTAGCACCCAGCAGAGCCCCGCGGGAACCTCGGTACGCCCTCCGACCCCCTAGGCTCGCCGCGAGTTCGTCGGGTTCTCGCCGGAGACGACGACACTCGTGCGCCGTTGATCTCCCTTCTGATCCAACGGATCGCATCACTCATACCGTTTCGCTTGTTTAATAGTCGCTGACGGGTGGCCCCCATCTCGTCAGGCGGCCCACTCGCACCAGATGCTTGTTGGGATGCGCTGTGCCGTTTAATCTGGTTTCGGCCCATTCTATTTTCCCGCGCGGCCCAGAAATTCAAACTTGATTTAATTCTTTTAGCTCAAATCCAATACAGATGTTAACTTCAAATTTGAATAGTTTAAAATCTACTACACCAAATTTAGCAAACTTTATATATTTGGAAAGCTCATGAAATTATATAAACAATGCCTCTGGCCTCTTTTCCAAATTCGTAATTAAATTTAAATGACAAAAATAACAAGGCAGGGCCTTTTCTAACTTCAAATAAATATTAAAAATTCTCTACAGATGATTTTGAGTTGATTCCAACTCTCATAAATCACATTTGACATACTCTAATTGTTTATGCAAAAATATAGTATAGTTGTTTTGCATGATCATGAACTAGAACTAAATAATGGCTATGGAGCCATTTCTAGCCCATTTAACACATACACATAAATTTATTTAACTAGTATGAGAGCTAATCTCTCATTTAAATGGTGATCCTAAGTAATTCAAGTAGAGGTACTGACCTTGGTCTAATAAGCCTCATGCTTGGTTACTTAGAGACATTAACTCATTATCATGCTAGTATTAAAATGCATGAGGTGTAACACCTCATTTAATTTCTACTCTCAAATAATAAATATGAAGTGTTGACCTTGGTCAACTAATATTCATACCTTATTATTATTTGAAGAGATTAAATCTTAATAAGATTCAATGAGAGGAAATTATTTCCTCCAAAACCTTAAAGAGCTAGACTATTAAATAATTATAATGAGAGGAAATTATTTTTCTTTAACATAAACAAAGTAAATAACCATGCTAATAAGATGGGATGCTAGCATAGGCTTGTGTGCATTCTTGGTGTGTCTAGCTTAGCACTTAAGTTTGTGTGGTGATTGTATACCTCGTATTCGTGTATAGACGCTAGTAACGAGGAGTATCAAGAGGAGGAGGGCTACTCTCAAGAGGAGGAGGAAAACTTTGATTCCTACCCCAACCAAGGCAAGCTAATACTCTTGCAAGCCACATTAATGCAAAGCTCTTCATGAGCAAGGCACCCTTACATATTACTTTATGCTTAAGGATCCTATCCCATGTTTATTTTACTATTATTTTACTTATTGTATTTCAAAGTTTACTTTTTGATTCATGATTCACTTGGTCTAGAATAGAACAAGAGTATCAAAGTTAGCCTAAGCAAATAAAGCTAGATAGCATCCCTTCATGACTAGCGGCTATTGCTAAATAACTAAAATTGACTACTCTAGATGGGAACAAGGTGAAATGAAATGACTTTGAAAGATTTTGAAGGTGAATGTGACTTGAATGACTTGGTGAAATTTTGTGAAAACTGATGATTGGGTTCGGATGCGATACCCTTCCAACTATACAAGTACCCCCACAATACCTGATTATGGGTAGGGCGTAACTAGAAGCTTATGTAGTTTAGTATGGGTTCCCTCTAAACAAGCATCATAGGGGTTACGCCGAGGCTGCCTCCGTTACAATTGATATGATGTGAATATGAGGTGAATGTACGACCCAAGCCCTGTTCAGGGTTCAGTTGGTTTTCACCGGAGGCCAAGCTCATGGGGAGAGGTGCCTATACTAGATTATTTAAGTGAAAGGTTATGGTTGATGATCCGCGTCGAGTTACGATGATTCGAGGTTATCCTCGACGGATGTAATCAAAAGTTGTGGCACAAGAGTACAACCTCTGCAGAGTGTTAAACCTATTCGAATAGCCGTGTCCACGGTTACGGACGATTGGAAAGGCCATACTGTTCCGTTGTCAGATCTTGTTTTAAAAAGGAATGGTGAATTTGAATGGTGACTTGAACTTTGAACACACAACTGATGTTGTGGGAATGACACTAATGTTCCGACTTGAGTTAGTCTAGCGATTCAAGCATCTTTACTAAATGTTTATGAACTAAACTTGGCTTTATGCAAATAAACCTAGAGCTTAGTAACCCTTAAAATGGATAAGTTCTTACATTAGTACTAGTTTGCGAGTACTTAAAGTACTCATGGCTGTGTCCCTGGCTATTCCAATGCCAGACTATGAAGAGGAGCAACACTACGAGGATGACGGTCAGCAGACGTCTACCAGAACTAGGATGCTTCTAACGTCAAGCGTTGGCCTGTGATAGATAGTTCCACCTACTACGACTTCCGCTACTTATTTGTGTTTGTTGATCATTTAGATCAACTATTTGTGTAATATTGGATCATGTGATCTATGGATGTAAGACTCTACGTGTTGTACTAAATGATGACTCTATGATATTCAACTATTATGTCTTGCAACAACATTATTCCTGGGATTGCGATGTACGACATAATAGGCATCTGGACTTAAAAATCCGGGTGTTGACACTGTCCCATCATCTTCTCCACAACCGAAGAAAAAACCCCGAAGAAAACCGCCGGCGATGGAGAAGAATGACATGCCCATTGTCGGCACATCAGCCGCCGCGTCCGGCCCCATCGCTGCTAACGTAGGCGCATCGGCCGCCGCCCCGTCCAGGCCCCTGTCGCTGCTTCCGTAGCAGCCGGCGCATCGGCCGCCGCCACCGTCCAGGCCCCGTCGCTTGGGACCCGTACAAACCAGTGCGACGCGCGGAGAACCCCTACGACACCAGCATCGTCGACAACAAGCCAGAGGTAACCCTTTGTTCCCTTGTTCTTATCTCATTTCAATCCTTTTGTGTTAGATCTAGCGTTATTAGGGTTCGTATGTTCCTAGTTCAATCCTTTTGTGTTAGATCTTGCGTTATTACTTCGTCTTCCTAGTTCAATCCTTTTGTATTAGATCTTGCGTTATTACTGCTCGTCTGTTCCTAGTTCAATCCTTTTGTGTTAGATCTTGCGTTATTAGTGTTTGTGATTTGCTTTTCTTTAAGATTTGTGCCGATGATGATGAATATTTGAGCATAAATTAATTCAGTGTTTGGTCAGTAAAGAATTGGTGTGTACAAATTTGTTGTGCATGATCTTTGGTTTACTTACTCAAATCCTGGATATAAGTGTGTCCAATGTAGCTGAGGCTACCTCTTTTTTCCGAGCCCATATTATCATGCATGATTTTTTTGTTCACTCTCTGTTCCATCATCGTTGCAATTGACTCCGTGTTTTTGCACGATCTTTGGTGCTACGTGACAGTGCAGAGCAGCGACGTCGACAGCGACGACAGTCCTTCCACACCAAGACTCGTCACGTCCTCGGAGGCTGCGTCCGGCCATTACGATGGCCCCTTTGCTCAAGGCATTTACAAGTGCCCCTTCTGCAACAGGAAGCTCCGCACCACCGACTTCAACTCCCTGGTGAACCATGCTGAATCCATTGGCAGATGTGGCGCTAGAGTTGGAAGGACCGTGAACGTGCATGCGTTCATGGCCAAACACAAAGCACTTGGGATTCACCTGCGCAACCTCCAAGCGAGTCACACGCGCTACGGAGGCGTTGAACGTGCCTCTGCACTCTCATGTGATGCTCTATCTAGAGCAGCTTAAATTCATGTGAAATGTAGCTTATGTTTGATCTATCGGTACTACTTTTGGATCTGTCCTGAATATATCTATGCTATGTTGGTTGCTTGTGCTTTATCCTATGTTTTCTCTGGATTTGTGCCCTAGATTTCCTACCTGATTGAGTAAAAACGAAGGCATAAAGAAATGAATGGCGTTAAAAAACAGAAGGAGAAGCTGCTCTAGATTTGCTACCAATTTGTGCTATCAAATATGAATGAGATCGAGCAAGAGAGAGGAAAAAGGTACATTGAAAACTACTAATCTGGGCGAAAGAGACAGAAACCACTCGTGCCCCGTCCCGGACCCACACGGCTCCACACGCTACGGCCCCACATGCTACGGCCCCACACGCTACGGCCACACAAACACGGTCGTCCTGTCCCACGCGGTCCCTTCCTACCAGCCCCACACGACGCGGTCCCACACGACGCAACCCCACAAACGACACGACCCCACTCGTCAGCACGAACGGTAAACTTAACGGATTCCTTCCGTCTAAGCTCCTTCTGCGGGTTCAGACAAGGGCTTGGGGAAAACTGAGGATAAACTAAGGAGCTGGGGAAAACTGAGTACAACTAAGGACCTGAGGGCACGAAAATAGAAATCCCTAAATAAAATGCAGTAGTAATAATTGCAGCGAGTGACCCAATCCTTTTTAGAGCAAAGGACAAGCCGGTTGTTTTACTTATGATGAACAAACGTCTCTGAGAACACACGGGAATTACGTCAAGTGCTTTCGATTCACATCGATGGATAATATTCAATGGTTTGGTAAGTGTTGTGTGGATGAACCTATGCTAATGCACTACCCCATACTTGGACTAATACGTACTTGTGATTATACCTCTTGCAAGCATCCGCAACTACAAGAAAGTAATTAAGATAAATCTAACCACAGCCTTAAACTTTGAGATTCTACACACCCTCGTACACCGGTTTCCTAACGGGGGTTTGGGTTTTTTGTCGCTCCCGCCACCCCACAATTAGTAGGAAAATACACAATGCATTCCCCTAGGCCCATAAAGGTGAAGTATCATGTAGTCGATGTTCACATGATACCACTAGAAGAATAGCACCACAACTTAAATATCAAATCATTGCATATTACTCAACATAGTTCCACTACTAACAACATGACTTCTCCCATGTCCTCAAGAACTAAACGAACTACTCACGAGACATCATATGGATCATAATCAGAGGTGATATAATGATGAATAAAAATCTGGACATAAACCTTAATTCAATGGTTTCACTCAATAGCATCAACTACGAGGAGTAATCAACACCAGGAAAGTTTCCCCTATGAACTAGACAAGTATCAGACCCAAGATGTTACAGCGGGATGGCGTGGAGGCGGCGGTGATGATGGTGTTGGTGGTGGAGATGATGGTGATGATGATCCCGATAAAGTCCAGTTCGATGGCGATGACGATGGTGATGATCTCCCCTCCCCGGGAAGGAATTTCCCCGGCAGATTTCAGCCTGCCGGAGAGCTTTTCTCCCTCTCTTGTTCTCCGCCCCGTAGCGGCGGTGGAATATTTCTCTCGTCGTACCCCCGATCTTAGGTTTCCCAAGGGGTTAATATACTCAGGGACATCGTCAGAAGTGGGCCTGTGCGCCCAGACCATGCCTAGGCGCGGCCTGGGGTGGCCCCGCGCCTAGGGGTGGTTTGGAGCCCCTGGCCCATCTCGGCCTCCCCTTCTGGCTTCTTCCGTCATCCGGAAAAATACGATTTTCTGTATCTTTGTTGGGAATTGTTGATCTTCAGAAATATGGTGCCTTGACGGTCCTTATTCCAGCAAATTCCTGGCTCTGGTGGTTAATTCTCCAATAATCATCATGCAAAAATAGATGGAATGACATAAGTATTACCTCTAAATATGAAATATATCAATGAATAACAGTAAATTATGATATAAAATAGTGATGCAAATTGGACGTATCAACTCCCCCAATCTTAGACCTCGCTTGTCCTCAAGCGAAACTGAACTTGGTAAACCAGACCACGGATTTATGGAGTGAAGTGTTGATAAACAAAATACAGACAAGAAGCATCATACTTACCAATACACAAGTCATTATAGGCAGCAACTTCTTCTTATATAATTCAACTTGCAATGAGTAAGGAATCATTAATTAGAGGTGCATAGAGGAAATCATAATTGATGATGGCAAACTTTTGCTCTTGGTCAGAGAACAATTAACAAATGGTACTTATCTTTCGAGCAGAGTCTTTATATTAGAGCTTATTGCAGAAATCACATGCTCAATCATTTCAATCTCTTTTCAATCATAGATAGCTTTCAAAGTTATATTCATTCAGATAAAATTATTGTGCTACACAAGGAAGAATAAAAGAGAGGATTGAATGGATCAACATGTATAAATGGTTGGATCACAACAACTCAAATGCTTGCTTGAGATAGAGGGAAATAGGTTTACTGACTCAACATAAAATTAAAAGAAAGACCATGCGCAGAGGGAAGCAAGATTACACATGTGCTAGAGCTTTTTGTTTTAAATACAATAGAAGTGTTGAAAAAAAATATTTTGAGAGGTATGCATGTCTATGTCAACGGTAGTGATAATTAATATGACTCATCATATAAGTACCATTAGCGCCCACAACCTTGTCTTACTTTAATGATTACCAAATATTTTCAACATATGCATATAGTTTCAACCAAGTATCACAAAGGGGTACCTCCATGGTGCCTGTACAAAGGTCCAAGGAGATAAATCGCATTTGATTTCTCGATTTTGATAAATCTCAACTTTAGACATCCGTACCATGACAACATGGAAAATATATGGTTGGACTCCTTAGATTAATGCTTTAAGCATTCAACAGTAATATTATCTCGACTGAGATTTGAGGATTTAATTGTCCGGCTGAAACTTCCACCATGTGAACATGGATTCGGTTGGCGGCCCTTTGCTCTTCTCTAACAAATATGCATACTCCAATCTAAACATGGCAACCCCAATTATTTCACACAAGATGGACATTCATAGCATGGTAAAACATGATATTCAACAAAAAGAGACACGTTGATGGCGTTCCCTAGACAACATGGTTATCACACAACAAGCAACTTATAAGTTACATAATCCTTATCACAATAGTCTTTTTAGACTAATTTCCCATGAGATAAGAACAAAACACAAAACGGGTAGTAATGTTTGAAGGTTTATAGGTAGAACACAAGCAATTCACTTTGGAGTGGCGGTGAAATAGCACATATCGGTAGGTATGGTGAACACAAATGGCATGAGTTATTGGTTCATGGTTTGGATGCACGAGAAGCATTCCCTCTCAGTACATGTCTTTGGCTAGCAAGGTTGGGTAGCAAGCATAAGAGTCGAGCGATACAAACAAATATGCATGTGATAGAAAACAATCATGCAATATTTCTTGGGAGTACAAGCGATTTAATCTTAAGAATATTAATCTTATGAGCCAACAAGAAAGAACGATAATAGAATAATATATCTACATATATTTCTCTCTTTTCTACTTAAGCCTCAAAGTAATGTTGCTACTGACCAATGCTAAGTTTGCCAAGACCAACTAGAATTACTTTATGCTCCCAAAGTGATACCAATACTAACCAACAAGATTAATCATATGATAGAAATTACAAACTAAATGAGATGTGCAAAAACTAAATGATAAAGACTTCTCATTAATATACCATAATGGCAAATCACACCAAAGGATACATAGATAATCAACTAAAGGAGAGATAATTCCACACTGCAAACTATCATATATGATAACTTCGCTACTCATGATATGACTCTACTGAAAAGTAAATAGGTAAAAGAGAATAGTGTGATACCGTGACACTCCCCCAAGATTGGAACAAGCCAGGGGATGCCAATACCGATGACGAATTACTCCTTTGGTGGTGGTGCATCCTTAATAAGCTTATCAACCAGTTCCTTCAAATCATCAATCTTGTAGGTGAGAATACGAATCAACTCCGTGTTATTATTAATACTGTTCATGAATCTGTCAGACTGTGAGTCCCAGCTCTTGGAATTATTCCCCCATCATTCCTCGAACTCGGAGCTTCCTTTCCCTGCATGATTAGAACGATCTGGAGATGACATCCTCTCGGCCAGGACGTGACGTGGAACTCCTCCTCCAGTGCGTATCCGTGCTCCTCTCATGAACTTGTGAGGGTCTTCCACCACTCCGATGCTTGCAATGATGGTTCGAGGAGGTGAGCTTCGGTCTTCTTCTTCCTTTTCAGCTTCACTCTTGACTTCATCCTCCGGCTTGGTGTTTCAGAGATCATCTTCCGGCAGCCCCTTGCCCTTGTTGTTATTGGTGGAGACCATGATGCCTCAAAAACCTAGAACAAATCCTGGCAGAAACAGATCGAAACGAAAACACGACGAGAACACGATATATGGACCTCGGGGGATCCGGGGGATTATATGGCAAAAAATTTCGTAACAAAAGGAAGAGAGCAAGGCGAAACCGGGTCGGAAAGGGGCTCCAGGGCGCCCAGACCATGCCTAGGCGTGGCCTGGAGCTGGCCCGCGCCTAGGGGTGGTTTGGTGCCCCTTGGCAACTTCTCGTACCCGTTTCCGTCTCGTAATTTTTCATATTCAGCGAAAACAGCAAAAACATAACCTGGAAAGCTCAACACGAACTTTTTCTTACTAAAACTATTACCTATTCGAAAACAGACTCTGCAGATTCCTGGATTTGCTCCTTGATGAATTCTTCCGGAGTTACCACTTGAATAATATCAACATCTTCATTATAAGAATCTACAGAAATATAATGTTTGAGTCTTTGCCCATTCACCACTTGTGTAGTGTTATCCTTCAATGAAGCAATCTTATGGCACCATAACGATACACTTCTTCAATAATAAAAGGTCCTTCCCATTTTGAGAGTATTTTCCTGCAAAAAATCTGAGACGAGACCTATACAATAAAACTTTATCGCCTACATGGAACTCTCTCTTAAGGATTCTCTTATCATGCCACTTCTTAACCTTCTCTTTAAAGAGTTTAGCATTTTTCATAAGCTTCATTCCTTCATTCATCTAAAGAACTCAAGCCAGACAATATTTTCTTACCGGCTAGTTTGAAGTCTATATTAAGTTCTTTCACTGCCCAATAAGCTTTGTGTTCTAATTCTAAAGGCAAGTGACAAGCTTTTCCATAAACCATTTTATAAGGAGACATACCCATTGGGTTTTTATAAGCAGTTATATAAGCCCATAAAGCATCATTTTACTTACTAGCCAAATTCTTTCTAGATTTATTAACCGTCTTTTGCAAGATAGATTTAATCTCTCTATTAGATAATTCTACTTTCCAACTTGTTTGAGGTGATAGGATGATGCAATTCTATGACTAACATCATATCTAGTAAGGGTCTTTCTAAAACCAGCATGAATAAAATGAGAACCTATATCAGTCATAAGATATCTAGGCACACCAAATCTACGGAAAATAACATCCTTAAGCATTTTTAATGAGGTATCACCATCAACACTCTTTGTAGGTATATCTTCTACCCATTTAGTAACATAATCAACAACAACAAGTATATGAGTATAACCTTCTGAAGGAGGAAAAGGACCCATAAATTCAAATCCCCAACAGTGAAATGGTTCAATAACAAGAGAATAATTCATAGGCATTTCACTGCGTCTAGAAATATTACCAACTCTTTGGCATTCATCACAAGATAAAATAAACTTTCTTGCATCTTTAAAGAGGGTAGGCTAATAAAAACCTGATTGTAGAACCTTTTGTGCAGTTCTATCTCCAGCATGATGTCCTCCATAAGCACTACCATGACATTTCCTCAATATCTCCTGTTGTTCATATTCCGGAACACATCTTCGCATAATACCATCCACTCCATCTTTATATAAGTGTGGGTCATCCCAAAAATAATGCCTCAAATCATAAAATAATTTCCTTCTTTGCTGAGCTGTAAATATTGGAGGCAAATACTTGGAAACAATAAAGTAAGCATAATCAGCATACCAAGGACTCTCGCGCGAGGTTATCTTTATTGCAGCCAATTGTTCATTTGGAAAACTATCATTAACAGGAATAGGATCATAAGAAATATTTTCCAATCTAGACAAATTATCAGCAACAGGATTTTCAGCACCTTTCCTATCTACAATATGCAGATCAAACTCTTGTAAAAGCAACACCCATCTAATAAGCCTAGGTTTAGCATCTTTTTTCTCCATAAGGTATCTAATAGCATCATGATCAGTATGAATAGTAACTTTCGATTCAACAATATAAGGTCCAAACTTATCACAAGCAAAGACTACAGCTAGAATTTATTTTTCAGTAGTAGCATAATTCTTTTGAGCAGCATCAAGAGTCTTACTAGCATAATGAATAGCATTCAACTTCTTATCTACTCGCTGTCCAAGAACAGCACCTACTGCAAAATCACTAGTATCGCATATGATTTCAAAGGGTAAATTCCAATCAGGTGGTTGAACAATAGGAGCAGTAGTTAAAGCCTTCTTTAGAGTTTCAAAAGCTTCCTTACAATCATCATCAAAAACAAAAGGTACATCCTCTTGGACAAGATTATGAAGAGGCTTTGAAATTTTATAGAAATCTTTAATAGACATCCTATAGAAACCAGCATGACCAAGAACACTACGAATACCTTTAACATCCCTAGGACATGGCATTTCTCAATTGCTTCCACTTTGGCTCTATCGACTTCAATACCTCTTTCAGAAATTTTGTGTCCAAGAACAATTCCTTCATTTACCATAAAGTGGCATTTCTCCCAATCAAGAACAAGATTAGTTTCTTCACATCTCTGCAAAACTTTATGAAGATTGTGCAAACAATTATCAAAAGAAGTCCCATAGATGGAGAAATCGTCTATGAATACCTCCACAATTTCTTCACAAAAATCATGAAAAATAGCAGACATGCATCTTTGAAATGTAGCAGGAGCATTACACAACCCAAAAGGCATACTTCTATAAGCATAAGTTCCATATGGACAAGTAAAAGTGGTTTTCTCTTGATCTTGCTTTTTGACAGCGATTTGAGAAAACCCAGAATAACCATCAAGAAAACAAAAAATGAGTTTTCTTAGACAACCTTTCTAACATTTGATCAATAAAAGGTAAAAGATAATGATCTTTCTTAGTAACTTTATTAACTTTTCTATAATCAATGTACATCCTATAACCAACTATTACTCTTTGAGGAATAAGTTCATTATTCTCATTAGGCACAACAGTAATTCCTCCTTTCCTAGGGACACAATGCACAAGGCTAACCCATCTACTATCAGCAATAGGATAAATAATACCAGCATCAAGAAGTTTCAATATCTTATTTCTTACCACATCCTTCATCTTCGGAATTAAACGACGTTGATGTTCACAACTGGCTTTGCATCTGGTTCCATATTAATAGCATGCTCACATATAGTAGGAGAAATATCCTTCAAATCATCAAGACTATATCCCATAGCTCATCGGTGCTTCCTCAATACTTCCAATAATCTTTCCTCTTCCTGTCCTGAAAGTTTAGAACTAATAATAACAGGATATATTTTCTTATCATAAATATAAGCATATTTAAGATCATCAGGTAAAGGTTTTAAATCGAAAACAGGATCCTCCTTGGGTGGTAATGTGGTATCAAAGTCTTCCACAGGTAAATCGTGCTTAATCATCTCCGGTTGACGAAGAAAAACCTCGTCAATTTCCTTTCTTTCCTCCATAAAAACCTCACTTTCGTGATCCTCCATATATTGCTGCAAAGCATTGTTAGGAGCAACAACAATAGAAACAAGTTGTTAAACTCTAAAATCTTCATTATGCAATTCAGTTTTATAAGGAGCTTTAGCAAACTTAGCAAATTAAATTCATAAGACTCTCCATCAAATTTAGTAAGAATTTTCTCCTTCTTGCAATCTATAATAACACCACAAGTATTTAAGAAAGGTCTACCAAAAATTATAGGACAAGTCTTACTAGCAGCTGAACCAACTACTAGAAAATCAGCAGTATATTTAATCTTACCACATAAAACTTCCACATCTCTAACAATACCAATCGGAGAGATGGTCTCTCTATTAGTAAGCTGAATAACCACATCAATTTCTTCAAGTTCATCAGAACCAATTTCATGCACAATTTCCCTGTAAAGCTCATAAGGAATAACATTAGAACTTGCACCAATATCACATAAACCATAATAGCAATGATCACCTATTCTAACAGAAAGCACATGAACAGTAGTTTTCTTGGATTTACTAGGATATGAAATAATATTAGAAGCATCTTCACAAAATATAATATGTCCATATTCTACATTTTCAGTAACCAAGTCCTTTACTATTGCTACCGAAGGTTCAATAGTTATTTCTGCTGATCCTGAACAAGTACACTAAATTGCAAGGGAAATTTTCGCCAAAAATCACACTAAAATTCAATGTTTGGAGGGGGAAATGCTATTTTTCTACATTCCTACACTTCTTGACTTCGCGTTCCAGATCGATATGGCTGCTGATCCTGAACATGTACACTAAATTGCTAGTGGAAATTTGTATGTACGTACATACCAGATACCATTATACCAGGCATCCAGCCGCTCCTCGCGCCATCCGTCGAGCTGCCGTAGCGCCGTATGCGCCATCTCCATCCCGCGACGCGTACGCCGGCGGCCGACCGGAAGGTCTGCATCCCTGCACTGTTCAACTGTAGTCGCCGTCAACACTTGGTAATCTATCGGTCTCTCGTCTCTGGCCACAGCTTGGCCGCCTCAATAGCACAAAATAGGAGCTAGGGGATGAGGCAGAGGAACGGCGGCGGAGCAGAGATGTGGAGGCAGGCGGCGACGGCTGAGCTGATGACTAACGGCTGCGTAGATCACATTGGCTGCGCTGGTTACCTGCGGCAGCATTGAGTGTCATACCAGAGGGCGGCGCTTTGGGGGAAAAGCAGGACGGAAATTTTGATTAGCCACGGATTCATGTCAGTTTCGTGTTGTTTCAAATCGTAGGTTTGGGTTGGCGGACAATGCAACATTGAGAGAACGTGAGACGTTAGATTTAGGCATGTGGATGGCTCAGATCGTTTGGATCAGCCTCTCTGGGTCTTTTATTTGTAGTGGTGATTAGCCGTCCGATCGGACGATCTAACGGTCCAAATATAATTACTGTTTCCGAACTGGCGCTAGCGCATAAAGAGGCCGTTTTTATTGTAGGGACTCCCATCATTGAGTAAGCCCGCAGCACGTTACTTGGGCCCCGACGTATCCGGTCCCGCTAATAAAGCCCAACTAGCTCATAGGAATGCCGAAAAGTCCATCGTTCCAGAGAGGAAAAATTCAGATAGCGCGAGCAAGGGTAGGGGATGCGGCTATGCAATGCAGTCCGGTCGATACGGGCAGTCCATGCAATCCGATGCGGGTGAGCGGACAAGGCGGGTTATCGAACAGCCGCGGCAACTGGTAAAGGCGTCTCTTCCGCTTCGGCTTCAAGTTCCGGCGCGCATGTCCGTTCGGCTTCGTCCGCTAATGGGCGATTGATGACACGGTCGGTAGGCATTCACCATCGTTCCATTAATTTGTGTGCGGGAGCGCTCGCCCCTGCTGCTCCTTCAGTCCCTGGTATAAAATCTTTCCTTTCGGCAACAATATTCTTCCTAATGGTCCATTGGGTTTCTCTTGTAGTCTTGTCCGATTGTTGCTTCACAGAGGATTGGGTTGGATTGCTAGCTTGCTTTACAAACGAAGCTGTTATCTCTTTGTATCACTATTTTTCTCGCAAGGATTCATATCGCTACTTGTTTCCGTAGTGTTTGCATGATTCGTTGCTGGACTAAAATGTTTTTTCATGTCCTAGATTGTGCACAAATATATGCTGTTTGCAGGAACATTCTGATAGATCCCTTGGATCGACTAGACTAGATGCAATCCGGTAGATGCTATTACTGTATGTATCCTTTGAGATCTGAGAGAGATCTAGAGAGAGACGATGTACCTTCTCCCTTATAGGTTGAACCGTCGGACGCCGACATGGTGGCGACGGTGTTGGCGTGGATGAGCGGTGGCGGCGGTGGAGCTTCCCGTCGGCTCAGCGCTAACCCTAGATCGGATTGGTATGTCGGTGGGGCGTACGGCAAACGCGGTGAACCTCGTACCGAGTGCCGCCGGCCCCCCACCTCTCTTTATAGCGCTGGCGACAGGGGCCCACCAACCATAACGGGTTGGGCGCCCCCCATCAGGGCGCAGGTCAAAAGGGGCCCGGTGGGCCGTTGGGCCAAGCGGGAGAGAGATCAATCTAACACATTCGGGATTGTGGGGATTGCTCTCTGGTATAATTGGCAGGTTGCCACTGTCGCCTCTTTCTCCACTAATGAGCAGAGCCCATGAACAGCTAAGGAAGTAGCATCTTTAAATTTTCATGCTTCTACCTGTAAGCAATTAGGGGAGTAGATGATTACATTGTGGTGTCGACCTGAGGCTGAGGTTTGTTTCTAGCTACTTTAAATTTGCATTCTTCACATTTGCTATAAAGTTTTGTAAAGACATTTTTAGATATACTGAATTTGATATACATGGATTTTAGGTTTATTTCTTCATACGTTTCACTTTGCCAGGGACATACTCCTCTTGTACTGCAGCTTCCATCGCCATGGTTTCAACCCTTTAGGTGCTGACTATGACATCACCGCTCCTACCCTTTAGGCGATGCCAATGTATTTGATGATTCCCTCTCCCCTCCCACCTTATTTGATGCACATACATAGTTGGACACATGCAAGTTAAATTTATCATACCTTGCAAACCTGTAGTTCTTACATGATCCATCAAGTTTCAAATTTGCAAAATTGCTTAATTTCCAGTTCCATGAAGGAGGTGATGCTTTCTTAATTGTTAATGGAATGAAAAGCTTGAAGTAAATATTACCAAATGCTCCTCTACTGCCAATAAACCAGTATCAACATGGAAGGGTTATAAATTTTCTTTTCGTGTTTTAACCTTCACCAAGCAGGGTCAATGAAAATTGGGGGCTTTCGTTGAAAGATCTATGTTCTTTCACGCATATGGCATCCCGAGCATCACAAGCTTCTTGAACCTTTTTCTTCACACAGTAATGAGATAGTCGAATTCCTATATGTCAAAAACTTGCGTAAAATCTCTTGTTGAGGTAAGATTACCTCTTAGATCTTTTGCTATCCCGACGAACACTCTTGCTGTGAGATAGAATTGAAGTGGTAAAGCTATCAGATCAGAACATCATACTATGCTGAATACTAAGGAGCCTCCACTTCTTTTCTCCTCTTTTTTTTTCTAATAAGACATGTAAACTGCATATAGTTGCCCTAATAGATGTACTAATGTAGTCATGTTTTCTCCTTTTGATTTGAAGTGTTTTCATCCTTGTACATATGTGGTTCAAAAGCCATTTCTCCTGTTGCTTTGAATAAGAATTCTGAATAGAAATAAAGAAGAGGTAAAACAAATTGTCATTTGGTTCTTCAGTTACACTTTCCAGCTGAAAGGTACTAATTGTCGTCCTATAAATACCTTAATTTTCACCCACACAGCAATAGTCATGGTATCCTTAATTCCTTATCCGGCCTTTTCACATGTCAATCCTCTATTTATATACAGCATCTGCATTCCACAATGAGACATGTCGATCTATTCATGTATCCTCCCTTCCTTCTATGCATTTATATATATCTTTTCCATGAATCAATCTAGAGACCAAACTCTCTTTCATTGTGCTGCAACTAAGTACCTTTCATTGCATTACAGTGTAGATTTGTTTTGACAAGGATCACTAATTGCAGTATCGAGGATAAGAAGCAAGATTCTCTACTTTTTTTTTGAACATGACAAGATCCTCTACTTCCCACGTCCAAGCAAAATATGAGGTCCGATGCGGAACTCAAACGATGGACACACCATGGTTGATGAAATGTGATAAACCAAACAGTCTTCACGCGTAAAGCCTCATCAGTCATCACGCAGTAAACCAACACTTGGAAACATGTAAAAATCCAAATGTATTTCCATCAATTCTAAACAACATAGTATTGTCATAATGGGCAGGCGCAGCAACGCGTGCCTAGATGATCTAGTTTACTAATATTACAGAAAGTGTCTTTGACATATGGGCACCACTGCACCCTCCAATTTTAGATTTTTGAAAATTTTAAAAGCTCACACTTTTATGTTTCTAAAGAATTATGTTGTTAAATATATAGATAGATATGTACAGTATGGGTGCAGTGACGGAGCCAGCATACCAACTCTGTGTAGTCTGCTTGAAACTATGTAGTCAAATACACATATTTGTATAATTTTTTAATTAATTTTTGCAATTTTCAGCTTATATTGCCAAAAAACTGTGTAGTCAACTACACAGCTAAGGCGTGGCTCCGCCACTGTATGGGTGTATGCAAAAAGTCCGGTTAAAAAATACGATGTATTTTAGAAATACAAAAAAGGCAAATTTGTGACAGTAAATGGTAGTACAATAGTATTAAAATAGTATATCTTTTTGTCAGAAATTTGTTTATTTTCTATTTCTAAAAATTTAGTATTTTTTACCGGTACTTTTTTGCGTAGACTCCTCCTATACATATCTATCTACATATTTAACGCCATAATTTTTGGAGACATAGAAGTGTGAAATTATAAAAAAATTAAAAATCTGGAAGTGGAGGGAGCACTGATGTTCATGTGCACCAAATTCCTGTCCCTAATATTATTACTAGTATGTCTTCCAATAATTTTTATATATCTACGCACAATAATATAAATTATTGTAGGAAAGATTAAAGACCGATGTGCTAGAAAACTCCCACGTAGAAGCGACTGGGTCAACTTTATTTTTGACATGTGTCATCTTTGTATGCTATTTAAGGTCTTTGTATAAAGAAAAAGTGAATACACAATTTTAAAGTGGCACTTCATTCAAGGGGTTGGTCTCATTCGTGGATAGATTTTAGCATACCAATTAAAGTGAAACCACACATCGAAGCGATCGAACAAACTTTTTGCGCAGCTATGACTTCTTTTAGTTGACAATTAAGTTATTGCTCGGAGCATTGCTGCGATATTTCCGCCGCTGCCGTTTCAAAAAAAGAAAAATTTCCGCCGCTGCCAGGGATGATGTCGGCCATCGCGGAGCATGGCAGCCATGTCACCACCGTGGCGGAATATGGCATCCATGTCGAGGCTGTCGTGGCATAACCATAGCAGAATAGAGAGGGCCTCAAGAATAGGATTAGTTACATTTGTCTTACGATAAGTGGAGAAACTTAATATTTATTATGCTACAAATCTTGTTTTTTTGTGTTGCATGGGACCGTAGTTGTAATGATAATGGAATTTTATATCTTATAAATGAAATGAAATTTATGAGTCGAATGAAAACGACCTCGGGTTTATTACATCTAATTGTATTTAAGTGTTTCACAACACTAATGGAAATGTAATTACGAACAAACGGTTTGCGCTGCACTTATCCATATCACGGAAGTAAATGTTGTGTTGTATATTCATGCATCGAGTCCTTTCAATTTTAGTTCCGCCTACGAGAGTGTGCGGCGGATTGGTATGCGCCCTGCGAAAAAAGCGACGGGCCTGCGTTCCCCGATGTAGTTTTCCTTGGCGGCATTTTTTGCCATGCTAGCGCGACCGCGGCGATTACGGGTGTGCCTCGGTGTTGAAAAACGCTAGGTCCCTCGTGCCGTGTGTTATAGGTCAACCCAATTTCTCTAAATGGTCCGTCGTCCAAATTCTATTTTTTTATTAGAAGACACACAAACAATTAGGTTTAGGAGGGGCTTAATCTTTCCACATCATTGTGTACTTGATGGAGCCAATGATCCCAAAAATTGCATCTCATAGGCCAATTTGGCAGAATATTGACCATTAGCCGTGATCTTCAAACATATATCATCCTCCATATTGTCATCAGGTTGCACGCCTTGCAATCGAACCCAAAGATTTAAAATTGTGTGGTTTGCTCCATAGAGAATTGTTCCACCAAACTCGATCGATCAAGCATTGTCTTTCATGGCTTGGTTTACCTTCCAAGACTCTCTCTTTGAAATAGTGCAAAGGTCCGGTGTGATATTTTTGAGATTCCTACACTCAATCCATGGAGTCCCACGAAACAACGTCTTCGCCCATTTCCAACAGTGATATCGGTGGTGGCATAGAATGTGTCCATACCTTCCATGGAGCTTGGATTACCAGATCCCAATTAAGTTTTTGTTGGATCCTTCCACTCAAGACAAGGCCAACGTACGGAAATAAATCCTATACGACCCTGCTCGTACGACCCGGCGGGGGACCAAATCTGACACCGCTCATCTGAAAAGAACCAGTGCCCCTGGTACCAAATCGCAATATGATTTGCTACGTGTAGGATGGGAGACGTGGTCTACCGGCTGGGTCGTACGCTCGGGTCGTATAGGATATCGCTACGGAAAGGAATGGGAAGATGCATGAATGCACCTCTACCCATGGTGTGAACGTGACGGATTTTGGCCTTTGGCCTGCATGTTGGGTGAGCTGAGAACGTGAGTGAGTTTGGCTTGGTCTGCATGCAAAGTCCATACATTATGCAACCTCCAACTTGATCTCAAGGTCCATAAGTTTATAAATTCAATCTTAAGCAAAGCTTAGACATTACAAAAAAAACTTAAACACAATTCTCAAGTTGTGTTTAGCCACTCTATTGATGCGTCAACATATTCCTTGTCAATGGTCAAACGAATAGGCAATTTTCCTTGTCTCTCAAGAACTTGTTTCTTCATGTGTGGAACATCATAGTGAATTCAAGAACTTGTTTCTTCACGTGTGGAACATCATAGTGAATGGACCACTTTTTCCGTATAATCTCCCTCATGCAATTTTGGTGGCTCAAGAATATCCTACAAAATCAAAATAAAAAATTAAATCCAAGTCTAATGGAACTTGAAAGGAATAACTAGGAACAAAAGTGACGAACCTATTGAGATTCTCATGTTCATATTCAGCTAAAGATTGGTTAACCTTCTCAAGAATCTCAGGGAGATTATTAGGCATATTTTTCTGAAATAACGTTTGGATAGATGCGGACCAACCGAGATCTAGAACATTTGTGTCGGGTGAATTAGGTGGTTGAAAAACCATCCTAATATCCCAACATCCTCTAGAAGCCTCCATAAGGAAAATAGGATCATCGGGCGTGGTATGGGTTCTCGCATTATCTTGTTGAATGTAAATGGTTTTGTGCCTATCACTAGCCGGCCACTTTGCCTTTATGGCCGGTAACACAAAGTTTACAAGGTATTCTCTGCTTTTTTTTTCCTTGTCCACATCCATGCAAGGTTTAAGTTCCCACTCTCCCCTTAACCTAGTACGAAAAATAGTTCAAATTAGTGCACAAACAAAATGAAAATAGAGTTGTCAAGTACAAAGTTGTGTAAAAGATGAACCTATTAGCGCTTCTCTTTTGAGCTTGAACCCATTCAACGTAAGCTGACACCCCAATCTTCCCGTCAAATATGCAGTTTCCTTCGGCATCATAACGATGTCTAGCCATCGCCGATATAAACATGATCTTATGGATGTTTTTTTTGACACAATGATCTTCTGGATATGACCCTTATTCTTAGTATCTCTTTGTGGGGCCTCCTCTCTATGGCTCAAATATACCTTTTGTCTCTTCTTGATTCGGAAGAACCACTTTTCATCGATGTGAACGGTGTTGAATCCAGCCTTGAACGTGGGAGTGTCATGAAACGTGGAAGGCTTAATATTTTGAAGACAATAGAGCATACGTGCCTTTATGTTATCTTGTGTCAACGAGGGCTTCACTTCACTAGTAACTCGCCTTATTTTCTTCTCCTTCAACGTACACAAGAATGAAGTTTTTTTTTGTAAGGATTTGAATTTTAGCATAATTTCAAATCCAATAAACCATGAGAAGGTCTATCAAATTACCTCCGAAAAATAGTGCTCTTCGACATATTTTCAGCCAATTGTCTTATGGTGGTGCGCTCGGAAGGAGGGATAGCTTCCAATGCATCAATGTCAAAAGGGAGTTTCTTCTTTCCACACTTCATCTTCCGCATGCACCTCACTGAATTTATGCCATCTCCTGTTAATCCTTGCTTCCAAATCCTCGTGACTACCCTCGTAGGACATTTTGCAAGTTCTACAACTGCCGCTGAAACTCCACGCTTCAGTTTTGGCAGTTCCATTGCGTTGCAAAATCCATGAGTATATTTGACGTTTTTCTTTCGTATTGTAGGACCTCTTTGTACGTACGTTTGCTAGAACATCTACATAAATCAAATAAATCAGAAATTATATAACAGAAAACAGAATGAAAAAGCTAATCATAAAACATCTACATATCAAAATTCTTACTCAAATGAATTTCCGACTGCGGAGGTTGTACATGCTGCTGGCTATGGGGGTACTCGTCGGCGTTCTTAAAGTTTGGATTATAACCTACGCCAACGCGTGAACCACCATCGCCTCCACCGAAGCCACTCCCGCTAGCCTCGCCATCTGAACATGCATGATCAGGTAATCGTGCTACGAATCAGACGGACAGTTACATGCTTTCTTACGAAAATATGCAGCAAAAATTACTTTACTTACTGAGATGGAACCCGAGCCCACTGCTGCCGCCGTGCACACTGCTCTCTCAAATTACTGTTCGTACGAAAACATGCATATTCATTGCTTGACGGAGTAGGTGTAGTGCTGTTTCGAACATGCGCCCAAATTCATTACCCCTAAAACCCAAGCTACTTAGGGTGACACACCGTCTCCCAATCATCAAACTTGTACTTGAGCGAGACGAACGAATCCCGTACTTACGGCCTGGCCGCGCCATTGAAGTATTGAACTATGGAAATGTGTCAGGTGACCCAATCGGATTATTGATGTTGAAATTTATTTCTATATAGTAGCCCAGACTTTAGAAAAAATAATTTTTAGCAAACCTTTGCTTACAAATCAATACCATATATATACATTATATTAGTAAATAATACATCGTAAGATACATGAGCGTTGTCTCTAGCGATTAAAAAATAAAATCTAATAGAAACGAGCAAATCTTAACTCTTTCTTTTTTCATGACACAATCTTGTACTTGTGTGAAGACAGCCGAAGGAAAATCCAAATTATAAACATGTACATACCAGCGAAGGTTCTTACATAATTTTAATTTAAGCCACAATGTCAAGTCACGTGTAGCCATTAAAATAGTCAAACAACATCGACAGGAGTATCAACACCACTATGTTAAGCAAAAGTAACCGAATAGTTTAACCGAAACCATTGGGAAGCTGAGAGTAAGAATCAATATTATCGAGGACATAGCAATCGGGAAACATTGCAAGGACAAGCCTCCTCGGGACAACCATGAGAAAAAAAAAATTCAAAATCGATCTAGTGAAGCAAGACTTAGAGGTCCATATAAAGAGAATTTAAATCTTGCAACACCACCATTAACGTTACGAAGGAAAGGAAGTGTGGAAGGAACTTGGGGGCCCTGTTTCTACCGATTGGGTGTGTGAATTCACCTGACACTTTCTCAACGGACAGTGAAGCTGTCGGAATTCATATTTTCGGAACTGAAAATCACACATCAACGTTGCCCCCGCCTGGCGTCGTCCAGTCCACGCACGGGGTATCACCTGCTCCCAATGACGCGTGAGCTGCAGGTCGAAGCGTGTTCCCCTTTTGATTCTCGAACTTTATTGATGTGAAGCACATGTCATTCGTGGATCGACATGGAAGCTTGGCCGGCAAGTTCTTGTATGCTTTATTGCTTAATTCCTAAGGACCTCCCAATTCAGGAATTTCTTCGGATTCCTTCACGATCGATGGTTCCGAGCAACAACGTTGGTTAGAAAACGCGAGTAATTCAAAAGATGGTTGAAAAAGAGTGTTTAATTTGGCCAACGTGCGTCATTTTTGTTACACTATAAAGACATGCCTGCTGACCTGTGTTCAGTGAAGTGCAGATCAGCAGAACAGTATCCGATACAGAGCACCACGCATATGGAGACGATCGCCGGCGACGCCCATGGCTACGGCTGGGCCGGGCTGTGGTCGGCGGTGGCCAGCCTCATCTTCCTCTGGTCCATGGTGCAGCAGTATGTCCCCGCCCAGCTCGAGGAGTACCTCACCACCCTCTCCCGCCGTCTACACGCCGCCATCTCCCCCTACGTCACCATCACCATCGACGAGCACGTCCCCGACTCCTTCGGCCGCAGCGAGGCCTATCTCGCCGCCGAGGCCTACCTCAGCGCCACCTGCGCCACCAGCGCCCGCCGCCTCCGCGCCGACCTCGCCGCCGGCAGCGACCGCATGAGCGTCGCCGTCGACGATCACGAGGAAGTCGTCGACGAGTTCCGCGGCGCCAAGCTCTGGTGGCGCAAGACCAAGACGCTGCCCCGAAGCAACGTCATCAGCTGGTCCGCGCACGAGGAGGAGCGCCGCACGTACTGCCTCACCTTCCACAACCGCCACCGCGGCCTCGTCGACGCCGTCTACCTGCCGCACGTCCTCGCCGAGGGCCGCGCCGCAACCGTCAGGAACCGCCAGCGCCGCCTCTTTACCAACAACCCCAGCAGCGACTGGTCCGGCTGGGATGGCCGCGTCTGGAGCCACGTCAAGCTTGAGCACCCCTCCACCTTCGCCACGCTCGGCATGCACCCCGCCAAGAAGCAGGACATCATCGACGACCTCGACATGTTCCGCGACGGTAAGGACTACTACGCCTCCGTCGGCAAGGCCTGGAAACGCGGCTACCTGCTCTTCGGCCCACCTGGCACCGGCAAGTCAACCATGATCGCCGCCATGGCCAACTATCTCGACTACGATGTCTACGACCTCGAGCTCACCGCGGTCAAGAACAACACCGAGCTACGTAGGCTCTTCATAGAGACGACCGGCAAGTCCATCATCGTCATCGAGGACATTGACTGCTCCATCGATCTCACCGGCAAACGCAAAACTAAGAAGAAAAAGAAAGACAAGAGCAGCAAGAAAAAGAAGAAGATGGCCCCGCCGGTCGCCATGGATGAAGAGAACAAGGTGACGCTGTCAGGGTTGCTCAACTTCATCGATGGGCTGTGGTCGGCCTGCGGCGGCGAGCGGATCATCGTGTTCACAACAAACCACAAGGAAAAGCTAGACCCGGCGCTCATCCGACGGGGCAGGATGGACTCGCACATCGAGATGTCCTACTGTTGCTTTGAGTCCTTCAAGGTGCTCGCCAAGAACTACCTGCATATCGCCGACCACGAGCTTTTCCATGAAATCCAACAACTTCTAGGGGAGGTGGACATGTCGCCTGCCGACGTGGCCGAGAACCTCATGCCCAAGTCGAAAGCCAAAGATGTGGACGCCAGCCTGGGTAAGTTGATCAAGGCACTCAAAGAAGCAAAGGAAGAAGCATTGGCCAAAGCATCCATTGGAGCGGTGAATGAAGAGGAAGCCGAAGACGATGACGAAGAAGATGACAGCAGCTCCTCCAGTGAAGAGGAGAAAAATGGAAAGAATAAAAATGATTAGAATTTCAATTTTATGTTAAAATTTCAGCTTTCTATGCTCATTTCTTTGCCCATCGTTTGCAACTAGTTGTTGTCGATGTTGCTACTTCGTCTTCCTCGTACGTTCATGATTTATTTTTGAATGTGGATCCTTGATTGTGACTACATCAAGTTCATCTTGCAAAAGATGGAAGTATTGGTTGAAGAAAGTCACAAAAAAGAATTTGGATAGATTTGAGAGAGGTGAAATATCTACAGGAAAAGGCTTGAATCAACAAATAAGCCTTGCTAGACCTGGACGACATACTAGATGGGGATCACATCATAAAACTTTGCTTCATTTGGATGAAAATTGGGCCTCTATGATAACAAAATTGAGCACAGTCGATGCACATGGGCGCAATCCGAGTCATGCACCGGGTTGCGCTGAAAAGATGCAGTGTTTTGCGTTTCTCTCGTTTTGAAGCCGATGATAAAGTTGCTTAGTATTAGAAATGACCTTTCACGACTTTTGCAGAAAAAAGATATGAATATTGTGAATGCCATGGAATTAGTTCATGATGTAAAATTCCGGTTGGCCACAATGAGAGATAGTGGTTGGGACAATCTTTTTGAAGAGGTCCAACAATTCCGCATTTCCACTAGTAGAAAAAGAGGCTTCCATCCGCCTCCATTAGTCCCCAAAATATACGAACCGCGACTAAAGGGGTCTTTAGTCGCGGTTCGGGAGGCGACCCGCGACTAAAGACCAGGGCCCAGCGCGCTCGGTGGCCAGCTGGTAGATGGGAGGAGCTTTAGTCGCGGTTGGCCAGGCCAACCGGGACTAAAGGCCCATCCCTATAAAATGCAGCTCAGCTCACTTCACTTAGCCATTTGGTGTCACTTCTCTTCACAATCTTCACAAGGGGGTGGTGGGTTTGCTTTTGGTTCCTCTTATGCACACAAGGTGTTCGATGAAATGCCCGAGAGCATGAAACAAACATGATATGAAGTGTCCGAGCCACACTTGAGCTTTCTCATTTATTTTTCCTCCTCGATCGCGGTTAGCAACTTGAACCTTTCATGTGTCATTGATAAAATATGCATGTGTGTAGTTCATTGTTTAATTTCTATTATTTCTAGCTAGTTAGTTTAACAAATGCATGATGGTTAATTATATATTTTATATAATAATAATGCAGATGAATCGGCAATGGATGTACGGTAACCGACTCTCCGGCGAGTTCACTACGGGTTTGAAAGATTTCCTCGTAGTGGCTAATGCGAACAAGCAGGGGGTTTTGTTATCTGTCCATGTGTTGGCTGTAAGAATCAGAAGGGCTACTCTTCCTCAAGAGAAGTTCACTGCACCTGCTTCGGCACGGTTTCATGCCAAGCTATAATTGTTGGACCAAGCATGGAGAAAGAGGGGTTATAAAGGAAGAAGATGAAGAAGGGGATGATATCATCGATGACAACTATCCTGATCATTTCGGTGATACTTTCATGGAGGATGCTGAAGGTGGGGAAGGTGAAGGGGAAGGTGAATAAGAGGCACGTGATGAGCCCGCTGATGATCTTAGTCAGACCATTGCTGATGCACGGAGACGCTGCGAAACTGAAAAAAGAGAGGGAGAATTTGGATCGCATGTTAGAGGATCACAAAAAGTCGCTGTACCCAGGATGCGATAATGGTCTGAAAAAGCTGGGATGCACACTGGATTTGCTGAAATAAAAGGCACGAGAAGGTGTAGCTGACTCAGGATTTGAAAACTTGCTGAAAATGTTGAAGAATATGTTTCCAAAGAATAACGAGTTGCCCGCCAGTACGTACGAAGCAAAGAAGGTTGTCTGCCCTATAGGTTTAGAGGTTGTGAAGATACATGCATGCATTAACGATGCATCCTCTACCGCGGTGAATACGAGAATTTGAATGAATGTCCGGTATGCACCGCATTGCGTTATAAGATCGGAGGCGATGACCCTGGTGACGATGTTGACGAGAAACCCAGGAAGAGGGTTCCCGCCAAGGTGATGTGGTATGCTCCTATAATACCACGGTTGAAACGTCTGTTCAGGAACAAAGAGCATGCCAAGTTGTTACGATGGCACAAAGAGGACCGTAAGTCGGACGGGGAGCTGAGACACCCCGCAGATGAAACGCAATGGAGAAACATCGACAGAGAGTTCAAAGATTTTGCAGCTGACGCAAGGCACATAAGATTTGGTCTAAGTACAGATGGCATGAATCCTTTTGGCGAGCAGAGCTCCAGCCATAGCACCTGGCCCGTGACTCTATGCATCTACAACCTTCCTCCTTGGTTGTGCATGAAGCGGAAGTTCATTATGATGCCAGTGCTCATCCAAGGTCCGAAGCAACCCGGCAACGACATCGATGTGTACCTAAGACCATTAGTTGATGAACTTTTACAGTTGTGGGGCAGACCTGGTGTACGTGTGTGGGATGAGCACAAAGAAGAGGAATTTGACCTACGAGCGTTGCTTTTCGTAACCATCAACGATTGGCCTGCTCTTAGTAACCTTTCGGGACAGACAAATAAGGGATACAATGCATGCACGCACTACATGAGACTGAAAGTATATATTTGGGTAATTGTAAGAAGAACGTGTACAGGGTATCGTCGATTTCTTCCCCGAAATCATAACGTAAGAAAGAAAGGCAAGCATTACAACGGCAAGGCAGATCACCGGCCGAAGCCTGCGGAACGTACTGGTGCTGAGGTATTTGATATGGTCATGGATTTGAAAGTCATCTTTGGAAAGGGTCCTGGCGGACAATCAGTTCCGTAGGGAGGTGACGGGCACGCACCCATGTGGAAGAAGAAATCTATATTTTGGGAGCTAGAATATTGGAAAGTCCTAGATATCCGCTCTGCAATCGATGTGATGCATGTTACGAAGAATATTTGCGTGAACCTGCTAAGCTTCTTGGGCGTGTATGGGAAGATAAATGATACAAAGGAAGCACGGCAGGACCAGCAACGTTTGAAAGACCCTGATGACCGGCATCCGAATGGTTTCAAGGTCGTGCACGCTCTTACCAAAGAAGAGAAGGTCATATTTTTTGAATGCCTGAGAAGGTCCCGTCTGGCTGCTCGTCGAATATAAAAGGAATAATAAACATGGCGGACAAAAAGTTCCAAAACCTGAAGTCTCACGACTGCCACGTGATTATGACGCAATTGCTTCCGGTTGCTTTGAGGGGGATCCTGCCGGAAAATGTTCGAGTAGCCATTGTGAAGCTATGTGCATTCCTCAATGCAATCTCTCAGAAGGTAATCAATCCAGAAGATCTACCACGGTTACATAACGATATGGTCCAATGTCTTGTCAGTTTCGAGTTGGTGTTCCCACCATCCTTCTTCAATATTATGACGCACCTCCTGGTTCACCTAGTCGAAGAGATTTCCATTGTCGGTCCTGTATTTCTACACAATATGTTCCCCTTTGAGAGGTTCATGGGAGTATTAAATAAATTTGTTCGTAACCGTGCTAGGCCAGAAGGAAGCATCGCCAAGGGCTATGGAAATGAGGAGGTAATTGAGTTTTGTGTTGACTATGTTCCTGACCTTAAGCCGATTGGTCTTCCTCGATCGCGGCACGAGGGGAGACTAAGTGGAAAAGGCACGATCGGAAGGAAATCAACGATATGTATGGACGGCCATTCTATGACTGAAGCACACCACACAGTTCTGACCAATTCCAGCTTGGTGGCTCCGTACTTCGAGGAACACAAGAATATTTTACGCTCGGACAACCCGGGGAAGCCTGAATCCTGAATTAGAAAGGCCCACATGGAGACTTTCGGCAGTTGGTTGAGAAAACATTTAATGAATGACAATGATGTTGGAGATCAGCTGTACATGTTGGCCAAGACACCATCTTCGACTATAACGACTTTCCAAGGGTACGAGATAAATGGGAAAACATTTTACACGATCGCGCAAGATAAAAAGAGCACCAACCAAAACAGTGGTGTCCGCTTTGATGCAGCAACAGAGAATGGGAAAAAGGTCACATATAATGGTTACATAGAGGATATATGGGAACTTGACTATGGACCCTCCTTTAAGGTCCCTTTGTTCTGGTGCAAATGGTTCAAGCTAACAGGAGGTGGGGTAAAGGTGGACGAGCAATACGGAATGAACAACGGTGGATTTCAACAATCTTGGTTACCTTGACAAACCATTCGTCTTAGCCAAAGATGTCGCTCATGTTTTCTATGTGAAGGACATGAGTAGCAAACCGAGGAAACAGAAAGATAAGAAAACGATCAGTACATTATGCGATGATCCAAAGCGCCACATTGTTCTTTCAGGGAAAAGAAACATCGTGGGAGTGGAGGACAAGACAGACATGTCAGAAGATTATAATATGTTTGGTGAAATTCAGCCCTTCAAAGTGAACACTGGCCCAAGCATTAATTTAAATGATGAGGATGCTCCATGGATATGGCACAGTCGTAAGCAAGCAGGGACACAAGGGAAGAAATGATGTGTAATAATTTATTGTACCAAACTTTGTTGAATGGATCATGTGAATTATATTATCTGTGATGTGCTTGGTGTCCATTTTCGAATGATTCGATTGATTCGAGATACCACTGATGATACATGAAATTTGGAGTGATTTAGTTATACTCCTGCCTAGGCATATAATATGCATACTCGTAGTCTTCATAGTCGCCGCCGTTGTACTGGTAGTCGTCGCCTTCTAAGTTGCCGCCGTCGTCGTCGATGCCGTCATCACTGTCGTCGGGCGGTGCTCGTGGGCGAGGGTAGCGCAGGCGGGGGATATCGCCAGCCGTGATGTAGTCCATGACACTCTGTAGAGTCCGGCCGTACCACCATAGCCGACGGCCGGCCTCGTGGAAGTTCCCAGGAGGCAGACCGTCCTCCTCATACCTGGCGAGCGCCCTCTCACGCCGATTGATGAAGAAGCGTCCCAAGTATGTTGGTTATCGGGATGCCAGCGGGGATTCATCCGCTGCTCCGGCGTGAGGTCGAGGTAGTAGTGGTTCTTGATGGCCGCCCGGCGCGCGGTACCCGAGGGACGGGAGGGACCGCACGCCTCCAGCGCTTAGGCTCCAGCCGGCGGGGGACGGTAGCCCGGTGGGCAAGGGTAGTTCGAGGCGCAAAGCTCCTCCACCTGCTGGTAGGTTAGAGTGGGTACGGTGGAAGCCATGAGAGAGTGATGAGAGATTGTAGAGATGTGATAATGCTGGCCAAGCCGGGCTACATATATGTAGTGAGAAATGGCGGGAAAAATGGGAGCGGGAAGACAGGAGGCGGAAAGAAAGTGGCGGGAAGAAAGAGGCGGGAAGACAGTGAAGAAATGGCGGGAAGAAGAGGAATCCAGAGCTGGTCATATAACCTATAGTCCCGGCTGGTGGGTGCAACCAGGACTAAAGGTGGTTTTGTATCATCTAACAAAACTATCGGTGGGATAAGGACGTCTGGGTAAGCTTTAGTCCCGGCTGGTTGGTGCAACCGGGACTAAAGGTGGTTTTTGTGTCATCTAAAAAAACTATCGGTGGGATAAGGACGTTTGGGTAAGATTTAGTCCCGGCTGGAGGGTGCAACCGTGACTAAAGCTGTCGGCAGGATAAGGACGCGTGGGTGGATGCACTTCTCGATGAGATAAAGCATGTAGCGCACGACGCCCTGTCGGAGGAACAAGACAAAGCAGAAGCGGCGCCGTATAAAAGGAGCATCGATACGCCTTGGCAAGCAGACCAATAAGCCAACCTAGCAGGTAGGGAGAGTTTCATCCCCATGGATGGAGTAAAGGGTTGGAAAATCTCCCGTGGCGCAGCTTCTCGAAGATGTCGTCGGTGCACACGCCCTACGGCACCTTCGGAAGTTGCTCCTCGGGAAAATTTTCCTGCAAGCCATGAAAGACTCCATCTCCTCTAACAGTGTTGGGTAAAGGGTTAGAAAATCTCCCGTGGCGCAGCTTCTCGAAGATGTCGTCGGTGCACACGCCCTACGACATCTTCGGAAGTTGCTCCTCGGGAAATAATTTTTGATAAATTATTTCTATTTTTAAGATTTTGAAATGAATTAGTTTTATTTTTCTGAATTTTTTGATATATTATTTGTATTTTTAACATTTTGAAATGAACTAGTTTTATTTTTTTGAATTTTTTGATATATTATTTGTATTTTTAACATTTAGAAATGAATTAGTTTTATTTTTTTGAATTTTTTTAATATATTATTTGTATTTTTAACATTTTGAAATGAATTAGTTTTATTTTTCTGAATTTTTTGATATATTCTTTGTATTTTTAACATTTTGAAAAGAAAATTATTTTGAAAAAGGCCAACCGCGACTAAAGGGTCTTTCCGCGGGAACTGCTGAAATTCGGGCGAAAGACCTTTAGTCGCGGTTGGTGTGGCCAACCGCGGTTGGTGTTACCAACCGCGACTAAAAGGCACCCCTATATATCGTTCGAGCGGTTGCACTTCTTCTTCTCAAATCAATCCTTCATCTCTCTGCAGTCGCGCGCTCGCCGTCGTCGACATCGTCGCCGCGCTCCCTCGTTGTCGTCGCCGCGCTCGCCCACGTCGTCGCCGTGCTCGCCGTCGCCGCACTCGCCGTCGCCGCCCCCTCGCTGCCCTCCGTTTACGCGGGTTTATTTGTTTTTTTTTGGCGAGAGAGAGAGAGAGAAACATATGCACACCGACCCCGCGCGTATACGGAGGGGGTGGCGAGGGCCACCGCCCTTTCGCCACCGCCGCCCCCCTTTCGCCACCGCCACCGCCACCACCCTTTCACCACCGCCACCGCCCCCTTCTAATCGGGATTAATTAGTTTTTACTACATGTTTTCAGGAGTGAGATATGGCGGACGATAGAGCCGACCCGATTAGGGAAAACTATAATGCGGAAGCTGAGGCACATCTTTTCGGCATCATAAATGGCGACATTCCTTATGTGCCGGCCGAAGAAGATGAAGAAGAGGATGTCTCTTCTTATCTGAACCTTGACGGTGAAGGTGAAGGTCGTCAACAAGGTGATGACGAAGGAACGGACACTGTCGATGGGGGTCAACCGTCGACAAACGACGATGGAGATAAGCAATTACCAACCACCTCCGGTGATGTATATATATATATTGAGCCTCTGGTGATACGACCGATTTGAATAAATATGTGTATTAACGCGACTCTCTTTCTTATTTTAGCCCTCGGCCGGATCGTCGAAAAAATCGGTGAAGACAAAGCATGGCAAAACCAAGATGCTGAAACAAGGAGTAACATATAACATCGATGTTATCAGTGCAACCGACAGGCCGCTGGAGCCCGAAGCGCATTATACCAAGTTCATCAACCAATGCGGAGTCGTTGTTAGAGACAACGTCCCGATCACCGTCCAGGAATGGCATGAGCCAGTGAAGGCACGTGTTGGTTTCAGTTTTGTCAACAAGAGAACGAAAAAGGAATGTTGGAGAAAGCTTATGGAGCATTTCATTCTACCTCCGGAATACAACAAATACGATGAAGAGGGTAACGAGGTGGAGGGTGGACGTCAGAGGAGGAGGCTAGTCAAAGAGTTCGCTCTTCAGAAGATGGCCGAAGCATTCCGGACCTTCAAGAAAAATTTAGCGGCTAAATATGTCGAGAAGGAGAAGACTCAGGATTTCAATGGACAGTATGAGAAGCTGAAAGATGATTGGCCCAAATTTGTGAGACAAAAGCAATCGGAGCATTTCAAGGCCATATCGGAAAAAAAATAAGGCAAATGCGGCTAAGAAAACGTACAATCATATTATGGGGCCAGGAGGATACCGCCTTTCGGAGCCTAAGTGGTAGAAGATGGAGGACGACTTGAGGCAGTGAGGAATCCCTCTAGGTACAGAGGGATGGGACCCAAGGGCCAAAAGCTGGTGGTACGGGCATGGGGGGTCGCTAGACCCGGTGACAGGGAAGTGTGTTCACCAGAACAAAACGTTTAAACCCACTGAAGCCCTTATTGACGCAATGACCAAAGCTCAAGAGGGGAAGATCAGGTTCAACAGAGACAACGACGCGCAGACATTTGCCCTCGGGAATCCTGAACACGGAGGATGTGTACGAGGCAAAGGCGCCATTCCGTGGAAAGTAGGGTTTTCCCAGGAAAACGATCCGTACAGTTACAGAAGCCGTAAGAGAGAAACGGATCGGGATGCAGATCTTGAGGGCACTTGGCATCGGAACTCTATGAGATGAAGAAAATTGTGACTGAACTAGTAAAAGAAAGATCATCGGCACGGCCGCATGAAGATCATCCAGCGGATGTCGGAAGCCAGCAGCGGAGAAGCAGCGTGGCTTCCACGGAGGCCCCGCCGGCTGATGCTAATGCACCCTTGCTGGCCCCGGCCGGTGCTAATGCACCGACGATCGATATTACTACACCGGAGCCTCCTCGCTACCCCGTGGACGATGTAAAGGAGATGAAAGAATGTGATCTGCATTATCTAGTGGGGAACATTTCCATGAATGTAGCCATCCGCACTGCTTTACCCTGTACACCTGGAGCACTCCACCCCATTGAAGATGGTTATGCTCGTGTCACGGTGGAAGACATAGTCCAAGGGTTTGAGGACCTGGAGATTGACTATGCTACACCCGAAGGGGAGAAAAGACTTGGAGATGTCAAGCGCCAGTTCATTCTATGGAAAAAGAAGTTCATCAAGTTTCCAGGCGAGGCGCCAAGGCCAACAAGTCCACCCCCTCCGGGTGGTGGTGGTGGTGGTTCACCTACACCTCCTTCACGTCAGCCGACGCCGCCCCAATCTACCTCCGGGTAGCGGGCGCCTCCCCCGCCTTCGGCCGCGCCCAATCCACCTCCGGCGAAGAAGCAGAAGCAGTCCTGGACTATTAACCCGGACCCTTATGTACCTAAGACCACAAAGGTACCAGAGCCATCACTGAATCCTCTCATCCCGAGACCTTGGGAACGTAGTGTCGAGGAAACCAACGCGGCCGCGGCTGCTCACCATGAAAAATGGAAGGCGGATACGAAGGCGAAAAGAGAGCCTGAGCCCAAGCCAATATTTACAGAGAAGGAAAAGAAGTGGGCTAAGTCATTTTTGATGACACCGTCCCAAGCCGAGAAGAATATGCCTGACGACTATGGACGTGAACTTCGTAGGCAAGCAGAAATATTGAAAGAGGAGAAGGAGAAGAAAGCCTTGCGGAGAAGGAGAAGAAAGCCTTGGAGAAGAAGGAAAAATGCGGGAAACAAGTTGCCCAGCTCGGGGAACAGAGAAAACAATCGATCCCCCCGCTCATAGTGAAAGCCGCCGGTCCGGATGCGATGACGTCGTCCTTCAGAGCCGATATGGATAAGGACTTTAAACTAATGGACCCCACTATCGTAGCAGCTGCGGCAGCACATGGAATGACTGTAACGGGTGCTAGAGAAAAAGCGGCCGAGATCGGTATGACTCTTCGTGCAGTGTTAGGCCTTGAGGAGGCGCCAATGAGTGAGCTAGTAATTACATATGTGACAAATGGGGCTCTCGTCGAGCCTGCGCAGGAAGAGAGTCTACCTGCACAAATGCAAACTCAAAGAATATAATTATGCGTTGGTACAAGGGTTTCATAAAAAATAATGCCGACAAAGAATATATTTATGCGGAAGTTAGACATGAGCATCACTTCAAACATTACTATGTACAAGTTCATATGAGTGAACTGTTCCAGCTGTTCAATCTGCGCGAGCTCGACAAATCTATCCTAAGTTGCTACGTTCTGTAAGTGATTTATTTCTACCTCATCTCGTTCATTGCCTGCACTATATATATTGTCTTAACTATATTGTTGTGTACGCTATTATGCATAATGAAGATTGGGGAATGCCAAAAAAAGAACATCCATGATGTTGGGTTCATTGACCCACATATCATTAATGGATATGTGTTAGAAAGACACCCCCGAGACGTGGAGCAAGAACCGTGGGATTTTCTTAGAAAGCAGCAACTCAAAAGTCAAATTCTATTTCCTTACCATTTTGGGTGAGTGTTTCTGTCTTGAGGACATTCTCTTTTGTTTACTCCATGCATGGTATGTCTAATCGATGAGTTATGCATGACTGTGCATGTATCGTGTCCGCAGGTTCCACTGGATTCTGCTAATAATTGAATTTCACACCTCCAGAGTTCTCATTATGGACTCTCTGAATATGGATCCAAAGCTTTGGGTCAACATGAGAAATATGTTGCAAACGTAATTATTTTCAATCATTTGCGCTCTATATCGATCGACCTCTTTCCTTTAATATTTAATATCAGGTAACTAATAACTCCCTTGTTCATTTAATTTTCTTTGCCCTGTAGGGTTTGGAGACGGTTCTCAGATCAAATGGCCGGTGAATTCAAAAAAAGAGCTAGATTTTAGAAGGTTAACTAATGTGGATATTCAGCCACCGGGGACCAATCTATGTGGATACTATGTTTGTGATTTCATCCGGAGACACACCTCTGAGCGGAAGCTGTCGGATAACAACGTGCTGAGGAATAACTTGCGGAAGACGCTTAGTCCAGAAGCTCGCTTCCGACCAATTCAAGAGGAACTAGCAGGATTTTTGATGAGGGAAGTTATCCATCCTAAAGGAGAACACTATTACGAGGACGAAGAACTTCTGATGCCGTAGATTGTGTATGGAAACTTGTTCGAAGTTGTATATGGTCATTCGAGATTGAATATTAATTGTATATATATTTCTCTTGAATTCTTCTTGTTTGAAATTTCAAACTTGTTTGAAATTGTACATTCATATGAACGTGTAACATCTATGTAGTAGCGTAGAATATGTGTACTGAAACTTCTTCAAAATTAAAATAAAACACAAAATAAAATATAAAATAAATAAAACAGTACAAATTAAAAAGAGACCAGGTTTAGGGGGGCTATAACCCTAAACCTGCGGAGGCCTTTAGTCGCGGTTCGCATCACCAATCTTCATTATTATCCGGCTGAAATCTTCTATGTTGTGACTGAAAAAAAATATATTGAGATGAATCATCGCTTCAATCAGAAGGGTACTTGCTTGTTTCTCATGTCTTGATGCTACGAATTCTTTCTCCAAGTTCACTATAGAAAAGCTTTTTCGTCTTGCTGAAATTTATAGTGTGGATTTCTCTAATGGTGATCGTACTATATTGAGGGATCAACTTCATACTTATGTTCTTCAGTTGAAAAATCATGTTGCCTTTTCTTTTTGCAAAGATGTTGAAAGCTTGGCTACAAAAAGTGGTTGCACAAAAACGCTTGGCATTTTCTGTTGAAATATTGGGCCCCTATGAAGTGGCCCAAATTAGATTTCAGATTTTCCTATAAAACTCAAAGCCCACATAGTGACAGCCAATGTGAGTTTGAGCCCAATTTGGTGGCAGCTCACTAGGAAGTGGCAAGAGGTGAGAAGTTTAGTCTCACATGGAAAGTTTGGAGGAAGTTAGACCACCTTATAAGATGGGTTATTCCACCACTAGTAAGTGAGTGATAAGAGGAGTGGTACACATGTGCTCCTCCTCGTTCGCTCGACTCGACTCGACATGTCACGCCGCGTCGCGATCGTGGTGAGTGGATTGAGCCTCGAGCCGAGACTTTCCTTTATTTTTGCAGTTCAGGAAAACGAACATAATCCTAGACGGACGCGTCGCAGTTAGTCAGTTCGGGTCGCTCCCGGACCATGGGCTATCTGTAACCGACTCGAAACATGCGTGCGACGTGGGCGTGGCCCACGTTGCCTAGGGTTTCCTGAGCCTATATAATCTCTTGCCCGGCTACTGCAGAAAGACATCCAACACACAAGTTAGGGTTTTCCACCTCTATCTGCTTGCGCCGCCATCGTACCCTACTCTTTCCCGCCCGCCGGCGTGCACCGGCGAACGGGAGAGCAGGTCTCCGGAACTGCTCACCTTTGTGATCTTGTACGGGAGATGGAGAATTAGGTTTTTGGGAAGCAATCTACGCGACTGCTCAAGCTCTTCACCACGGGTCATCTTCCGTCCAAGTCGGGCTGTACTGCCTACCATCGTCTTCAACGCCGTCTACTTCGACCTGTCGTCAACAACGTTGTTATCAACAATGTTAATGATGCGACTTCGTCTGCTAGACCTCCACCGCCACCTCCACCAGATCGGTACGTGCGACATATCTCGATATGTTTAGCAATGGATGTTTTACTGTTTGCGCTGCTACTATTCATATTGAATAATGCATATAGTATGTTCGAGTTTCACATGTTAGTAGTTGATGTCGTCATGTTTAATGTTCTGGAATAAATCATGGAAATTGTGCCAAATTTTCCAACAATCCAAAAACCTAATTGTAGGCAATTTCCTGAGTTAACAATGGCTGGTTTTGCTGATGCACTGAGGCCGGATAAGTTTACCGGTGTGCACTTTAAGAGGTGGAAGATTAAGGCCACGCTCTGGCTTACTCATCTGAAAGTGTTCGAAGTTAGTAATGGCTTACCTGAAGGAACTATATTTCACCAAGATCAGAAAAAGTTCAAGGAAGACAATACTCTCTTCGTTGGATGCATTCTGATTATTCTTGCTAATCATCTGTGTGATGTGTATATGCACATAACAGACGGTAAAGAGCTCTGTGATGCTCTGAATGCTAAATTCGGGGCAACCGAAGGAAGAAAAATAGCCCGAAACATTTTCTAGGGTTTCAAGTGCTAAGGCGGCGCTCGTGGTGATCGGGAGATCGCGAGGCGAACACGACCAATCTTCCACATCCTCTCCAGCGGATCGCAAGCCAGACTTCCTGGTGTGGTTGGGATCACGGCGGAGGGATGGCGGACAAGCAATCGGCAAGCGGGACGAAGGAAAGTGCGAGCATGGCGGAGATGCTTGGAAGGATGAATATCACGGAGGAGGAGAACTCAACGGTGATCGTCGAGGATGGAGAGCAGGTCGAGGAGGGGCCGAGGTGGGCGCTGGCAGGGAAGGTCTTGTACAACAAGACGCTGCACATTAACACAATCTCAGAGGCTCTACGGCCGGCTTGGGGTAACCCTAAGGGACTAGTTTTCGAGTCCATAGGCGACAACTTGTTTGTGGCAATGGTGGACAGTGAAAGGGAAATAGATCGCATTTGGGAAGGAGCACCATGGATGGTGGGCAAGCACCGTCGTGCTCAAATTTTTTGAGAATAAGTCTCGACCAACAGATATCGTCTTTGATAAGATGATGATGTGGGCGAGGGTTTTGAATCTCCCCTTCAATCGGAGGAGACCACCCTGGGTGGATCGAACCGCAAGAGGAGTGGGAGAGGTCATAAGGACAGACACAGATGCCAAAGGAAACGCAGTGGGGGCAGCACTGCAGGTCAGAATCTGGGTGGAAGTGGAGAAACCTTTACGCTGTTGGGTAAGGGTAGATAATGTAAAGGAGAAGATAGTGGAGTGGTTTGATATCCAATATGAAGATCTTCCTTACTTCCACTTCTCATGTGGAGAGATAGGGCACGCCTACTTGGTTTGTCCAAACCCTGCAGAGAGAGATGAGGCGAGCAGACTGCCATACAGAGAATCACTGAGGCTGGTGATAGAGAGGAAGAAGAAGCTACCAGGTATGGGACAGAACAACTTTCAGCAGCATCAATGGAATTGGAGGATGGGAAACAATGGTGAGGAACAAAGGAATCCGTTTGTTGGGATGTCACAGAACTACCGGGCACCTCGGGAGGGGGTGGGCATGAGCGAAAACAATTTCGAGTTTAATGCACATCTACAAGGGAGTGGACGAGGTTGTGGACGTGTTCAGAAGGTTTATCTTAAACTCCAAGTGGAGCCACAACCACAGATGAATGGCCTGGAGGATGTCCTTGGAAAACGAGCTGCTGATGGGTCTCCAATGAAAACTGCATTAGAGAATAGGGACCCAAAGAAGAGTAGAGGAACTGAGGAAGGGGACAACTTTGAGATGGAGGATGCAGGATCTGAATCAGCGGAGGCTGGGCACTAGCCCCGCCTGGAACAATGAGTTACTTAATATGGAACGGTCAAGGGCTTGGGAACCAGGAGACTGTTCTTGAGCTTCACAATGTGGTGAGGCTGGAAGCGCCCGTATTGGTGTTCGTTAGTGAAACCAAGATTGATGCAGAGCGTGCACGCAGCTTGAAGAGCAAGTTAGGCTTTGAAGGATGTATACCCATGGGCAGTGATCGTCTTAGCGGCGGGTTGGTACTTTTTTGGTTGAAAGAGGTGGAGGTCACTCTTGCTACTGTTTCGGACCAACACATTGATGTTTTAGTGAAGAATGTACAAGGAGATCAAAAGGAGTGGAGGTTTACAGGCTTCTATGCTAAGGCTCGTCGGTCAGAGAGAGTGGCGAGTTGGACATTGTTAAGATGGCTCTGGACACAGAATGATTTGCCTTGGTTATGTGGAGGCGATTTTACGTGGACAACTCAGAATACTTTGGACAAAGAGAGAGAGAGAGCAGAATGGGAGATGGCGCGGTTCAGAGAAGTTATCGACGACTGTAGCTACCAGGACCTCGGTTTTGTAGGAGCTCCTTATGCCTGGGATAATTCTCAGGAGGGGAGAAACAATGTGAAAGTCAGGCTAGACAGGATGTTGGCAGACCCGGAGCTGTTGAGGTTGTACCCAAGCACAATCGTCAAACATAAACCTACTCCTAAGTCGGATCATTGCATGTTAGTAACAAAACTGAGGAAACCGAGAGATGAGAATCTATCTCCGCACCCCAAGGCTTCATGTACGAGGATGCGTGGAGGAGGGAGGAGAGCTATGAGGCAACCGTGCTTGAAGGTTGGCAGGCAAGGGCAGGTCAAGAAGGGCTGCTAGGCCTTAATGAAGCGCTTAGTCATATGCAAGTGCACCTGTCGGACTGGAGATCCAGGAAGTTTGGTGACATTCGGAGAATGCTGAAGAAATCAAGGAAGGAATATGAAAAGGAGCGAAATAATGCTCTCTCTCGTGGCACTTCGCAGCGAGAGAAGGAGCTAGCGAGGAAAATTGCAGAACTCCTCCGGCGAGAAGAGGAAATGGCAAGGCAACGATCCCGGGTTGATTGGCTAAAGTCCGGAGACAGAAACACATTGTTTTTTCATGCAAAGGCTTCTGCTCGAAACAGAATGAACCGTATCAACCCGTTGAAGTGAAGCGATGGATCTTTATGTGAGAGCAAGGAAGATATTCATGAGGAGGTACGTGGTTTTTATGAAAACATGTATTCAGCTCAGGAGGTGCATAACACGGAGGCGGTGCTCGATCATGTACCATCTAAAGTGGATGAGAACATGAATGGAAGGCTCTGTCGGCCGTTCCAAGCGGAAGAAGTGGAGAAAGCTTTGTTCGCCATGGGCCATAGCAACTCGCCAGGGAAGGATGGGTTCAATGCAGGGTTTTACCAAAGACACTGGCAGTTACGGCATCAGCCTTGAAATTTTTGAATGGAGACCAAATGCCGGAGATGATTAACAGTACAGTTATAGTCCTAATCCCAAAGGTTAAAAATCCGCAGGAGATCTCACAGTATAGGCTAATTTCTTTCTGTAATGTTATATATAAAATATGCTCCAAAGTTTTGGCTAACAGGCTGAGAGAAATTCTTGATGAAATAATTTCAGAAGAGCAGTCCGCGTTTGTCCCTGGGAGGCTCATCACCAACAATGTGCCAACAGCTTATGAGTGTGTACACTCAATGAAGCGGAAGAAGGGGAAACAAGGATGGTGTGCAGTCAAACTCGATATGATGAAAGCATACGATAGAGTCGAATGGGCATATCTGCAAGGTATTATGCAGAAATTGGGGTTCGATGAGCAATTGGTGTCATTGATCATGCGATGTGTGACGTCGGTTAATCTCCAAGTTAAGGTGAATGAAGAACTTCTGGCTGAGTTTTCACCATCGAGGGGGATTCGTCAGGGTGATCCTATTTCACCGTACCTATATTTACTGTGTGGAGAGGGTTTTTCCCTCTCTAGTCCGGAGCTATGATGGAGGATGGGTTGATCGAGGTATCCGGGTCAGTTTTAAGGCTTCGTGGGTGTCTCATCTTTTATTCGCGGATGATTGTCTGGTATTTCTGAAGGCCGATAATCAGAGTGCGACAAGACTGAACTCCATCTTGGAAGCTTATAGTCTTGGATCGGGTCAGTGTGTCAACAAGGCAAAGAGTTTGATCTTTTTTAGCCCCAATAGCCAGAACCTGCGAAGGTGGCTGTTCGGAGTGCTTTGCATATTGAAAGGGAGGCGCGAACAGAGAAGTACCTTGGACTTCCCACTACGTCTGGCAGGATCACCGAGGAGGTTTTTGAACATATCCTTGAACGAGCTAGGGGAAAGGTTCATGGATGGTGTGAAAACTTGATGTCGAGTGGAGCAAAGGATAACCTTATTAAAACAATTACTAGTAGGCCTTGGCGCGGCGGCACGCCGCGCCCGTGGAGTTATCTCTTTGGTATGGATGCCGGTTTTTTGTTAGTTTTGAACGTGTGCTTGATGGTTTGAGTAACGTGTGGTATGGATGCCGGTTTTTTGTTAGTTTTGAACGTGTGTTTGATGGTTTGAGTAACGTGTGCTTGATGGTTTGAAAGATGGGGTGTCGAAAGGGTGACATCCTCTATGATTTTATAGATCAAGTTAGTCAGACGTGGACTGGATCATTGGTGGGTTTTTTTTTTTGCTGCGATGGATTTTGATGTTGAATCGTTGATATTTTGCTGCTTTTATGTTGAAGCATGGATCTTCAGCATGGAGGAAATAAGCTGACCGGTGGCATTAAGCTACACTACTACTAACATAGATATCAGGCAGCAAGGTGAAGTAGTTCGTGCGGCCAGTTTCTTCCTTCTGGCTTGTCAGAGGCTTGCATCACTATCGTCTTAATCCAAAGAGAGGGTGAGAACTGGTCCATCATTGTGCTGTTGTTGGTAGACACCACGAAATTGGCATTGCATCTGAGGTCCTTGATGGGCCGGTTACCATTTCCGGTAAAGACCGAAATAACCCAATTAGGCTGCCTACAGATTGGACTGAGATCGAGCTCTGTAAGAAATGACATCTCTAAAGAGCACTAAGCTCCCAGTATTGGGAACGCTTCTGCTGCATCGACGGGTCGCTGTCGCTGGGAGTCGGTTGCTTCGGCTGGTAGGTCCTACCTGGCAGCCTACTAACAGCGTGTGGTCAACAAGCGTGCACTCGACAATTTCCAAACGATGAGCAGTCTCCTACTCCGTCCCTATCCTCTCAGCTGAGCACTCCTCGGGCGTCCACCGCGCCCAGGCAAACGAAGGTGGGCTCCAGCGCAGAGAGGCCGCCGACGAGGAGGTGTCGATCCAGATCGTCCGGCCCGGCGGCGAGGTGGGGCCACGCGCTAGCTCCTGGGGCTGGAACGGGGGAGGCACCAGGGGTTGACGTGCAGCGGGTGGCAAGGTGGATGGAGCACGAGATGCCCTTTTGGCTTCATCCATCAACAACAACACCGGCCAAGTCGTAGAAGACAAATTTGGGGGCAAAGTAACTGTAAGTTCCAAGTATACTACAAAAGATGCACACGGGTGCAGGTTCCTCATTTTTGTATGTGAAATTCTGGGATATAGTCTGCCTAGATTAAAAGTTCTCTAACCCCTTAATCTGTGACGGTGAATTCTGGTGTTATGTAGGATGGGATTTGTTCGCCGAAGCGCAGGTAAATAGTTTTTATTCTTGTTGCCCATATATATCTAATTAGTTTTAAAAGGTACTTAGTTTCCCTCATCTGTCACAGCATTCCAAATTTGTAGATGGACTATAATGCTATGCATGCCTCATATGAACACTTCACGTGCAGAAAGAACCAGATTATGGATGATTATATTGCTGGCATTAGTGAGGTAATTGTCACGGTTAGCTGATTATGTGAGGTAATTGTCACGGTTAGCTGATTATGCCAAACTCCTTTTAGATGCATATCCACTCTTTTTTAATATGTGAGGTAATTGTCACGGTTAGCTGATTATGCCAAACTCCTTTTAGATGCAGGAAACAGAAAATAAGGCTCTGCAGAAAATAGCCTCGAAATTAAGCATCTAAAAGGATTTTGATCAGATAACAACACAAACGCAACACAAGCTGTTCATGGGAACTGGTACATCGTCTCGACGCGTCGTACTGTGATCTCTCCCACTTCTGCTGAAGTTTATGGTGATTGCAGGAAAAGGCATGTGACTTACCTGCGTAAGCTATAAATTATAATCATATGAGTGATTTAGGGCCTCATAGGGAACTATATTTTTGCCAGGTAGTGTAAGACATGCATCAGATAATATTAATGAGACATAAATCCCATGGTGCTGTGAATTTGTCAGATTGACACTTTTGTCTAGGATCGTTTCTGAAATCAACTTATAGCTCAAGCTTATATCCCCCTTATGAAATCATTTCCATGATTTGATGTCCTTGTGAATTATGTATAGATTTACTGTAGAGACAAGAAAGGACAATGAGCCAAGAATAGGCACGCCAATTTGTCGTACAATGGTTGTTCAAGGACCATGGCCCCCTGATGTGGGCTGCATAACACCTCCAATGTACTGGTCAATGCTCCTCTGTGTCCACTCGGGAGGTAGCTATTTGAGAGATGGAAGGGTTGTCCTTGGTGAGGTGGAGCCAACGATGCTGCTGGTATCAATGGTGGCAGAGGCCATATCTGTGATGGTCACAGACACCAACGATTTCATGCTCTATGATGGCGACATCGTCAGGGGGAACTTGATAGACGTCGTCAAACCTGACATTTTTTGGTCCTCCTCTGGCTATCTGGCATCGACATCATGATCGGCGGCCATATTCATAAGCTCTTGATTTATGTTTGGTTTGTTTTAGTTGTGATCTCGGAGACTGATTGGGGGTCAAGTGGAGTTCAGAACTCCTTGTGGGATCTGCAGTTTGTGGTACTTTGTTGGGTGCATGCATGTGATTGTGAGCAGAAATGGTCACACAATTTAAAGTTCAGGATGCCATGCTTATGAACAAAAGGTTTCTTACTACAACCCGTTCTGTAGTGACTTATACATTTTGGTCATTTCATGTTTCTTGCTTGTTCCATGCAAACTTTACCGTACTGTAGCTATTCTCCAATGAGAACTTGCAGGCCTTAGTTATGTTATGTTATATGCTTAATTCAGCACTATCTTTCCTTCTATTGATCTCAGAACTGCGAACTAAAGTTGTGTTTTGTTTGTTTTGTAATATAAAACTTCAATCAAATCGTTTACTTCATATTAGAATTATCCTCCTGGTTATACAGAAATTGCATCATGTATATTAGTATATATCCAGTCTGCTACTCTTTAATCCCGCATACACCTTACCCAATAGGAATGCACTAGGCCATTAGCGGCATCTTACTCTATTAGTGCTCAGAACTTCACATGTAGTTGCATGTTTTTATCTCTAATGATCAGTATTTTTTTTTTGGCATGTTCCTCTGCAAACACATGATCTATATTCATAGGACTCGCATGAGGTCACACGTGACCACCTCTTCTTATGTTTTACCTTAAGGTGCATTCATGGTAAAATTAAATCGAGGATGCTATTGAGGAGTATATATAGTATATATAAGATTCAACAACTTGCCTATTTTCTCAGCGTTTTATGTCTGGTTGGCCCATTCACATATGTAATTTGACCGTCGATTAGTAAGATCTTTTTAGTCATACAATATGTTTACGCTTGAAGCGATTGTATAAGCTAATTTACATTTCATACATGTGCCAATTATAGGTTGCCTTCATTTATGCGAATGGAAACTATTCTATTTCAGTTATTGGTCTGCATAAATAAACATAATGTGCAAAAATGGCACGTCAAAGTGAACCTTGATGATGATGATGTCGACCAAACTCTAGCATGTGGTGATAGTTATGACTTTCCACCGCAACTCTGAAGTGAAGCCAGATGGCTACACGCTCAAAAAACGAGAAAAACGAAAAACGGGCGCAACAAAGTGCGCAAGGTCCTTCTAGTAGTATTCTATCTCACAGTTGTTGCAGGTGAACAAATGAATTAAAAGATATGAAAGTGGAAGATATGTATATCTTGATGATTTACTATTTGTAGAGTGATATAGTTGATTAGACTGGAAACGGCCAGATACATAAGAGTGAAATACAAACGATAGAGAAATTGTTTCTCCAGGATGGGCCCAAAAGTACAGACAACAACATTGTTTGGAGGCAGTAAAAAGTGGTACACTGTGAGTGAACACACATGTAGCAACTTACAATACTATCAATAGAAAGGCATCTCCAACAAAATAAGAAGACAACACTAACACTACCATACAACATTGAGTCTACAGATACTACATGACAGATGGGAACTAAGTGTTGCATCATGTAAATGAAATGTTCAGCACTTGGAGCTCTGTCAGCTTGTACAGATACATCCATAGTTGGGTAATTGCAACCGACATCAATAGAAACCTTGGTCCAATCCATTAGTTGCAGTGGCAACATCTTGATTTGAAGCACAACTAAGAAAAATAAGCTGATTGGCATTTAGAATGTTTTCCATGTCGAACTTCTACATATGAAATCTAACCTAGTTAGGTATTGCTATATGGAAGAAGAGATCATTCTATATGAATGCATCAACCCCGTAATGATTCTCAATTCTTTTACTATGATGATGTATTCTCTGTCAGTAAAATTTAGATCTGTAAGAAAGTAATTATAGTGTAAGTACAAAGAAGCAAGAATCAGAACACTAAATCTTTCAGCAAGATCTGAACTTTCAAGAGTGACGATGATGACTTCTAGACTTTCTTGATTTGCTATGTTTAATTGCACTTTGCAAATAGCGATGGATCATCGGGATGGTATTTTATTTTGTGATAACATGGTACTAATCATGATGTGATGCTGCCAATTTCGTTCATTTAAAGAAAGATGTCAATGTTCAGACAGATCGGTGCAAATAATCAAGCTCTTCATAGTCATGTGTGTTGTCAATCATGCCAATGATTGAATCTGCATCTTGAACTCAGATTTAAACATAGAAGGACCGATGACCGTCTTCCTGAGTGAAGTAACTCAAATACCAACAACCCCATATCAGCTTTATATGAAGATTAACTCATGCATGCAAAAAGGTTTAAATAAAATAAACATAGTAAATATTGTAAGATAAGAAAGAAGTCTCACATGAGTATATTAGTTTTTCTCCTCTTGGCTTCATTGGGGTTCTCCTTGTTACTTTGCAAGCATGATACGTGAGGAAACCAAATCATCCATAGATGGATGTGCTGTGAATGGCAGCAACTGTAAGACAAACACATACCTTTGAATTAGTCTCACTGGAATTAGCTACCCTCTAAAAGTTAAAAAATAATCATGTTTGAATCATCAGAATTGTGAACACTGAAACATGTCCCAGGTACCAACATCCAAATTTCACAAATAGGTGACATTATCAATTTAATTTGCAGGTAAACTGGTATGTAAATTGGAAATAAGAGAAACATGTGAAAATCTTGGAAAAGACAGTCAAGAAGTAATCCTGAGCAAAAAAAAAGTTGAGGAAAACATGTCCCAGGTACCAACATGTACATTTCACAAACATATCATAGCATCAGTTTAGTTTGCACATACATTGGGTCTATAAATTTGCAAGAAAAGAAACAGGTGAAAAGTTTGGAAAAGATCGTCAAGAAGTAGTCATAAATAGCCGAGGAAAAAATGGCAGCAAGCCTTTGATTTACCATCAGAATATTTTTTTGAGAGAGGAGCCCCCAGGATACTGGATTGATTATTTATCATCAGGTTTTAAAGAACACACACTCACCCACACCCTAGGTCTGTGCATCAATATGTAAGCATGCAAAAGTACAGACTTCCTTGTTCATGCCTTTTCGAGAAACAGAAACTACATACTACAAACTACAACATCTGGTAAAAACACCCAATACTAAGCACCAGCGTCGTCAAAACTTTCTCAAAATTTTAATAGGTAAGCATGAGGGTCACCTCAATTTATACTAACTGACCACATATCCTTGGGACAAATCTCAGTTATATGCACACCATTCACCGCTGAGTGAATGCAAACATCAGAAGCTAGTTATACTAACTGACCACAAAATCAAGCTACTCACCTACGTGTGGAGGAGCCGGGAACCACAACAGCGACGCAGACACAACTCCAATCCGGACACTCTGCGGGCAAGCACACACAAGGCCTCTCCTCCACTTGAGAGAGAGGATCAACCACGACGATGGACGCTTCAGCTCCTCACATAGCCATACACCTCAGGAAGGACATGAGAGCGCCGAGATCATACACCGCACCGCTAGCCGCCCCGCGACGGGAAGGATAAGCCAAACCAGTAGGCAAGATTAACGCACCGGCACGCCCAGCAGCTTACCATGTCAGACACCCAGAGGAACAGAGGCACCATCCATCTGTAGACCAGGAGAGGCAGACGCGGGAGCACAACCTCCAGGGGCATGATGCGACGCCCACCACGCCGGCCGCACGGAAAAACAGGGGCGTTGTAGACCTGCAGATCAGTAAAAAGGGCGGAGACGGCAGAGTTGCCGACGACTGTAGAGCAGGAGCAAAGCCGAACGGGCCACCAGAAATCATCTTAACATGATGTACAAACTAAAGAACTGGCAGGATGGAGATAAACGCACAAACGCCCTAGACCATCAATACGGAGTGCGGTGACGGCCGCGGAGAGTCAACCTCTAGACTTGCAGGAGAAACAGAGGCATCCGGACAACCTCGGCCGGGCCGCCCCGTCGTCCTACCGGCGGCGTCCATCTGCAGACCGGAAGCAGAGGAGGGTCCAACAGTACAAACATCCGTCGGGACGCCCCGGCAGGCTACCACGGGTCCACGGCGACCAGGCGGAGCAGCACCAAGAGCAGCGCCATCCATCTGCACGGAGCGGAGGCAGAAAATCAATAAAAAAATCAGGGGAAAGTTGAAGATGGAAAAAAAATCGAGAAAAACAACATGGAGTTCGTTGCCACCATAAAGAAATAAAGAATAAAGTAAAGGAAGAGGAGGGCGTGCCGCCTCCTTTGGACGGCCAGGGATGAAGAGGAGAGGGTCGGCTATGGTGAAGGAGGTGCCTCCATTGCCGCATCGAGAGGCAGCGCGATGGCTAGGAAGAGACAATCCTAGGGCAGAGGAGGCCAGAAGGGCGCTGGAGCAGAGCAGCCCACCACCTGCAGCAGCTTGGCCCCCTCGGCCTGCCGGCCACCATCTTCTTCTCACCTGAGACGTACGTGGAGGTGGAGGTCGGGCCCCTGACCGGCGGGCGGCGGCGCAAGATGCGGCAGGATGGAGTTAGCCAGGAGAGGGAAAGAGAAAAAGAGACCTGAAGAGGCCAAATCCGAGATAGGGAAAGACAAATTTTAATACTGAAGTGCTGGTTCTTTTGATCCGCCTCTCGCTAGGAATGCCACGCATATCAGCAAAATTTTCTAGACGTGGCCAGCTCACAACGCCACCGCTGTTGGCGATAGGCAGGAAGGATAACCTAGTGACCGGAAGATAACCGGTAACCTGGATCAATACACGTAGAAGAAAATAGGAGAAGAAAGATAATGTGCCTGATGTTGATTTAGCTAAAGGGGTACGTGGATGCACCGGAATGGTGAAAAATTGTGCATCTACAGTACCCAAATTAACATTAGATGCCCTAAACTGATTGTCTTTTATATAGTGTATAATCCAGGCTTTACCAACCTATGCTATGAGATGTTTCAAGCTTACAAAAGGTCTGTGCAGAAAAGTAATGGCAGTAATTTCTAAATTTTGGTGGGCTGGAAAAATTGATAAAAGGGGGTTTCATTGGTAATCTTGGAAGAAGATGGCTATTCCAAAAAGTTATGGCGGTCTGCGGTTCAGAGACATTGAGCTTTTTAATGATGCAATGCTAGCAAAGCAAGCATGGAGGCTCTTGGATAACCCTAACAGTCTATGTGCACGAGTTCTTCACGGTAAGTACTACCCAAGTGGAACAGTTCTGTATGCAACCTGCCCACGGAGCGCATCACCGACCTGGCAAGCCATTGTTCAGGGACGTGATGTCTTAAAGCAGGGTTTAATACGACGATTGGGTGATGGTATGACAACCGAGGCCTGGCATGATAACTGGATCTCTGGGACAAAATCTTTGAAGCCTATGGGCCGGTTAGTTGAGACGCTGGTACATACTATGGCTGATCTGATAGAGGGGTCAGGCGAGTGGAATCACTAGAAAACCAATGAAATCTTCATGGCACCAGACGTGGAAGCAATCTTGAGCATTCCACGGCCACGTGCTGGACGAGATGATATTTGGGCATGGGGGTATGAATGCACAGGAGTTTTCTTCATCCGTTCTGCTTATTGGATGTTACTGGAAAGTAAAGGAATGCTAGTGACAGCTGAGAGCACATCAAAAGAAGGATCACACTAGAAAAGTTTATGGAAACTTCAGGTGATGCCTAAAATCCACATCTTCTGGTGGAGAGTTCTAAAGAACTTCTTACTGACCCATAGGGAGCTTAATAGAAGACATATAAAAGAGCTTGGTAGTTGCCCACTGTGTGGGCATCAGGTGGAGACGATGTATCATTGCATGCTGCAGTGTGAGCATGCGATAACTTTTTGGGAGACAACAAGCGAGTACTTTGATCTCAAGTTGCCAAAATTACACCCGGTGACTTGGGCAATGGACATCCTTGATCCCAGCTATATCAATAGGAAGGATGCGGCTATTGCAGTCTCAGTAATGTGGTCTATATGGACTAGTAGGAACAAGTACATACATGAAGAAATTAAGTTCCAGCCAAGGAAATCAATGGAGCTCGTGGAGGAGTTCATGCATGCTCTGGACATGCCGGCACATGATGTGGCATTGGTGCGGTAGAGACAGAAGTGGCGACCCCCGGAACCTGCATGGGTAAAGCTTAATGTTGATGGGTCTATCGACTTCCGGAGGAGAGCTGCAGGAGCTGGAATGGTGGCACGTGATCATCTTGGTTTGGTGCTATCAGGGTGATGTCGGTGATATGAGGTGATTCAGGATCCGTTTACTGCTAAACTTCTAGCGTGCAGGGATGCGACGGAAATGGCACATGAGTGTGGTTTTGCTAATGTGATACTAGAAACGGATTGCCAGACGATTGTGTCTAAGTGGCACAAGGAAGGATCAAATAGATCCGTAGGGTGTCACCTGTTTAGGGAGATGAAGGAGTTAGTAGGGTTTTTCCAGGGTTTCAAACTTTTCTATGTAAGGAGGGAGGCAAACATTGTTGCTCATTTATGTGCTAGAGAAGCTCTTAGTTTAGATTTGGATGTTTTAAAATTTGATGTAAGCCCTGGTTTTCTGACTGAGGCTATTCAGTCAGAATGTGTTTCACCTAATTAATAAAGTTTGAAGGTGAGTGTCAAAAAAAATCGGTGCAACCGATGCAGGCAGTGAACTGTACATCATGGAGAGCTTCCATGAATCAGGATGGTGAACAACCGTTCTATAGTCGAACAAGCTCATGAGATACAGTGCATTGCGAAAGATATTGAACTCCTTAAGTGTGCCTTACCTGACAAGTTTGTGGCTGGATGCATTATTGCTAAGTTGCCCCCTTCATGGAGGAACTTTGCCACAACTCTCAAACACAAGAGACAAGAGATATCAGTTGAAAATCTGATAACATCTCTTGTTGTTGAGGAGAAAGCTCGGGCTAAGGATACTACTGAAAGGAGAGGGTCAGTCTAGCGCCAACATGGTGCAGAAGAAACCCTACAGCAAGAACAAAGGGAATAACAAGCCCTCCTTCAATAAGCCTATGAAGACTACAACCTTCAAGAAGAAGAAGATAATAAACAAAGAAGATCTAAGCTGCTTTACCTGTGGAGAGGCTTGCCACTTTTCTAAGGACTGTCCACAGAGGACAGACTGCAAGAAAAAGGCAAAGCAAGTCAACACGGTGACCGCTAGAAATGCTGATCGGTACGGTAATCTCTTTACTGTTTTTTTGGTATTTCAATCTCCATGTTGGTGGATTGATATGGGTGCTAATGTTCATGTGTGTGCTAACTTATCCATGTTCACTTCTTACCAGGTCGCTCGGGATTCTTCCGTCTTGATGGGGAATAGGTCACATTCTTCTGTTCGTGGTGTTGGCACAGTAGATCTGAAGTTCAGTTCGGGGAAGATCGTGCAACTGAGGAACATGCAACATGTCCCTACTATGAACAAGAATATCGTTAGCGGCTCCCTTCTATGCAGAGATGGGTTTAAGGTTGTTTTAGAGTCAAATAAAGTAGTTGTTTCCAAGTTTGGTCAATTTATTGGTAAAGGCTATGAGTGCAAAGGCTTGTTCCGCTTTTCGTTTTCTGATTTCAGTAATAAGTCTGTGAACCATATTTGTGGCAATGTTAGTGATGATACCAGTATTTGGCATTCTCGTTTATGTCACATTAATTTTGGTTTAATGTCTTGGCTATCCAATTTGAGTTTAATTCCGAATTTCACCATTGCCAAAGGTTCTAGGTGTCATAGTTGTGTGCAATCGAAGCAACCTCGAAAGCCTCACAAGGCGGCCGAGGAGAGAAACTTGGCACCTCTAGAGCTCATATATTCTGATCTTTGCGAGATGAATGGTGTGTTGACAAAAGGTGGAAAGAGATATTTCATGACATTGATTGATGATGCGACTAGATTTTGCTATGTTTATTTGTTGCGAACTAAAGATGAAGCTTTAGACTACTTTAAAATTTATAAGGCCAAAGTTGAAAATCAACTAGAGAGAAAGATCAGACGTCTTAGGTCGGATCGTGGTGGTGAATATTTTCCTAAAATATTTGATGAATTCTGTGAGGAACATGGCATTATTCATGAGAGGACGCCTCCTATTCGCCCCAAGCAAACGGGGTTGCCGAGAGGAAAAAACCGTACGCTGACTGACTTGGTGAATTCCATGTTAGCCACTGTTGGTTTATCATAGGCTTGGTGGGGGGAGGCTTTGTTGACTTCATGTCATGTCCTGGATAGAATTCCTAACAAGAATAAAGATAAAACCCCTTACAAGGAGTGGGTTGGGAGAAAAGCATCACTTTCGTATTTGCACACATGGGGATATTTGGCGAAAGTCAATATTCCAATTCCTAAGAAGCGCAAACTCGGATAAAAAACAGTGGATTGTATCTTTCTATGTTATGCTCCACGGAGTGTAGGTTATAGATTTTTAGTAGTTCAATCTGAGGTACCTGATATGCATGTTGACACTATTATAGAATATCGTGATGCAACATTTTTTGAGAATATGTTTCCTATGAAAGATATGCATAACATTGCTAGAATTTCTACTAAAATAATTCCTGAATATAGTACATATAATGAGTATTTTGAGCAATCACATGAGAATGTTACTGAGAAGGATGACAATAAAGCTCCTATACAGAGCAAGAGACAGAGGATTGCAAAATCCTTTGGTGATGATTTCATTATGTACCTTGTGGATGATACTCCCACGTCCATTGCAGAGACATATGCATCTCCAGATGCAGATGACTGGAAAGAAGCTGTCCATAATGAGATGGACTCGATTCTTTCAAATGGAACTTCGGAGCTATCAGAACGACCCCATGGATGCAATCCCGTGGGCTGCAAATGGGTGTTCAAGAAGAAGCTAAGACCTGATGGTACTATTAAGAAGTACAAGGCGCGGATTGTAGCAAAAAGCTACACACAGAGAGAAGGTGAAGATTACTTCGACACCTATTCACCTGTCGCTAGACTTACCACCATTTGAGTACTACTGTCCATGGCTGCCTCCTATGGTCTTATCGTTCATTAAATGGACGTAAAGACAGTTTTTCTTAATGGAGAGTTGAAAGAGGAAATCTATATGGATCAGCCTGATGGGTTTATAGTAAAAGGTGAAGGAAGAAAGGTGTGCAAGTTGCTGAAATCTTTATATGGCTTGAAACAAGCACCTAAGCAATGGCATGAGAAGTTTGACAGAACTTTAACTTCTGTAGGCTTTGCTGTTAATGAGGCTGGAAAGTGTGTGTACTATCGCCATGGTGGGGGCGAAGGGATTATACTATGTTTGTATGTGGATGATATTCTGATCTTTGGTACAAACATGGAAGTAATCAACGAAGTCAAGTCTTTCTTGTCAAATAGCTTTGATATGAAAGATCTAAGAGAAGCTGATGTGATCCTGAAAATAAAGCTGATTAAGAACGAGAGTGGGATTACTCTAATGCAATCATATTATGTTGAGAATATATTGAGCCGGTTTGGCTATAGTGATAGCAAGTCTTCTCCAACACCTTATGATCCTAATGTGACACTACGAAAGAACCGCGGGATTGCCAATGGTCAATTGAGATATTCTCAGATCGTTGGCTCACTCATGTACTTAGGGAGCGCGACTAGACTTGACATCTCTTTTGCTGTTAGCAAGTTGAGTAGGTTCATGTAAAACCCGGGTACTGATCATTGGCATGCACTTGATAGGGTCATGCGCTACCTATGTGGTACAATGAGTTATGGGATTCACTATTCAGGACACTGTGCTTGAAGGACATAGTGATTCAAATTGGATCTCTGATGTAGCTGATCTCTACGCCACTAGTGGGTATGTATTTACCTTTGGAGGTGGCGCAGTGGAGATCTTGCAAACAAACCATATTGACGAGGTCAACTGTTGAAGCAGAACTTACTGCTTTAGACACAACCACTGTTGAATCAGAATGGCCGCGTGAGCTTTTGATGGACTTGTCTGTGGTTGAAAAACCTATTCCGGCAATCCTTTTGAATTGTGACAATAAAACTATAATTGTCAAGGTGAACAATTCTAAGGATAACGCGAAGTCATCAAGACACGTAAAGAGACGTTTGAAGTCTGTCGGGAAATTGCGAAACTCCGAAGTAATAAGTGTTACATATATTCAAACATACAAAGACCTAGCAGATCCCTTTACAAAGGGACTATCACGTAATGTGATAGAAAGTGCATCGAGGGAGATGGGTTTGAGACCCGTTGATGTTACACCATAGTGGTAACCCAATCTTCGTGATCGGAGATCCCGTTGATACGTCCAATTTGCATCACTATTTTATATCATAATTTGCTGTTATTCACTGATATATTTCATATTGGGACACAATACTTATGGTATTTCATCTATTTTGCATGTTTCATCATTATTGGAGGATCGAGCACCGGAGCCAGGATTCTGCTGGAAAAAGCACCGTCGAACGCAATATTTCGGAAGATCAACGTGGAAGGAAATTACACGTAAATTCCTATTTTTCCGGATGACGAAGGAAGCCAAGGGGGAGCCACTGGACCCAAGGTGGGCCCAGACCATAGGGCGGCGCGGCCCATGGCTGGCCGCGCCACCTTGTGGTGTGGGGGCCCCACAGCCCCTTCGCCTCCTTTCCTTCGCGTACTCCTTCGTCCCGAAACCTAAGCCACAGGGTACCTCACGAAGAGTTACAGCCGCCTCTGCGGAGAACACCAGAGAGAAAAGAGCTCTCCGGCGGGCAGGAATCCGCCGGGAAATTCCTCCCGGAGGGGGAAATCGACGCCATCACCATCGTCATCAAGCTGGACATCATCTCCATCATCATCATCATCATCATCATCATCTCCACCATCTACACCGCCATCACCACCGCTGCACCTCGTCACCGCTGTAACGATTTGGGTTGGATCTTGATTGTTTGATAGGGGAAACTCTCCCGGTGTTGATTTCTACTTTTATTGATGCTATTGAGTGAAACCATTGAACCAAGGTTTATGTTCAGATTGTTATTCATCATCATATCACCTCTGATTGTATTCCATATGATGTCTCGTGAGTAGTTCGTTTAGTTCTTGAGGACATGGGTGAGGTCTAAATGCTAGTAGTGAACTATGGTTGAGTAATATTCAATGTTATGATATTTAAGTTGTGGTGTCATTCTTCTAGTGGTGTCGTGTGAACGTCGACTACACGATACTTCACCATTTATGGGCCTAGGGGAGTGCATCTTGTATTCGGTTGCTAATTGCGGGGTTGCCGGAGTGACAGAAACCTGAGCCCCGTTAGTATATCGATGCAAGAGGGATCGCAGGATCTCAGAGTTTAAGGCCGTGGTTAGATTTATCTTAATTACTTTCTTGTAGTTGCGGATGCTTGCAAGGGGTATAATCACAAGTATGTATTAGTCCTAGGAAGGGCGGTGCATTAGCATAGGTTCACCCACACAACACTTATCAAAACAATGAAGATTAATTAGCTGTATGAAGCGAAAGCACTAGACTAAAATCCCCGTGTGTCATCAAGAACGTTTGGTCATTATAAGTAAACAAACCGGCTTGTCCTTTGTGCTAAAAAGGATTGGGCCACTCGCTGCAATTATTTCTCTCGCACTTTACTTACTCGTACTTTATTCATCTGTTACATCAAAACCCTTGAATACTTGTCTGTGAGCATTTACAGTGAATCCTTCATCGAAACGCTTGTCAACACCTTCGCTCCTCGTTGGGATCGACATTCTTACTTATCGAAGATACTACGATACACCCCCTATACTTGTGGGTCATCAAGACTATTTTCCGGCGCCGTTGGGGAGTGAAGCACTATTGGTAAGTGGAATTGGTAAGGAAAACCTTTACTGTTTGTGCTGATTTTATTTCCTGCTGCTATAAGTCTTTATGGAGAGATCTTCTCTCAATTTCTATTTGGGAAATCTACTACTACTGCAACGGTAGTGGATGAAGCGCCAGTGAGGAAGTGATACCATATAAAATACCTATGAAAATTATTGAACGTGTTATGGATAACCGCTATGAAGGGGATGGAACTGTTCATCCTGGTGATCATTTATTGTTTTTACATGAATTATCCGGGTTATTCAAATGTGCAGGTATTACTGAAGTTAGAAAGAAACTATTCTCTATATCGTGTCTGGTAAAGCGGCGCACTGGTATAAATTGCTGAAGAATAGGGATTCTCTTGATTGGGAGGACATTGTGCCTTTATTTTATTCCAAATTTTATCCTCCAAGTGAAATTCACAAAGATCGGAACCGCATATATAATTTCTGGCCTCATGATGGAGAAAGTATTGCCCAAGCTTGGGGAGATTGAAGTCTTTAATGCTCAAATGCCCCATTCATGAGCTTCCTGGTAATGTTATTATTGATAAATTCTATGCAAGACTTTCTTTTCAAGACAAGACCTTGCTGGATACTTCTTGTTCTGGATCATTTACACGCAACAAAGAAGAGTTTAAAAGGGACCTTTTTGATCGGATCCAAGAAAATACTGAAGGTTGGGAGAACGACAAGGATAGAGAATCAGGTATAATTTATGATTATAAATGCATTGAAGCTTTTATGGATACTGATAAATTTCGTAATATGAGTGCTACATATGGTCTTGATTCCCAAGTTGTTGCAAATCTTTACAAAGCTTTTGCCTCTCATTATGAATTGCCTAAGAAGAATTTTGATAAGTATCATGAACCGTATAAAGATAAAATTGATTCATCTTAAACAAATGTGTGAAACTGATCATGTTATTCCTGAAGCTTATATTGAAAAAACTCCTTTCCCTGCTAAAATGAAGGAGTACTCTGTCATATCTAGTGCGGTTAATAAAAGTGAAAAGAAACCTATAGAACCCGAAGAACAAATTAAAGTTGAACCTTTGTTGCAATAGTTAAAGATCTTGTGACTGAAAATGTGGAGGATGGTCATATTATTTTCTGTGAAGATGCTTCTAATATTGTTTCACATCCTAATAAACCCAAACAAGTTAGTGTTCCTATGTTATCTGTTAGAATTGGTGATCATTGCTATTATGGTTTATGTGATATTGGTGCAAGTGTTAGTGCTATTCCTTATGAGCTTTACACGGAGATTATGCACGAAATTGATTCTTGTGAACTTGAAGATATTGATGTGGTTATTCAGCTGGCTAATAGAGAAACTATTTCTCCAATTGGTATTGTTCGAGATGTGGAAGTTCTATGTGGTAAGATTAAATATCCTGCTGACTTTTTGGTACTTGGTTCTGCTGCTAGTGATTATTGTCCTATCATTTTTGGTAGACCTTTTCTAAATACTTGTGGAGCTATTATAGATTGCAAGAAAGAGAAAATTTTGACTAAATTTGCTGGTGAATCTTATGAGTTTAACTTCTCTAAATTTACCAAAACTCCTTATAAAGCTGATTTGCCTAGTGATGATTTTAAAATGGAGCAGTGTGCATCTATTGTTCTTGTTCCTAATAATCCTTTGCAGCAACATTTGGAGAATAGCGAGAGTGAAGTTTTTAGGAAAGAAAGAGATGAGCTTGAGGAAATTTTTCTTCGACAACCTATTCTCAAGCATGATTTACCGGTGGAAGATTTGGGTACAACACCGCCACCAAAGGAAGATCCTGTTTTTGATTTAAAGCCTTTACCCGATAATCTTAAATATGCTCATATTGATGATAAGAAAATATATCCTGTTATTATTAGTTCTAAGCTTTGAGAGATTGAGGAAGAAAGGTTATTGGAAATATTGAAGAAACACCGAGGAGCTATTGGCTATACTCTTGATGATTTGAAGGGGATTTCTCCTCTATTTGCCAACACGCTATCAATATGGAAGATGATGCAAAGCCTATTGTTGAACATCAACGTCGTCTAATTCCGAAGATGAAGGAGGTGGTAAGGAATGAGGTATTAAAACTTCTTGAAGCTGGTATTATATCCTATTGCTGATAGTAGATGGGTTAGCCCTGTGCATTGTGTTCCTAAGAAAGGAGGAATGACTGTTGTGCCTAATGATAATGATGAGCTCATCCCTCAAAGAGTAGTTGTAGGGTATAGAATGTGCATTGATTTTCGAAAAGTTAATAAAGTTACTAAGAAAGATCATTACCCTTTACCCTTTATTGATCAAATGCTAGAAAGGTTATCTAAAAATACTCACTTTTGCTTTCTTGATGGTTATTCTGGGTTTTCACAAATTGCTGTTAAAGCTAAAGATCAAGAGAAAACCACTTTCACTTGTCCTTATGGAACTTATGCTTATAGGCGTATGCCTTTTGGTTTATGTAATGCTCTGCTACTTTTCAAAGATGCATGTCCGCTATTTTTCATGGCTTTTGCGAGTATATTGTAGAGGTGTTCATGGATGATTTTTCTGTCTATGGGAATTCTTTTGATAATTGCTTGCGAAACCTCGATAAAGTTTTGCAGAGATGTGAAGAAACTAACCTTGTTCTTAATTGGGAGAAATGCCACTTTATGGTTAATGAAGGAATTGTATTGGGACATAAAATTTCCGAGAGAGGTATTGAAGTTGATAGAGCTAAAGTTGAAGCAATTGAGAAGATGCCCTATCCGAGGGATGTTAAAGGTATTCGTAGTGTTCTTGGTCATGCTGGGTTTTATAGGAGATTTATTAAAGATTTCTCCAAGATTTCAAAGCCTCTTACTAATCTTCTTCAAAAAGATGTACCTTTTGTTTTTGATGATGATTGTAAGGAAGCTTTTGAAACTCTAAAGAAAGCCTTAACAACTGCTCCTGTAGTTGAACCTCCCGATTGGAATTTGCCTTTTGAAATTATGTGTGATGCTAGTGATTTTGTGTAGGCGCTGTCCTTGGACAGCGAGTAGATAAAAAATTAAATGTTATTCATTATGCTAGTAAGACTCTTGATGCTGCTCAAAGAAATTATGCTACAACTGAAAAGGAATTGTTAGCTGTAGTCTTTGCTTGTGACAAGTTTAGATCCTATATTGTTGATTCAAAAGTCACGATTCATACTGATCATGCTGCAATTAGATACCTTATGACAAAGAAAGATGCTAAGCCGAGGCTTATTAGATGGGTACTTCTTTTGCAAGAATTTGATTTACATATTATAGACAGGAAAGGTGCTGATAATCCTGTTGCTGATAGTTTGTCTAGATTGGAAAATATTGCTTATGATACTGTTCCTGTTAATGATAGTTTTCCAAATGAACAATTGGCTGTAATAAAGGTGAGCTCGCGAGAGAGCCCTTGGTATGCTGATTATGCTAACTTTATTGTTTCGAAGTATTTGCCTCCAACCTTTTCAGCTCAGCAAAGGAGGAAATTCTTTTATGACTTGAGGCATTATTTTTGGGATGACCCACACTTATATAAAGAAGGAGTAGATGGTATTATGCGAAGATGTGTTCCTGAATATGAACAACAGGAGATATTGAGTAAATGTCATGGTAGTGTTTATGGAGGACATCACGCTGGAGATAGAACCGCGCAAAAGGTTCTACAATCAGGTTTTTATTGGCCAACACTTTTCAAAGATGCAAGGAAGTTTATCTTATCTTGTGATGAATGTCAAAGGGTTGGTAACATCTCCAGACGCAATGAAATGCCTATGAATTATACTCTTGTTATTGAACCATTTGATTGTTGGGGATTCGACTTCATGGGTCCTTTCCTTCTTCAGAAGGTAACACTCATATACTTGTCGCTGTTGATTATGTTACCAAATGGGTAGAAGCTATACCCACAAAAAGTGCTGATGGTGAGACTTCTTTAAAAATGCTTTTAGATATTATTTTTCCTAGATTTGGAGTACCTAGATATATTATGACTGATGGAGGTTCTCATTTTATTCATGGAGGTTTTAGAAAAACTCTTGCTAAGTATGGTATTAATCATAGAATTGCTTCTGCTTATCACCCTCAAACTAGTGGTCAAGTAGAATTATCAAATAGAGAGATTAAATCTATTTTGGGAAAGACCGTTAATAAATCTAGAAAGAATTGGGCTAGTAAATTGAAGGAAGCACTATGGGCCTATAGAACTGCTTATAAAAATCCCATGGGAATGTCACCTTATAAAATGGTTTATGGAAAAGCTTGTCATTTACCTCTAGAACTAGAGCACAAAGCTTATTGGGCTGTTAGAGAACTAAATAAAGATCCGAAACTAGCCGGTAATAAGAGGTTGCTGCAATTAAGTTCTCTAGATGAATGGAGAAGTGAAGCTTATGAAAATGCTAAACTCTTTAAAGAAAAAGTTAAGAAATGGCATGATAGAAGGATCATCAAAAGAGAGTTTAATATTGGGGATAAAGTCCTATTGTATCGGTCTCGTCTCAGATTCTTTGCAGGGAAATTACTCTCGAAATGGGAAGGACCATATGTTGTTGAGGAGGTGTATCGTTCAGGAGCAATTAAAATTAGCTCTCTCCAAGGCAATGCTACGCAAATGGTGAATGGACAAAGACTCAAGCATTATATCTCGGGTGATTCTTATAATGTTGATGTTGATATTATTCAAGTGGAAACACCGGAGGCTTTCATCAAAGGACAAATTGATAGTCCGCCAGAACTCGACTTTGAATAGGTAACATGTAATAAAAAGTCCGCGTTTAGCTTTCCGAACAATATTTCTGCTGTTTTTGGAAAATATGAAAAATTACGGGATCAAAACGGAGTGGAGGAGACGCACGAGGGCGTGCCCCCATAGGCGGCGCGGCCAGCCGGCCGCGCCCCTATGAGGACACCGCCTCGTTGTCCCCTCCGACTCTTGTTCGACCTGGAACCTTCCTTTTGTCGTAAAAATATTTGCTATATAATCCCCGGACCCTGGAGGTCCGTATATCGTTTTCTCGTCGTGTTTTGTTTCGAGCTGTTTTCTGCCAGGATCTAAAAGCACCATGGTCTCCAACAACAAGGACAAGGAGCCTTGGAAGGAAGAGATGGATGAAAGGATCAATAAGGAGAAGAAGAAGATAGCATCAGCAAAAGGAGAGTGGGAAACTATGGAGAGTAAGCCAATCTTGGTGGGATCGGTTAACACCGGGCGTTCTTTTTCTCATAACTTGCAGGGAGTTCTTCCGCCTGCTCTGGACCTCGACTCTTTCCCTTGTGTGGAGGAAGCAATACGGGTTGCCGATGAGTTTTGTGATCAATATCGTGCTCTAAGAAGGGAAGTGAGGACTTCAGGAGGAGAACCAGCGACTTCGCAGAATGCTGGAATATTACTCAATTCCCAGACAAGGCCGTCACCGCCACATTCAGATAACAATGAGTTTCTTCAAGTTTTGGTGCAGAATTGCAAAGAGAAGCTGAAGCTGAAGGAGATCCTTAAGAAACGCGAGAAGAATCCATCACCATCATCACCGAAGGAGTAATTCATCATCGGTATTGGCATCCCCTTGGTTTGTTCCAAGCTTGGGGAGTGCCGCGGTATCACATCATCACTACCTTTATCTTTTACTATCAAGTAGTGTCATATCATGAGTATGGAAGTTATCATATGGAATAGTTTGCAATGTGGAAGTATCTCTCTTAGTTGGTTATCTATGTATCCGTTGGTGTGAGTTATCGTTATGGAATATTAATGAGAAGTCTTATCATTTACTTTTTGCACACCTTATTTTAGTTTGCAATCTCCATTATATGATTACTCTTGACATTAGTATTGATATCACTTTGGGAGCATCAAGTAAATCTATTTGGTTTTGGCAAACTTAGCATTGGTCAATAGCAACAACACCCTGATGTTTAAATAGAAGAGAGAAATACACTTAGATATAATACTCTATTATCTCTATGCTAATGAGTTTAGTATTCTGAAGTTAAAATTGCTTGTGCTTATGAGAAAGATGCATGATTGTTTCTATCATATGTATATTTGTTTGTTTCCCTCAACCTTTATGCTTGCTATCAAACCTTGCTAGCCAAAGACCTGTATTGAGAGGGAATGCTTCTCATACATCCATAACCTTAGACCAAACCCATGCCAATTGTGTCCACCATACCTACCTACTACATGGTATTTTCTGCCATTCCAAGTAAATACTTCATGTGCTACCTTTAAATAATTCAAACTATACTCCTTATTTGTGTCAATGTTTTATAGCTCATGAGGAAGTATGTGGTGTTTTATCTTTCAATCTTGTTGGGCGGACTTTCACCAATGGACTAGTGGCACATCCGCTTATCCAATAATTTTGCAATAAGAGGCAACGGGGTTCCCAGCCCCAATTAATAACTTTCATTAATAATTCTCTTCACATGTTTTGCCCTGATTTATCAGTAAGCAACTTAATTTTGCAATAGACACTCCTCCATGGTATGTGAATGTTGGAAGGCACCCGAGGATTCGGTTAGCCATGGATTGAGAAAGCCAAGGTTGGGGGAGTGTCATCCATAATAAAACTAAAATACATGTGTAAACAAAAGAGAAGGGGGATGATCTACCTTGCTGGTAGAGATGCCGTCCCTCATGGGAGCCGCTCTTGGAAGGTTCGTTTGGCAAGGGGGTTAGAGTGCCCGCTACCATTCGTTGACAACAACAAACACCGCTCAAAATCTTACTTTTATGCTCTTTATATGATTTCAAAACTTGAAAAGCTCTAGCACATGATTTAATCCCTGCTTCCCTCTGCGAAGGGCCTATCTTTTACTTTTATGTTGAGTCAGTAAACCTATTTCCCTCTGTCTTAAGCAAGCAATTGAGTTGTTGTGAACCAACCATTTATGCTATGATTGAGCTAATTATGTCCTTTATACTTTCTTGTTTAGTACAAATTTTATCTGAATGAATATGACTTTGAAAGTTATCAATGATTATGAGAAGATTGTATGATTGAGAACGAAAGCCCTGCTATATAGATTCTAATATGAAAGCTTTGCTTATTAAATAAGAACAATCCGTTAGTAGTTCTCTGACCAAGAACAAAGTTTGCCATAACCATCTATGATTTCCTATGCACCTTTATTTGTGATCTCTCTTTACTTATTTCAAGTTGAGTTATATGAAGAGAATGTCTACTAGAATGTCTTGTGTGAATGAATATGATGCTTCTTGTCCGTATTTTATTTATCGACTCTTCACTCCATAAACATGTGGTCTTGTTTATCGAGCTCAGTTTCGCTTGGGGACAAGCGAGGTCTAAGCTTGGGGGAGTTGATACGTCCAATTTGCATCACTATTTTATATCATAATTTGCTGTTATTCATTGATATATTTCATATTGGGACACAATACTTATATTATTTCATCTATTTTGCATGTTTCATCATTATTGGAGGATCAAGCGCCGGAGCCAGGATTCTGCTGGAAAAAGCACCGTCGAACGCAATATTTCGGAAGATCAACTGTGGAAGGAAATTACACGTAAATTCCTATTTTTCCGATGACGAAGGAAGCCAGAAGGGGGAGCCAATGGACCCAAGGTGGGCCAGACCATAGGGCGGCGCGCCCATGGCCCCGCGCGCCACCTTGTGTGGGGGCCCCACAGCCCTTTCGCCTCCTTTCCTTCGCGTACTCCTTCGTCCCGAAAACCTAAGCCACAGAGGGTACCTCACGAAGAGTTACAGCCGCTGCGGGGCGGAGAACACCAGAGAAAAGAGCTCTCCGGCGCAGGAATCCGCCGGGAAATTCCCTCCCGGAGGGGGAAATCGACGCCATCACCATCGTCATCAAGCTGGACATCATCTCCATCATCATCATCATCATCATCATCTCCACCATCTACACCGCCATCACCACCGCTGCACCTCATCACCGCTGTAACGATTTGGGTTGGATCTTGATTGTTTGATAGGGGAAACTCTCCCGGTGTTGATTTCTACTTTTATTGATGCTATTGAGTGAAACCATTGAACCAAGGTTTATGTTCAGATTGTTATTCATCATCATATCACCTCTGATTGTATTCCATATGATGTCTCGTGAGCAGTTCGTTTAGTTCTTGAGGACATGGGTGAGGTCTAAATGCTAGTAGTGAACTATGGTTGAGTAATATTCAATGTTATGATATTTAAGTTGTGGTGTCATTCTTCTAGTGGTGTCGTGTGAACGTCGACTACACGATACTTCACCATTTATGGGCCTAGGGGAGTGCATCTTGTATTCGATTGCTAATTGCGGGTTGCCGGAGTGACAGAAACCTGAGCCCCCGTTAGTATATCGATGCAAGAGGGATCGCAGGATCTCAGAGTTTAAGGCTGTGGTTAGATTTATCTTAATTACTTTCTTGTAGTTGCGGATGCTTGCAAGGGGTATAATCACAAGTATGTATTAGTCCTAGGAAGGGCGGTGCATTAGCATAGGTTCACCCACACAACACTTATCAAAACAATTAAGATTAATTAGCTGTATGAAGCGAAAGCACTAGACTAAAATCCCCGTGTGTCCTCAAGAACGTTTGGTCATTATAAGTAAACAAACCGGCTTGTCCTTTGTGCTAAAAAGGATTGGGCCACTCGCTGCAATTATTTCTCTCGCACTTTACTTACTCGTACTTTATTCATCTGTTACATCAAAACCCCTTGAATACTTGTATGTGAGCATTTACAGTGAATCCTTCATCGAAACTGCTTGTCAACACCTTCTGCTCCTCGTTGGGATCGACATTCTTACTTATCGAAGATACTACGATACACCCCCTATACTTGTGGGTCATCACCCGTGAATTAGGACCTAGGAAGAACAAACTAGTAGTTCAATTGAGGAGAGTAATATGTAACCCTCTCTATGTGAAGATGCACAACTCTCAATTGTTGTAAGCCGGGTTGGCTACAAGCCTTAATGTGTTTATGTTGGCTATTTTAGCAAAGATGTTGTCCTACAGGTCATTCTTGAAATAACGCACCTATATGAGTCTGATTGTTAAACGTCGCAATCTATGAGATTTGGGTGATCTCTAGTAAACTCATGAAGAGACCACGAACTAGTGGGGTGGCTTTGAGTTCATCTTATATTCTGTTTGTAAGGCCCCATAACATAATATAAATAAACAAGGATGTGTGCATCATTTTGATGCACATACCATGATTCTACTTCCATTTTCAAAGCAAATAAATATCAGGAGTCCCAGCAGACCAAGGCAAAGAGGCTGAAGCTGGATAAGTAGGGCATGCTCCACAGGGAAGTTCTTTTCTACGTGGATGTCAAGTGGCTTCATTAGTCATTGCACTTATCCGGAGATTGATACTATCACTATACAAGAACTGAGAAGAGATGATCAGCTTCTGCTTGATAATATCGTTGGACTCGTATTTAAAAGAAGTTTTTAATAGTATAATTTTTGCGACATATATCTCATAAGAGTCAAAGTTTTTTCTCAAAATAGGTATTAATTATTCCAATAATTCTGCATTGAGGGAGTAATGTGGGGTAACGAGGCAGGCGATTTTTCCCCTGGTGAGACTCTTGTCACCCACTTGATCAGCTTCTGCTTGATAAAGGAATAAATGGGAACAAAGCATATATAACGAGGAGGAGACTTCTTTGACTTGAAAATGTATCAAGCAAGTCTAAATCTGCTGGCGATGGTATTTTCTTTTCTTTTCTTTTTGCGAGGACTTGGAGAACTTTTCTTTTTGCGAGGACTTGGAGCCCAGCTAGGAAGGCCGGCTTATGAAGCAACAGCCAGCCAAAAAACTCCAGCACTATTCGTCACCCTATATAATAAGCTAGCCATGGAACTCTAGTAGATCACACACAACACCACCTAAGCTAGCCAAACCAGCTACTAGCCGAGATGTGGAACCCCAAACCCTTTTTCATCGTCATCTCGATCTGCTTCTTTGCGTTGTCGAAATGCACGAGCGCAGCCAGCGGCGGCAAGCCCCTCGTCACAGCCAGCGGCGGCAAGCCCCTCGTCACGGCCATCACTAAAGACGCCAACACCTTGCTGTACACGGCGCCCCTCAAGGACGGCCGCCCGCTCGTGGTCGACCTCTCCGGCCCGGCCATCACGCTGGCATGCAGCTCCAAGACCGGAACGGTCACGAGGCTCTCCGCAAGCGCCACCGACGGCGCCAACCCTCTGTTCCCGGTGTCCTTCTCGGCCGCCGCCTCCTGCGCGTCCAAGGCGCCGGCCGGTGCCGTCGGCGTCGCGGGGCTCGCGCCCTCGAGCCAGTCGTCGTTCCCGGCGCAGGTGGCGCGCACGCAGAAGGTCGCCAAGAAGGTTGCGCTCTGCCTCCCGAGCGACGGCAAGACGACGAGCGGCAACAGCGTGGGCGTGGCCATCTTCGGCGGAGGACCCTTGTTTTTCATCCCGTCGGACCGCGGCGACTTCACGACGATGCTGGCCGGCACGGCTCCGCTTCACGGGTTCAACGGATCCCCCGGGTACTTCCTCTCCGCCACCGGCATCACCGTGGACCGGAAGAAAGTGCCACTGTCCGTGTCCGGTCCGCTCGTCGTCGGGCTGAGCTCGACCATCCCCTACACGGCTCTCCGCGCCGACGTGTACGCTCCGTTCGTCAAGGCGTTCGACCAGGCCGCGGCCAGTCCCAATTTCTCCCCGTTCGTTTCGAGGGTCGCCGCGGTGGCGCCGTTCGAGCGGTGCTACAACTCGACGAAGCTGTCGGTGGGGCTGTCGCGGCTGGGCTACCCCGTGCCGCAGATAGAGCTTCTCCTGGAGGGCGGGCAGAGCTTCTCGGTGCTCGGCGCCAACTCCATGGTGCAGGTGAACGCCAACACGGCGTGCCTCGGGTTCGCGCGGATGAAGGCGGCGGGCGGCCACCAGGCGCCGGCGGCGGTCATCGGCGGGTTTCAGCTGGAGAACCACCTGCTGGTGCTCGACGAGGAGAAGAAGCAGTTTGGATTCACCACGTACCTGGGTGCGATAGGGCTTTCGTGCAGCAGCTTCAACTTCACTCGTGCCGCTTAGCAAAGTGGTGAATCGAATCGATGATGATGTAATCTGATAATAAGAACTACTATCATTGTGTACTATCAGAGTTTGAATCAATAAACTGGGAGTAAATTCATTCCAGATTAGATCTTGCCAACTGAATTAGATTGTGCCAGATCTTGACGGTTTGACCGTTCTATTATTAGTTGGATATCACTACGGTAGGGGCCTGTTTGAAACACCATTGACATCAGTGTTGCAGACAAAACCATCTAGCCGAGATGTGGATCTGTGTATTTTTTTAGGGCGCATCTTGGAGTTATCTGACAAATTGCTAAAACAAATGCAGCCAAAAGGAACTTGAGTTCGAAGAAAATGAGCACATGTTTGGCAGCTGTGGTCTGTGGAAGGTTCCCCGCCATTGCCAAATTTCAGTATCCTCAGCTACCCCACAAGAGGTGTACTTGACTGTTTGGGTACGTGGAGACCGAGTAATGAATTTCCCATGTGCGGTGTATAGCATGAGCATTGAGTTACCAAACAGAGGATATCCCAGATGGTACACTAAGAGGTCGTTTGGTATCTATCATTTGGGTCTGGAATCCTGAAATTCATTTTGGAATTTCATAGGTGGGTTGTTTGGTTGCCACAGAATTGGACCGTCATTTCATTTAGGAATTCCAGCAAAATGACCCTATGGGTAAACACAATTCCAAGCTGAGACCTGTCATTTGCGATTCTCTATTAAAGCCTCTACAAATTCAATATTGAATTCTGCTGTCATTTGCAATTCCTATGACAACCAAACAAGTGTTTATTTTTGAAATTACAATTCATTTCAAAATGCTACAGACGAAATGAAAGCCTGGCTTCCAAACAACTTCTAATAGATTTTGATAATCGGCGGTGTGTGCCCTCCATCAACATCTAGGTGAAACAGCAATTAAATTCCGAAAGATGCACTCATGCACGAGTCAGTTTTCTTAACAGGAAATACCAAAGAGTGATAAACAGACTGCCGTGTGCCGTCGGCAGCCAGCAAGATCACTATCTCCTCGTCGGTGGTCTGATTTTTTCCCGATCTGGTCAATGGTGGTGTGCCCTCGTCAACACTCGACAGGCGAAACGCGACTACGCCATGCTGCACTTAATTCTTAGCCAGTGTATGACAATTATGCATCAACCACTTCTATGTTTTCAGGGTATTACTGTTCATATGAGCAGTGGTATGGCCCCTATTGTCATTGTGTGCACCATTGTTCCCCGCTGTCATTGTTTCTTTAAACAAGAGAAGTGCTCCGAAGGACCTAGATGCTACGTTATTTTTTTTTGGGTAGGAATACAAATTACAAAGAGAACACTATATAAAGTGGAATAACAACATAGTCCTCTGAAATACAAAAAGGACCCTAGAACTAAGAGAAAAGCACAAATAGGTCCTTCTCCACATGCGTCGATCTTGAGCGTCCCAGAACAGCTACCCATGCCACAATCGATGAGGAACTTGCTTGGTGATTCGGGCTTCGTAACAAAGGCATGCAAGTGGGAGCGACAATACATGAGAAGTTCAAAGTCTTATCTTTCACAGTGAAAATTTCAAGGTCCGGCCTTAATTACTTGTGCCTGGCAATGACCTTGTTGAACGCATTTTGTTGGGAGCAGAGACTTTCTTCAGGGTGAAAATCTAAGATCTACGACCGGGCAACGACGACGCTGCTGTAGTATTTCCTTCTTGTAGACGTCGCTTTTGAAGAATTTGGACTTCAGGTGTTGTCTGCAGGAGTGGAACACTATAACGAGACTTTCTTTTTTTAGCTTCTTCTACTTTTTTTTGGTTGTATGTATCTGTACTGCCATTAAGGTATTGGTTGTTCTAGAGGCTGGATGTAATTGGTACCTTTGTAATATTAATATATTTTGTCGTGAATGTAACCGTTGTATATGGTACAAGCCTACAAGGTGCAACACTTCATCGGTGTGAGGCAAGGGAAGGGTAGCCATCCGTGGAACAAGATTGGGCCAACACAAGATTACCCAGGTTCAGCCTCTTCGGAGTGTAAAAGGCCTACGTCTTGCTAGATTTGCATTGACTGGAGTGTTACAGTGGGGGAGCACGATTCGGCGTATGGCGACTGCGAGATGGCAAAACTCAACGCTGCCATCGAGGCGCGTCTCGCCGAGCTCATGCGCGAGACCAAGGAATACGAGGCCTCCGTCCGGGCCGGCCGCTGCCGTTTAGGTGACCTCATCGGGCGGAAGAACAAGCTCACCGCCCAGGAGGCTGCAACCGCTACGCAATGTCGTTGTCCTCCCGCAAAATCGCCGCGGATAACGGCTTCGGCCGCGGCAGCCTCACCGTGGCGGAGGCGTGGGTGCTGTACCACGCGGGATATCCTGTCCCGCCGGACATGCGCCTGCCAAGCAGCGGCGGCTGGAGGATTCCGTCAACGGCATAGACGTCCCGCCGCCGCGGTCGCAAGGCTCGGAGCGTTGGAGGGACTCCATCAGGGCCCGGCGGTCTGCACTCGACGCCAACGAGCGGGCCGATCCGACTTGGGCGGACACCGGCAACAACGCCTGGTGGGTCTCCTACTTCTAGTCGAAGTACAACATGGAGATGAACAAAACCACCGGCCTCGTCGGCCGGCCGAACAGCTGGAACAAGGACGAGCGCGTCCTGTCCTGGGGCGTTCCGGGGCGCACCCTGGAGAACGTCATCAACGGCATCCACAACGGCGCTCCAAGGTTGGAGGCGCCGTCCTCACCGCCACCGTCTCCCGCAGCATGCTGGCAGCAGAGGAGGACGTACTCGTCCTCCTCCAACTCTTCTTTGTCAGGGTCGGCCCGATCGACGCCGTCCTCCTCGCACCGCTCCGCGCCCTACACCGTCCCCAAGCGCGAGGTGAAGGAGGAGCCGGAGTTCGTGACGACGCCCGTCAATCCGAGGCGCGGCGGCAGCGGCAACGGAAGCCGACAACACCAAAGGCGCGGTGGCGGCGCCCTCCTCATCCCGAAGCCGGAGGTGAAGGAGGAGCAGGACGACGAGACATCGGCGAAGGTGGCGCTGCTGGCGGAGTACGAGCGGCAGCAGCGACGACCCCGAGGACTGCCCGGGGCTGCGAGCGGCGTGCTTGGCGTTGCTGAACGACAAGGACGCCTGGAGGGGCGACCTCTACACGGCGATCGCCATGTCCATCCGCGACACTGACAAGCCGCTCGTGGACCTCACCGACGACGGCGAGTCTGGACCAAACGGCCTGGTGAAGGACGAGCCCGACGAGCGTGTCAAGCAGAAGGTCGTCATCGACGACATGTACAACTTCCACCAATACGACGACGCTAAGGAGCGATGTTCCCCAAATGCGACACAAAACACATCCCTAAACGATCTATCTGGCGCTGTTTGGGGACGGTTTGGAGGCTACGACTGGAGATGCTCTTAGTGCAAAGTTCAGTCTGTTCTACACAGAGCTGTCTGCCTGTCTCCACTTCCATTTCCACTCCCCATCTCGCTCTCCACTCCGGCAAAGCCCTCCCGCTTCCCGGTTTCAAACCCCAAAAACCTACCAACTCGCCCCCATTCTGCCGCCATGACATGCCCCAGCCAGGATTTCGCCTACGGTAAGCGCCTCCCCTCCCCTCCGCCGCCCAGAACCCTAACCGTGACTCACTTGGCCGGCTCCTCCTCTCCCTGCAGCTGACGGGACGCCGGAGATGCTGCTCCTTGGCGCGGCGACCGCGGGCGACCTCGCCCTCCTCGAGCGTGCGATTCTTTCTGCCCCTCTCCTCGTTCTGCAAGTGGTGTGCGCCGGCCCTGATTTTTTCCACATTTGATTTGGGGGGCGATCGACACGTACGTACGCGCAGGGATGGCGCGGAAGCTCGACGGTGGTCGCGGCCGCCTGGCGGAGGCGGTGGAGGCCGTTAAAGATCACGGTGTCGGGGCGCTACACCTCGCCGCCGACGCCAACAGGGCGGAAGTGTGCGAGTACCTGGTCGAGGATGTCCGGGTGGATGTGGATGCCCTTGACATATGTGGTGTGTATGCTCTCTCTCAATCTTTTTAGCATGCTACAAAGTCTGAATATATGCATATAAAACTTCATCTGTCTGTTAGTCCGGCGAGTAAATGCGCAATCTTCCCCTTTTCTTGTTCTTGACAGGTAGAACACCTCTGGTTTGGGCAATCATTGGTGAAGGTGGGCATGTGGATATTGTCAGGTATCTTCTTGATCACGGTGCCAATCCAGATAATGTTGACATAGCAGGGCTTACCCCTCTCCATGAGGCCGCCAAAATAGGTGAATCTCTACCATATATCTCTCTCTCTCTTAGTCGGTTACTCCTATGCATTGCACCGTTGCAATTACTTTCATCAACATATCTTCAAGTGATGAATGTTGTGAATTTTTGTATATTGTGGGGTCTCCATTTGGGGGATGAAGAGAGACTAACAGGATTGCAATTGTCGGAGATGTATTTCTGTACTTGTGCTAACAGAGTGGAAAATACAAATAATATATTCTCTTTGCACATTTCAAGGTCAGAAATTCTTCATATGTGCACGGCCCACTTTGCGCGTGACTGAAGTGGAGTGTAGACGAGTTGCTAATAAAAATAATTTTATGCATATATTTACTTTCCAAACATATGATTCAGGGCACTGTGAAGTAGTAGAACTCTTGCTCTCGAGAGGCGCTTCTGTCGATCCGTTTTCTACTGATCATGGAACACCGTTGCATGTTGCTGCTAAACATAAGCAGGATGGCGCCATGAAGACGTTGTTGGCTCACCATGCAGATGTAAGTTCCATTATATGTTTCTTATAGTTTTCTAATAGTTGTATTTGATAATCTTTGGCCGTCTGCTTTCTCCAATTTACTTTTAGTTGAATCTTTAGAGTAAGATTTGTTAGTTTGATTGCTGTTTGGTCGGGAATTAGGTTAACATTCTCCTTTTACTCATTAATTGAATGTACAATCATGTCCTATCAATTCTTTAGGTGATGCTGAAAAACTAGTGTCAGTGCACAAGCTGTTCTGCGGTAAGCAGAGAGTTGTGGGCTCTTCCTATGAGTTATATGCTTTTTGTGTACCACATAGTTTCACCATGTAAGGTTGAGAAGGATTATCGTATATCACATTCAATGGATAGACCTCCACTCATTTGTTGTTTCCATTGAAGTTTTGTGTCTCCACCTTTATATTCTGTCAATATGTCAAATTTTCAAGATCAAAGTTTGCATCTGCTAAACCACTAATATTTTGACACGATTTCTCTATGTGGACTGCTTGCCCTGACAAGAAGTAGACTACTTGATCAGTAGTTTCCTAGGGCATGTTTCGATATTGTTTCCCTTTTTGCAAACCTAAAATCATTAATAAATGTGCAACATAAGAACCACTTCATCTAAACCTGTAATGAATACAGACCTTCTGTATTTTTTTGGAATTCTGATATTTCTTATATGTCAACTAAAAATTTCCCACCCAAATAGTCATACTTACCGCCGCTAAGAGTAGTAGAAGTTGAACTTGTATGTGATGGGGAGATGCACACAAATTTGGTTGCAAACAAGAACACCCCACTAGATCAAACTTTTCTACACTTAAAGCCCACATTACCCAGATTCTAAACTTGTTCAGTTGTTCTGGTGTACGGTTTGCCCAAGCACAACTGTCAAGGTCATCATGTATTCCTTGGGCCTGTCTTTTCAGATGTAATGGCCCAAAATATGGACACCGGCTATTCAAGCAGGGCATAAGCCTTAGTTGTTATCTTTCTTTGTTGGTTGCCATATAGATTTAACAACTAATAGTGAAGAACTGACTAGTGATGCGCTGAATGCTTCACTACCAAAATATTGTCATGTTGAATTGTTGATGATGTGCATTTTCCTCATCTCTTTTTTGCAATACCAATGCTGCACCAACCGTCGTCTTTTTTTTATTCACTAAAGTTCATTGTCACAGTGACATGGTTCCATTTTTCTGTGAATATATGTATTATTTGTTACTCCATCCGTTCCTTTTTATAAGACGTTTTGACAAGCCAATTAATCTTGCCAAAACCTCTTATAAAAAGGAACAGAGGTTGTATTTATGTATCTCATATTTGCCATTAATTTTGTGAGCTAAATGCTTTGCTTCTCTTCTTAGGTTAACAAGATTCTAGACAATTTCAGTTCACCTCTCATGATTGCTATCTATAGTCGCTCAGTGAAATGTGTGAACCTACTGCTAGAGGTACCGCTCCATCTTATGCGTTAAGCTGAAAATGTATCACAGTTTAGAGAAGATGTGGACAGATAAATTGTGACACATATTACTCAGAGGAACCATGTACGATTCTGTTATATGCTAGGCTGGTGCCGATGTGAAGGGTATGCGTACTACGACCCCCTTGCTAGTTGCTGTAACAAATGGCCTATCTGGCGTCCTGAAGCCCCTATTGGCTGCTGGTGCAGATCCTAATGTTCGAAATGAAGTAAGCTTTGTGTTCTACCGGTGCATATTTTAATCACTCCATGGTTGGTTATGTACACATGTGGGAGTGACATTAAATAACTAATTATTGTCCATACTTAAACTTTGGTAATTTGTGTCCCATAGGCAGTCATACCTAACTGATAGTTAACTCGGTTTAGGTGCACTAATATAAACTCAGTGATGAACACTTTTAATACTACAATTTGTCTCCTTAGGTGTAACCTACTAACCTTTTCATTTCATGAAGATCAATCTTTTGTAACGATAACATATCAAATTCTTAATAAAAGCTATAATTTTCAAAGAAATAGTTTTGGTTGATTTATCCTGCCAATTTTAAATGCCTTTTCTTTCCTTGTAATTTGTGATATGACAAGATGTGTTAGTTTGCAGTCTGTCAAATTTTATGTCTTGTATATAATACCTAGGCACAACAAGTTGGTGTAGGATTGAGATGAAGCCCAACGAAAACCACATGAACCAAAAGACATAAAAAGGTTATATAGCACCAGTAATAAAAAATACTAATCCCTCCAATCCATAAAAAGTGTCGGGATAACTTTTGTACTAAATCCCCGACACTTATTATGGATCGGAGGGAGTAGTGAAATTCATAGTGGTTAAAAGTTATTTAGGAACTTGCTGCCTGTTTTTTAAATAATGGATGAGTTAATCTCCTGGCCTCTTCATCTAGGATGCACACAACCAATAGTTTATGACAAAAGGGACTCGCTGGATTATTTTGAGACATGTGCACTGCCTTATGGTCTATGGATAAGGACAAACTCATCTTATGACCTAATTGTTTGGCATGAATGGAGTAATATTGGCCAAATTCTTGTCTATACACATTTCATGTTGCTGGATTTTACTGTCAATTGATTTCTCATACAAATACATTGGTGAGATTCTTAAGTCTTTTTCTGAACAGTTTGGTCACTTGCCAATACAACTCGCGGCACACTTTGGTACACGCAAAGATGTCGAGATCCTGTTTGAAGTTACTTCTTCTCGTATTCCAGCTGTACATGATTGGAGTGTTGATGGAATAATTAGTTATATAAAGTCAGAGCCAAAGTTGGAGGTATGGGCAAGAACAAGGTTGTCATATTACAACATATTTACCTATGTGCAGATTTCTTAAGTAAATTTTTGAATGAGGCTGTAGGCAAAAAACTTAATGTTTACTTTCTCTTATTTTGAAAGACTGCTGTTTTCGAGAATTCTCATTTTGACACTTTTGAATTAAAAACTTTCATCTTTTTACACTAGATGTCATTCCATGTTTTTGGTGTTTAATTAAAAATTGTGATGCACCATAATTTTCATAAAGAAAAAAAATGAAAGCAAAGATGGATACGATGAGATCCTGTGGGGCAGGTCAGAGTATGACAAATGTAATCGCTCAACTGAGCTTGGTGGTTTGGGGTTAATGTGGTATCTAAATTTCTTCTTGTTTATATTAAGTCAGTAACATGCATTCATACTAAATAAATGAAATTATAACATTTTAAATATGAGGATATTTCTATTCTGTTTAAGTTCTTTGCAGATAAATGCCTGCAATCATGAGGTTGTTTAATTTTTATTTAAATTATCAGGATAACCCTTTGTCTAAAATGTCAGTAGCTAAGTTAAAAGAAGAAGGAGACAAAGCTTTGCGTAAAGAGGATTATGATTCGGCAGTAGAATTCTATACCATGGTATGCAATTGCACTATTCGTGCCCCTGAACTTAATTTTCGTAGTCTTCTTAATGTTGTATTTCTCGATATAAGGAGAGGAGTGCAAGTATGAACAGCTAATGGTATTGCATAGCCCAAGTGTATCACAAAGCTCATGGACCAAAACCATGGCCGAAAGTTTATAGGCACTTTTACTCTTTGCGTATTCACGCTTGTATGTTATGGCTTCATGGTGCCCTGTTAATGCCAGCACAGATTAGCCGACAGGTGTGCACAATGGAGTTGCTTTTGAGCATGTCATCCCTGTAGTGATTAACCGCCTTGTAAGACTTTCATATTGACATCACCGAACACTGTTACCTTCACAATGGGCCAGTGGCCCTGATAGCACCACTAGGGAACTAATGAGCATTTGGGTCCCTGACACAATCCTACACTTGTTACGTCCCTGTGCTTATCACCCTAATTCGACTAAGACGGTCCTTCATTGAGACCATGGTGTATCATTATCACTGTTTTCATCACAGTGGTTTTAGTTTGTAAATTGGGTGGTGTGGGCTTTGTTTGTTAATCTAGGTTAGGTACAAAGAATAGAGCATAAATGAAAAATAGTATACTATGTGGTAGATCAGTTAGAATGAGGAAATAACGAAAAGGACTATCCTGTTAGTTCTTCATGGTTACACTGCCGATTATCACAACATATCTTAATTTTTATATTTGCTTCTTTATGCCTCTGCCGTACAAAATCTTAATTTATTTTCAGTATACTACATCGCCACTTATATGTTTTGGGTGTATCTCCAAATCTTTGCTTGTATGTGTGGGTAGGGTGTCGAAGGTTTTAACTTTACCTTTTAAATGTAGATGTGTGCACAAACTCATTAACCAAGGTAGACCCATGTACATGTGCATATGTATGCGTAGGTACATACCATGCGTTGATGAAGAAGAGGCACAGTTGGGAATAGAGAAATTCCTCACTTATTGACATATGCATTAATAGCCTCCATCGTGATTTATCTCGCCATTCATGACATAAGCTTTTCTCTTTGTTTGTTTGGTACTATGTATTTATCATTCATTTACTTACCAAGTCTTTGTCCTAGAAAGCTGAGAATTATATGCAGATTTATCAGAAAATGTTCTTCGTTTGCTTTGTTGGGTGTAGGCTATGGTTGTGGATCCTGAAAATGTTGATTCAACATTGATTGGCAATAGGGGTTTTTGCCGGCTTAACCTGGGCAATGGAGAGGGTGCTTTAAATGATGCCCATCTTTGCAGGACAATGCGACCTGACTGTGAAGATTCATGCTGGCTTCAGGGCTACTCATATGTGCAACTAAAGGTGATACAGAATCACGATTTAGTACCTGTTTCAATCTTGCAGATAAACCTTTTTGACGATCCACTCAACTCTATATCTTCATTCTTAGGAGTACGAAAAGGCATGTGATTCATTTCTTGATGGTCTCAAATTGAAACCAAAATTTGTTGGAATTGAGAAGGCGTTAAGGTAGCCTACTTGATCTACTTTAGATGCATGCTTTACTTTAAGTCTAGTTTGTTGTGATGTACAGTACTCCTAATAGTATGGTAATGTATGAATATTATCATATCTTTCCAATAAAATAAATGGACAAAAGCAATCAAATAAATGGACTTGTATTTTTACCTTCAAAATGAGTACGATATTTTGTCTTTATTCAGTACACGTATGAATATTATCATATATTTCCATGAAATTCTGTTTACTACATCAATAATATGGCTAAAGTTTGTGTTTCATTTGCTTGTTTGGCCTATTTTCACAAGAAGGGCCATGAATAACTGCTCGGAATTCAGATGCTTTGCTGATCATATTATCTGGAACGTGCAGGCAAGCTCTTAGATTACTGAAGGAATCTCACGCTGACAAGAAGAATGGCTTAGAAGGACAATATCGTGAAGCACATCTTTTCCTTTGAAGAGGGCAGTTTGAGTAACAAGTCTGACGTCTTGACTCTTTTGACCAATTGCTTGCTGCGTGCTGAAGGTGAAGAACGTGGTGTTTGATGCCCTGTTGGACTAGGTTCTTTTTGTGTCTGCGGCTGCAACCATGAAAGCCTGAACATTCTGTCGTCATATGCATATTGGCTGCGTAGTGCTACAGAGTAGAAACTGTTGTTAATATCTATCTTTAACCGTGTGATTGATGTCTCGCTCTGAGGTGACATCATGATGATTCAGTTGGGTATCAGTAGATTCCGCCCTTTGCGTGTTTTTATTTTCTTCCAAACAGATCTAGGTGTGCTTTTAGTCTGAATCACGCTCCTCCTCTGAGTCTTAATAACGCTGCTCCCTCCGGCCGGGCTGCAGCCACGAAGGTACTCGTGATTCGTGAGCCACGCAGTAAGTCACGAATATACATCCTTTTTTTTAGAGAGTCACAAATATATGTATGCAGAATGGAACCTCACATGAACTCTCTGACCGTAGTCAACAAGATCGCTTTTATTAGTGGCAGATCAATCCAGGACTGTTCCTGCCCTGTTTCTGAAGCTTGATATGGCCTGTGCCTTCGGCTCTGTCTCCTGGCCTCTGCTTCAACTGTTACAACCGAGATTTCGGCCCCAAAATGATTACGTGGATCCTCGCCCTGCTGTCAACTGCAAACACCAAAATGCTAATTAATCGAATTTGGCATGCAAGAGGGCTGCGACAAGGGGACCCAGCATCGCCCTCTCTCTCTCTCCTGTTCATGGATGTTCTGAATGCAATCTATCTATTATATACTAAAAGCAAAATAAGAGTGTTTTTCGAGGCACCAGGTTAATCCACATATCCACATATGCTAAAATAGTACAAGCCGATGATTTTAATCTTAACGTGTGAGATTAAGAGATAAGAAGTATTACGTACAACAATATATGTGTACAAAAGTAAATTGAAGGCACGCTAAAAACCATATGGGTCCACATGTGTTTCGTTACAATAAAGAGCATATCTCAAAGAAAAAGGAATAAGAGGCAGTCTCCATGAAAAAAGAATTACGTACCCGATCAATTTACACTTTTAATGGTTATGACCATCCTGTACATGTAGCAAAATAAAAAGACTCGCGTTGAAGATAGGAAGTGATTTGCTTCCATAACAAACAGAAAATAAGAGATTTGCTTCTACACGTGTACTTAATATAAGAGTCCTATAATTATACGGTAGCCAACGATTAGAAAATCAGATTTGTTTCCCCAAAGGAAGTAGAAGTGTACGAAGAAAAATTATATGGGGCTGGGCCTCACGGTCTCTCGCATGAGGCCCCTTTTTAGATTTTGACACATCAGCTCGTAACATCAATCTCAAAGCTCCATGATCATTTTGTACGACAAACGGATCTGTACAGGAGTATTATGGTGTCTTTGTGATCGTATTATTCCAGTCCGAGCAACAGAAACATCAGCCGCTGCCTAGCTGCTCCGACTAATGGAGACGTACGCTACGACAACGTCAATCATTCTAGAGGTATTGGACAGCGGAGGTAGACAAGGGGCTACGGCCTACGGCAATGTTGCTTACTAGATAGCGGAGGTCGGCGTTGTGAGCATGGAGATATCGCCCACGACTATCTCATCACCAACGGATGTGCGGCATGGAGGTTACGGAAACATCGGCGTACTGGACCGAGGAGGTCGGCATCGGCGCCGTGATCATGGGGATGTCTGGCAAGCAGATCAAGGACTTGAGGTTGCCGCCAGGGCCGGGATCATGGCTATGACCCCTGCTCATCACCGGCACAACGAACGGCACTAGCAAGACTGCGACGGAGATCGACCGACGGCAAGTTCGATTTGGCGTTGATACATATCAAGTCCACATGTATGGTACGGGAGTATACCAATAATCCGTACCAAGTGATTTGGGGCCGGCCGATGCTGCTTTGAGATTTGTGTTGGAGGTGATGTGTTGAAATCCAGAGAGGGGCCCTAGGGAACAGATCGTGCCGCCCAGTCCCACATAATTATTCTCCGACATGTTCATATCAGTGCAAGCACATGGTAGACTACATAAGTGATACACATAAACAAAATTCAATTGTTTAACTATATTACTTATCAAACTAAAAAAATAGTGAGACATATCGAGTGTGACAAAAAAAATTAAATGCTCTCTTCATGCATCCATGCAACTCTAAATGTGCGTGAGAAAAAAAGACTCGCTCAAAAAAAATAACGCAACTCAATGGAACGTGTACCTGTGAATAAATACTCGCGAAAAAATAGGAACAATAGATTAGTATGATAAGGTTCGCAGAGTTCCGTTCGACCGCTCAAAAATATACTCTTAATTATTTTGAAACCACGAGAAGTAAAAGCCGGAGCTTTCTAGCCGAAACTCATGTACATGATACCAAGCATAGGGAGGATATTAGCCATACAATTGAGCGAGACACGTAACCATAAAATAAAGATCATTAGAAACATTGCCACGCTTTTAACCCAATATACCGTTCATGACTATGATTGTAGTCACAACAATAGATGGTTTTAAAAAAATTGTTGGACATAGAAACTCCAGGAAGAAATGCCATTGCAAAAGTATATAGTACAAAGGTGTGAAAAGTACTTATACCCTTATTGTTTCACAATAATTTGAATTTTATTTATTCTGAAATATTTTATGAGTAATTTGTTTTGCAATATTGTATGAACGATTTTATCTAGATTTATGTAAATCACGTCTATGTGCCAATTATGCGAACACAAAGCAAAATTAACACAAATATTAACGGATATATGGATGGCCATTGATAGTTGAGCCAAGAATATGCAGGAACTAAAAACACGCATTTGGGTAGAATTCATTAAACACTAGGTTTCGTAGTTTTAATAATTATATAACATTACTTCTATAAATCTACAACGTATAAAACATTATAGAAAAGTTAAATATAAGTAAATAACTTCTTTAGATGTTGCCCTCGCATTTGCGAGGGCCACCTTGCTAGTTATATACTAAAAGCAAAATAAGGATCTAAAATAAAGCAACCACGTTTGTCCACATGTGCTTAAAATATATACTATGTTGATCCTAATTTTAATGGTTGAGGTTAAAAGATAATAAGCGTTACGTACTACAATAAGTATGTACATATGAGTACTTGACACGTTAGTAAAAAAAATAGTGCAGGAAAAATGTAGCACCGTGTAATTGGTTCACAAGGCATAACCTGCCACGAGAAGATTAGATCTCATACCTGCAAAGAAAATTCCATACGAAGTTAGTGGAGCGTACAACACAATGATTGAAAACAAATTTGACCCAACTTCCGTGTATTTCATGGAACGTAGCATAGTAGCGTGTCATGATAATATTCCTATCTCTAAAGAAATTAACCTAGCTATATATGCAACCGTTTGAAAAAAGAAACCACGTACTTGGTTAAATAAGATAGTACGTAAAATAAAAGTACCATATTAATACACATCATTTAAATTACTTTTTATTGTTAGATCTGTAATTTGTATCTAGGATTAATAAGAGATGAATATTTACGTAAACGTGCACATGTATACATAATCGCGTAACAGCTTATCACTGTTTAGCATGATTATTTTTCTTGACAACAAATCTGTTCCATACGATCTGTAAAAAAGAACTATGTATGTCGAGCTGCGTTTGGCAGGAACTACGTTTGTTCGAGGTCTGGACTGATGTGTCGGCTAGATTAATCAACACTATCACAAGGACCTCATGTACGTTCGAGATTATTTTTGGGTTTCACTGAAGGCCCCAATACCTCTCCTCTGGTGTCGCTTTTTCCTAGCTAGCTATCTTAGAGCATCTCCACCGGTGCGCCCCATAGCGGCTCCGATAGCGTTTTCGGGGCCGGCAGAAAATGGGTTCACACCAGCACGTCCCAAATAGTGTCGGCGCTTTTTCGAGTCCAATAGAAGCGCGGGCAATCCCGTGCCGGTCCCTTCGTGAAGAGCTCGAATCGGGCGCGCCGTCGCCTCGCAGCACGAAATTTTTTGGGCATTGGAGCCGCCTGTCAGTGATGCCAGGGCGCCGCGGAAGATTTACCGCCACGACGCCGTGCGGGAAACTCTCCCGCCACGACGCCGCACGAGGTTTCCCGCCTCGCCGCCGGTCTATATTATCCCTCCTCCCCCGTCTCATTGGTGCAAAAAATCTAAACCCTAAAAAACCCATAATGTTCGATTCGTGAGAGGAGGCGGCGCTAGAGCGGCCGTAGAAGTCGTGGAGGAGGACCCGCAGCTCGCAGAGTACGAGGCGTGGGAGGAGACGGCGCTAGCGCGATCGTAGATGCCTTTCTCGCGGACGAGCGACAGGACCAGGAGGCGGAGCGGCGGCACCGGGAGGAGGCGGAGCGGCAGCACCGATGGGAGGTGCGCCAGCAGTAGGGTGGGAGCAGCTTGCGTTGTGGCGGTTGATGCGGGAGGAGAAGCAGCGTCAGGATGAAGTCTACGAGCGGCGGCGTTTGGCGGAGATGCAGCTCCGGCTACGAAAGCAGGAGGTGGATCACCGTTGGCGGCGGGAGGAGCTGGAGCAGAGCTACGTCAGGAGGCGGTGGCCGCGGATAGAGGCGCCTACTTGAAGTTCGTGGCGGAGAGAGCAGCAGGGATCGGCAACGGAGGAGCAGCGGAGAGAGCATCAGAGAGAGCAGCGGGCGATCGTCCACCTCCATAGAGCCGGGTGGCTAGTAGGTAGTATGCTAGAGATGAAGCAGGTTTCACATGTCATCCGGGGTTGAGGAGTGAATAATGTTTTACTCGAATTTGCCCTAAAATATTATTCATTCCTTGATCCTGAATGACATGAAAATAAAACTACAAGTAAATGTTTAGTTTGTCTAAAAAAACTCCTATCGGGGCCGCCAGTTTAGGCACATCGGGGTGGGAACAACACCCTAAAATAGAGGATGTAGTGTCGGTGTCTCCCTATATGACATTGCCGGCGACTATTTAGGACGCGCCTGGCGGAGATGCTCTTAGCGGCCGTAGTTTTGGATAGTGTGTGCCATATCATGCAACTCAAGTGGAGACGCCATGCTCGGGAATTATTTTGGCTGCACCGGTGGCACACTGGCAACAGGTAAAATTGATCGATCTATGTAGTATCATTATCGGTACATGCAGGTAGGAGTTGTATAAGGAAATTTGTAAATTAATAACGCATTGCTTTTGTCCATTAAGTCACATGCATGCATGCATGCATCAAGGCTATGTATCCATTCCTTTCCTTTTGCTTAACTGACCACGTCTACTGTGTCAGAATTCGACAAACAAATGGGTGCAAGGATAAGACGTGGTAATATTATCATTTATCCAAGTGCAACCCATGTGTTAATTTTAGTAGAGAAATCCCTAGATAATTTTTTATATACTATACAATTTTAACTTATATGCGACATTCGTAAATGAAAGGGTGTTTATTATAGTATTTGTCAACTCCAATTTTTTATGATACTTTAGGCCTGACATGCTTAAATTTACATATCCAAAAAAATTGCATTCTTCAGGTTAGATATCATACATAGGATTTGAGTCACTCTTGTCATAGCCCCGTTACATGGCACACCTAATACTTGTGAGCGGAGCGGGATGGAAGAGTACGAGATATCAGGATGATAAAACAATATATCAAAATAGAGTAAGAGACGACACTCTAGAATGTGTGGTGTTTCTAAAATTTATAATATTTATTTGTCCATAATTTAAAACTGACATGCGATAATTTATTTGGATTACATGGGGCTAGAAAAAACTTTTAAAAATTCATATTATGAATATATCATGAACCATAAATTTAAATCTCCGTCATATAGAAAATACATTTAGACATGCCCTCGCATTTGCGAGAGCCACCTGGCTAGTTTTCTGTAAAGTTGAAAGGGAGATTTTTAAGAACTTGGTGATCACGTATGACCACATCATCGCCTCTATGACTCTGTCCTTGAGTGAATGCCCCATCCGAGTTTGCCTTGTGCCATTCTGCATCAGGTGGATTCCAGTGATCCACCACAGCCCCTGCCCTCGGCTGTGAGGTAGGTTGTACAGACTTCCATTCCTCAACAAGGTACAAGGTTCTACATGTCGTCGTCAGCGGGTTCTCTATCTTTTGATCATGTCTAGCATCATTCCGCACCTGCCACAATTGGTAGATGGTCATGAGACCCACTGCCACAATTGGTAGGTGCTTATAAGGCTCAGTTCGCGGGGACTATTCAATCCTGCATGGATTCCATTGTTTGGAGGGCCTAGGCTCCTCCCAAATGCAAGCTTTTTTCCTGGCTCATCATCCAAAATCGCGTTTGGACGGCGGATCGGCTTACAAAGAGAGGTTGGCCTAATGGGAGAGTTTGTCCGCTCTGTCGGCGACATGACGAGACGGCCGCTCATCTTCTCTTCAAGTGCCGCTTCTCTATTCGGATATGAAACATGGTCAAAGATTGGCTTCACATACACGATTTCGACCCTTCGTCTTGGGACGGGTTTGACAATGTTGAAGATTGGTGGACCTCCATCGTGCTTGCTCACGGAGGCCGAAAGAAAACAATGGCCACCCTCTTTATGTTGGTCACGTGGGAGCTTTGGAACGAACGCAACGCTAGGACTTTCAAGCATGTTGACAACATGCCTACCTTCATCTTCGATCGCATCAAATCGGAAGCTAGGACTTGGATCATGGCCGGTGCCAAACATTTGGGTTTTCTCATGGCGGGAGAGTAGGCTTTTGTGACCTCGGTGTGGTTGTAACACTTTAACTAAAACTAAAACTATAACTTGGCTTCCCAAGCTTCTTCTTTATCAATGAATTAAGGCAAATCTTTTGCCTTTTCTTCAAAAAAAAAAAATGAGACCCACTGCCAGCTCCTTGTCGCTTACACTGCCGAACGTTTATCTCTGGAGTTTTGAGAGTTAAACCCGTCTGTTCCCTGATTTGAAGTCTCTGAATGCAGCTCTACGAATGCGATGGTGATGGCTGGAATATGCTGGCCCTGCACGATCATGGACTGGACTTCAATTCACCCTCTGGTCAGACGCGGAGCAAAGCGTTTCAGGCAGCCTGCGAGTGCACAGTTGGAAAGGGCGACAGAATTGTGTTTTGGACAGATAGGTGGATCAGCAGGCAAAGCCCTACCCAAATTACCCCAGCTTTGCTTACGTTTGTCCGTGCTCGCGGCGCAATGAGGACAGTTATCGACGCACTATATATCAGAGCAGGAGTAGCACCAACAGTACAGGCGATCTCTGAACAGCGAAGGGGACTCATGCTGGCGGCTTACACAAATGGTTCATCAGCGTACTCTGAAGAAGCCGACTATGCAAAATCTCTCTGCCAAAACTGGGCCCCTCTCACGAAAAAATGTTATGTTGGTTAGCCTCGAGAAATAGAGGTTGGACTGCAGACTGGAGGCAGAAGAGAGCGAAAACCTCTTTTTACAGTAAATGGTACCTACCTGTGATGTCACCATGTGCTAACTCAGTCCACTTACAAAATTATGAAACCAAACTGAAACTTACTGAAATGCCATATTTTTATGAAACATATCGAAGTGACGTCAGCGGTGACGTTAGCAGTTTCACTTTTTTTTATCATAATATTTCATAGTGTTTTCCATGTATCAATTTAGTTTCATGAAAGTTTCGCTTATGTTTCAATTATTGGTTTTATATTAGATAAATGCCAGAAGCCTTACCAATCTCAAAGCACTAGGTGAATGGTAGATATAGCTTCTGTAGGTGAAGTTGCCTTTAAAAACGCTGGGTTACAGAAACGAGGCCTTAGAGCATCTCTAACAGAGCCCCTATTTCTCAGAACCGAATAAAGTGAGTTCAGTCTCCCGAAAAATAATTTGGTAGCAGATTTAGCGACGGCGCAGAACAGAAACCGAAAACGTGAACCGAACTCGCTGAAATCAAACGTCGCGGGAAATCGAAATTCGCGATTGCACTCGATTTCATCGGATCGAGCTGAATTCATTCATAATTTACAATACTAGGGCAAAATACATGCATATTCGACCTACATTATGAACTAGGGACCTAACTAAACTAGATTTTTAGTCCCCGGAGTGATTATACTGTCACTGGGGCGCTAATGTCGCCGGCGGAGGGTTTTTGCTCGCCGGGTCTTCCTAGGCGACGACGACCGCCGCCACCTCGATGACCGCCGCCTCGGAGGTGCTCCCGCAGGCTAGAGGCGGCCCGGCGGCGGCGTCGTCGTCGCCGTGCGGGGGCAGCGCCGGCAGCGGCGGGCTGCACGCGCCGGCAGCGGGGGGCGCCTCCGCTTCTCCTTCCAGCGCCTCCTCCGCGCGCGCTTGCAAGTGCGCCATCATCTCCGGCCACTTCCGGCCAGCCCGCTTCCACCCCCGTACACCCGGCGGACGCCGAGTTGACCTTCCGGCGCCGGATCGACCACCTCCCCTACCCACGCGTCTTGCACGCGCCATTCCGGACGGAGGGGAGCTGGCCAAAGCGGCGGAGCGGCGTCGGAGAGTCCGGAATCGCTCGTTGGAGCGGAGGCAGGCGGCGGCGGCGGGAGAGGAGCGGCAGAGGGGAGTAGGGTTTACGAACCGAACTCCCCTCCGCGAACCCTTTTAATAGGGGTCGTGCGGAGAGTTTCTCGGGCCCCTGAACTTCCAATTCGGACCGGCCCATGTATTCGGTGTCTATTCTACTCGCGTTTCGGCCCCGTAAATCCGCCGAAAAAGTTCAATTCCGACGGAATTTACGGGCTCTGTTAGAGATACTCCTAGAAGGATTGAACGCCTAGATAAATGTACTCTCTGCGATCAGGTCCTGTAGACCATCGATGACCTCCTTGTCCAGTGCTCGTTCTCAAGAGAGTTCTCAAGAGAGGCAAAACATGCGGCTAGATCAGATTGTATTTACGGCACAGAATGATTTGTTATTGTGGGAAACTGCAAAGAAAAGAGTAGTAGGGCATGTTGCATGACTTAGGGTTAGGGAGTAGCCGTGTGTTCTATCTTGTAAAACCTCTTGCTCAATCTTAATTAAAACGACAGGCAACCTTTGGCTGCCTTTTCTTGAAAAAACAAATGTATGTATCCTGATGTGACATATCACACATACTAGCTAGTTCGGCGCGATTCAATCATTTCGCATTCTTGATCTGGCCCCCGGCTTAGTCCAAAGGGCTAGCAAGACTGGGACTGCACTTGCACACGCTTAATCATACCGATAAGATTCTGCTGAGATAACTAGCTGGTTTGTTACCTACTCTTTCTTGTTCTCTTTTTTCCTCTTCTGTTGTAGCCGTTGAGAAGCAACATCTCCCGACCTGCACGAGTCTCGTGGTCTTGAACCCTTGTTCACACTTTAGGGCGCGTTTGGTAGTTTGGGTGTACCTTGGCTCGCATTGGCCCAATATTTTTCGCTCCGTTTAGTTGTCTAGGCTCACTCGTGTTCTTGCATAACACTGGTCTTAAAGCATCCGTGCACGTCGCGGAGAAACCCTCAGTTCTCCAGAGACATGTCTGGTGACATTTTTTTTTCGATAAAAGGAATATATTAATATCAAAAGATACCAATTACATCTAGCCTCTGCAACAACGCACCACCCTAATGATAGTACGGATGCACATAGTCAAAAAAGAGAAAAGTAAACTCAGAAATAAAAGTCCCGCCACAGTATTCCAGGCCTAGTAATAGTAGTACATCCACCACCAAGACAACACCTGAAATACAGACTCTCCAAAAGCGACGCCTCCAAGAATGGAAGAGTGCACTAGCACCATCATCGTGGTTTTCACCCTCAAGATAGTCCCCGCTCTCAAAACAATGCCTCGAACAAGGTCATTGCCAGACACAACCAGTTAAGGCTAGACCTTGGGTTTTCACCCTAAAAGGTAGGACTCTGAACTTCACCTGTGCTGTCGCTCCCACTTTCATACCACTGCTGCGAATTCCGGAACACCAAGCAAGCTCCTCAACATCGCGAAGACTTGAACCTTCTTTAGCTCATCCCCCAATCCTGCCTTCATGATATTCTCTGCTTCTGACTTCACCATGGACCGAAATTCTCTTGATGTCAACACATAACAGAGCTTCACGCCGCTCCCTCCGGAACCAAACGGTCGGAATAAAAGCATGTGTGCGCGCGACCGAATACCACCCGATCCTGTGAACTCCAAGCAAAAGATGCACTGTTACATTCGATGGAGCCTTCCGGAAGTCATCACTCCGGCTAGATGAAGAAAGATCGGCATTCGGAACGTCTTCATCTTCGTGAAAGAAGAACCCTAGGACCACCACCATGAAAGCCGGAACGTCCGGCCCCCATGCCGCTGCCATGGCTGGGAACCACGGTCTATCTTCCTCCTCCAACCCGGCAGGTGGAGGCCGGCAGCCGTCGGGATAGTGGCTACGCACGCCCACGACGCGGAGACGGCCGGTTGCTGCCCGCCTGGAAAGCCTGGCCGAGCCTCAACGCCGCCGCCTCGCGACCATGTACCTTGCCACCACTGCGCGATCCCGCTGCCGTCCTTCCTTCCCACCAAGATCCGCCACACCACCGCGTCCCCCACCATGATCCGAGTAATGTAGCCAAAGGCCACCACCACCAGACCCGCCGTCCACCGTCGCTGCCCCTGAAGGACCCCGCCTCCACGCGAAGGGGAGTCCATGGGCGCGCCACCATCACCCCTGCCTTTTGCAGCCGGACGTGGCCGCCACCGCCGACCCCGACGGCGACAGCGGCCAGGAGGAGGGAGATCGGCCGGCCTCTGGCTAGGATTTGGGTCGTCGCCCGGAGCCGCCTCGAGCGAGACGACCCGGGGCAAAGATCGGATGGGGAGGGAGGAGAGGGATCAGATGGGAAGGCCTGGTGACATAGGCATGCCTAAGGGGTATGTCGCATATATACCCCTGGTTTATTGTTATAGCCAAAAGCCCATGGACTCGAAGCTTTGAAGGCTCAGAAGATTGAAGATGTTCGGATTAGGAAAGTATAGTGATTATGGAAATTTGTATCAATATCGGGAAAGGCCCAATGCGGCCCGAAAGATTGTACTTGTACGACACGTTGTAAACCCTTGGTTTCTCCTCCTATATAAAGGGGACACTGAGGTCAAAATAAGGATCGAATCATTGTAAACCCTAGCCACCGTAATATTGAGTTGAACACCTTTGTTCGGCTGATAACCTTCGAGATCTACTTGTTCTCTACTTTCTACGAAACCCTAAGTCTACAATCCATAGGCATTGACGAGTTAATACCTCGTCACCTGGCGAGACGAAAATCGACAAGCATGGCGGGAGAAGCCGAAATCCCAGCGGCGTTGCGCGGCAAAGGTAGGGGTTACCTCCCTCTTCGGTTACCCTCTCCATTAGCCCCCTCCCAAATTTCCCCTTCCCCCAATTTTCGCACCGACGGCGGCTGCGGCGACCCAGATCTGGTAGCGCGCATCTGCTTGTGACGGTAAAGCACACGTCCGTTGGGAACCCCAAGAGGAAGGTGTGATGCGTACAACAGCAAGTTTTCCCTCAGTAAGAAACCAAGGTTTATCGAACCAGTAGGAGATGAAGGCCACGTGAAGGTTGTTGGTGAAGGAGTGTAGTGCGGCGCAACACCAGGGATTCCGGCGCCAACGTGGAACCTGCACAACACAATCAAAATACTTTGCCCCAACTTAACAGTGAGGTTGTCAATCTCACCGGCTTGCTGAAAACAAAGGATTAAACGTATATGGTGTGGAGAATGATGTTTGCTTGTAGAAAACAACATAGAACAGTGATTGCAGTAGATTGTATTTCAGATGTAAAAGAAAGGACCGGGTCCACAGTTCACTAGTGGTGTCTCTCCAATAAGATAAATAGCATGTTGGGTGAACAAATTACAGTTGGGCAATTGACAGAATAGAGATTCATATACATATCATGATGACTACTATGGGATTTATTAGGGCATTACGACAAAGAACATAGACCGCCATCCAGCATGCATCTATGCCTAAAAAGTCCACCATCAGGTTAGCATCCGCACCCCTTCCAGTATTAAGTTGCAAACAACAGACAATTGCATTAAGTATGGTGTGTAATGTAATCAACACAAATATCCTTAGACAAAGCATTGATATTTTATCCCTAGTGGCAACAGCATATCCACAACCTTAGAACTTTCTGTCACTGTGCCAGATTCAATGGAGGCATGAACCCACTATCGAGCATAAATACTCCCTCTTGGAGTCACAACTATCAACTTGGCCAGAGCCTCTACTAGCAACGGAGAGCATGCAAGAACATAAATAGCACATATATGATAGATCAATAATCAACTTGACATAGTATTCAATATTCATTTGATCCCAACAAACACAACATGTAGCATTACAAATAGATGATCCTGCTCATGATAGGCGGCTCACAAGATCTAAACATGATAGCACAAGAGGAGAAGACAACAATCTAGCTACTGCTATGGACCTGTAGTCCAAGGATTAACTACTCACGCATCAGTCCGGAGGCGGGCATGGTGATGTAGAGCCCTCCAGTGATGATTCCCTCTCCGGCAGGTGCCGGAGGCGATCTCCGTAATCCCCGAGATGGGATTGACAGCGGCGGCGTCTCTGGAACTTTTCCGTATCGTGGCTCTCGGTACTAGGGTTTTCGCGACGGAGGGATTAAGTAGGCGAAGGGGCAGCGCAGGGGGGCACCCGAGGGGCCCACCCCACATGGCGGTGCGGCCAGAGGTGGGGCCGCGCTGCCCTATGGGGTGGCCGCCTCGTGGCCCCACTCCGTCTCCTCTTCGGTGTTCTGGAAGGCTCCGTGCAAAATAAGACCGTGGGCTTTTGTTTCGTCCAATTCCGAGAATATTTCATGTGTAGGATTTCTGAAATCAAAAACAGCAGAAAACAGGAACGGCGCTTCGCATCTTGTTAATAGGTTAGTACCGGAAAATGCATAAAAACATTATAAAGTATGACTAAAACATGTTGGTATTGTCATAAAACTAGCATGGAACATAAGAAATTATAGATACGTTGGAGACGTATCGGCATCTCCCTTCGGTCTCCGGCGCCAGACGAGGGTCGTCGTTTCCAGCCGCGACGGAGCCTGCACACATCTGATGCAACTTTCGGCCGTGTCCGTAGTCCGTAAGGGGAAACTCCTCTGCTCTACTGTACTGTCAGATTCATGTTGGTAGAACTAGTTGGGTTGTATAAGACCGTTCGTAATGCATAGATCTTGTAAGAGTAGACCGACCAACTCCAGCTTGTGCATCATGCCGCAGCACTCATCGTTTGCATACAAGCCTGGATCCTGATGCTGCACAAGAGAGCAGTTAGGCATGCTGCTTTTCCTCGTGTCAGCCACGGTCCTATGTTACAACGAGATCAGGAGAGGATTAACCAACCTAAACCACATCTACAACTGCAACGATGTAGAGGCTATTCAGATGCTACGGATGAGAAGAGCCCCTTTCTATGCACTTGTGAAAACGTTCAGGGCTAGAGGACTGATGGCTGATAGCATCCACACCTCTGTCGAAGAACAAGTCGCAATGTTTCTTCATGTCGTGGGTCATAACCAGAGGTTCATAGTCATCCATAGCATATTCAGATGATCCACGGAGACTATCTCTCGGTACTTTCAGCAGGTGTTGTACGCAATTGGGAAGCTCAGAGGTGAAATGATGAAGCCAGCATCAACGAACACACCACCCAAGATAAAGAACAGCTACGGGTGGTTCCCGTATTTCAGGGTGAGTACAAAATCATGTTCCTTCTACCTATCAGAAACATGATTGTGTGCTAATTTTTTTGACAGGATTGCATTGGGGATATTGATGGTACTCATGTCATTGCAAAGGTACCGAGATCCATGTCTACAGCGTTCCGCGAGAGGAAGCACTACAGCCCGACCTACTAAACAACATGCCAATTTTGGCCTGTGGCTCGTTCTAGACGGACAGGTATGCTCGCATCACTGCGCCAATGAGCCACAATTCGAGTCCAGGCTATCAAACGCGTCCTAGATTTCGGATGCTCCCTCTTTTCTCTGAAGGTATCAGGCACGTTATTTGGTCCGCAGACAAAGTTTAACGTAACCACTAACATACGGGAAGCAGATTTTTAGTGCTGCCGTTGAGAAGGAAGCAGATTGTTCCATGCAGGACCTGACCCAGGTAAGTTCAGACTTGAGATTTTAGAATTGGAAACGCGTGTCTGAAACATGAGGACGGCCCCTGGTTAGTCCTTCAAGTTGCAGCCAAGACGTCCACATCTTCTCGGTCGCGCTTCACAGTTCGCACACGGACAACTCCTGACAATTCGCTGACATTTCCCTGCGAAACTTCCCGCCAAATCAGCAGCAAAGACGCGCGACGCGACCGACCACGCTACTCTCGCTCGCCTCTGCCTCCGGCCACCCGCCTATAAAGCGCCACCACCATGTTGCTCCCTTCCATCATCGCATCGTGCATCACACTCTCACACCGTGTAACACGCGAATACACGACTCCAAGTCGAGCACTTGCGCAGCAGCAACGTCGACGATGGCGCCAGCCCAGACGCAGCAGCACCAGGCGACCGTCGTCTTGCCGGATGGGCGCAAGGTGGTGGACGAGGTGTCCGGCTGGCTGCGCGTGTTTGACGACGGCAGCATCGACCGCACGTGGACCGGGCCGCCGGAGGCCCTTCCGCTCATGCAGCGCGTGGAGCCCTACGCCGTGCCCCGCGACGGCCACACGCTCCACGACCTCCCCCGCGAGGGGGAGCCCGACCTCCGCGTCTACCTCCCCGAGCTCAAGGACCCTGCTGCTGCCGGGTGCCTCCCCGTCATCGTGCAGCTGCACGGCGGCGGCTTCTGCATCTCCGACCCCTCATGGCTCATGTACCACCACTTCTACGCGCGCCTCGCGTGCGCCGTCCCCGCCGTCGTGGTCACCGCGCAGCTCCCGCTAGCGCCAGAGCACCGTCTGCCCGCCCAGATGGACGCGGGCGTCGACGTGCTCCGCCGGCTCCGGTCCATCGTCACATCCGACGCCGCTGGCACCCTCGAGGACCCGGCGGCCGAGCTCCTCCGCAAGGCCGCGGACGTCTCCCGGGTGTTCCTCGTCGGGGACAGCTCCGGCGGCAACCTGGTCCACCACGTGGCCGCGCGCGTGGGCGAGGATGGCGAGGACGTCTGGGCGCCCCTCCGCGTCGCCGGCGGCGTCCCGATCCACCCGGGGTTCGTCCGCGCCACGCGGAGCAGGTCGGAGCTGGAGAACACGTCGGACTCGGTGTTCTTCACGCTGGACATGGCCGACAAGTTCCTGGCCATGTCGCTCCCGGAGGGCGCCACCAAGGACCACCCGTTCACGTGCCCGATGGGCCCGAACGCGCCGCCGCTGGAGTCTGTGCCGCTGCCGCCGATGCTGGTGGCCGTGGCGGAGAAGGACCTCATCCGCGACACCAATCTCGAGTACTGCGACGCGCTGCGCGCCGCCGGGAAGGAGGTGGAGGTGCTCATCAACCGCGACATGAGCCACTCCTTCTACCTCAACAAGTTCGCCGTCGACATGGACCCCACCACCGGGGAGCGAGCCCAGGAGCTCATCGACGCCATCAAGAGCTTCGTTGCCCGCCACTGAAGTGCAGAGCATATATCCCGCACCTGCCGCGCGTGTTGCTTATTTGTGTTGTACCGTCAGTGTCATGTGTGTCGGCCATTAATTGAGTCGATCGACCAATTGTGAGTTTTACGTCCATATATGCTTCTGGATTGTGCATCAATCAATCTGTTTAGTTGCTGTCTAGTCCCTATTTGGGACTATTTGCATTTGTGTATTATATTGCGTCCACAGTCAACCCAACTGTTTCATCCATGGGATTTGTTTAGATTTGTCTCTCAAATTTTGTGGAACCGATGATTTACCTCCCGTTTACATGTTAATATAGGAGCATAGCCCAACGGTTGCAAATAGCTACAAGTCTTGATTAAGGGAGGGGGCATGGATGATTGACTCAATCATGCCTTGCCATTTATTCTCAACCTCACCTGCCGAATCCTTTGATTGACTCAATCTAGAGTTAATTCGGTTTACAAAAAGATGTTAAGGTTGTAGTCGTGGGCCGAATGGGGGAACCGACCCCATAATGGAGTTTTCGCGTCATGACAATATGAGTCGGCCGGGCATTGGGCTTCCTCATATCGTCATGGATCCATGACCGGATGCTCAAACCGTCAGCTCGGCCATCTACGATGTGAGGTTGCCCACGAATTTGCAAATCATCGGTATCACATGTCTGTGACGGTATTTTGATATTTGCTGACTAAGTCAAACCGTCAACGAAAACCGAGTATGTTGTAGTGCTAGGCAAAAGGAAATGCAAGACCAATAAAAAAAATATGCATAGCCAACATTTGTGGGTGCCAAAGCAACAAAACGTCAAAACTGTGCTAAGAAAGGTAGAATATTTTTTTCATTACTTCTTTGCAGTAAAATAAATCATGTTGCAACGCGGTAACAAAGAGGTTCTTACTATGATGTGCATGTGCGTTCTTTGCATAACATGAAGTTAGGCAGTGTTCGACAACCGGAAGAAATAAAAGTTGACGTGGTATATGCTCCAACAACATCGAAGGTCTCCAAACAAGCATGTAAGAGCATCTCCGGAAAGACTAAGGAGTGTACAAGAATGAATTGGGTGCCACCTTGTCTTCGAAAAGGCTTAACGCCGTTCTTACCCGTAAATGGCTAATTGATGATGCAAGTCTTAAATCAACACCTTATGTTGTCATTCTACTCGCAAAGTCTTTGAACATGCAATCACTGTAAAATTTGTTGTTTTCAGGTTATTGATGTCTACATTGGAGATTTGGCTCTCCGTGTTGGCCAGGATCACGTGTTATGTCTAGCATGGAGGTCAAACCATCTTCTAAACTAGCAGATGGACAATTAAAAATATCGACCAGTTGCAAGATCAAGAGCCATAGGAAGGGTTGTTTGAAGGGTTATTGAAGAATATTTCGTGTGTGAAAAGGTAACCGTTGTTTCTTAATATGTTTCATGCCCAATTAGAACAAAATAGCATGACACGCGACATAGTTGTTTACATCTTATGTAGACATTTTTCGGCCGAATATACTCAAAAATCATTATGCAACCGTCATCATGCATAGACCCAAGCAGGAATTCCAGGTCCTTATCCCTTTATTTGGTTTTGGCGTGTTACAATCAGTTGTGGAAGAATTGGTATTTTCTACTATCACATCTCAACTCACCCATACTTTATTTTCGCCTTCCACTAACCCTTATTCTTTTTACGGATAGCACAAATTCAACTAGACATAGAAGAGCCAAACATAACCGCAAAATCAAATTATATGTCAACTACAAATTCAACTAATATGTCATCAAAGAAAACCAAGAGAAACTTGCGGATATAGTCCTCAAACAACTGATTCATCAAGGCCTGAAAGGTGGCAAGCACATTGGTCAGCCCAAAAGGCATGACCAAATACTCAAAATGCCCAAAATATGTGTGAAAGTTCGTCTGGTGAATATCCTCACTTTTCATCATTATCTGATGATGGCCTGATCGAAGGTCGAGCTTGCTAAAAAATTGGACGCCACTAAGCTCATCAAGCAAGTCTTCAATGACAGGTATCGAGACGTCGATAATCGATGCACGGCCTCCATGTTCCATCTTTTTTTTGACTAAGATAGTCGGAGACTTATAAGGGCTATTGTTGCGTCTGATGAGAGAGGACTCTAAGAGTAGTTTGATTTGCTCTTCCATTTGATCCTTCTGCTTGTGAGGGACCCTATAAGGATGAATCATAGGTGGTTATGATCCTCCCTTGAGTGGTATTGCGTGATCATGAAGGCGTTCTGATCCTCCCTTGAGTTCTTCAAAAACGTTAGCATATTGTGTGAGCAAGGCCCGAGCCTCTGCGTCTTGTGTACAGTTGTTGTTGTTGCTGCAGAAGGGGGAAAGGTAATAACCAGTGGCGCCCTTCTTGATTTCTTTATGCATTATGTTGGTAGATATTAGATAAAATTCTTGATGCAAGGATTTATCTTTGAGAGATACTTTCTTAGTGCCATTTAGTTTGATCTTGACTTGTCGAGTGTGGCAATCAAACTTGAAGGGCTATGCTGGAGCATCCAATCGCTGCCCAAAATAATTTCATATCCCTTAAGTGGCAGAATTCTGAAGGAGTTGGTGAAAGAGTGTCCTTGAATGGTTGACATGAGAGCCCGTCTTTAATTCGCTACCACCCGCTACTTTAACAATTTCCAAACAGTTTGGTACCGTAGAGCATTGAAATTTGGTGGAAAACTGAAGATCCATGAATGTGTGTGTGCTTCCGGTATCGAGTCGGGCGGTGGCTAATTTACCACCTATGGAGACCATAAGAGTGAATGTATTTGAAGAGCTCGAACCTCTTGCCGCTTGTACCAAAATTTGCATCATCTGCGCAGTTTCAGGTTTTTCCAGCTGAGGAGTATCATTTTCCTCACTATCATCAATACTCTTGTTGAGTTGGTTCTGGTTCAGTCTCTCCTTCACTACTCATGAGATTGAGGGTCCTGTATTGCTGACAGCGGTGTCCGAAGAATCATCGGGCTCCATGGTATTTGCTAGTGTTGGGTTCCTTTAATCTCTAGTTTGGCTACCAGCCTCTCAGGTTTATCCCAGTCTTTCTTGATTGGTGGAGTATCCTAAAATGTTCATGGACGACTAAACTGCTAAGGGGAGTAAGAGGTCTAGAAGTAATTGCTTGTATTCGTCGATCGACGAGTAGCTTGAGAATTAGCATTGACTACGAGTTTCATTTTTTTCGATAAGGAGTATATAATAATATCAAGTAGATACCAAATACACCCAGCATCTGCAACAACGCAATACTCTAATGGCATTACGGATGCACACAGCCAAAAAAAAAGAATAATTACATAAAAAGAAAAGTCCCGCTGCGGTATTCCAGCCCTACCCGCAACAGTATATCCACCACCAAGACAACACCTGAATTCCAGACTCTCCAAAAGCGACGTCTTCAAGAAGGTAACATTGCATAAGCATCGTCGTCGCTCGATCAAAAGATCTTAGGTTTTCACCCTAAAGATAATCCCCGCTCTCAAAACAATGTCTCCAACAAGGTCATTGTCAGGCGCAACCAATTAAGGCCAGACCTTGGATTATCACCCTGAAAGGTAAGACTCTAAACTTCACATGTATTGTCTCCCTCACTTGCATACTGCTGCTGTGAAACCTAGAATACCAAGCAAGTCCCTCCACAATGCAAAAAACTTGAACCTCCTTTGCTAGTCCTCCAATCCGGCCTTCATGGTATTCGCCGCCTCTAACTTCGCCATGGATCAAATGTTTCCATATGGCAAGAAAGAAAAGAGCTTCGCGGCGCTCCCTCCAGAACCAAACGGCCGGAATAAAAATATGGGTGCACCCGATCGAATACCAAAGATCCAGCAAACTCCAGGCATAAAAAGCGCTATTACATTCGCCGGCGACGCCTTCCGAAACACACCACACCGGCTAGATCAAGAGGAACTAGCCTCAGGAAGGACTCCATCTTCACACAAGAAGAACCCTAGGACCGCCACCTTTATTCATGCCTGTTGAACTCTAGGAACGACTAGGGTAGATCTAATGCCGGGTACTCACTGTCTCTGTAAAGGATGTACTGGTACTGTGGGTTTACCTTCCATTGGAGGTGGAGCTCGCCGATCTGGACATGGTGGCGATGGCAACGATGACGGCGTGAGGTCGAGCGAGAGAGGTGGCGGCGGAGCTTCCCGTCGGTGCTGTGCAGACCTAGATCGGTAGGTATGTTGGTGGGGCGAGTGGCACTCCGGTCAACCTCGTGATATGTGTCACCGCCCCCACCACTCTATATGTAGCACGGGCGACAGGGGCCCACCAACCAGAGATGCGGTTGGGCGCCCCCGATCAGGGCGCGGACGAGGTCAAAGGGTCGTGCTCGATCCGTTGGGTTCGACCACGTTGGAGATCATCCTAATATTCTCCCCCTTGATCTCAACTTTTCTTTTAACTTTATACTTTTACTTTATTCGTTTCATTTTGGATCAGTCCATAGAGCATGTTTTCGTCACATCTCTATTGTCGATGGAATCAGACAGCCACAATGCACTTCTCTGTTTTGAAACAAATTCTTTTACTTTTGGGCCTCTTATGATCAAGGATAGGTAAGACTTTCCCTTAAACCCATGCCGGCTACATGCTCCTTGAACACGCTGGGTGGTAAGCCTTTCGTTAGCGGATCCGCAAGCATATCTTTTGTCCTTATATGCTCGAGACTTATAGTTTGATCCTGGACCTTGTGTTTCACAACATAATACTTAACCTCAATCGGTTTCGTAGTTGTACTCGACTTGTTGTTGTGAGCATAAAATACTGCAGGCTCATTCTCGTAGTACATCTTTAGTGGTTTGTCAATACAATCTACCACTTTCAAGTCGGGTATGAATTTCTTTAACCATAATGCCTGCCCCGTGGCTTCATAACATGCTATAAATTCTGCATACATCGTGGATGATGCAACTATCGTCTGTTTGGAGCTTCTCCATGAAATAGCTCCCCCTGCGAGGGTGAATCTTTACCCAGATGTGGATTTTCTATCATCTTTATCACCCGCAAAATCTGCATCTGAATACCCTCTTATTTCTAGGGAATCAGATCTTCTGTATGTTAGCATGTAGTTCTTTGTGCCTTTCACATAACGCAATGTCTTCTTTACCATTTTCCAGTGTTCAAAACCTGGATTTTCTTGATATCTACCGAGTACTCCGGTGATAAAGGCTAAGTCAGGAGTGCACACTTGTGCATACTGTAGGCTTCCAATAGCCGAAGCATATGGAACCGCTTTCATTTGATCGAGCTCGTATTGATTTTGGGGACTTTGATGTTTTCCAAAACTATCGCCCTTGAGTATAGGGGCAGGTGTGGCACTGCAATTATGCATATTATACTTACTTAGAATCTTTTCTAAATAAGCCTTTTGCGATAGTCCTAATACTCCATTGTTCCTATCTCGGTGAATTTCTATGCCCAAAACATATGACGCTTCACCAAGATCTTTCATATCAAAATTTGAGGACAAGAACTTCTTTGTCTCTTGCAGTAGACTAACATCACTGCTGGCAAGCAGAATATCATCCACATACAAGATTAGGAAAATATATTTCCCACTTTTAAACTTTGCATAAACGCAATTGTCCTCAATATTTTCTTTAAATCCAAATCTCTTAATTGTTTCATTAAACTTTAGATACCACTGTCTGGAGGCTTGCTTTAATCCATAAATGGATTTCTTTAGGCGGCATCCCATTTCTTCCTTGCCTTCCATGATAAAACCCTTGTGTTGTTTCATGTAGACATTTTCTTCTAAATCCCCGTTTAGAAATGCCGTCTTTACATCCATTTGATGCAACTCTAAATCAAAATGTGCAACTAGTGCCATGATGATTCTGAAGGAATCCTTACATGAGACCGGAGAAAATGTCTCATTGTAATGTATCCCTACTCTTTGTGTAAATCCTTTTGCCACAAGTCGTGCTTTATACTTTTCAACATTTTCATTGGAGTCATATTTTATTTTGTAGACCCATTTGCAGCCTACTATTTTGGCTCCTTTAGGAATATTCTCTAAGTCCCAAACATGGTTGGCACTCGTCGATCTCATTTCGTCTTCCATGGCCTCCACCCACTTTGATGAATCTGGGCTTCTCATGGCTTCTTCATATGAAGTGGGATCACCTTCCATATGAACTGTTTCTGTGTTGTAAACTTTGTAATCAGTCGAAATGGCTGATTTTCTAGCTCTTGTAGACCTTCTAGGGGCCTCATTCTCTGGAGCATTCTGTTCCTCAACTTGTGGCTCAGCTTCTGGAGGTGGCTATTGTTGCTCCCTTTCATGCTCAACAAATGGTTCGTTCGGCTCCTGATGGACAGGTTCCGAATTTTCAGTCATCGTTGTCATGGGTGGAGTCACAACAGGCGCTTGCACCACAATCGCAGGGATCGTCGGTACAGGTGCAGATGGTAGCGCAAAAAATGACTCCTGAGTCATCGGATTAGGTGCATGCACCCCTTCTCCTCAAGATCAATTTTCCGAGCTACCATGCTCCCCCTCATCATTTCGTCTTCTAAGAAGACACCATGTCTCGTTTCCACAAACTTTGTGTATTTCTCTGGACAGTAGAAACGATAACCTTTTAACTTTTTAGGATAGCCAATAAAATGGCAGCTGATTGTTTTGGTACCTAACTTTGCGATATTTGGATTAAATACTTTGGCCTCAGCAGGGCTCCCCCACACTTTCAGGTGGTTTAGAGAACTGTCCATAGCTCATACGGTGTTTTGGGCACCGATTTGCTTGGTACTCTGTTTAGAATGTGAATCTCGGTTTTTAACGCCTCAATCCACAATCCCAATGGTAGGGTGGAATAGCTCATCATACTGCGCACCATATCCATAAGGCTACGGTTGCGCCTTTCAGCTACCCCATTCTGCTGAGGTTCGCCCGCATCGAGTACGGGCGACTATTCCAGTCTCCTGTAGAAACCTTGCAAAAGGTCCAGGGACTTGGCCATATGGAGTATGTCGACCATAGTACTCCCCTCCACGATCAGACCTGACTATCTTTATTCTTTCATCATGCTGATTTTCAACTTCAGCTTTGAATATTTTGAATTTATCCAACGCTTATGTTCTTTCTTTTTTTGGATAAATATAACCATATCGGGAGTAATCATCCGTGAATGTTATGAACGAATCATAGCCATCCACACTTTTCACATGAAATGGTCCACATATATCGGTGTGAATTATTTCTAGTGTTGCTGTGCTTCGATTTGCACCCTTTTTAATTTGCTTTACAAATTTTCCTTTAATGCAATCGATGCACTGTTCTATGTCTGAGAATTCTAATGGAGGAAGAATATCATTTTTAACGAGAATTTCTATTCTCCCCCTCGAAATATGGCCTAGGCGACAGTGCCATAATTTCGATGATTCATCAGTTCTTTTTATTTTCTTTTGTTCTTTTTTCGACGTGAATATTTGCTTATTCACTTTACACACAGACAATACTTTTTCACGCATGGACAATAAATAAAGTTCATCATGGAGTAAAGCAACCCCAACATAAGCATTATTACACCATATGGCACACTTGCCATGTCCTTCCTATCCATGTGTACTTTTCTGTCACCAGTTGCTACAGCAGCATCTTTGAAGAACCAGTGAACTGGCTCTTTATTCTTTCAAGATACTCCCCTACGGAAGCACACTCTGTAATTGAGCCCACAATAGCGTTCTCAATTGTATTCTTTATAAATGGCACTTAGCCAATTTTTATTCTGCCATGCAACATCATCTTTCTTGTCATTTCTGACTAGATCTTTTGGTCTGACCGGCTATGGAAACCCAGTCCACCTCAGCACAAATCGACCATCTTTTCTCCATTCAGTGTAGTTGTCACCTCTGAGGGTTGTAACATCTTTGATGCAGCTCATCAAGTAGTACCCTCCTTTAAACCACAATGAAATGACATCATAACAACAATTGCATGCAATAATCCAACGTTGGTCAAAATTAGAACATACAACTGTTTGTGCTATTAAATCTATATCACCGTTGGGCAGTGATGACCCACAAGTATAGGGGATCGCAACAATCTTTGAGGAAAGTAAAACCCAAATTTATTGATTCGACACAAGGGGAGGTAAAGAATACTTATAAGCCTTAACAACTGAGTTGTCAATTCAGCTGCACCTGAAAAGCACTAGTAACAGGGTGATGTGAAAGCAGCAAGTGAGAGCAAAGATGAAGAATAGCAATGAGAGCAATGCACAGAAAATAGTTGATACTACTTCCAATGACATGTAGGAACAAGTATATGATGATGAAAGATGGACCGTGGTTCCCAGCTATCTACACTAGTGGTAACTCTCCAATAACAAGTGTTGGGTGAACAAATTACAGTTGGGAAATTGATAGGATTGAAATAGCATTAAGACAGAACATCAAGATTATTAATCATGTAGGCATGTTTCCCATATATAGTCATACGTGCTCGCAATGAGAAACTTGTACAACATCTTTTGTCCTACCAGGCAGCGGCCTCTAGGGAATCTACGGAAATTAAGGTACTCCTTTTAATAGAGCACCGGAGCAAAGTATTAACACTCTGTGAAAACATGTGATCCTCATATCTAAGCCTTTCCCTCCAGTTGTCCCAATTTCTGTCACTTTGGTTCCGGACATAGACATGTGCATACAACTTGTAGATACAATCTAAGCAATAAGTATAGAGCTTAAATCTAAGATCATGCCACTCGGCCCTAGTGACAAGCATTAAACACAACAAGATTGCAGCAACAATAACTTCACAAACTTATATAGATAGACTAATCATAATGTAATAATCCATCGGATCCCAACAAACACAACACCGATTACATCAGATGAATCTCAATCATGTAAGGCAGCTCATGAGACCATTGTATTGAAGTACATGGGGGAGAGAATACCAACTAGCTACAGCTAGAACCCGTAGTCCATGGGGGAACTACTCACGGAGCATGATGGAGGTGGTGGCGTCGATGGAGATGGCTTTCGCACTTCCCCTCCCGGCGGCGTGCCGGAAAGAGATTCTGTCCCCCGAATTGGAGTTTCGTGATGGCGGCGACGCCCCTGGAGTCTTTCTGGAGTTTCGTCAATTGGTATCGATGTTTTAGGTCACCAGGCCTTAAATAGGCGAAGAGTCGGAGTCGGAGGGGCCACGGGGCCTCCCTCAGGGCGCGCGGCCAGGGTGGGGCCGCGCGCCTGTGGGGGCCCCGGCACCCCTCTGTCCGCTCGACTTTCTGGAAGGTTCCGGGAAAAATAAGGTCTGGGTCTTTGTTTCGTCGAATTCCGAGAATATTGCCCGAACAGCCTTTCTGAACCGAAACAACAAAACAGAGCACTTCGGCATCTTGTTAATAGGTTAGTTCCGGAAAATACATAAAAACATTATAAAATGCAAGCAAAATATGTAAGTATTGTCATAAAACAAGCATGTAACATCAGAAATTATAGGTACGTTGGAGACGTATCAGGCAGAAATAGAGATAAATGCACTTCTTATTGCAAAAAATCACGATCATGTCATTAATAACGTTGGTCAAAAAATAACACAACCATAATTGTCACAATAATCACTTGAATCATTTTTTTAAAATTTTGATTATCACTTTAACTATTTGCATCTTTAAAATGCATCTTTAACTATTTGCAGCGGAAACTTTGAATTCATTAAACTTTAAAACTTTCAGAAGCATCTTTGTTACTTTTGATTTCCTGAAACAAATATCTCGTTGGTTCAATTTGCTCAGAAAAAAAACTTGACAAAAATGCTTCTTTTACTATTTGAAGCGGAAACTATGACTTTAAACTTTTCAGAGGCATTACTGTTACTTTATTTCCTAAAACAAATATCTCGTTGGTTCAATTTGCTTAGGAAAAAACTAGACAAAATTTGGCCAAAAAACAGTCCAAAAATGCCTAAAATAGCCTATGTTTAAACAAAAAACAGACAAACTGTAAAACTGTGCAGGCCTCCCAAATCTGCTCCAGCGGCCCAGGGCCACGCGAGCGAGAAAACTGTAACTCGTCGCACGGCGCTCCAGCTTGCGGCCTGCTGAAAGAACATTTCCCGCCCTTTTGGGTTTTGTGTGTTTGATGACAACACTAGGTATATATTTATGTGTGTTGATGTAGACAGGTACAAAGTTTTCGATAAAGATTGTCGATCGGTAAAGTGGAGTGGCTATTCTGAAGCTGTGAAAGTTTTCTTGTTCTGGCGGAAGTTCCGGCGCCAACAGCCGGAAGTTCCGCCCTGTTGCTTCCCGCAGAAGGCCTTCAGCATCACTCGTGTTCAGTTTTCCTTCTCCGGCCGGAAGTTCCGGAGAAGATGGCCGGAAGTTCCGGTCGAACTTCCGCCCAACTTCCGGACAAGTTCAAAGTCGGCAATTGTGGCTCAGTATGTTCCCGTAAGGTTTTTGCCCTATTTCGAACTTGGCGGAGGTCGGAACTTCCGTCCCGGAGTTCCGCCCTAGTTCCGCCTTACCGTTTCTGACAGGTTGCCGATGAAGACTTCTCCAGGCGGAAGTTCCGGCTCTCTTAGCCGGTACTTCCGGTGCCGGCCGGAACTTCCGCCTGGCCGGAACTTCCGGTGTTACGAGAAATGGTCCAAACGGTCAGATCTGAGAGCTCCAATCATATAAATAGCTCTCTTCTCCAACGGGACAAGTTGCTCAATTATTGCACAAGAAATCTGCCAAGCTTCACCACCATTAGAGCCACCTCAAGAAACACAAGATTTGCAAGATCTCCTTCCTCCCCCAACCAAAGTTCTTGATCTTTGGGGATTCGAAGGAGAAGCCACCGATCTACATCCTCACCGAAGCGTTCTTCATTTCCCCCTCACTTGTTTGAGGGATCTCATGCTAGTGTTCCTATTTGGTTCCCTAGTTGATTTGTTGTTGATGTATTGTTGTTGATTGTTGTATTGTTACAGATTTGGGAGCCTCCAATTCAGTTGTGGATGTGTGCCCCAAGAACCTTGTAAAGGCCCGGTTTCCGCCTCGAGGAAATCCCTTAGTGGAAGTGGGCTAGGCCTTCGTGGCGTTGCTCACAGGAGATCTGAGTGAAGCCTTCGTGGCTGTTGGTTTGGCTTGCGTAGCAACCACACTCCTCCAAACGTAGAGTACCTTCTTGCAAAGGAAGGGAACTACGGGAATCATCTCCGTGTCAACGCGTGCTACACTCTCGGTTACCTCTATCCCACTCTATCTCCTATATATGGCGTAGCTATATCTTGCTTAGTTGATAACCTTGTCATATAGGTGAATTCACTTAGTTGCATATCTAGAGAATTTACCTTTGTGTCAAACCTAAATTGAAAAAGAACTAAAAATTGGTTAGCACCTATTCACCCCCCCTAGGTGCGGCATACGATCCTTTCAATTGGTATCAGAGCCTCGGCTCTTATTTCGGGCTTAACCGCCTAAGAGTATGCCAAACGAGGAGCCCTCGGATGGGGCCGCCAATACGGTCTCCATGGAAGAATTCAATTCGTTGAAGTCCTTCATGGAAACCAAAATGGAAGCCCAAATGGAAAGCATGAAAAAGATGATTGCCGAGCTTCTGGCTCCGGCCCGTCCCATGGCTCCTAGTATAGAGGTAAAGGACGCGGGTGTGTCAGAAGAGGGAGGTGCTTCGGCACCACCCTCTTCTACCAAACCCGTGGAAGGTGATAACTTAAACACTAACAAATCTCCCATTGCATCTCCTAGGGATACTAGTGGAGGTGAGAGCTACAATCGAGTAGCTCCACCTTTTCAATCTCCCGATATACCGGTTCCCCATCCTCATTTGAACATTCGGGGCGACCCACCTAAGTTTTCCATTGAAAATTACAATACTTGGCGATTTGAGTTTCGCTCTCATGTTTGCAGTGCCTCCAATGAACTTTGGAGAATCATCCAAGAAGGCTTCAAACCTTACAACCCCGACAAGTTGACTAGAAGAGAAGCGGTTGATAGTCAACTCAACAACACCGCCTTGCACATGATTCAAACTAGTGTGGGGACAAAGGATTTGCCTCGTGTTCGGAACTACACCACCGCCAAGGAAGCTTGGGATGGGTTGGCCGCTAGTTGCATTGGAAGTGAGAGCACGAGAAGGAACAAGTATAATGCTCTTAAGAATAAAGCCGAAGGATTCATGAGGCTACCGGATGAAGATCATCAAGACATGTATTCAAGACTCCTCATTGTTGCCGATGACTTCCGTCTTATTGGTGCCACCCACATCAATGACTCTTGGATCAAGGAGAAGTACATTGAATGCATGATGCCATATGTACCCATTGATGTCAAGACCCTTGTTGGGAGAGAATGCTATTCCTCTCTCTCTTCTCAAGATGCCGTGCACGAGATGCAAGCCCTCAAGGTGCTCGAGCAAAACTCTCATGACTCTCTCAATCGTGCCATTGGTATGTCAAAAGGGAACAATCTTGCCTTGGTGGTCAACCCCTTAGATGAAGTGCACCCTCAAGAGCAATATAGGGCATCTTGGAGTATGTCCTATCCGGAAGATTTGGAATGCCACTATCATGATCACATGGCCTTCCATGCAAAGTCCTTTTGGGTTGATCCCTCCAAGGCCAAGGAAGACAACATCAAGAGAAACCACAAGAGTGGGTTCACTAGCTTTGGTCCAAAGACAAGATCATGCTACAATTGTGATGACAAGCGCCACTTCATTGCCGAATGCCCCTATGAAAATAGAGAGCTTCATAATGGAAGGCTCATTCCCAAGGACAAGAGCAAAGAATCAAAGGGCAAATACTCAAAAGCCCCCAACAAGAAGTTCTACAACAACAAGACGAAGAAGGGCAAGAGGCACCCAAAAGTCATGCTAGTGACTAGGGAAGAATATTCTTCCGATGAAGTTGCGAGCTCTAGTGATGATGAAGAAGGAAGCTCAAAAGAAATGGCCGCCATTGTCACTACCAACATTCCCTCTTCATCTCTCTTTGAATCCCCCAATGAGAATCCTCATATCAAGAATGCACATTGCTTCATGGCAACATCTTCCTTGGACACATCTATTGTGCTATCAACTCAAGAAGAATATTCCTCCGGGGATGATGAAGGTGATGATGAAGAAGATGCAACCTCTAATGGATTGGTCGCTCTTGCCTCCCTCTCCACTAACTCTTCATCACCAAGTGAATCCCCCAATGAGATCATTCATGTGGAGGAAGAAAGTTGCCTCATGGCCAAATCCTCCGAGGTATCATCTCCTAGCCCCTCTATGCCTAACATATCAAGTGATCTAGGGGTTGATGATGCTAGTCTAAAAGTAAAACAAGAAATGCTAGAATTTGATGAATTCTTGCTTAACCTACAAGGTATCAACAAAAAGCATGTTTCAAATCTCATGGCTCGTTTAGCTCAACAAAATGATATGCTTGAGAAAAAGGGTCAAATAGAGAGAGAAGACTCTCTTGAAATCCATGCTCTTAAAAATGCCCTTGAGGAAAGTCAAGAAACTATAGCCTCTCTTGAGGAGAGGCTAGAAAGTCTTGAAGAGCCTCAAGATGAAATTAACAAGCTCACTAAAGCTAGAGATCATGCTAGGGCTAAGACTAAATTGCTTAAAAAGGAAAAGGCCCAATTTGGTGTTGATCATGAGAAACTTGTGAAGGATCTAGATGAACTAGACAAAGCTCACAAAGCTTTGAAGAGTGAATACTCTCTCCTATCCAAGTCAAATGAGCAACTTCAAATTAGGCTTGCTTCATATGATGTACCTAGTTCCTCTACCCCTTCTTGTGATCATGCAAATATTATTGAGGAAAATGCTAGGTTGAAGGATGAACTTGCTAAGGCCTCCTCTCCCCAAAGTAAACTTTCTTTGGATGATCTTTTGAGTAAGCAAAGATCAAACAATGGGAAGGAGGGCCTAGGTTACAACGCCAAGGCAAAGAAGGCAAACAAGCAAAAGGCCAAGCCCGCACAAGAGAAGAAGAAAGATATCACCAATGGTGAAGCCCCTAAGGGCAACACCACTAATGATGATAATGCGGGAAATGCTAACCCTCACTATGTGTTATTTAAAGATTATTATGGTGATGTTTATGCTAAATATGTAGGCCCATATGATGGTTATGTTGCTTGGTCTATTTGGGTCCCAAAGACCCTTGTTGCTAACAAAAGAGGACCCATTGTGAAATGGGTACCTAAATCCAAGAATTGATCTCATGTAGGACTATGCCGCCGGAGGTTCAAAATGGGTACTTGATAGTGGATGTACAAGTCATATGACCGGCGGCAAGAACCTCGTCAAGGAGTTGAGGCCCAACATAAACAATATCACCGTCTCCTTTGGCGATAATTCTACATCCGAGGTATTGGGTTTTGGCAAGGTTGTGGTTGCACACAACATAACACTTGTGGATGTCATGCTTGTCAAAACCCTTGGTTACAATTTACTTTCCGTTTCCGCCCTTGGCAAGATGGGTTTCGCCGTCTTTATTGATAATGATATTGTGGTCCTCTTGTGGAGCAAGACTCTAAAAGTCGCTTTCGTTGGGTATCGCGAACATAACTTGTATGTGGTGGACTTTTCGGGGACCACCACTTCAAGTGCGATGTGCCTATTCGGAAAGGCGGATGTGGGTTGGTTGTGGCATCGCCGCCTAGCCCATGTCAACATGAGAAATTTGCAAAGTCTTCACAAGGGGAACCATATTGTGGGACTAATGGAAAGTGTTTCTTTTGCCAAAGATCGTGTTTGTAGGGCTTGTGTTGAAGGCAAAATGCATGACTCTCCGCATCCAAGCAAGACCATCATCTCTTCCAAGAGGATCTTGGAGCTCCTTCATGTGGATCTCTTTGGTCCCGTTACTCATGCAAGTCTTGGTGCGAAGAAACATTGCTTGGTGATTGTTGATGATTACTCAAGATACACTTGGGTCTACTTTCTCAAGACGAAAGATGAGACTCAACAAATATTCATTGACTTTGCCACCGAGGTGCAACGCCAACACAACCTCCTCATTAAGGCAATAAGAAGTGACAACGGCTCCGAGTTCAAGAACTACACACTCAATGATTTTCTTAGTGATGAGGGGATTCGTCATCAATATTCCGCTGCTTACACCCCTCAACAAAATGGTGTTGCGGAGAGGAAGAACCGGACTCTTATGGATATGGCAAGGTCTATGATGGCGGAGTATAAATCCCGCTATAACTTTTGGGCCGAAGCCATCTCCACCGCTTGCCATTCTTCTAACCGGCTCTATCTCCGCAAGGGATTGAACAAGACTCCATATGAAATACTCACCGGCAACAAGCCTAATATCTCATACTTCAAGGTGTTCGGTTGTAAGTGTTTCTACCAAATCAAAGGAGTTCGTTTGTCTAAATTTGCTCCTAAAGCTTTGGAGGGTATATTTGTTGGTTACGGTGCCGAATCTCACACTTATAGAGTCTTTGATGTATCCTCCGGGATTATCATTGAATCTTGTAGTGTGAAGTTCGAAGAAAATGATGGCTCCCAAGTGGGGCAAGTTGATGTATGTGCAGGTGATGAAATACCTCAAGATGCCATAGTAAGAATGGGTGTGGGATTTTTCCGCCCCATTGAGGGACACGGTGTGGCGTCTCGGGAAGGACTATGCTCTACCACGGTGGAGCCCTCATCCTCTCAACATCAACAAACCCCATCAAGTGAAGCTAATGATGCACCAACCCAAGAACAAGAAGAAAACCCTCCTCTCATGTACAAGATCAAGGACAAGATCAACCAAGCATTCAAGATCAACCATTTGATATTTGCACCTCACCAAACATTGTCCAAGATCAAGCACATGAGGTTGAGCATTCTCAAGAAATTGAGGAAGCTCAAATTGAAGGTCAAGACGGGGACCCAAATGATCAAGTTGATCAAGTGACACCTCCAAGGCCTAGAAAGACCAAGGAGGAGATCGAGGCCCGTCGTCTAGCAAGAAGAGATAGGATCCTTGAAATTCGTGGACACACTCATGACAAGGTCCTTGGTGATGTTCGAGCAAAGGTCTCCACAAGAAGGCAATTGGCTAACTTTAGCAATCATCATGCTTATATCTCCGTTGTGGAACCCAAGAAAGTATTTGAAGCCCTTGAAGATTCGGATTGGGTGGATGCCATGCATGAGGAACTCAACAACTTCAAGCGCAACAAAGTGTGGACCTTAGTAGAGAAGCCAAAGGAGTGCCGCAATGTTATAGGCACTAAGTGGATATTCAAGAACAAGCAAGATGAGTTTGGGAATATTGTGAGGAACAAGGCAAGATTGGTGGCTCAAGGTTTCTCTCAAGTTGAAGGGATTGACTTTGGAGAGACCTATGCTCCCGTGGCTCGTCTTGAGTCCATCCGTATCCTTCTTGCTTATGCATCGCATCATAACTTTAAGTTACAACAAATGGATGTTAAAAGTGCATTTCTTAATGGTCCTTTGCATGAAGAGGTTTATGTTAAGCAACCCCCGGGGTTTGAGGATCCCAACTTTCCTAACCATGTCTACAAGCTTGATAAAGCACTTTATGGTCTCAAACAAGCTCCTAGAGCTTGGTACGAGCACCTTAAAGAATTGTTGGTAGACCGTGGGTTTGATGTTGGGTTAATCGATCCCACTCTTTTTACTAAGAGGGTCAATGGGGAGCTTTTCGTTTGCCAATTATATGTTGATGATATTATCTTTGGCTCTACTAACAAAGCTTTCAATGATGAATTTTCAAAGCTTATGACCGATAGGTTTGAGATGTCTATGATGGGAGAGATGAAGTTTTTCCTTGGTTTTGAGATCAAGCAATTGAGAGAGGGAACCTTCATCAATCAAGCAAAATATCTCCAAGACATGCTCAAGAGGTTCAAGATGACCGAGTTGAAGGGTGTGGCCACTCCTATGGTCACCAAATGTCATCTTGCACTTGATCCCAATGGTAAAGAGGTGGATCAAAAGGTATACCGCTCCATGATTGGATCCTTGCTTTACCTTTGTGCATCTAGACCGGACATAGTGTTGAGTGTTGGTGTGTGTGCAAGGTATCAAGCTTCTCCTAAGGAGAGCCACATGATGGCTCTCAAAAGAATCTTTCGATATTTGGTTGATACCCCAAGATATGGTATTTGGTACCCCAAGGGCTCAAGTTTTATTCTCAATGGATATACCGATGCGGATTGGGCGGGTGACAAGGATGATAGGAAATCAACTTCCGGGGCTTGCCAATTCCTTGGTAGGTCCTTGGTGTGTTGGTCTTCTAAGAAGCAAAATTGCATATCTCTCTCCACCGCCGAAGCCGAATATGTTGCCGCCGCAAGTGGATGCACTCAATTGTTATGGATGAGGCAAACTTTAAAGGAATACGGTGTCATTTGTGACAAAGTGCCTCTATTATGTGACAATGAAAGTGCCATCAAGATTGCCTATAATCCGGTGCAACATTCAAGAACGAAGCATATTGAGATCCGGAATCATTTCATTAGAGATCATGTTGCCCGTGGTGATATTGAGCTCATCTATGTTCCAACCAAAGATCAACTTGCCGATATATTCACGAAGCCTCTTGATGAAGCAAGATTCTCTTATTTGAGGAATGAGCTAAATATCATTGATTCAAGGAGTATAGCTTGACCATCTTGCAAACACACCTTTGTCTCAAAACTTTATTTGGTTTAGATGTGGGCATGGAAATAGGGGGAGTGCGGTTTAAACTATTGAGCTATCCCTCCCCCCATAATGCCAACATTAAATAAAATCATTCTCTTTATATCATATAATGATATGTGAGCTTCAATGATGAGTAGTGGTTTTGGGCCCAAGATATATCTTCGCGGTGCCATGCCATAACACTCATATATGGTGGCCTAGGCCACCACACTCTTCTTCGTGAAGAGTTGGAGTTGTTTGGATTTTCATTGGATCTTTTTGACATCTCCTTGTTTATGGGAAATCACTCATTTTTGGCCTTTATTTGCATTATTTGCAAAAATGAGTGATCATGTACCATCTCACAGTTTGGCGTATCTATCCTAAGCCTATCTCATCTAAGACATTTCCTTCACCTCTCAAGTGCATCTTGTTCGTGTCAAAATCCTGCTTCTAGGCTCTGTTTTCTGCCCCACCGGAAGTTCCGGTCGTCTGGACCGGAAGTTCCGGCTGGTATCCTTTCACCTGGTTCACCCGGCTCGTTTCCTAACTGGCTGGTTCCTGCGAGACCGGAAGTTCCGGCTCCAACGAGCGGAACTTCCGGCCTTAAGTGACCACTATATATAAGGGCCGAACGGGTGAGCAGTTCCATCTTCCTCAGTTCCCCACTTTCCAAGATCTATTTCGTGGTGCTCCTCCCCTGTGACGGCTGCTGCTCCTCCGGCCGGATCTCTCTCCTCCGGCGACCTCCGCCGGATCGGCTCCGTGGATCGGCATCCACTCCCTCTCCTCTTCCATGGCTCCTCCCGGTTTGTGCCCTCTCCCTCTCTATGTGTGGGTAGACCTCACTAGATGAAATATAGGGCATACTCTAGGCAATGCTATGGTAGAACATCTCTAGATGCCCTTCCCTGACTAGAACATGCTTAGGATGTTGTTGTGATGTGGATTATCAAGTCATGGCCTCAGATCTGGTGAGAAATTGTGCTGTTTTTCGAACAGCCGGATGTTCCGGCTCCATGGGCCGGAACTTCCGCCGCGGGGCGGAACTTCCGCCGGTTCTCACCGGAACTTCCGGCCTGGCGAGTTTTTCTGCAATTGCTCAATATCCTGTGCAGGTTCTAGTTCTTTGTTCTCCTTGTCCTTGTGCACTCTTGTTTCATACCTATCATGCTGTCTCCATCCCAGGTTCTTCCAAGAAGAGGAACAAAGGTCACGTGGACGAGATTGAGGAAGAACTTGAGCAAACACGGCCCTCCAAGCTCACCTCTCGTCAGCAAGCATCTCAAAGGTCAAAGACACCCGCTGCTCGGGGCAAGAACATCCATGTATCCGTGAAGAACATGCAATATCCTGAGTACAAGGAGATCCGTGACATGAACCCTTACCTCACTCCTCGGAGCAATCGGGTTACGGATAAGCGCTTCCACAACAAGACTCAAGAGGAGATCTTCTATGAGGTGTATGTGCCATTCAAGAAGGGGGTAACTCCTCAACATGCTATTGACACCGGCAAGATGGCCGCTTCGAAGTACTTTGAGGAAGCTTATGCCATGTGTGGAGAGTTTGGGCTCTATCCCATAATGGAGCTCACCAAGGAGTATGATGTGGAGATGATTCATCAATTCTATGCCACCGTTCATTTTGACACGGATGAAGCCAAAACCTTCCGGTGGATGTCTCATGAGAAGATTCTTGAGTCCAACTTGGCGAAGTTCGGGGATGCCCTTGGATACCCGCGCCTCCCGGGCGTTGATGCAAATGGATGGAGGTGCCACGACAGTTCTTTCTCTCAACCAAGGGAAGTGTTGGAGCCCCTCTATATCAAAGGTTGGGGCATCCCGGGCAAGAGTGCGGATCTTCTCCCTACTTGGGACATCATGCTTAGGGTCTACCGGGAAACCATTGGACCAAAAGGTGGCAACCTTGATGAGCTGCACTTGTATGAAGTCGACCTTATGGCAAACTCGTTTGCTAAGAGGGGCACCGGTGAGAAGATTGATGTGATGGACTACATCTACAATGAGATGTGGTCATGTGTTATGGAGAAGAAGCTTCCCGCCTATGCTCCGTACATTATGAAGCTCATTGAGGACACTTGGGTGGCTACTTGTCAGACTTCCCTCATCCACTCCATTCCTCTCAACGTCACCATGCATGATGTGAAGGTTCTGAGGACCAAGCGCCACAACACTCCTATTGAAGATGTGCCTCCCAAGGATGAGAAGCCACCTAGCTGGGCTTCTAAGCTTGCTCGCCGCATGAGACAGATCTTTTGCCTCACCGCTGCAGTCAACCACCGCCAGTATCAGCAGCACGCAGAAGCCAAGAAGTCTCGAGTTCGTCAGAAGAGCATCATGAGGGCTCTTGCAGTGGAAGTGTCTCCTCCCGGATCCGAGGAGAATATCACTCCGGAGGCTGAGTGGATCTCTCAGCATGGTCTTCCTCTTCCTCCCGATGGGCTTGAGATCGAGTCTCCTCCACACACTCCACCCTACCCCGGCGCTCCATCGGATCTTCCTCCCGGCTGGGCTAACGCCGACCCTTGGGACGTTTAGTTGCTCCTTTCCCTTTTTGGTGCCTTGGTGCCAAAGGGGGAGAGTGAGACCTTATAGGTTGCTCTCCGGTGGGTATTTGCATGGGGGGAGTCACAAGCTCGTATTTGGCTTTGATTTTTATCGCTTGTGATTCCATTTGTCTTTGTGGTGTCTATCTATGTGGTTGAACTATGTCCCTTAGTTAATTTGGCTTGTAAAACTTTATCTATGTGGATGGTTATCTCCGTTTATGTATCTTCCAAGGTTATCTATATGTGCATGATTCTCTTATCCATATGCTTGTCACTATATTGTATTGCTAACCCTTGGAAGACGGATGCTAGATATAGGGGGAGCTTCCTATACCCCAATGCTCATATCTAGGGGGAGCTCCTCTATATTCATTCCTTGCAAATACGTGTGTTGTCATCAAACACCAAAAAGGGGGAGATTGAAAGAACATTTCCCGCCCTTTTGGGTTTTGTGTGTTTGATGACAACACTAGGTATATATTTATGTGTGTTGATGTAGACAGGTACAAAGTTTTTGATAAAGATTGTCGATCGGTAAAGTGGAGTGGCTATTCTGAAGCTGTGAAAGTTTTCTTGTTCTGGCGGAAGTTCCGGCGCCAACAGCCGGAAGTTCCGCCCTGTTGCTTCCCGCAGAAGGCCTTCAGCTTCACTCTGTGTTCAGTTTTCCTTCTCCGGCCGGAAGTTCCGGAGAAGATGGCCGGAAGTTCCGGTCAGCGGAACTTCCGCCCAACTTCCGGACAAGTTCCGAAAGTCGGCAATTGTGGCTCAGTATGTTCCCGTAAGGTTTTTGCCCTATTTCGGAACTTGGCCGGAACTTGGCCGGAACTTCCGGTCCCGGAAGTTCCGCCCTAGTTCCGCCCTAGTTCCGCCCTTACCGTTTTCTGACAGGTTGCCAGATGAAGACTTCTCCAGGCGGAAGTTCCGGCTCTCTTAGCCGGTACTTCCGGTGCGGCCGGAACTTCCGGCCCTCCTGGCCGGAACTTCCGGTGTTACGAGAAATGGTCCAAACGGTCAGATCTGAGAGCTCCAATCATATAAATAGCTCTCTTCTCCAACGGGACAAGTTGCTCAATTATTGCACAAGAAATCTGCCAAGCTTCACCACCATTAGAGCCACCTCAAGAAACACAAGATTTGCAAGATCTCCTTCCTCCCCCAACCAAAGTTCTTGATCTTTGGGGATTCGAAGGAGAAGCCACCGATCTACATCCTCACCGAAGCGTTCTTCATTTCCCCCTCTTGTTTGAGGGATCTCATGCTAGTGTTCCTATTTGGTTCCCTAGTTGATTTGTTGTTGATGTATTGTTGTTGATTGTTGTATTGTTACAGATTTGGGAGCCTCCAATTCAGTTGTGGATGTGTGCCCCAAGAACCTTGTAAAGGCCCGGTTTCCGCCTCGAGGAAATCCCTTAGTGGAAGTGGGCTAGGCCTTCGTGGCGTTGCTCACAGGAGATCTGAGTGAAGCCTTCGTGGCTGTTGGTTTGGCTTGCGTAGCAACCACACTCCTCCAAACGTAGAGTACCTTCTTGCAAAGGAAGGGAACTACGGAATCATCTCCGTGTCAACGCGTGCTACACTCTCGGTTACCTCTATCCCACTCTATCTCCTATATATGGCGTAGCTATATCTTGCTTAGTTGATAACCTTGTCATATAGGTGAATTCACTTAGTTGCATATCTAGAGAATTTACCTTTGTGTCAAACCTAAATTGAAAAAGAACTAAAAATTGGTTAGCACCTATTCACCCCCCCCTCTAGGTGCGGCATACGATCCTTTCACCTGCTTGTCCACGGCCCACAGCCCATCAGCAGCCCGCGGCCTGCCACCGCGGCTCGGCCCGCTCCGCGTGCGGAAAGAGAAACCTCATCCGTCCGATGCATCCGACGGCTGACCGCGTCCCTCGCTAGCACAAAACCGTCCAACGGCCGGCGCACCCAGGTAAACCCTAAACCTAGACCATTTTCCCCCGGATCCCCTCTCTGTCTCTCTGTGGCGGCGCCGCCGCCGTCGGCAGCTCCCCACACGCACGCAGCCACGCAGCTTGCCGGCGACGAGGGGCTCGCAGTGCCTTCCCCCACCTTCCATTCTATCTTTGCCACTTTCTGGCGGCTGGGAGGCAGCCCCTCGCGCTCGCGCGCAGCAGGTGGCCGGGGAACGATCCCCTCCCCTTCTTTTCCTTTTCGTTCTCAGGCGGCGGCGTAGAGGATGAACCTCCCTCTCGTGCTGGCCCCGGCGGCTCCTCGCGCTCGCTCGGCAGCCGCACCTCCCTTTCTGCCTCTACACCGAAAACCCGAGAGCCTAGCTCTCTGTCGGCGAGGTAGAAGACGGCGGACGGCACCGCGCAGCCCTTGGCCGGCGACGAGCACCCCGTCCTCCTCTCTACTTTCGTCCTCAACCTCATGAACCCGGTGATTCACGGTGATGAAGAGATGTGGCGCCCCTCTGGCCCTTTTGCCGTCGCGTGCGTGCACCCGAGGGTGGGAGCACCGACGTCAAACGGCTCAGCGGCGGCGCCCTTTGCCGGCGACCGCGTGGCAGCAGCAGCTGCGGCCGGTCTGCTCCTTTTCCCCACTTCGATGTAGGATTTCTGTTTGGAATTGGGTAGGGTTTCTGTCGGGATCTCGGGTTAGGGTTGTTGTTCTTGTCTGTACCCGAAAACACAAGATCTACCACCTAGAATAGGCTCTGATACCAATGTTAAACTCTAGGAACGACTAGGGTAGATGTAATGCCGGGTACTCACTGTCTCTGTAAAGGATGTACTGGTACTGTGGGTTTACCTTCCATTGGAGGTGGAGCTCGCCGATCTGGACATGGTGGCGATAGCGACGATGACGGCGTGAGGTCGAGCGAGAGAGGTGGCGGCGGAGCTTCCCGTCGACGCTGTGCAGATCTAGATCGTTAGGTATGTTGGTGGGGCGAGTGGCACTCCGGTCAACCTCGTGATCTGTGCCACCGCTTTCACCACTCTATATATAGCACAGGCGACAGGGGCCCACCAACCAGAGATGCGGTTGGGCGCCCCCGACAGGGCGCAGACGAGGTCAAAGGGTCATGCTCGATCCGTTGGGTTCGACCACGTTGAAGATCATCCTAACAATGCCTGGCCAGCAGCCCCCACACCACTAGTCGGCCGCGGAGAAGACAAGCAAGCACGGATCCAGCAACGGTTGCGAGGCAACAAGCAGCGGGTAGCAGCAGACCTGCAAAGGAACGGCAGCAGCGGCACCCACGCAATCGCCGGCTGCAGCCGCCGTCGTCCTTGCCGAGGCGAGCAGGAGCAGCTGCGGCCTCCAGGACCAGGTGCGTGCAGCACGAGGACTACGAGTTCCATGTCACGAGCATTCTCTACGGCTTCATAGAGAGTTCAGAGTAGCTAGTTTCAGTGGTTTGAGATAGTGTTTAATCTTAGAGCGGCAGCCCATTTCTTCTGCACAGGAGTCTCATAGGGATTTAATTGCAAAAGGTAAGATACATGCTGGCTAAAACACGCACAGCTGTCGATCTCCCAACGTGCGCTCCTGATCTTCATAACCGTAACAGAGCTTAGCACGCTGAGGAACGAGGCGGTAACTGAATCTTCAACACCCATATGACTGAATCTAGTCCAGGCGTGACAGGTTGCTTTTTTCGCGACATGACCAGCAATATGATCTTCACAACTGGATCTTGTCACGGGATGATTACTACAGTATATATGCTAGCTAGGTCCAAGATTATTTGGATGCTACAACAGTTGCGCATATGCACCTAGGTACTGAACACATTTTCGTTGTAATTACTATACGCTCTATGCTCGATGTTATACGGCGCAGCCGCTGCTGCCATTTTTGTGGACAGAGGACAGCTCGAACTCTCTTCGTGTCCACTGTCCTCCGCGAGCTCCAATGGCTTCATGGTGTAGAAACGGAAGCATATGAGGTAGTAGGCAAGGTTAAGCAGCATCAGGCAGGTGACAAGCCAGTAGTAGGCGTCCAACCTGCCCCTGTTGATATTGTCCTGGAGCCAATCACCGCTGCCCCGCGTGGCGCTCTGCACCGCCGTGACGAGCGCCGTGCCCATGTAGCTGCCGAGGGAGGAGGAGAGCCAGAAGAGCGCGGCGGCGGTGCTGCGCATGCTCTCCGGCGCCTGGTCGTAGAGGAACTCCATCTGTGCAACCGTCGAGAACCCCTCCGCTAGGCCGTGGATGGCGTACTGCGGCACCAGCCAGAACACGCTCATCGGCACCACGGTTGTCGGCGTGTCCAGGACCCCGTGCTCGGCTGCGGAGCCGCGGCGCTTGGCCTCCACGAGCGCCGCCGAGGCGACGCCGAGGATGGAGATGGCGAGGCCGGCGGCCATGCGCTGGAAGTAGGTGATCCCGGACGGGAGGCCCGTGAAGCGGCGCGCGATGGGCACGAAGGTGCGGTCGTAGATGGCCAGGGTGGCGAGCATCGCAAGCGTGGTGAAGATGAACATGGTCGCCGGCGGGATCTGCAAATGCTGGGTGACGTGGCGGTCCATGGTGCGCGCTTGGACGATGGCGAAGCTATTGTTGTGTGAGCCCGCGGTGGCGAGCAAGATGCTGGCGGACCAGATGGGCAGCATGCGGACGAGGGACTTGAGCTCCTCCACGCGGTGCCCCGTCGACAGCCGCCACAAGTTCCGCTTGCTGGAGCCCGCGGTGTCCGCCGGCGTCACGATCGCCGCCCGGTCAAAGAACCTGAACAAAATTCGCACGGGGACATGCACCTAGCTATCAGGTGAAAATTCGCAGGCCAACGTGCGCATCCCGAGATCCCGACGTACGCTACTGGAAATATGTGCCGGTGTGAGTGTGAACTGTGACGCGCACAGAGGAATCTAGACACTCTACTTTCTATTTGAATTTCTTCCTTTCTGGGAAAGAAATCCTATACGACCTGGGTCGTACCCTCCCGATGGCTGGACCCAGTCCTGCGTTCGACATCTGGCAGAGCGAATCTAATCCTGTTCCCATCTCCGGGTTACGGCGTCCCTCGCTCCTGCCTGCTGCCTCTGCTTGATGGCACCCCCGGCGGCCCTCAGTTCACCGGCCCCAGCCCCTCCGACCTGCTGTGTTGCTGAGGGCATCTCCAGCGGCGCGACGCATTTTAGCGTCCGCGCGCGTTCGTTTGCGTCAGCTCATTTGGTCGAAAACGACCGCGCGTCCGTTTACGTCGGGGGCTGCGCACGACGCATTTTTAGGACGAATCATTTTTTTTGAAACATGAAACATAATTTACATATTTAAAACAAAAAATAAACCCTAAACGCCTACGCTGCTCATCGTCGCGTGTCGCTCCTCGTCCGTCGAGCACGATGAGCTCACACCCACGCGCAGCCATCGGGAGCGTACGCCGGCGCTCCGCCGGTGCTCGAGGTTGAGGAGGCTGCGGCTGAGGCGGCGGTGGAGGCGCCCGAGCTGCGGCGTGGCGGCGGATGAGAGCCCGCCATAAGGCCGTGGCGGCGGCAGGCGCCGCCGAGTCTAGGAGCGCCGCGAGGGCTTCATCCGCGGACGCCCGGCGGCATGACGGTCGCGAAGGGCAACGTGGGGCGAAGAGCAACGCGGTCGGGACTTTAAGGGCGCGCGCGGGATACGATGCCATTGAAGGCGTTGCGGGCCCGGCCGCCGCCCGCCACGCGCGAACAGAAGCGCGACATTCATGGCGAGCTGCGCAGACGGGAAGCGCCGACCACGGAAGCGATGGCCAAGGAAGCGATGCCCTCCATGCAGCTCGCCGCGGCGGGCCGGTGGAGACCGCAGGACCGCGTCCGTGCAGCGTCGCCGAGACGCAAACCTGCCGCATATTTGGGCCGTTTGGGTGGTCACTTGGACACGCGGACCTGGCCGACGGTTTGTTTGGGTCGTGCGTGCCTCCTCCAGCGCGGAGGCGCACAACACCTTAGCGAGGTGCGGCCATTTGGTCGGCTCCTCGAGGTTGTTGACCTCGCGGGACGCCTCGAGCGCGGCAAGCAGCTCGGGGTCATCGTCCTCCTCGGGCTGGGCCTGTGGCGCTGGCGCGGCCTGCGGCGGAGCAGCCGCGGTCTCGTCGATGTAGATCCGGTCGCGGATCGCCGACAGCGGCCCGATGTCGAAAGCCGCCGGCGCGGCTCGTCGGCTGCTGCCGACCTCGTGGTCGTTTGCCGATGGTGAGAACTCGTGCTTCAGGGCCATGGCGGCGCGGAAACTCGAGTTCGTGCGTGTGGAGTGGGGAGTGGAGACTGGATAGGGACAGTCTCCCTCCCCATTCCACATTTAATAGGACTCGCGGACACTGACAGGTGGGCCGTACATGCAGACGCGCAAGGACGCCCCATGTTATTCGTCGCCACGCAAACCTGGCCCAGATTTGGATTGGGTTTGGATCGTCGTGGACACCGCGGCCATCCGTATTTAGGATACTTTGCCGCGTTGGACCGTGTTTTTGTCCGCCGCGACCCATCCAAATTCGCGGGCACAGAATTGGTAGCTCCGTTGGAGATGGCCTTAGCTACAACCAGCGGGGGAAAGCAGATGGGGCGGTCAGCCGGCGGTTCCGCGAGCCAGGGTGTCGAGAAGATTTGTCGTGGCTGGACACCGGTGGTCAGCAACACAGCGAGTTGCGCCGCCGAGCAGCAGGCAGCAAGGGCTGCAAGGCAGGGCTCGGTAGTACAAGTTCTGGCTAGAGACTGCTTTGAAATTCGCTCTGCCAGATGTCGAACGCAGGACTGGGTCCAGCCATCGGAAGGGTGCGACCCAGGTCGTATAGGATTTCTTTCCTCCTTTCTGCACCGATAATGCGGCCGACGCGCCTAACACGCTGGCTCCGAGCAACGCTATGCTACCGCACTTACGTGAGGACAAATTGAGCACTTACGTGAGGTGATTGGTGTGCAGAAGCCTTCCGTTGGTGGAGATGAGCGCGTCGAGCCTCTTGTCTTGGTACAGGAGGCCGGAGTCCTCCGGCAGCGGGGCGGCCCGCTTCTTGTACGCGGCGACGACGACCTGCGCCAGCCGCGTGAACGGGCTACCCCCGGGCTTGAGCCGGACGTAGAGGGGGTACCCGACCACGAACACCAGGATGGAGACGAACATGGCGATGGCCGGAATCCCGAACCCCCACCCCCACCCCACGTTCTCCTGGATGTACACCACCACCGTGAGTGCCAGCAGCACCGCCATCCCCATGGTGAAGAAGTAGAGGTTGAAGTACTGCCGCTGCCTCCCTGCTTCCGCCTCCGCGCCGCCCGCTTCAGCACGCTGCTCCTTGTGCTGGTCGAACTGGTCCGCGCCGAAGGACACGACGCACGGCCGGATCCCGCCGGAGCCGAGGGACGTAAACAGCAGCGAGATGTAGAGCACGGCGAACTGCAGTCCGTTGGCGCGGCGGCACGGTGTGGCGGGAGGGGAGCAGGGACCGGGGCGAAGTGAGGGGACGAGCACGGACACGATGAGACCTAGCATGCCGAGCTGGTAGAAGACGGAGCCGGCGATGATGGTCCAGAAGCGGCCGGCGAAGGAGTCGGCGGCGAGCGCGCCGAGGATGGGCGTGAGGCTGGACGTGCCGTTGATGTTGGTGAGCGTGTTGGAGGCCTCCACCAGCGGCAGGTGCAGCTCCTGCGTCAGGTACGTGATCAGGTTCGCGTTGAAGCCCGCCGTCGCGAACATGTCGCACACCTCGTTCACTGCAGCAGGGTCGACATACAGGTGATTGAGAACTCTCCAGTCTCCAGTTACAATTACAAGTACAACCAACCATCCTGGGCTGAGGATGAACTCTAGAATGTTCGCTCGGTTTTCCCCGGATTATTCAGAACTAACCTAGATGCTCATGCAAGCAAACTGCAGTGCTGCACGGTGCTCACCTAGTATGAACGGCATGGTCCGGAAGCCACCCTGCTTCCTCTTCGTGCGGTCTCCACCCCTCTCCCTGTCCACCTCTGTGGTTGCCATGGCCGGAGATCGAGAGCTCAAGCCCCAGGGGCTGCTTGAAGCTCTAGATCGTTAGCAGGGAGAGCAAGCGAGATGCAACTGTGGCCTTCACTCACATGCCCCTACATGTGATACGACTATGCGAGGCATGGAGCCCACGTATATACAGCCGACGGAGGCTGACCACTCCACCCGTCACTGTACAGCATTATCGGATCGGTGGGGAAAATGGATGGATGGCTAGGAAATTAAACGTGATTGTTGATTTTCTTTTTTAGTGCCGTTCCAATGATTGCATCTATATATCCAGGAAAAAGGGCTTTGGGTTTTCAGAAACTTTTAAATGCGAAGGCACTTGGTCTGGCTTTATATATAAACCCACACAGGTAACAATAGCAAAGTTCGATGCAAGAGCAACACACGTCATAACAAGTTTGAGCTACTCTAGGTTATACAGCACCACACTGGAAGACGACCAAAACAGCAGAAGCACAACTCCAACACAAGTAGATAAAGTTATGAAGAAGGCTTGGAACTACTCTCGAACTCTCGTCCTCGCGTGAAGCCGTCTAACCTTTCCCACCTCGTCTAGTAGCGTTGAAATTAAAGTTAATGATGACATTGGGCATAATTTCCAAACAAGGAAAGGGTTGAGACAAGGTGATCATTTTTCTCCGATTCTTTTCAACATTGTTGCTGATGTACTTGCCATCCTTATGGCACGGGCAAAAGAAGAGGGTCAAGTAGGGAGTCTCATTCCTCATTTGGTTGATGGGGGGTATCGATACTCCAATATGCCGATGATACAATCTTGTTTTTGAAACATGACATTGAAAAGGCTATAAATATGAAACTAATCCTCTCTATGCTTGAGCAACTGTCCGGCTTAAAAATTAATTTTCATAAAAGTGAGATCTTTTGTTTTGGAAAGGCTAAAGAAATGGAACATGAATACAGACAATTTTTTGGTTGTGAGGGTGGTTCATTACCGATCAGATACCTCGGTATACATGTACATTAGCGGAAACTAAGAAATTCGGAATGGAATCCTATTGGGCGTGTTTGGTTGCCTGGGCCTGATTCGTGGCTCACTGGCGCAGCGGTGCAAGCACACTTGCGCGTCCAGAACGAGCCACGGGTCGAAATTGGCATGTTGTTTGGTAGGTCGGGCTGCATTGGCTGGGCCAAAAAGGACTTTCTATTTGTTTGCCTGCAGCGAAGCCTAAATCTCGATGGAGATGATATTAGGCATGTTTGGTACCATCCAGGCATGCCTAAGGTTACCTCTTCTCTACGATGGGTAGCCTTACCATGCTCTCACCTCCCATCACACATAAATCACATTTCATGATAGTTGCAAACTTACGAAGCATAGTTGTTCACGAAATCATCCCTAGCTACTACGAATGCCCTAGCTACTACGAATTGTAGTTTATCATAACGGGATCATTCAACATACGGGGATCGAAAAGGGGTTTGAGAAACAGGGGATCATAGGGGGGTTCTTCTTCTTCTTCACTTCTTCACTTCTTCTCAGATGGTGGTGTTGCATATGGCTTCCCACATTCCGTCTGCCCACTCTTGCCTCTTCACCTTCCAGCCATCATTGTCGTCTGCGTCCACGCCATGGCCGGTCTCTACTTCATCAAAAGTGACAAGCTCTTCGAAGAACTCATCCTCGTCCCAACCTAGGATCCAGTTGTGAAGAATGCAGCAAGCAAGGACCAGCTTTACCTGAGTGTCAAACGTGTGGAACGGTTTCTGGTCAAGGACCTTGAACCTGTTCTTCAATGCAGCAAAGGCCCTCTCAATGGTGACTCTAAGGCTTGAGTGTCTGAGATTGAACAACTCTCTCGCATTCAGAGGTCGGTGCTTTGCAGAGAACTCGTTGAGGTGGTACCTTGTTTTCTTGAAGGGAGGTAGAATTCCATGTTGGCATGCATATCCAGCATCTCCAAGGTAGAACTTGCCCTTAGAGATTTGCAACCCATCAGGCCTTGACAAGCTGTCTCCCAGGATGCTCGCATCATGAGCTGAACCCTCCCACCCAGCAAGCACGTAGGTGAACCTCATATCGAAATCCACAGCTGCTAGCATGTTCTGGCTGGTGTAGTGCTTCCTCCCGCGGAATGTTGCATACATTGATCTCGGTACCTTTGTAGTGACATGAGTTCAATAGCCACAATGCAATCCTACAAAAAAATAGCACACAGTCACGTTTCTGACAATCCACACATCTGATAGGTAGAAGGAACATGATTTTGTACTCACCCTGAAATAGGGGAACCACCTGTAGCTGTTCTTGATCTTGGGTGGTGTGTTCATTGATGTTGGCTTGATCATTTCACCTCTAAGCTCTCCAATTACGAACAACACTTGATGGAAGTACCGAGAGATAGTCTTCGTGGATCGCCTGAATGTGTTATGGATGACTCTGAACCTCTGGTTATGACCGACGACGTGAAGAAATATTACAACTTGTTCTTCGACAGAGGTGTGGATACTATCAGTCAGCAGTCCTCTACCCCTGAACATTTTCACAAGTGCATAGAAAGGGGCTCTTCTCATCTGTAGCATCTAGATAGCCTCTACGTTGTTGCAGTTGTAGATGTTGTTTAGGTTGGCAATCATCTCCTGATCTCGTTGTAACATAGGTCCGTAAGTCACACGAGGATAAGCACCATGTCGAAATGCTCTCTTGTACACCATCAGGATCCAGGCTTGTATGCAAATGATGAGTGTTGCGGCGTGATTCAAAAGCTGGACATGGTCGGTCTACTCAAACAAGATCTATGCATTACGAATGGCCTTATCGAACCCAACTAGTTCTACGAACATGAACCTAACACTACAGTAGAGCAGAGGAGTTTCCCCTTACCTCTCCGTCATGGTGGATGAAGGACACGGCCGAAAGCCGCCACAGATGTGCGCAGGCTCCGCCGCGGCTGGAGAAGAGGACCCTGATCCAGCGCCGGAGACCAAAGGGGGATGCGCGCTGCCAGATTTGGGTCGCCGCCGCCATCGGTGCAAAATTTGGGGGAAGGGAAAATTTGGGAGGGGGCTAATGGAGAGGGTAACCGAAGAGGGAGGTTATCCCTACCTTTGTCGTGCAACGCCGCTGGGATTTCGGCTTCTCCCGCCATGCCGAGGCGGAGCTCCCGCGCGAACGGCGTTGTCGATTTTCGTTTCGCCAGGAGAAACTATCAAACCGGGCGTTCCTCCGGGGTCTGTTCCAGGGGTGCTTTAAAACCCGTGCTATGAACCAAACGGCCCGAAAAATGTTGGGCCGATGCGAGCCAAGGTGCGCCCAGGCTACCAAACGCGCCCATTGAGAGTCGTTTTGGGGCAAAACTTGGTAGTTGGTGCAGCAAATTACTCTCCTATGGAGATCGACTAATACTAATCAATTCAGTCTTGACCAGTTTACCAATGTTCATGTTGTCTTTTCTTGAGAGACATGTAGGTGTCAGAAAAGTTTGGATTTTTACTGCTCGGGTTTCTTTTGGGAAACTACCGAAACAAAGAAAAAATATAGGCTTACAAAATGAATATGGTTTGTAGACCTAAAGACCAAGGAGGATTAGGCATTGAGGTACTGGAACTAGAAAATAAATGTTCGCTAAGTAAATGGTTGTTTAAACTTCTCACTGAGGAGGAAATGTGGCAACAACTTCTTTTCAATAAATATTTGAAAAATCAAATGTTAGCACAAGTTGAGGTTAAACCTAATGATTCTCCATTTTGGAAGGGCCTTATGTGTGTGAAAAATGATTTCTTCGGTAGGGGTTTTTCAAAGTGGGAAATGGATATGATATTCGTTTTGGGAGGACATTTCTTTAGCACAGCAATATCCGGTGTTATATAATATTGTACGTCCAAAGAATGTTTTGGTGGCTACTGTGTTGGCACAAACCCCGCTTAATATTGCTTTTAGGAGGGCTTTTAATGAACATAAGTGGAACCAATGGATTAATCTTTTTCAACGACTAATAACGCTACAATTTACAAACAGTCCGGATAAATTTGTATGAAAACTTACTGATTCATGCATATTTACAGTCAAATCAATGTATATTGACTTAATGAATGATCATACTACATTTTTACGCAAATATTTATGGAAACTAAAGATTCCACTCAAAATCAAAATATTCATGTGGTTCCTTAGCAACAAAGTTCTGCTCACAAAAGACAATCTGGCTAAACAAAATTGGCATGGGTGCCAAAAGTATTGTTTTTGTAATGAGCTAGAAAACCTACATCACTTATTCTTATCATGTCCTTTCGATAAAATTGTTTGGCGTATGATCTATTTACTTTTGATATACCCCCACCTGCAAATATTACTAATATGTTTGGTAATTGGCTTAATGAGTAAACAAATTGCATAAGAATAGAATACGGATTGGCATATCTGTTGTATGTTAGTCTATTTGGACAAGTTGGAATGACATAATTTTTAAAGACAAAAGGGAACTAATTTTTTGCAAGTCATACGACGTGCGGTGTACTGGATTCAACAATGGGCTTTCCTTCTCCTGGAATATCAGCGGGATATTATGGATACTGGATGCAACCGTCTATGTTTTTATTCACTTGTTGATGGTTGATACATGTCTCAACCCTCTCTGATCCTTGATGTAAACTTCTGAATATTTTGGATCTTTGAAATAAATAGAAAAATCCATGTGCATCATATTGATGCAGAGGCTGGGCAATGCCCCATTTCGAAAAAAAAAACCTCATCTAGTAGCGTTTTGTTCTTCAGTCGGCCAGTACCCTCCAGCTTTGCATATGTATAGACACTTGAAAAGAAAAGAAAAAAGGCATCACCCAGGTTACCAATTGTTTTCTTCTTTCGTAAAATTACTGTGAATATTCCAAAGTGCATAGCATTGGGCCGAAAATGTGAACCAAAATAAGCTACAAAAAAGATCCTGAAAGGCCATGGGAGATGGCTAGAAAATCGCCGGCCCCGTCAGGTTCCAAGAATAGTGCAAGAGTTTCCTAACTCCAGCTCACATGAATTTGGCTAGGGAACAAGAGAAGAAGATGTGGTTGCGATGGTAGTCGTCCCTGATTAGTTGGCACGAGAAAATATTTATCTTGGGTGGCACCCTTGTGCACCATAAGTCTTTGAACAAGGAGACATCCACCCCTTGGAGTAATCGCAGGTAGATCGATCTGGTCGAATAATCCCCATAGGCTTCGAGGAACCAGGAAATCACGTTCATACCTTCAATCCGGATTATCAGATTGTAGTACTTTTATTTTTTCCTTAAGAGACCCTAGGTTTATCGAATCAACAGGAAGATGATAATGGTGTAAGATCACTACAAGTGAGACTTCGTTTAATTGTTGTTTCACTGGACCAAGTTGTCGTTAAGTATGGAGGTGCTGCCCGATTGCAGCGCCGGAGGGGTCATCATAACAAGTTGCATAAATAAGCACAAGACAATATATGGAACTTGTACTAAGCACAGACTTACATCAAAATGTTGCACAGGCTCGCTACAGATCCTTTTTTTACGCCTATCTTCTAATGATTACTGCTTCACTACAACTGCATTCTGGTAATATGCAAACATAGTTACAACAATGAACTATTCAAACATGTATTATGCAATGTAAAGATCAGATAACAACATGTAGCAGAAATAAGCACGTGATAAGATATGATACATGTACTAAGCACATACTAGCTCACTTCAGGTCCTTCTCTTGCGTGCACTAGTCGTGGTCAACATGCCTATCATTTTAGGCTCAGCCATCAGGTGAAATGATAATCTTCCTGCACCATTGTCCTTAATCTGTGCATAGATATCACATTTAAGACCAAGTCAGCTGGTTTCAAGTAACAAAAAGCTTGAGCTGCCAAATGAATAAGCTAATATTTACCAGATATCAGATTAAAACCAACTAGATGTTGCTTTGCATGAGATAAGAATTTCAGATATTCAGATTTAGAGTAGGAAATGAATATAAATGTAATGCCAAGGTTTTCCATATAAAGTAAACTGACATTAAGAATGACCAGATGTCATGTTCAAATCACCTTTGCAGTTGCTCCAATACAAGCATATCAAATAGGCAGAAACATAGTAAAGCGTGAATGGCATTGCTATGGCAGGATTCTAAGTGTTAATCTCTTGCATAAGGAACAATGCATACATGTTATAGATAATAACAGAAGTAAACTGCAAAAATTACCAATCAAGAACTCAGATTCCAACCTTCCCTAGCATCACCGCTGTTAATGTTGGATGTTCTAATAAGCGGTTCGCATGATCAATTCCTAGGAAAATTAACATTGACAAGTTAGTGATAATACAAAGACCAGACATGCACGCAACAATAACTATACAAGTTGTGCGACAAGAACATTCATGCAAAAAATAGCTATAAGCTAATGACGAGGTATAAGAGCAAGCAGATTGGAAATGCACATAGCATGATTATAAAAGCAGTGTGACAATAGCAGGCAGGAGAAAACAACTAGCAACTAGCGGTGAGCTAATGACGTGGTATAAGAACAACCAGATTGGAAATGCCCATAGCATGACTATAAAAACAGTGCGACAATAGCATGCAGTAAAAAAACAGCTGGCAGCAAATGAATGGGTATACGGCTATAAATATGTGAATGCACACATGTGTCAGTAGAATAAACATGATGGTAGCGACCGGATAATGCTTTCGTACAATATTAAAACGAACTTCATGCGAAGCAACACATCAAGAAAGTTAATGGCATATGAGATCTGCAAATAACTATACAAAACATGACTAAAGAAACGCCGCGATCAAACGGGCCAGAGTACTTACCAAGCTGCGGCGGGGTGGACGGGGGCGGCTTGCATTCCAGCGGCGAACGCGGGAGACGATGAATCGACCCTGTTTCAGGAGAAGCGGACGTTAGTGAAGCAGATCTGGTTGGCTGGCAAGGGATTCGATGAAGTTGATACAGCCGCTGCGCCGAGGTAGTCGGTGGAATCGATCGGCTTTTGTGGAGGGGGGGCGCGGTGAAGTATACCCATTTCTGTTGGAGAGGATCCAGTGCGTTGACAGGAAAGGCTTTGATTGCTACGTTGTGGATGAGGTCGGCGGTGAAGCAGATCCATCGGTGGCGAGGGCGGCGTGGGAGCGGATCCGGTGGGTGGACAGCCAACACGATCAAGGCTACACTGTGGAGGAGTATGCCGGCGGCGAATCGGATCTAGTATTGTAGAGAGTCACGGCTTTGGCGTGTGAGAGTATTTTTGAGCGAATGGGGCGAATGGTTGGTAGGTGGGTGTGGGCCTATGGGGAGGGTTTGTGATTTAGGCAAGATATTTCATTGTTACCGAATGAGCCCTCCATGGTCGGTGGGTTGTAGATTCCGAACCAGGGTTAAAAGGGTAAAACTGGTCACGGGATTTTCGAATGGATGCGGCGGGATGCTTGGGCGCGTGGCCGAAATTTTCAGTTTCAATCTACGATCAGAACGACAAAAGTAATATTTTCCCCCAGGGAGCTCTCTTTTCTTCCTCTTCTCTCTCTCTCCAACCCCTCCTTTCAGAGTCTCTCCCACGCCCCCGGCCTTCTCTCCGGCGGCCTCGCCGCCCGGAGACGAGTCCGACTTCTCTCTGTATATCGTACACCCTCCAATGTAAATTAATTGATTCAACTTTTCTTAGACGTGTATGTATCTAGAGTAAAAACATGTCTGGATACATCCATATTTAGATAAGCAAAGTTAAATCAATTAGTTTGGATCCGAGGGAGTAGTAGTAGTTGTAATCTTAGATCTAGTGTTTCCCATGTGGAGAATGGCGCAATGTAGTCGGGGATCTTGTCATCGGCTTCATATCTGGCCAATGGGGAATCTGGCGGATCAGATCTGGCGAATCTTGCCGGCCAAACCCCGATCTGCTGCCATCAAGGTGATGGCGCTATCGATGCGGCTTGCTTTGGTCAGTGCTTCGGAACTAGCCAATGGGGAAGTCAAGCTGCTAACATTCCCAGGAGTTCACAAGCTCGGGGCATACGACGACATCATTCGTCTTGCCTGTTCACATCTTGGCCTTTCAGCGGCCCTCCTCAGAGCCAACATGTCGTTGTTGAGGCCCTTCTTCTGCTTCGTCCTGGCGACTACCGGCGACACCGTCCCAAGCGGTGCGTCCCCGGTGACGGAGTTGTTGGAAAGGATGCGGAGCAGCACTCTGACGTGCGGTCGAGAAGGACTCGATTGCTTTTCTTCTATATGTTTTGGGGTCCTTTTTGTAAAGTTGCAGGTCCTATTAGTTATTGTCTAGTTCTTTTGGACCTCTATGTAATTTTTGGACTAGTTTCCAGAGTTGAAACCGACGCTTTGATAAGGTGATCAAGGACTTGGGATTTATACAAACTCATGGTGAGGCTTGTATTTACAAGAAAGTGAGTGGGAGCTGTTTAGCATTTCTAATATTATATGTAGATGGCATATTGTTGATTGGGAATGATGTAGAACTTCTAACCAGTGTCAAATGTTATTTGAATAAGTGTTTTTCAATGGAAGACCTTGGAGAAGCAGCATGTATTTTAGGCATCAAGATTTATAGAGATAGATCAAGATGCACAATAGGGCTTTCATAGAGTACATACCTGGACAAGATTCTAAAGAAGTTTATAACGGATGAAAGCAAGAAAGGGTTCTTGCCCATGTTGCCATGTAAGGTTTTGAGTAAAAGTCAAGGTCCGGCTACGGCAGAAGAAAGAGAAAGGATGAACAAGATCTCATATGTCTCAGCAGTATGCTCTATCATGTATGCCATGTTGTGTACTAGACTAGATATCGTGCATGCTGCTAGTTTGACCAGCAGATATCAAAGTGATCCTGGAATGGAATACTGGACAATGGTCAAGAATATCCTGAAGTACTTGAAAAGGACTAAGGATATGTTTATTTGTTATGGAGGTGACCAAGAGCTCGCTGTAACTAGTTACACCGATTCTAGTTAGTGCACTGATCTAGATGAATCTAAGTCTCAATCTGGGTACGTGTTTATTTTGGATGGTGCAGTAGTAAGCTGGATGAGTGCCAAGCAAAGCGTGGTGGCAAAATCTTCAACTGAATATGAATACATAGCAGCTTCAGAGGCTTCGTCGGAAGCGATATGGATGAAGATGTTTATTACTGAGCTTGGTGTGGTTCCTAGTGCGTTGGACCTATTGACCATCTATTGTGATAACATGGGTGCCATAGCCAATGCACAGGAGCCAAGGTCACACGAGAAGCTGAAGCATATCAAGCTACATTTTCATGTGATTCGCGAGTATGTCAAAGATGGTGACATAAAGATTTGCAAAGTACACACAGATCTAAATGTGGCGGATCCGTTGACTAAAGCTCTCCCTAGAGCAAAGCATGACCTACACATACCAAGTAATCTAGATTATTGACTCTAGTGCAAGTGGGAGACTGTTGGAGATATGCCCAAGAGGAAATAATAAAGTGGTTATTATTATATCTTTGTGTTTATGATAAATGTTTGCATTCCATGCTATAATTGTATTAACCGGAAATATTAATACTTGTGTGTTATGTAAACATAAAAGAGTACCTAGTAAGCCTCTTGTTAAACTAGCTTGTTGATTAATAGATGATCATGGTTTCCTGATCAGGAACATTGGATGTTGTTAATAACAAGGTTATGTCATTGGGAGAATGATATAATGGACACACACCCATAATCAGCGTAACATAAGATCAAGTCATTAAGATCATCTTGCTATAAGCTTTCGATACATAGTAACCTAGTCCTTCGACCATGAGATCATGTAAATCACTTACACCGGATGGGTACTTTGATTACATCAAACGCCACTGCGTAAATAAGTGGTTATAAAGATGGTATTAAGTATTCGGAAAGTATGAGTTGAGGCATATGGATCAAGAGTGGGATTCGTCCATCCTGATGACAGATAGATATGCTCTGGGCCCTCTCGATGGAATGTCATCTAATTAGCTTGCAAGCATGTGACAAGGTCACAAGAGATGACATACCACAGTACGAGTAAAGAGTACTTGTCGGTAACGAGGTTGAACTAGGTATAGAGATACCGATGATCAAATCTCGGATAAGTAAAGTATCGCGCGGCAAAGGGAATCGGTATCATATGTTAATGGTTCATTCGATCACTAAGTTATCGTTGAAATATGTGGGAGCCATTATAGATCTCTAGGTCCTGCTATTGGTTATTGATCGGAGAGGAGTCTCGATCATGTTCGTATAGTTCACGAACCGTAGGGTGACACGCTTAAGGTTCGATGTCGTATAGTAGATTTGGAATATAAGATGGAGACCGAATGTTTTTTGGAGTCTCGGATGGGATCCAGGATATCACGAGGAGGTCCGGAATGGTCCGGAGAATAAGATTCATATCAGGAAAGTTAATTTCCGGGGTTCGGAAAAGTTCGGGAATTTTCCATTGAAAGACCGAGAAGGTTCTAGAAGGGTCCAAAGGGTCCACCAGTGGGCCCACTACCCCGGGAGGGGCCACATGAGCCGAGGGGGTGCAGCCTAGCCCTAATGGGCCAGGCGCACCACACCCTCAAGGCCCAGGCCGGCCACCCTTTAGGGTTTCCCCAAAAACCCTAAGGGGGGAAGACTTGGGAGCCAAGTCTCGCCCCTCCCTCATTGACCGTCGGCCCTAGGTCTTGGAGGAGGGGTGATACGTCCAAAACGTATCTACTTTCCCGAACACTTTTGCTATTGTTTTGCCTCTAATTTGTGTATTTTGAATACAACTAACACAGACTAACGCTGTTTTCAGCAGAATTGCTCTGTGTCTCGTTTTTGTGCAGAAACTCGACTTTCAGGAAAATCCCCGGATTATTAATTCCAATGGGCCTATTTTCACGAAGAATAACGGAGCCAGAAGACCAGAAACCACGAGGCAGCCACCCCACCACCGCGGCAGGCCCCTGCCGCGTGGGCGCGCGGGCAGCCCTGCCCTTTCGACTACTTAAGGGTTTCGACCTAAAAACGCCGGGGGTTCGACCATATTTCCAGAAGACGTCCAGAACTCCGCCGCCATCGCGAAACCATCTCGGGACCAGAAACTCCGTTCTGGCACTCCGCCGGGACGGGGAATTGGAGGGGATCATCGCCATCATCACCACCGACGACTCTCCATCAACCAGCCATGCTTCCCCCATCCATGTGTGAGTAATTCCCCCGCTGTAGGCTGAAGGGGATGGTAGGGATTGGATGAGATTGATCATGTAATAGTCATAAGATTGATAGGGCATAGTGCCTAGTATCCGTAGTTGGTACTTTTATGATATTGTTGCAACTTGTTATGCTTAATGCTTGTCACTAGGGCCCGAGGGCCATGATTTCAGATCTGAACATGTTATTGATTCATGAAGATATTCATTGTTTTATGATCTTACCTTCAAGTTGTATACATATATTGCTGTCCGGAACCCGAGGCCCCAAAGTGACAGAAATTGGGACAACCGGAGGGGAAGGTGGTGATGTGAGGATCACATGTGTTCACGGAGTGTTAATGCTTTGCTCCGGTACTCTATTAAAAGGAGTACCTTAATTTCCAGTAGTTTCCCTAGAGGCCCGCTGCCACCGGGTGGTAGGACAAAAGATGTTGTGCAAGTTTCTCATTGCGAGCACGTACGACTATATATGGAACACATGCCTATGGATTGTTTAGTACTTGGATACCGCTTTATTATTATCTGCAAATGCCCTGCCTTGATTGTACATGAATTCTCTCATCCATGCAACGCCCGTTCATCCATCCCTGTGCCTACAGTATTTTAATCCTGCTGTTTACTAAAATCATTAATATTGTCTTTGTTACATCGCATTGTTATTTTACTACTCCTATCGCTATAAAATTGTTGCTCGATAAACTCTTGCGAGCAAGTCTGTTTCCAGGTGCAGCTGAATTGACAACTTTGTTGTTAAGGCTTACAAATATTCTTTGGCTCCCCTTGTGTCGAATCAATAAATTGGGTTTTACTTCCCGAAGACTGCTGCGATCCCCTATACTTGTGGGTCATCAAGACTATTTTCTGGCGCCGTTGCCGGGAGCATAGCTTTATTTGCAAGTTCACCTGAATTGATATTGTTCGCTGCAAATCCTCCATCATGGGTAAAACTCGTGATGCTAAAGTCGCCATATTACCATCCTGAATGTACTAGGACGTCTCCTATAGGGGGTGTATAAAAACTTCTACTTGAGAGCTAAACTAGGCGGAATAAAACTACACATGTGTTTACTAGTTTAGCTCAAGGCCTATCAACTAGGAGTTTGCCTAAGTGCTCCAACAACCTATGCTAGCATGATGAGCAACAAGGTGATAACAAGATAGGTATAGCATCAAGCATGATAGATATCACAATGTAAAGCATATAGGTAAAGGAGCTTGGGTTGAGAAGTAACCGGTGCACGAGGAGACGACGATGTATCCCGAAGTTCACACCCAAGGGTGCTACGTCTCCGTTGGAGCGGTGTGGAGGCACGAGGCACTCCAAGAAGCCAACTAGGGCCACCGTATTCTCCTCGAGCCTTTCCACCAAAGGAAAGCCTCGATCCACTAAGGGACACTTGAGGGTGGTCACCGAACCCGTACAAGCTTGGGCAAACGCCAAGTATCAAGCTTGAGGCAACTCCACAACACGGAGGCTCTCAAGTACACGGCCACAAGAGGCACCACACACCACCAAGCCACCAAGATGCTAATGCGCCACAAGAGGCTAACACACTCCACAAAGGCCACACCGCCACAAAGACCACCACGCCACTAAGACGATAAGATCACTAAGGCTACAAGGCCACAAAGGAGACACGGTGCCACAAGAGGCAATATGGCCACAAAAGGCAAGATGGCCACTAAGGCAAGATGGCCACTAAGGCAAGAACACCACTAAGGGAACATGCCCTCTACGAGATCGAAACCCCGGAGAGAACCCAAACCGATGCACCTAATGCAATGGCTAAGAACACCACTAAGATGCCCAAGTTCTTCTCTCCCAAATTCCAACAAAGCTACAAAAGCTATTGGGGGAATAAGGGAGGAAGAACAAATATGAGGAGAAACACCAAGCAACTCCAAGATCTAGATCTAGCAAGATCCCCTCACTTGGAGAGGGATTCAATTGGTGAAGCTCTAGATCTAGATCTCCTCTCTCCTTTCCCCCAAAAATATGCAACAAGTAGTGGGGGGATCAAGAGGAGGATCAAGCAACTCAAGGTCAACAATGGAGGAGAGAGAGAGGAAGGAAAGAAGTAGTTGGGTCGGAGATGGAAGAGAGGTATAAATAGGGGCCCGAAAATATAACTGTTGGGGGCTGGAAAAACGGTCAGATTCGCGCCCGAGCGGTACTACCGCTTGTCAAAGCGATACTACCGCTCACACGCAAACTGAGCAGGAAATACCCGAAAAATGGCCCAAACCTACCGCTTGTGTTCAGATCTGAGCAAATGCAAAGCAAAATAGAGAGAGAGGGAGCAGCAGCGGCAGCATGCGGCGTGCGGCGCGGCAGCAGCAGCGCGTTGGACCAGCGAGCAGGATGCAGCGTGGCGTGCCTCTCCCGCGCATGTGAACGCATGGCAGCGATGCGTGTAGGTGATGGGGCCAGGCAGCTGCAGGCGAGCGGGCGTGGCGGACGAATCCCGCGCGGGATCGAGCAACGCTCTCCCCGCGGGTCAACGCCCTCGCGTGGGAGCGCAGCGCGCAGTGGCCAGGCGAGCGGGCGACAGCTGGCGGTGGCCCATTGCGGCGGGAGCAGCTGGGTCGGGTGGGTGAGGGGCGGCGGCCCACGAGCGGACTGTGCAAAGAATTGGTTGGGCGCATGCGGGGAAGGAGATGGGCCAGCGGTACTGGGCCCGGTACCGGGCCGGTACCGTAACAAATACGGTACTACCGGGCTGGTACCGGCCTGGTACCGCTCCGGGTCCAGTACCTCGCAGAGAGGCTTACGGTACTGGGCCGGTACTGCGCGCGGTAGTACCGCGGCCAACATGTGATGTTTTTCTTTTCCAAATAATATGATGCAACTGTAAAATCCATAACTTGAGCTAGAAAACTCGGAATGCGGTGAAACCAATTTTGTTGGAAAGAGGGCGACAAGAGCTACATCTTTACAAGGTGAAATCATGCAAAATAGTGAGTGATGATTTTCTCATGGTCATAGAGGTGTAACCTCTCAATACGGTATATCGGGAAAATCATCACCCTCGCACATGCAACATGCGATGCAACCGAAATCCGTTTCATGCATAAGAACCAAGAAGAACCAAGAAACACGATGCAATGCATGCAAGGTTTGAGCTCTCTCCGATGATGCGACCCGCTAACCTATCGAGCACAAACCTTGTCCTCGCGCGTTCCTCTCGAGTCGGCAAGCTCCGTCTTCACCCCCTTGTCCTCGCGCGTTCCTCTCGAGTCGGCAAGCTCCGTCTTCACCCTCTTCATCATTGTCCATGCCACCGTCTTCCTTCATCTTGTACGCACACCACCGTCTTCATCCATCTTCAACGCCGTCTTGTCTCTTCATCTTCAACACCGTCTTCGTCTCTCTTCGACACCATCTTCATCATTGTACTCCGTCTTCTCCATCTTGCAACCTTGAGTCCAACATGGCTATGGACTTGACCTAAGATTGATTCTCAAAGCAACCGTTAGTCCATAGGGATTGTCATCAATTACCAAAACCACACATGGGGTAATGGACATGTTCTTTCACATCCACTACAAGAAAAGGTACAACTCTGAGTACCTCTGCTGCTCTTGATTCACCATCTGTGATAAGTCAACTTGTTTCACCACCAAAAGCTTCACGTGTTGGTATTTCTGCTGAATCTGAAAATTCCTCTGATAATTTTGATGATGCTTCTACTGTGCTTGATAATACTGGTTCATTAGGTCCTTTTCTAGATGCTACAATTGCTAGGTCTAGACAAATTGAAAATACTGAAACTCCTAATGAAAATACTGTTACACCTGTTAATTCACCTAGTCGATGATCTTGATGAAGATTATGTGGAACTTGATGATGATTTTATTGATAAATGCAATGCTACTACTAGTACAAGTAACCTTAAAAAGCTTATTGCACAACATGCTGTTAGATATAAACTGTCTCCTGATCCTAAATTTGCCACATCTCCTATAAATATTAAGGATAAAGATTATGATTTTTCTCTTGATTTATCTCATATATCTATTGTTGAGAAAACACCTTTTGTGGTACTGAAAAAGAGAGTGTTGTAGAGCACATGAATGAGCTTTCTACCTTAAGTAGCTTGTTTTCTGATGATGTTAAGATGCGTACTTATTTTGTTGCTAAAATTTTCCTTTCTCATTAAAAGATGATGCTAAGATTTGGTATAATAGTTTGCCTCCTGATTCTATTGATAGTCCAAGTTGTTTGCTTGATGTTTTCTTTCGAAAATATTTTCCTGCTAGTGCTCAACATATTGCTCTGCAGAGAATTTATAGTTTTGATCAAGAAGATGGAGAGAAATTGCCTGAAGCTTGGGCAAGGTTTTGCTCTCTTATTAGAGCTCGGCCTGGACATGAATTGGAAAAGCATGATCTACTTGATATATTTTATAGTGGACTAACCATTGAGTCTAGGGCATACCTGGATAGTTGTGCTGATTGTGTTTTCAGGAAAAGAACTCCGGACGAAGCTGAAGAATTATTGGCTAGAATAAGCCAAAATCATGATGATTGGACTACACCTGAACCAACCCCAACACCGGTATTGAAGAAGAGGGGTATGATTGAATTAAATGATGAAGATATGAGGGAAGCCAAGAAATCTCTTATGGAGAAAGGTATTAAATCTGAAGATGTGAAGAATTTACCTCCTATAGAAGATCTATGTAAGATAATTCCCCCTTCATCCACGATTGAGGTACATTCCCTTCAACGCTTTGATAGAGGAGATATCCCTTACTCAAAACCTCCTGATCAATGTTTAGATGAATTTGATAATTATGTTGTTAAGCAAAATAACTTTAATATGAGAGTAGAGAATCATCTAATGGAAAATTCTCAAGCTATTAGTAAATTGCATGATATTGTGGAGAGAACCTCCAATGATGTTAAGATGCTTGTTAAACATTTTCATATGATTCAAACTCAAATTGATCAACTTACTAAAGTGCAAAGTGATTTGTTAGAAAATACTCATAAAGAAAAGCATGCTTATGAAGTAACAACTAGAGGCGGTGTTTCTACCCAGGATCCTCTATATCCTGAAGGGCATCCCAAAAGAATTGAACAAGATTCTCAACGAATTAAAGAAACTAGTAGTCCTTCTAAGAAAAAGAAGAAGAAACATAAAGCTGTTGTAGAATCCTCTGAACCTGTTAATGATCCTAATAGTATTTCTATTTCTGATGCTGAAACTGAAAGTGGTAATGAACATGATAAAGATAATGATAAGAATGATACTCCTGATAAAGAAGAGATTGAAAAAGAACCTAAAAAGCATGCTAAAAATAAAAAGTACACTAAAGAAGATTTTATTGCTAAGAAACATGGTAGTGAAAGAGAACCTTGGGTTCAAAAGCAAATGCCTTTTCCTGCTAAGAAACTAAAATCAAAGGAAGAGGAACACTATAATAAATTTTGTGATTGGATGAAACCCTTGTTTTTACAAATCCCTTTGACTGATGCTATTAAATTGCCTCCTTATTCAAAGTATATGAAAGATATTGTCTCTAACAAAAGAAAATTCCTAATGAGGAGATTTCCACTATGCTCTAATTACTCTTTCAATGGCAAGGTTCCAAAGAAGCTGGGAGACCCAGGTATACCAACTATCCCTTGTTCCATCAAGAATAATTATGTTAGAACTGCTCTATGTGATTTGGGAGCAGGAGTTAGTGTGATGTCTTTTTCTCTTTACAAGAGACTTGATTTAGATAAGTTGATACCAACTGATATATCTTTGCAAATGGCTGATAAATCTACTGCTGTTCCTGTTGGTGTATGTGAAGATGTTGTTGTTCAAGTTACTCAAAATTGCTTAATATTAACTGATTTGTTGTGTTGGAAATGCCTGAAGATGATAATATGTCTATTATTCTTGGATGACCCTTTCTTAATACTGCAGGGGCTGTTATTGATTGCAATAAAGGAAAGGTCACTTTCAATGTTGATGACAAGGAACATACTGTCTATTTTCCCAAGAGGATTGATAAAGTATATGGAGTTAATACAATTTTTAATTTGAGAACTATCAAGGTGGGAACTATTGATTGTCCAATATATGAGCCTAAAGAAGAATATCAAACTCTTGTGATTGGATCCATATCAATTCAATATAAGGTAACATGATTGATTTGAGGTTTATTTCTTCTTATGTCATGTAAAATTTATTTGGTAGCAAGACTTGATCAACCTTGTTAACAAGTATATTTTAAATGCATAGAGGAGCTAAACAACATTTCTTTCTTCCTCCACTTGTTTTACTTGTTGTAGCACTTTTGTTTTGCAAGGTTCTTTAACTGTTTAGAGATTTCAAAATCTTTTTCTGCCCTGTAATAATGATTTTAACACCCAGAAATGTGCATTTTTCAAAGTTTTCAAAAATTTACAAAAATTATACCGTTGTTACCTGCCAAAACCCACCGGCGAGTAGTGGTTAAGCAACACGAAGAGCCGGGAGGCTGCCAAGACTGCTGGGTGGGCCCTGGTCCCTCGATGTCGTCCTGCAATGTTCTGGCACACGTCCTAGCGGTTGCAAGGGCGTGCCACGACCTATACCTGGTCAGAAGGTGTTGGATTGCTTCGATTAGTTTCCTGCATGGTAGACACGTAAACATTAAATACGAGCCCGATCGGCTCTCAGGTTGCCCTGTGGATCGGCTCAAAGAGCCGATCGCCCCATGATTCACGTTGGGTTAACGATGACATGGGGCTCCTGCTTGATCAGCACAAAGTTAAACCAATCCACGACAGTTTAGGGTTTTCACCGTATGATCGGAACATCCTACGCGTGGTTGAGCCTAATAGATACAAAAGATGATAGAAAGCTAACCCTAAAAGAGGCCTAAAAACCAACATTAAGTTAATTCCCGGAACAATCCCTCTTAGAGTTATCAAACTACACCTTAAGCACTACCGGATCGTTCAACCCGTTTGCAAGGCCTAACCATACGGATATTAAACTAATCCTTGAAAGACAAGGAGCACTATAACGGATTGGATCTACTAAACGACGAACAAGCAAGGTGCTGCCCTTACACCTAGATAGATATGAGGGCAGCTAGATATCGAGGGACGGCACAGCTAAGCAAATATGCGTAAGAAAAGCATCAATGCAAGCCCCAAAACATCTATGATAAGTAGTGTTACTCGCCATCAACAACGCTTCAGCACGAGCAACACAAGATAAACGAATAAACGTACTGCCTAGATCGCAAGATGCGATCTAGGCAGCATGATGCTTACCCGGAAGAAACCCTCGAAACAAGGGGTGGCGATGCGCCTGGTTTGTGTTTGTTGTGAACGTGATTGTCCTCCTTTCTCGATAACCCTAGATACATATTTATAGTCCAAGGGACTTTCTAATTCGGCGTGCACCTAACCGTGCACGGGTTAAACTCTATCTTTTAATTCTAAACTAAGATGCAATCTACTATATTTTACAGATACACGGGCAATCTAGCCCAAACTCTTCGCACAAGGCCGCTTCAGAGATACTCCACGTGTATATCCTTCAAGCCCATCTCCATTACGGCCCATCTCCTGATTTGGCCAAAATCTGGTGATAACACATGGGGTTTTGGTAATAGTAATTCCAAAACCACTCTGTTTTTTTTCCTTTTCTTCGTCGTGTCAAAACAGGGCAGAACAGAACCGCCACGGTATCCTTTCATCATGATGCCTTGCCTTCTCAACTTCTCCGCACGATTTGACAGTTTTGACACCACATCCTCGGGAACCGCTGCAGCATTGAATCATCTCCACTATATCGCCTCTATTTTAACCGCATCCTGCAGTTCACTTCTTCATCCCCTTCGCATTAGCACTCCAAAAGCCCTCCTCTGCCACCATGTCTTCTTCTTCTTCTTCCTCCTCCGCTCCGTCTTTCCTCCAGTCCTCCCTCCGCGAGCCGACGAGTGGGTCCCGGAGGACCACATTCTTCGCGCCCTAGAAGACGGGGACGAGGCCAGCCACGACTTCTCCGTCTGGTCCGAGGACGACAAGTCCTCGACCGACGGAGAGTGACCTCCGCTTCCTCGCCGACGGGGAAACGGAGGAGGAGAGCGATGACGATCGCTTCTCCTGGACGACTTCACCTCCGAGGAGGAGGAGGGGGAAGAGGATGAGGAGGATGACACCTCCTCTCCGACGAGCCGCCGGCCAAGCGCTTGCCCTGGCCGGGAAACCTCAGCGACTTCGACAGCGACGACGACGCTGACGAGGAGGACGAGGACAACGAGGGCCCCGTCGGCGGCCGCGGCAGCAGCGACGACGAGCCCGCCGGGAGTAGTGCCGACAGCGGCGACGACGGCGACGACGAGGGCAGCGACGGCCCATAGATAGGATCCTTAGTATAGGATCAGTAGTAGATGGGGCAATGTATCCCCTGGTTCTTCCTTTTGAGAGCAATCAGCTCTTTTATGTAAGAAATCCCATTATCAATGAAGAACTTCCTTTAATTTGATTTTGCCGATTTCCTTTATGCTAATTTAGCCGATTTCCCCTCATACTGACTTTGCCGATTGTCAACTTGGTCAATGCTCAATGAGCCGATGGCAACGCATCAGTCCTTCACGATAAATTGCGAGACAGGTCAATTCAGTTATCCCCTCAAACGGTAACCTGCAACCCTTGCTCAAATTCAGATCCCCAAATTTCCAATCGAACAGGTCCAGCCCGCAGCCGCGCGAACCCTAGATCTTGGACACGCAAATCCAAACTCCGCAGCGAACCCAATGGCGGAATCATCCAGCGCCAACGCCACGGTCTCTGGCCTGAAGGTAATCCTTAACCGCCCCAAGTCACCTGAGCGTAATGTTAGATTTAACGGCAAAACTCCTGAATTAATGCCTGGTCTCATCATTAATTTTAGGTTTCAGACATTCTTCTGCCGCATCCTTCTCTTCCAAATTCCCTTTGCCTTGGTCCCCGTTCCACCGAAAATCCATCCAATTTGATTTCCTGCGAGGCCAATAGGATTCCCTTCGTGAACCAAAACCTGGATCTAACCTCCTGGGCCGACTGCTTACGAGCCTGGCCTAACCCTCCTGAGGACTGGGTTTCTTGGTACAATAGAGTAGCCAAAACTCACCAAGCCAAATGGGAAACCACAGGAATAGCCGATGCTCTGTCTTTGTCATTGTCTCCCCTTGAGAAACATGAAAATCTCCTGAAAACCATCGGCTACTTTTGGTCTGACGCGCTGATACGTCTCCGACGTATCGATAATTTCTTATGTTCCATGCTACATTATTGATGATATCTACATGTTTTATGCACATCATATGTCGTATTTACGCATTTTCCGGCACTAACCTATTAACAAGATGCCGAAGAGCCAGTTCTGTTTTCTGCTGTTTTTGGTTTCGAAATCCTAGTAAGGAAATATTCTCGGAATTGGACGAAATCAACGCCGGGTCCTATTTTTGCACGAAGCTTCCAAGACCGAAAGGGAAGTGGGGCCACAAGGCGCCGCCACACTAGGGCGGCGGCCCAGCCTTGGCCGCGCCGGCCTAGCGTGTGGGCCCTCGTGTGGCCCCCGCGTTGCCCTTCCGCCTACTTAAAGTCTTCGTCGCGAAACCCTCTGCCCGAGAGCCACGATACGGAAAACCTTCCGGAGACGCCGCCGCCGCCAATCCCATCTCGGGGATTCAGGAGATCGCCTCCGGCACCCTGCCGAGAGGGGAATCATCTCCCGGAGGACTCTTCATCGCCATGATCGCCTCCGGAGTGATGAGTGAGTAGTTCACCCCTGGACTATGGGTCCATAGCAGTAGCTAGATGGTCGTCTTCTCCTAATTGTGCTTCATTGTTGGATCTTGTGAGCTGCCTAACATGATCAAGATCATCTATCTGTAATACTATATGTTGTGTTTGTCGGGATCCGATGGATAGAGAATACTATGTTATGGTGATTATCAATCTATTACCTATGTGTTGTTTATGATCTTGCATGCTCTCCGTTATTAGTAGAGGCTCTGGCCAAGTTTTTGCTCTTAACTCCAAGAGGGAGTATTTATGCTCGATAGTGGGTTCATGCCTCCATTAAATCTGGGACAGTGACAGAAAGTTCTAAGGTTTTGGATGTGCTGTTGCCACTAGGGATAAAACATTGATGCTATGTCTAAGGATGTAGTTGTTGATTACATTACGCACCATACTTAATGCAATTGTCTGTTGCTTGCAACTTAATACTGGAAGGGTTCGGATGATAACCTGAAGGTGGACTTTTTAGGCATAGATGCATGCTGGATAGCGGTCTATGTACTTTGTCGTAATGCCCTGATTAAATCTCACTATATTTATCATATCATGTATGTGCATTGTTATGCCCTTTCTATTTGTCAATTGCCCGACTGTAATTTGTTCACCCAACATGCTTTAATCTTATGGGAGAGACACCTCTAGTGAACTGTGGATCCCGGTCCTATTCTTTACATCGCATACAATCTACTGCAATGTTCTTTACTGTTTTCTTCGCAAACAATCATCTTCCACACAATACGGTTAATCCTTTGTTACAGCAAGCCGGTGAGATTGACAACCTCACTGTTTCGTTGGGGCAAGGTACTTTGGTTGTGTTGTGCAGGTTCCACGTTGGCGCCGAATCCCTGGTGTTGCGCCGCATCACATTTCGCCACCAACAACCTTCACGTGCTTCTTGGCTCCTGCTGGTTCGATAACCTTGGTTTCATACTGAGGGAAACTTGCTGCTGTGCGCATCATACCTTCCACTTGGGGTTCCCAACTGACGTGTACATCTACGCGCATCAAGCTAAAATTCTGGCGCCGTTGCCGGGGAGATCAAGACACGCGCAAGGGGAGTCTCCACTTCCCAATCTCTTTACTTTGTTTTTGTCTTGCTTTATTTTATTTACTACTTTGTTTGCTGCACCTAAACAAAACACACAAAAAATAGTTGCTAGTTTTACTTTATTTATTGTCTTGCTCTCTATATCAAAAACACAAAAAAATTAGTTACTTGTCTTTACTTTATTTGCCTAGTTACTTTTATAATGAGTAATCCTGAAGTTGAAGTTCGTTCTTTTAAGCAACAAGGGGGAGAAAGTTTTAAAGATGCTTGGTACAGAATTAGTAATGCTCATCATAGGTGCATTAAGAAACACTCCACCACTATCCTTCTTAGGAACTTTTATGTTGGTTTATCTAGTTGGAATAGGTATGTTCTTGATACTCTTTCGGGAGGTAATTTCCTAGGTACTCCCGCTTTAGAAGCTAGTTGCATCATTGAGAGTCTTGTCGGAATACCACCTGTTAATGAAGTTAAAATTGAAATATCTCTTGAGGATGTTATGAAAAAATTGGAAACCATAGAGAAAATTTTTCCAAGTATTGGAACTAAATTGGAAATGTTACTTGATAAAACTGATGAACTTGATAAATCCTTAGGAGGAATTGATGAAAGGATTAGTGTCCTAGGAACTTGTGTTGTCCAGGATAATCAAACCAATAGGATTGATGAACTTGAAAAAGCTATGGAAACCTTGGGTTCAACCTTTTCTTCTCTCAAGTATAATGAGAAAGCTTATGTGGGTAAAGAGCAAAAATTCATGTACGCCTCTAAAGTGCCTAAACAAAAGAACTATTATAGGCCTAAAATTACTAAAACCCCTAGCACCACCATATAAAATTTAGATAATGGAGCACCTAAAGTACCCTCTGCAACAAGTTGTGTTTGCAAGAAAAATAATGTTGATGCTTCTACTCTTGATGTTACTTGATTTACACTTTCTGCGCCTAGCTGAAAGGCGTTAAAGAAAAGCGCTTATGGGAGACAACCCATGTTTTTACTACAGTACTTTGTTTTATATTTGAGTCTTGGAAGTTGTTTACTACTGTAGCAACCTCTCCTTATCATGTTTTTGTGCCAAGTAAAGTTTCTATGTTAAAGTTGATGTTATATTTGGGATCGCTGCGCAGAAACAGCATTGCTGTCTATCACGAATTCTGGCATAAGTCTCTGTAAAAAATTCGAAAAAATCTGCAAATTTACGAGCGTGATCCTCAGATATGTATGCAACTTTCATTAGTTTTGAGTTTTTCCATTTGAGCAAGTCTAGTGCCCCTTTCAGGTTCGTCTTTACGGACTGTTCTGTTTTTGACAGATTCTGCCTTTTATTTCGCATTGCCGTATTTGCTATGTTGGATGAATTCCTTTGATCCATTAATGTCCAGTAGCTTTGTGCAATGTCCAGAAGTGTTAAGAATGATTGTGTCACCTCTGAATATGTGAATTTTTAATTGTGCACTAACCCTCTAATGAGTTTGCTTGAAGTTTGGTGTGAAGGAAGTTTTCAAGGGTCAAGAGAGGAGTATGATATACTATGATCAAGAGGAGTGAAAGCTCTAAGCTTGGGGATGCCCCGTGGTTCATCCCTGCATATTTTAAGAAGACTCAAGCGTCTAAGCTTGGGGATGCCCAAGGCATCCCCTTCTTCATCAACAACATCATCAGGTTCCTCCCCGAACTATATTTTTATTCAGTCACATCTTATGTACTTTGCTTGGAGCGTCGGTTTGTTTTGTTTTTGTTTTTGTTTGAATAAAATGGATCGTAGCATTCACTGTATGGGAGAGAGACACGCTCCGCTGTTGCATATGGACAAATATGTCCTTAGGCTTTACTCATAATGTTCAAGGCGAAGGTTGAAATTTCTTCGTTAAATTATTATATGGTTGGAATCGGGAAATGCTACATGTAGTAATTCTAAAATGTCTTGGATAATGTGATATTTGGCAATTGTTGTGCTCATGTTTAAGCTCTTGCATCATATACTTTGCACCCATTAATGAAGAAATACATAGAGCTTGCTAAAATTTGGTTTGCATATTTGGTCTCTCTAAGGTCTAGATAATTTCTAGTATTGAGTTTTGAACAACAAGGAAGACGGTGTAGAGTCTTATAATGTTTACAATATGTCTTTTATGTGAGTTTTGCTGCACCGGTTCATCCTTGAGTTTGCTTCAAATAACCTTGCTAGCCTAAACCTTGTATCGAGAGGGAATACTTCTCATGCATCCAAAATCCTTGAGCCAACCACTATGCCATTCGTGTCCACCATACCTACCTACTACATGGTATTTCTCCGCCATTCCAAAGTAAATTGCTTGAGTGCTACCTTTAAAATTCCATCATTCGCCTTTGCAATATATAGCTCATGGGACAAAATAGCCTTAAAAACTATTGTGGTATTGAATATGTACTTATGCACTTTATCTCTTATTAAGTTGCTTGTTGTGCGATAACCATGCTTCTGGGGACGCCATCAACTATTCTTTGTTGAATATCATGTGAGTTGCTATGCATGTCCGTCTTGTCTGAAGTAAGAGAGATCTACCACCTTAATGGTTGGAGCATGCATATTGTTAGAGAAGAACATTGGGCCGCTAACTAAAGCCATGAATCATGGTGGAAGTTTCAGTTTTGGACATATATCCTCAATCTCATATGAGAATAATAATTGTTGCCACATGCTTATGCATTAAAGAGGAGTCCATTATCTGTTGTCCATGTTGTCCCGATATGGATGTCTAAGTTGAGAATAATCAAAAGCGAGAAATCCAAAATGCGAGCTTTCTCCTTAGACCTTTGTACAGGCGGCATGGAGGTACCCCATTGTGACACTTGGTTAAAACATGTGTATTGCGATGATCCGGTAGTCCAAGCTGATTAGGACAAGGTGCGGGCACTATTAGTATACTATGCATGAGGCTTGCAACTTGTAAGATATAATTTACATAACTCATATGCTTTATTACTACCGTTGACAAAATTGTTTCATGTTTTCAAAATAAAAGCTCTAGCACAAATATAGCAATCGATGCTTTCCTCTTTGAAGGACCTTTCTTTTACTTTTATTGTTGAGTCAGTTCACCTATTTCTCTCCATCTCAAGAAGCAAACACTTGTGTGAACTGTGCATTGATTCCTACATACTTGCATATTGCACTTGTTATATTACTTTACATTGACACTATCCATGAGATATACATGTTATAAGTTGAAAGCAACCGCTGAAACTTAATCTTCCTTTGTGTTGCTTCAATACCTTTACTTTGATTTATTGATTTATGAGGTAACTCTTATGCAAGATTTAATTATGCTTGTCTTGAAGTACTATTCATGAAAAGTCTTTGCTTTATGATTCATTTGTTTACTCATGTCATTACCATTGTTTTGATCGCTGCATTCATTACATATGTTTACAATAGTATGATCAAGGTTATGATGGCATGTCACTCAAAAATTATCCTTGTTATCGTTTACCTGCCGGGACGAGCAGAACTAAGCTTGGGGATGCTGATACGTCGACGTATCGATAATTTCTTATGTTCCATGCTACATTATTGATGATATCTACATGTTTTATGCACATTACATGTCGTATTTACGCATTTTCCGGCACTAACCTATTAACAAGATGCCAAAGAGCCAGTTCTGTTTTCTGTTTTTGGTTTCAGAAATCCTAGTAAGGAAATATTCTCGGAATTGGACGAAATCAACGCCCGGGTCCTATTTTTGCACGAAGCTTCCAAGACCGAGGGGAAGGAAGTGGGGCCACAAGGCGCCGCCACACTAGGCGGCGCGGCCCAGCCTTGGCCGCGCCGGCCTAGCGTGTGGGGCCCTCGTGTGGCCCCCCGCTTGCCCTTCCGCCTACTTAAAGTCTTCGTCGCGAAACCCTCGTACCGAGAGCCACGATACGGAAAACCCGGATACGCCGCCGCGCCAATCCCATATCGGGGATTCAGAGATCGCCTCCGGCACCGGGAGAGGGGAATCATCTCCGGAGGACTCTTCATCGCCATGATCGCCTCCGGAGTGATGAGTGAGTAGTTCACCCTGGACTATGGGTCCATAGCAGTAGCTAGATGGTCGTCTTCTCCTAATTGTGCTTCATTGTTGGATCTTGTGAGCTGCCTAACATGATCAAGATCATCTATCTGTAATACTATATGTTGTGTTTGTCGGGATCCGATGGATAGAGAATACTATGTTATGGTGATTATCAATCTATTACCTATGTGTTGTTTATGATCTTGCATGCTCTCCGTTATTAGTAGAGGCTCTGCCAAGTTTTTGCTCTTAACTCCAAGAGGGAGTATTTATGCTCGATAGTGGGTTCATGCCTCCATTAAATCTGGGACAGTGACAGAAAGTTCTAAGGTTGTGGATGTGTTTTTGCCACTAGGGATAAAACATTGATGCTATGTCTAAGGATGTAGTTGTTGATTACATTACGCACCATACTTAATGCAATTGTCTGTTGCTTGCAACTTAATACTGGAAGGGGTTCGGATGATAACCTGAAGGTGGACTTTTTAGGCATAGATGCATGCTGGATAGCGGTCTATGTACTTTGTCGTAATGCCCTGATTAAATCTCACTATATTTATCATATCATGTATGTGCATTGTTATGCCCTTTCTATTTGTCAATTGCCCGATTGTAATTTGTTCACCCAACATGCTTTAATCTTATGGGAGAGACACCTCTAGTGAATTGTGGATCCCGGTCCTATTCTTTACATCGCATACAATCTAATGCAATTGTTCTTTACTGTTTCGCAAACAATCATCTTCCACACAATACGGTTAATCCTTTGTTACAGCAAGCCGGTGAGATTGACAACCTCACTGTTTCGTTGGGGCACTTTTGGTTGTGTTGTGGTTCCACGTTGGCGCCGAATCCCTGGTGTTGCGCCGCATCACATTTCGCCACCAACAACCTTCACGTGCTTCTTGGCTCCTACTGGTTCGATAACCTTGGTTTCATACTGAGGGAAACTTGCTGCTGTGCGCATCATACCTTCCACTTGGGGTTCCCAACGGACGTGTACATCTACGCGCATCACGCGCTAAACTGCTTCATGTTTGGCCATGGCCCCATGACGCCAACCTTGCTGGACGTGGCCATGATCACTGGCCTAGACATTTCATCCCCCAGCCCCTCTGCTTTCATGCTGCCAAAGGTGCCATTCAAACTCTCCTCTAAGGAAGAGTGCACTAACTGGGGTGCCTATCTTAGACGCCACATGAAAACCAAGGGCCCTGTAACCGAGAAAGAACACACGGCCTTCTTGAACTTCTGGCTGGAGCATTTCATATTCTGTGGTCCTTCCCTTGCTCCCACCAAGAACTATCTTTCTTTGGCCTATGAACTTGCCAAAGGCACCCAACTTGGCATTGGCAACCTGTTTCTGGGAGAAGTATATCGCTACCTCCAACTGATGTCTGTCAAACTGTTCTCCCAAAAGACAGTTAAAACGGGAGGCCCCTGGTGGTTTATTCAGTTATGGGCTCAACTGTACTTCCAGAACCACATCCCCAATTTCCCACCTTTGGCTACCTGCACTTTTCCAAACACTAACGGGAAGCCAATCCGCTGTACCAGCTACGGCCAAGCCTTGTACAGTCTTCCAGGCAGCAAACTGAACCCCAAGGAAGCATCAGGATGGTTCAGAACTTTTTACCAGGGCCTGGATGACCCTCTCTTCTTTCCTTATCAGGAGTCTGAAAATTTTGAAAATCCAGTCTCCTTCAGGTTAGACAGCTTTGCCGATGACGACAGCACTCGGCAGTTATATTCCATCATGATCCGTCCCTGCTTCCTCCCAGTTGGCATGAGCACCTCAAACAGGATCATAAAACCTGGTTATGAATCTTACCAGCCGGTCGTAGTAGGCCGGCAATTCGGTCTTGGGCAGGTGTCTCCTCACCTCTTTCTCCACCATCTAACTGAGAGCAGGGCTGACTTGCCTGATGTTATCACCAGTCAAAGATGTTACTCCTTTTTTGATGCTCTAGTCATCCCAATCCCTCACAATCTATCCTTCATCTCTTCGACTGATGACTTTGAGATCTGGTGGACAATGTGGAAGACCCATGCCTTCAGGAGAGCTCTAGGACCGTTGCTGAAGCAACTTGATGCTGAAGCTGATACTTCTGCAGAACAGGTACCACTTGCCCACAAATTTCCTTGTGATAGTTTACAGTGATGTTTATAACCCTGCTCTGTTTCTTTGCAGCAACAAGATGGCCCAGAGCCTATCAATGATGATGGCTCCCTCTTCAAATTCCTCCCACCAGCTCCGGTGGTTCTCTTCTGCAAGAACTCACCACCTTTCAAAAAGGTTGTGATGCAGAGCCAGCCGATTCCAACAAAATCGGCTCCCAAGAGCAAAGAATCTTCAGGGCCAGCTGCCCCCCGAGCCTCAGTCAGGGCGAGAACAGCAGTGAGAAAGGTGGCTGCCAGGAAAACTTTGAAGGGCAAAAACCCTGTGCCAGCTCAAGAAAGCTTATATGTAAGCTAATCTATACCCCGACTTGTTCCATTCATCCTTCTAGGCTTTAATAGCATGTTAGTTCATTAATCCTGCTCTTGTAGACCTCTACTGAAGATAATACCAGCGAGGAGACGCAGTCCAGCCGACGAGGCTCAAGCTCGGGCACCTCTGAGGACACCACCACGCAAAACCAGCCAGATGTGCCACCATCGGCTTCCAAGAAAAGGTCAGCCCCTGAACCTGCTGCCCCTCCAGCTCCCATCAAAACAGGGCAGGGAAGCTTACGCACAAAGAGTCGATGCACCAAGAGGGCTCGGAAGGATCAGCAAACCCCTTCCTCGAACCAAGAAGCTTCAAATGTAATGGCTCTCCAACTCCTCCTAGCTCAATTCTTGTGCTTTGCTGCTCAGATCGGCTCACCATCTTTTTTGCAGACTGATGAAACTTCCAGTGGGGATGTTGATGAAGTTCTGATGCCCTCCACAACTCTGGACGTAACAACCTCTAAAGGTGACATCGACCAAGTCGCCACCTTGGCCAAACCCCAGGCAAAAACGCCACAGCCGATTGCTTCGTCATCGGCTGTTCCCATGGTCCTAGGAGAGGTATGCTCCCTTTGTTGGGCTCGCCCTTACCCTGATCTGCATGCTTATGCTGCTCTTGTTGTTTGTCAGGGTTGTGATCTCTCAAACTTGCTAACGTTTGACCCTGAATTCATCGAACCAACTGCTAAAGCAAGCGAAGAGTCAGGGCCCAACGCTACCCATGGTCAACTCCAACAGCTCAAGGCCTTGCTCTCCTCCTCAATCGAGACATTGGTTGAAGATACCGAGGGAATAAAGAGCATTCTCGAAGACCTCCAGCCTCATCTCCCGGTGACATTGCAGGTGAAGCTCTGGCCCGTGGTGACTTTGTCTGCTTACAGGTCAAGGGTGACCTTGGCTCGTCAGAGAATCGGCTTGCGCCACGCCCAGCTTCCATTGAAAGCCGATATTGCAGACAAGTGTCAGCGGCTTAATGAGAAAAAGGCAGCTTTGGACGCAAAAACTGACACATCTACCAGTACCGCTGAACTGGAGATCTTGCGAAAGGAGTTGGAGGACCTCGAAGAGAGGGTGCGGGTAACCAAGCAGCTCATCCAAGATAAGGAAGCTCTCATTGCCCGCTCCCACGAAGAAGCAGAAGGTCTCAAAGCTGAACTGAAGACTGATCTGGCCGAAATCCGCGCCTTGAACAAGCAGCTGGTGACGGGCCAGGATGAAGATGACGAGGCTGAGATCGCCGAGGTGGATCGTGTTCGTGCTTCTGCACTTTGTGCCCTTGAGGCATTCCTTCAGTAGAGCTCCTCCATGTAATGATAACTGCTCCATTGAGCATGTACTTCTGTTGTAACAGCTTGTACCTCTTGAGTCGATGGCTGTGCATCGGCTTTTTATTCTTAAGTCGATGTCCGAGCATCGGCTGTACTTAAAATTTTCCTATTTTCGATTTTTTTATTAGCCGATCGATTTCATGAATCGGCTCCTCCTGGGTACATACTTCGTGGCCTCGTACCTTCTCTGTGTGTATGCCCCCCGAGCCGAATCCTTCAAGTCATTGAAGATATCGGCTTTCCAGCCAACTATAAGCTTGTCAGACAACTCACCATGCTAAATAGCACAGCGGCTAACAAGTGTGATGAGAATAACTTTAGCCGATTGCTGGAATCGGCCTCCCTTGCAATTGTATTGCGCAGTAAAGGTCTCTACTCTACCTGTATTCCACTACTACGTGACATGCTTGATGTGAGATCCTTGCTTTTTATTTTTTGGGGCCGATCGCAGGGATCGGCCTTGCCACGTACGTCCATAGACTTGGATCTCGCTACTCTGTCAGGCCAGTGGATAAGACCAGCCTCACCCCGTTTTTGCTTTGATGCGCTCACAGCCGTCCAGTTAATTCCAGAGAGCGGCTCTTGGTCGTTTGCATCCCGGATGTTCATGGCGGCTAGCGAGATCTCGATCGAATCATCTGCATGAACAACTTCCATTTCATCTCCATCCCATTGTATGATGCACTGATGCATTGTTGATGGAATGCAACAGTTAGCGTGGATCCAATCTCTCCCTACCAGGACAGCATAAGTGCTTTTGCTGTCGACGATGAAGAACGATGTAGGGATGGTTTTTCGGCCTACAGTCAGGTCTACGTTCAGAACACCCTTTGCTTCTGACGCTTGGCTGTTGAAATCGCTTAATGTGACGTTGGTTTTGATCAGATCTTCATTGGAACATCCCAAACGTCGTAGCATAGAGTACGGCATTATATTGACTGCCGCTCCTGTATCAACCAACATCTTGCCGACAGGCTGCCCATTGATGTAACCTTTTAGGTATAGGGCTTTCAAATGCCTGTAGCTTCTATCTCGCGGTTTCTCAAAGATGACTGGCCGTGGACCGTAGTCAAACTGTGCTACTGACACCTCCTCGTCTTTTGGAGCACAAAATTCGACGGGAGTATGAACACCATATTTGTATCAGCCGATGCCTCGCATCGGCTCTTGTCTGTTTGGGGCGCCACACTTTCTTTGTGGCCGTGCCTCTGTCTCCAATGTTTGTTGAATTTTCACGGCCAGATCGGGCCGTGCTTTCCTCAACGTATATAGGTACTGAGCTTCGGCTTCCTCTAAGCTTCGTAGCCGCTGCACCCTACGCTTCGGGAGTGGCTGAGTCCATCGGGACCACCGTGGCCGGTGATACCTATCTTCTTCTTCATCTGACTCCGAAGTCTTCATCTTGAGACGACTCAGCTCGTTGTTCTGAGGTGGGAGAGGCCCTAGACGCTTGAACACCGAAACTTCATTTGTTCCCTTCCTCTTTCGTCTACATTCTGGGCAGTTCTCGATTGTTGGCAATCGGCTCATTCCTGAGTCCCAGCAGTGTTTGAAGAAAGGACAGTCCCAATGCTTATCCATGTCCTCTTGCTCTCTCGATCTCCCTTTAGCGTGACGCTCATACCCTTCATTGTTTCTATCATATCGATGGTATTTCCTATCATCTGCATCAGACCGACGATCTCTCTCATCATCTACGTCGTAGCGCCGACGTCGGTCATACTGTTGCTCATATTTGTTAAGGAGGTGTGCGGAGAGTGGTCGTTGATACCGCACGCTTCTCACTTCTTCCTCATCAAGTACCGTCCGTCATCATGCTGGGGCCGGTCGCGTGGATCGGCCTCCGCTTTATCTTTGCCACGGGAGTGACTGCTCTCTGCTTATCCTTGCCATGGCGGTCTACAAGTCCTGCCATGTTGATATCAAACGAGAAGCCTGGCTCGCTCCTAAGCAGTGACTAAGATCGACCATGTTGACGTCAGGAAACGGATGCGTGTCAACTCTCATGGCAAACTGACCGAAGAGTAATCGGCCTTGTTCTATCGCCATTTGAATCTGTCCGCGCAACACTTTGCAGTCGTTGGTGGCATGGGTGAACGTGTGATGCCACTTGCAGTATGGCCTACCGTTCATCTCTTGTAACGTAGGGATTTTGTGGCCTTCGGGTAACTTTAGCTGTTTTTCCTTCAGGAGCAAATCAAAAATCTGCTATGTTTTGCTTAAATCAAAGTCAAACCCTCTTGCAGGCCCTGGTTGTTTCACCCATTTGCAGGACACGGGTGCTGCCCCCGAGCCCATTCAGCTACGGCGACCTCCCGATCTTCTGCAGTCTTCATCTTCTTCGTCTCGACCAGGGCGACGCGTTTGAACTTGTCCTGGTACAATTCTGGGTGGCGTTGTTCATATGATGTCAACCTCTCGAACCATGTGCGCCGGTGGTGAATTGTATCGGGAAAGTCGATCTTTGAGCGGTCTGAGAGTCCTGTGCCAGCTCAATCGTCTTTCTCAAATAAACGAACCGAATAACATCGGTTCTTGTGATCTGAAACGCTGAATGTATTCGAAATGTCTCTCCTCGCCTTTGCCGAACTCGGCCAGATCGGCAATGCCGCCGTAGCTTCGAATGATATTGTATGTGAAACTGTTCTTCCAGCTGCACGTCCGAACTGAATGGGTGGCAACGAGGTGTACCACCCAAAGGCTAGGCCCGTGAGAGATTGCGAAAAGAACCTCACACGTAGCTGGTCTGAAGCTGAGACCATGCCCAACTGTGCCAAATATCGGCTCACATGCTCGATCGAACTAGACCCCTCTGATCCACTGAATTTTGTGAAGTCGGGAGCCGATATTTAGGCGTAGTGGGATCAGGTCATACTCGTTAGGATACGGCTTGGAGTAGCCGACTCTCTTCTTCGGCAGGATACCGAACTGGTCTCTCAAGATTGCACTGATCTGATCCACGTAGGAGCTGCAGAGGTTGAGCTTTCATGACTTGTTCCGATGGCATATTTAGCTAGCCACGCCGTTTCTCCGCATCTGCTCCAACTTCCTCCGCTCGTGGAAATTCCTCCCGCGTGGCAATCCCTCCAGTGTGGCAATCCCTCCTGTGGCAATCCCTCCCGCCGTAACCGTCATCCGTTGTTGCACCGGCACGTATGTGCACACGTATCCATGCGGGATCTCCTTGGGCGGCTACAAGAACTTGATAATCGCCAGGATCACCTCCAACCTTGTAGACGACGTATGCTGGTGAACCTTGTTGCTGTGGAGCTGCCAACATGTACGGCAGTGGTGGCCTAGTGTAGAACGGTATTTCTCCCTGATGAGTTCCTAGAGCAGGTCCTGACGGAGAATACTGATGCTTCATGATTTCTTGCACCACGCGAAGCGCAACACGCTCCAAAGTGTTCACCAGGCTCTCAGAATGCCGATGTAGGGAATGAGCCACAGCATAGTTGATTTCCTGGCGCAGGGCTCTGGTACGGTCCTCCGAAGGGAGAGACAGATCTATCCCTTCAAGCGCGCCTTCGGGTTTGAACCCTTTGAACCTAATCCCGTGCGAACGGGTCTTCTCGAAAGAGCCGATGAGGTCGGCTTCGAAGATGGCCTTGAGATCATCATATTTCTTCTTGTGCTCTGGAGGTAGATCCTCGTACTTGATCTGTTCTTCTGCCATCTCGGATGTTGACGTGGTTGTTGTAGAAGATTGTCCCATCGGGCGTGCCAGAATGTGTTACCTGCCAAAACCTACCGGCGAGTAGTGGTTAAGCAACACGAAGAGCCGGGAGGCTGCCAAGACTGCTGGGTGGGCCCTGGTACCTCGACGTCGTCCCGCAATGTTCCGGCACACGTCCTAGCGGTTGCAAGGCGTGCCACCTGACCTATACCTGGTCGGAAGGTGTTGGATTGCTTCGATTAGTTTCGCATGGTAGACACGTAAACATTAAATACGAGCCCGATCGGCTCTCAGGTTGCCCTGTGGATCGGCTCAAAGAGCCGATCGCCCCATGATTCACGTTGGGTTAACGATGACATGGGGCTCCTGCTTGATCAGCACAAAGTTAAACCAATCCACGACAGTTTAGGGTTTTCACCGTATGATCGGAACATCCTACGCGTGGTTGAGCCTAATAGATACAAAAGATGATAGAAAGCTAACCCTAAAAGAGGCCTAAAAACCAACATTAAGTTAATTCCCGGAACAATCCCTCTTAGAGTTATCAAACTACACCTTAAGCACTACCGGATCGTTCAACCCGTTTGCAAGGCCTAACCATACGGATATTAAACTAATCCTTGAAAGACAAGGAGCAACTATAATGGATTGGATCTACTAAACGACGAACAAGCAAGGTGCTGCCCTTACACCTAGATAGATATAAGGGCAGCTAGATATCGAGGGACGGCACAGCTAAGCAAATATGCGTAAGAAAAGCATCAATGCAAGCCCCAAAACATCTATGATAAGTAGTGTTACTCGCCATCAACAACGCTTCAGCACGAGCAACACAAGATAAACGAATAAACGTACGCTGCCTAGATCGCAAGATGCGATGTAGGCAGCATGATGCTTACCCGGAAGAAACCCTCGAAACAAGGGGTGGCGATGCGCTTGGTTTGTGTTTGTTGTGAACGTAATTGTCCTCATTTCTCGATAACCCTAGATACATATTTATAGTCCAAGGGACTTTCTAATTGACCTAACCGTGCACGGGTTAAACTCTATCTTTTAATTCTAAACTAAGATGCAATCTACTATATTTTACAGATACACGGGCAATCTAGCCCAAACTCTTCGCACAAGGCCGCTTCAGAGATACTCCACGTGTATATCCTTCAAGCCCATCTCCATTACGGCCCATCTCCTGATTTGGCCAAAATCTGGTGATAACAACCGTTGGTCTTATTTTTCGAAGAGCTACCTAGGAGCACCTGGGGCTGACCAGTGGGGCACCCTGATACGTCTCAAACGCATCTATAATTTCTTATGTTCCATGCTACTTTTATGACAATACTCACATGTTTTATACATACTTTACATCATTATTATGCATTTTCCTACTAACCTATTAACAAGATGCCGAAGTGCCGTTCTGTTTTTCTGCTGTTTTTGGTTTCAAATCCTACAAAGGAAATATTCTCGGAATTGGACGAAATCAACGCCCAGGGTCTTATTTTTCCACGAAGCTTCCAGAAGACCGAAGGGATTACGGAGTGGGGCGACGAGGCGCCGCCACCATAGGGCCGCGCGGCCTGGGTGGGGCCCGCGCCGCCTCCTGACCTACCCTTCCGCCTACTTATAGCCTTCGTCGCGAATACCCTGTACCGAGAGCCACGATACGGAAAACCTTCCGAGACGCCGCCGCCGCCAATCCCATCTCGAGGGATTCAGGAGATCGCCTCCGGCACCCTGCCGGAGAGGGGAATCATCACCGGAGGGCTCTACATCATCATGCCCGCCTCCGGATTGATGCGTGAGTAGTTCATCCTTGGACTATGGGTCCATAGTAGCTAGATGGTTGTCTTCTCCTCTTGTGCTATCATGTTTAGATCTTGTGAGCTGCCTAACATGATCAAGATCATCTATTTGTAATGCTACATGTTGTGTTTGGCGGGATCCGATGAATATGGAATATTATGTCAAGTTGATTATCAATCTATCATATATGTGTTGTTTATGTTCTTGCATGCTCTCCATTGCTAGTAGAGGCTCTGGCCAAGTTGATATATACTTGTAACTCCAAGAGGGGGTATTTATGCTCGATAGTGGGTTCATGCCTCCATTGAATCTGGGACAGTGACAGAAAGTTCTAAGGTTGTGGATGTGCTGTTGCTACTAGGGATAAAACATCAATGCTTTGTCTAAGGATATTTGTGTTGATTACATTACGCACCATACTTAATGCAATTGTCTGTTGTTTACAACTTAATACTGGAAGGGGTGCGGATGCTAACCTGAAGGTGGAATATTTAGGCATAGATGCATGCTGGATGGCAGTCTATGTTCTTTGTCGTAATGCCCTGATTAAATCTCATAGTGATCATCATGATATGTATTGAATCTTGATTTGTCAATTGCCTGCCTGTAATTTTTTCACCCAGCATGTTATTTATCTTATTGGAGAGACACCACTAGTGAACTGTGGACCCCGGTCCATTCTTTTACATCTGAATACAATCTACCAATCATTGTTCTCTACTGTTCTTTGCAAACAAACATCATTTTCCACACAATACGTTTAATCCTTTGTTTTCAGCAAGCCGGTGAGATTGACAACCTCAGTTACATTGGGGCAAAGTATCTTGATTGTGTTGTGCAGGTTCCATGTTGGCGCTGGTTTCACTGGTGTTGCGCCGCACTACACTCCTCCACCAACAACCTTCACGTGTTCCTTGACTCCTACTGGTTCGATAACCTTGGTTTCTTTCTGAGGGAAAACTTGCCTGTCACACCTTCCTCTTGGGGTTCCCAACGGACGTGTGCATCACGCGCATCAAGACTGTTTTCTGGCGCCGTTGCCGGGGAGATCAAGACACGCTGCAAGGGGAGTCTTCCACATCCAATCTCTTTACTTTGTTTTTGTCTTGCTTTACTTTACTTTATTTACTGTCTTGTTTGCTTTATATCAAAAACACACAAAAAATTAGTTGCTTTACTTTCTGTATTATTTACTTGCTCTATATCAAAACACAAAAAAAAATTAGTTACTTGCATTTAGTTTATTTTGTTATCATGTCTAGCTCTGTACCTGTTACTTCTTCACCTGAGGAATTAGTCTTTACTTTTAAACAAGGGGATGAGGAGAGTTTTAAAGATGCTTGGTCTAGAATTTTTGATTCTTATCGTAAAGCTGAACCTAAAATGACTCTAAGTCTGCTCCTTAGTAACTTTTATTTTGGGCTTATGATTCGCTATAGATATGCCTTGGATGCTGTAGTGGGAGGAGATTTCCTTCATTGCAATGGTGATCAAGCTTTTAATGCCATAAAAAAATTGGTTGCATCACATAGTTCAGCTGATAATTTTAATTCATCTCTTGTTAGCATTTATAATAGATTAAACACTCTTGAGACAAATACATCTTGCTTGAAAGAAAGGTATAGTTATGTTCGTGACCGTCTTGATCAAGTTTTAGTAAACTCTGAACCTTCAATGTGGGACCCTACTATTAAAGTTATTATTGGTGGTGAAACTTTTCATGCCCATTGTGATATTATGTCTGAATTTTGCCTTATGCCTAAGAGTATTTATGAATCTTTGACACTTGGGGACTTACTGAAGGTGGAGAAGGAATAACTCTTACTGATAACTCTGTTATAATTCCTAAGGGAATAGCCGAGGGTGTGTTCACAACCATTCTTGGAAGAACGGTATCCACTGATTATCTTGTTATTGAATGTGTAGGAACAGGACAAATCACACTTGGAAGATCCCTGCTGAAACTATTGGGAGCAATCATAGATGTGGGAAAAGGCACCCTAAAATTCACCTCTACACCGGGAGGCGGTCATGTATTCCCTAAACCAAAGAGTAAGAAAGGTAGGTGTAAAGCCCGAGGTAATAATGTTGATGATCCTTCTCTTGATGATACTTGATTTGCACTTTCTGCGCCTAGCTGAAAGGCGTTAAAGAAAAGCACTTCTTGGGAGATAACTCATGTTTTTATTTTACTACTGTATTGTTGAGTCTTGGAAGTTGTTACTACTGTAGCAACATCTCCTTATCATGTTTTTGTGCCAAGTAAAGTCTCTATAGTAAAGTTGATGCTAGATTTGGATTGCTGCGCAGAAACAGAATTGCTGTCTGTCACGAATTTGCGTAGAACTCTCTGTAGAAAAATCAAAAAAATCTGCCAATTTACATGCGTGATCCTCAGATATGTACGCAACTTTCATTAGTTTTGAGTTTTTCCGTTTGAACAAGTTAAGTGCCTCTGGAAAATTCGTCTTTATGGACTGTTCTGTTTTGACAGATTCTGCATTTTATTTCGCATTGCCTCTTTTGATATGTGGAATGCATTTCTTTGTTCCATTAACTTTCAGTAGCTTTGTGCAATGTCCAGAAGTGTTAAGAATGATTATGTCACCTCTGAATGTATGAATTTTTGATTATGCACTAACCCTCTAATGAGTTTGCTTTAAGTTTGGTGTGGAGGAAGTTTTCAAGGGTCAAGAGAAGAGGATGATACAATATTATCAAGAAGAGTGAAAGGTCTAAGCTTGGGGATGCCCCCGTGGTTCATCCCTGCATATTTCAAGAAGACTCAAGCATCTAAGCTTGGGGATGCCCAAGGCATCCCCTTCTTCATCGACAACTTATCAGGTCACTTCTAGTGAAACTATATTTTTATTCCATCACATCTTATGTTCTTTACTTGGAGCGTCTGTTTGCTTTTGTTTTTGTTTTGGTTTGAATAAATTTGGATCCCACCATCCTTGTATTGGAGATATTACGCTCCGCTTTTTCATTTGAACACTTGTGTTCTTAGTTATGCTTTAATGTTCATGGCGAAGGCTGAAAATTGCTTCGTTGATTGCTATTTGGTTGGAATCAGAAAATGCTTCATATGGTTTTGAATAACTTGATACTTGGCAATTGTTTTGAGCTCTCATAGATCATGTTTAAGCTCTTGCATCATGTAGTTTAATCTATTAGTGGAGAACTACCATAGAGCTTGTTGAAATTTGGTTTGCATGATTGGTCTCTCTAAGGTCTAGATATTTTCTGGTAAAGTGTTTGAACAACAAGGAAGACAGTGTAGAGTCTTATAATGCTTGCAATATTTTCTTGTGTAAGTTTTGTTGTACCTGTTCATACTTGTGTTTGCTTCAAACAACCTTGCTAGCCAAAGCCTTGTACTGAGAGGAAATGCTTCTCGTGCATCCAAACACCTTGAGCCAAAACCCATGCCATTTGTGTCCACCATATCTACCTACTATGTGGTATTTTTCTGCCATTCCAAAGTAAATTACTTGAGTGCTACCTTTAAAATTTCATTCCTTTGTCTTTGTAATATATAGCTCATGGGAAAATAGCTTAAAAACTATTGTGGTGATGAATATGTAGTTATGTGTCTTAGTTCTTATAAGTTGCTTGTTGAGCGGTAACCATGTTTCTGGGGACGCCATCAACTTTTTACCTTTGTTGGATATCATGTGAGATGCTATGCATGTTCGTCTTGTCTGAAGTAAGGGTGATTTATCATGATCAAATGTTTTGAGTATGCATATGTTAGAGAAGAACATTGGGCCGCTAACCAAAGCCATGTATCATGGTGGAAGTTTTCAGTTTGGACATTCATCCTCAATCTCTTATGAGAATATTATTTGTTGTTGAATGCTTATGCATTAAAGAGGAGTCCATTATCTGTTGTCTATGTTGTCCCGGTATGGATGTCCTAAGTTGAGATCTATTAAAAACGAGAAATCAAATGCGATTGATCTCCTTGGACCTTTGTACAAGCGGCATAGAGGTACCCCTTTGTGACACTTGGTTGAAACATATGTTATGCAATGATAATCCATGTAAATCCAAGCTAATTAGGACAAGGTGCGGGCACTATTGGTATTTGATGCATGAGTCTTGCAACTTGTAGGAAGTATTATGCATAGCACATATGAATTATTACTACCGTTGACAAAATTGTTTCTATGTTTTCAAAACAAAAGCTCTAGCACAAAAATAGTAATCCATGCTTCCCTCTGCGAAGGGCCATTCTTTTACTTTATGTTGAGTCAGTTTACCTACTTCTTTCTATCTTAGAAGCAAACACTTGTGTTAACTGTGTTCATTGATTCTTACATGATTACTTATTGCACTTGTTATATTACTCTATGTTGACAAATATCCATGAAATATACATGTTACAAGTTGAAAGAAATCGCTGAAACTTAATCATCCTTTGTGTTGCTTCAATGCATTCTACTTTGAATTTATTGCTTTATGAGTTAGCTCTTATGCAAGTCTTCTTGATACTTGTCTTGAAAGTACTATTCATGAAAAGTTTTGCTATATGATTCAATTGTTTAGTCATTATCTTTTGTTAGCAATCTTTTGCTTCGAATCACTCCATCCATCTCATATGCTTTACAATAATGTTGATCAAGGTTATGTTGGTAGCATGTCACTTCAGAAATTATTTGTTGTTATCGTTTACCTACTCGAGGGCGAGTAGGAACTAAGCTTGGGGATGCTTAATACGTCTCAAACGTATCTATAATTTCTTATGTTCCATGCTACTTTTATGACAATACTCACATGTTTTATACATACTTTACATCATTATTATGCATTTTACGGCACTAACCTATTAACAAGATGCCGAAGTGTCAGTTGCTGTTTTCTGTTTTTTGGTTTCAGAAATCCTACAAAGGAAATATTCTCGGAATTGGACGAAATCAACGCCCGGGGTCTATTTTTCCACGAAGCTTCCAGAAGACCGAAGGGATTACGAAGTGGGGCGACGAGGCGCCGCCACCATAGGGCGCGCGGCCGGGTGGGGCCGCGCCGCCTATGGGGTGGGCCTCGCGCCGCCTCCTGACCTACCCTTCCGCCTACTTATAGCCTTCGTCGCGAATACCCCCTGTACCGAGAGCCACAATACGGAAAACCTTCCAGAGACGCCGCCACCGCCAATCCCATCTCGAGGGATTCAGGAGATCGCCTCCGGCACCGGAGAGGGGAATCATCACCGGAGGGCTCTACATCATCATGCCCGCCTCCGGATTGATGTGTGAGTAGTTCATCCTTGGACTATGGGTCCATAGCAGTAGCTAGATGGTTGTCTTCTCCTCTTGTGCTATCATGTTTAGATCTTGTGAGCTGCCTAACATGATCAAGATCATCTATTTGTAATGCTACATGTTGTGTTTGGCGGGATCCGATGAATATGGAATATTATGTCAAGTTGATTATCAATCTATCATATATGTGTTGTTTATGTTCTTGCATGCTCTCCATTGCTAGTAGAGGCTCTGGCCAAGTTGATACTTGTAACTCCAAGAGGGGGTATTTATGCTCGATAGTGGGTTCATGCCTCCATTGAATATGGGACAGTGACAGAAAGTTCTAAGGTTGTGGATGTGTTGCTTGCTACTAGGGATAAAACGTCAATGCTTTGTCTAAGGATATTTGTGTTGATTACATTACGCATCATACTTAATGCAATTGTCTGTTGTTTACAACTTAATACTGGAAGGGGTGCGGATGCTAACCTGAAGGTGGACTATTTAGGCATAGATAGATGCATGCTGGATGGCGGTTTATGTTCTTTGTCGTAATGCCCTGATTAAATCTCATAGTGATCATCATGATATGTATTGAATCTTTATTTGTCAATTGCCTGCCTGTAATTTGTTCACCCACATGTTATTTATCTTATTGGAGAGACACCACTAGTGAACTGTGGACCCCGGTCCATTCTTTTACATCTGAATACAATCTACTGCAATCATTGTTCTCTGTTGTTCTTTGCAAACAAACATCATCTTCCACACAATACGTTTAATCCTTTGTTTTCAGCAAGCCGGTGAGATTGACAACCTCACTGTTACGTTGGGGCAAAGTATCTTGATTGTGTTGTGCAGGTTCCACATTGGCGTCGGTTTCACTGGTGTTGCGCCGCACTACACTCATCCACCAACAACTTTCACGTGTTCCTTGACTCCTACTGGTTCGATAACCTTGGTTTCTTTCTGAGGGAAAACTTGTTGTTGTGCGCATCACACCTTCCTCTTGGGGTTCCCAACGGACGTGTGCATCACGCGCATCACACCCCAGGGCTGCCCCCCATGTGCCGGCGCGGCCAAGGAGGGGGGCGCGCCACCCTTTGGTGTGGGCCCCTCCTTGCCCCACTAACTCATCTCTTCCTCCCATTCCACTCTCTCTCCCGAAAAAACTCGTACCAACTTTCTCTCACTCGCGTTTTTGCTCAAGAGCTCAGATTTTTCGATCTCCTTGCTCAGCCCAGATTTCTGTCTGAAATTTGGCACATTTGCTCTCCGGTATGTGACTCCTTCGATTATCCAATCATAATTTTGTTTGGTTGAGTATATCTTGAGAAATTTGCTGCTGTAGGTGACATGTTAAGTGAGCTTGCATGCTTGATTCAAGTTGTAGAAATGAGTTTTGATGCATGATTAGTACTCTAGCAAGTTCCTATAGTAGTTTCCCTCAATTATATGTCTTGAAATCAAATTTTATAATGATTGTTGAAAAATTTCAGAAAAGGAAAATGGACAACCACAACTTTGGAGAGGTGTTCGAAAGAGAGACGACGAGCACGGGGAGGCCCTCAAGGGCAGCCACTCGAATTAGACGATCCTATAATGAGGATGTCATCGCACCGAGCTTCGAAGTTGAAGAGGATAATGGAGTTCCTAATGCTTCATCATTTCCATGCTATGACTTTTTGCGTAATGCAGGGTTGCTTGATGATTTCTTATTCCTCATCAACAATGTGGGCTTATCTACCTATATGGAAGATGAGAGGAGCCAATACTACATGCTAACTAAAATCTTTGTTGAAAGCTTCAAGTTCAACAACACGCACTTCACGCCAACAGTTACATTCAGGATTTATGATAATCCTATTACTATGAAGTTGAAGGATTTTTGTGTTGCATTGGATATTGCTCCTGTAGGTACAGCGAAGAAGATCGAGAAAAGCCCCAAGGCTTTGACGGAGCTCTATCGAGAAGTCACCAATGATGATAGCCGCACCATTCAGCGCGGCAAGATAAGAAACATTCAACTTCCCGCCATTAGATATTTCGCTTACTATCTTGCTACTAGCATTCTTGGTAGGGAGAACACTAGTAACATTTCTAGTTATCATCTTGCTTTTCTTGTTGCTGCATTGACTGGTAACACACCTTATCATCTTGGTGCTCTTATTGCTCGTCGCCTATCTACTAGGGGACCTATCTATGGAGGAATTATTGCGTCGCGTATTTTGGCACATCTAGATCTTCCTCTTGATCCTACTGATGAGAAACTAACCCCTGTTAGGCTTGATATTGCTGCTATGAAGAGTCACCAATTTGTCACAACTGACTCTAGCTTAGAAAATATTGTCTATAAAATGTTGTTTATTGACGGGGATGAGAGGGAAATCCCCTTGCCGCAGGCCGATTTGTTCAGTGTTCACAGGAAACCGTGGTCGCGCTCCAAGGAGGAGGTGGATGAGCAGCTGAGGATACATGGTTTCCACCAGCAGCATGACTCCGAGGACGCCGAGCCCTCCTACGGGTACACCGTCACGTATCCTGGTGCGTCTTCCAGCACATACCCAGAACAGGATCCTTCTTCGTCATACTACGGAGGTGCCACCTCATGGGGACCGTGGGATTGACCTCCACTTAGGCCAAAAGCCTAAGCTTGGGGGGAGGTATGCCGGCATCACTCATTCATTGCATATTACAATTGCTGGATACTTGTATATACTTGTTTAGCTTCTTAAAGTGGTTTCTAATAAGAGGGAGATGATATTTGGGGAAGTGCTGTTTGAAAACAGATTCTGGACTGATACCAAAAAAATTCTCAAAAACAGCCAGAACGTTATTTTGCGAAGCCAATTTTTGTGCATGTTCCCCAGGTTATTATCTAACTTTCATTAGTTGAACACTTTTCGAGCTGAGCAGCGGAAGATTTTCGTAAAAATCGATTACTGTACTGCTGTCAAGTTTTGGCAGATTTCTGCCATCTTGCTTTTCTGTGTTTCTTTTAGTTTGTAAGGGTATTTTACCCTTATCCATTATTTTGGTAACTATGACACCGTGCTAGAGTATTTGGACTAATACATGTCTACAAGATGATTCCCAGGTATTAGCCAAAGAGGTATAATGGTGTATCAATGGAACAAGAAGGCAACGGGAGACCCCCCAATTCGATGAAGAATCAGCAAGGTTTTCCAGAGACTGGCCGGTCCCAGATCCGGTCGGACCGGCCCTGGCACCGGACCACCCGGTCACCAACCGGACCCAGCACCGGTGCCATCCGGGCAAGATCCAGTAAAGAAGGGCGAGCTCCCCGGTCAGCGTCCGGTCGCCAGCCCGGTTTGGACCGGCTGCTCCGGTCCATGGCCCGGTCGGACCGGGCACCAGACCGAGCGTCCCGGTCTGCAACCGGCCTCTGCGCCTGTGCCATCCGGGCGCTATCCAGTAAAGAATGGCGCCTGCCCGGTCAAGACCCGGTCCCAGCTCCGGTTGGAAACCGGCCGGCCCGGTCAGTGGCCCGGTCTGACCGGGCTGTGGACCGGCCTGTCCGGCGCCAGATCCGGTCGACCGGGTTCCTCGAGGAATCTGCTGATGTGGCAAGTGACCAACGGCCATATTTCGAAGAACACTATAAATAGGCCTTCTCCTACCTCTGAACAGTTAGGCACTACACTACAAGTTGTTCTTGAGCTCCTTCTCTCCTACTCCATTATTAGAAACACCAAAAGCCTCAGATCTCCCTCCTCCTCCACCCAAACTCAAATCCCTCCGGGGAATCGTTAGAGGAGGACCCGATCTACCGTTCTACCAAGCCAAATCTCATTCCCCCTTGTATTCATCAAGAAGCTTGCTTCCTAGGGTTCCTTGGAAACCCTAGGTGGGCAAGAGGAGTCCGGAAGCATCCGGGCTGTGGATTTGCTCCGGGCAAGATTGTGAAGGTTTGGAGGCTACCTCAAAGTCTACCACAAGTGAGAGAGCTATTCCTTCGTGGGATAGGCTCCGGAGAATAGGGTGAGCCTTCGTGGCGCGGGGAATCCTTCGTGGGACCTCCACTCCTCCAAACGTGACGTACCTTGTTGCAAAGCAAGGGAACACGGGAATACATCCTCGTCTCCGCGTGCTATCGGTTATCTCTAACCGAACTCCTTACTTGTGATTTAACTGCCTGTGAGAGCCTTCGTGCTCGAGTTAGTTGTATCCTCATATAGGTTGCTTCACCTAGTTTGCATTAGGCTCACCTTTATATTCCGCAAAGCCTAATATTGCAAAGAAAGAATTAAAATCTGTAGAAACCTATTCACCCCCTCTAGGTTTACCATCTCTATACTTTCAATTGGTATCAGAGCCTGGACTCTTTTTAAGGGCTTCACCGCCTTAAGAGTGAGATGGAAAAACTATTCGAGGGTCTAGATGATGACTCTAACCTTTCGGTTAAAGAAATGAAATCTAGATTCTTGGCATATGATGCCGAGAAGAAGAAAAAGGAGGATGAACTACAAAGCCAAATGGCAGAAATGTCTGCCATGCTTAAGAACCTAACTGCTAGTGGAGCTCCTAGTGGGGCTTCGGGCTCTAAGGAAACTTACAATGAAGTTAACCATGACTATCCTAGAAACACCTCACCCATGCCTCATATAAACCATAGTGGGACCGTTCCCCATTTTGATGGAACTCACTTTCCACATTGGAAATCTTCTATGGAATCTCATATTCGCAGCTGCAGTGTGGAGCTATGGGAGATCATTCTTCATGGATACCGGGAGCCACAAGATCCCGTTCGGTTGACCTCCACCGAGTTCTACAACCGTCAACTCAATGCCTCCGCACGTGACAAGATTAGAAGTGGCATCAATCGCAAGCTCCTTGATCAAGTCAATGACATCGGCTCCGCTAAAGAGTTGTGGGATCGAATCGTAGTACTCCAAGAGGGAACCGATTTGATCCAATCAGCTCTTTATGAGACCGCAAAGCAAGAGGCCCACCAGTTCATGATTCGTGAAGGAGAATCCGTGGCCGATGCCTATGCAAGGCTTGGTGCTCTTAGAGTAAGGATCAAGGGACTTGGTGTTGAGAAGTATGATGACGGTTTCGAGATGAATGAAGGATTCATAAAGTCCAAGGTCATTGCTATGATTGCTGTCAAGCAAGAAGACACCAACCTTGCACTCAACTTGCAAATCATGACCAAGAGTGCCGATCTGAACTCCGATGATCTAGTCTCCTATGTGGCCGCCAATGAAAACATGGCCAAGGCAGGAAAGAGGCTCATGGCAATGAACCGTGTTGATGAAGCCTCACACAACCATGAAGCGTCACACAACCTTGCTCTCAAGGCTAGAGCTGACCATGGAGGAGAAGAAGAATATGAAATTGAAGAAGATGAGGAGATGACTTCAACTAGTGACATCGCTACCGACTTTGCCTTCTTTGCCAAGAAGTACAAGGGAAAGTTGCCTATGCTCCTCAATGACAAGAAGAAGAAGAGAACTTGCTACAATTGTGACGAAGAGAGCCACTTTGCAAATGAGTGCCCTTATGAGAAAAGGGTAGACAAGCCAAAGTTCATCAAAGGGGTCAAGCCAAGATTGAAGCCAAACCCAATCAACGATCGATACAAGAGGAACAAGGGAAGAGCCTTTGTTGGGGCCGAGTACTTGTCCGATGAAGAAGAGGAAGATGAGGAGAAGGAGGCCGGAGTGGCCGGCTTGGCTTTCTCTAAGCCCGGGTCACTCTTCACATATGACTACTCCAAGGATTACTCCACGGAGAATGATGTTGGTTCTTCCTTCATGGCAAGAACAACTCAAGATGATGACTCCGATGACTCTACCTCATCTACAATCGTTGGCTCTTGTCTTATGGCAAGAGAAACCAAGGTATTCCTCCGGTGGTCCAAAATGGGTGTTTGATAGTGGATGCACCAATCATATGACCGGAGGAAGAGGTGTGCTTGACCAATTCATTGAAGATATTAACAAGAAGTCAAGCATTACCTTTGGTGACAACTCAAAGGGAAAGGTACTTGGGTATGGCAAGGTGGCAATCTCTAAGGACTTGTGCCTTGAGACGGTCATGCTTGTTGAACACCTTGGTTATAACTTGCTTTCTATATATCATCTTGCCGATGCCGGTTACAATTCATATTTTACTAAGTATTATGTGCAAGTCTTTAGGAGTGACAATCTCAAATTGGTCCTTGTTGGATATGTGGAGAACAACCTTTACGTGGTTGACCTCTCGAAAGAGAGCCCCTCTCCCTCCACATGTCTAATGGCGGCCAAGCATGACGAAGGTTGGTTGTGGCATCGCCGCCTTGGTCATGTTAACATGAGGAATCTTAAACAACTCCTAAAGGGTGAGCACATTGTTGGACTAACCGGCATTTCTTTTGAGAAAGATCGTGTATGCAGTGCATGTGTAGCCGGAAAACAACTCAAGAAGAAACATCCTATCAAGAGTATCGTCACCACATCTAGGCCTTTGGAGCTCCTTCATTTGGATCTCTTTGGGCCATCACATTATGATACTCTTGGTGGGAGCAAGTATGGACTTGTCATTGTTGATGATTACTCAAGATACTCTTGGGTCTTTCTCCTTAAGTCTAAGGATGAGACCCATAGAGAGTTCATCACCTTCGCCAAGAAAGCTCAACGTACATATGAATCCGAGATCAAGGCGATTAGGACCGACAATGGCACCGAGTTCAAGAACTACACTATGCAAGAGTTTGTTGATGATGAGGGCATCAAGCATGAGTTTTCAGCTCCATATACCCCTCAACAAAATGGTGTTGTTGAAAGGAAGAACCGGACTATCATTGAGATGGCAAGAACCATGTTGAGTGAATTCAACTCACCCCACAACTTTTGGGGAGAAGCCATCTCTACAGCTGTCCACTACTCCAACCGGCTCTTCCTCCGCCCCCTCCACAACAAAACTCCATATGAGCTTCTCACAGGTAACAAGCCTAATGTCATGTACATTCGTGTCTTTGGATGCAAATGTCTTGTTAAGAACAATAAAGGGAAGCTTGGTAAATTTGAAACTAGAACTATAGAGGGCATTTTTGTTGGATATGCGGAGAACTCCCACGCCTATAGATACTACAACCGGTCCACTGGGACTATTGAAGTATCTTGTGACGTGGTGTTCTTGGAGGATAATGGCTCCCAAGTGGAGCAAGTTGTTCCATGTGTTGCAGGTAATGATGATGATCCATCTAGTGCCATCAAGCATATGGGCATTGGACACATCCGGCCCATGGAAGTTCATAGTGATGATCAAGGTGATGGAATAGAAGTATCAAGCTCACCTCAAGTTGAGCCTAGCTCAACTCAAGTTGAACCATCAAGTGCAACCCAAGATGTATCCTCCACTCAAGATGAGCCACATCCCGAAGAACAAGAAGAAAGCCCTCAACCCACTGAGCAAGACCATGATGATGATCAAGAAACATCCTCAACTCATGTTCAAGCTCAAGTTGTCCCTCATGATCAAGTATTAGCAAGAGATGAATTCATTGATCATGAAGGAACCATTCGGAAGATCAAGGCTGCTACAAGGGCAAGTGACATGAAAGTAGATCAAGTCCTTGGTAGCATCTCAAAAGGAGTGGTAACTCGTAGACACCATGCATTACTTATCACTTATTGTCAACATCATGATTTTGTGTCTAGTTTTGAACCACTCAAGGTACATGAAGCCTTGGTTGATCCGGATTGGGTTATTGCCATGCAAGAAGAATTGGAGTGTTTCACTCGTAATGAAGTATGGTCTCTAGTTGAGAGACCCAAGGATCATCGCATCAATGTTATTGGGACCAAATGGGTATTCAAGAACAAGCAAGATGAGAATGGCATTGTCATTAGAAATAAAGCAAGGTTAGTGGCGCAAGGGTTTGCCCAAATAGAAGGTATGGATTTTGAGGATACCTTTGCGCCGGTAGCCCGTCTTGAAGCTATTCGTCTTTTGCTTGCATTTGCATCTTTCCACAATTTCAAACTATATCAAATGGATGTGAAAAGTGCATTTTTGAATGGTCCTCTAAAAGAAACCGCATATGTAGCTCAACCCCCGGGTTTCGAAGACCCATGCCGACCCAACCATGTGTATTTACTCCATAAGGCACTCTACGGTCTCAAGCAAGCTCCACGTGCTTGGTATGAGTTCCTTAGGGATTTCCTACTACAAGATGGGTTTTGCATGGGTACGGTCGATTCCACCCTTTTCACCAAACGGGTTAAAGGGGGTGGCTTGTTTATATGTCAAATATATGTTGATGATATTATATTTGGTGGAACTAACCCCAATCATAACAAAGCTTTTGAGCTATTGATGACTAGGAAATTTGAGATGTCCATGATGGGGGAGTTGAAGTTTTTCCTAGGCTTCCAAGTGAGGCAACTTGCAAAAGGCACCTTCATCTCTCAAGAAAAGTATGTGAAGGACATGCTCAAGAAATTCAACATGACCAATGCAAGTCCAATGAAGACACCCATGCCCGTAAAGGGGCAACTTGGCTCATGTGACGGTGAGAAGGATGTGGATATAAAGGTATACCGTTCCATGATAGGATCCTTGCTCTACCTTTGTGCCTCTAGGCCGGATATCATGCTAAGTGTAGGGATGTGTGCTCGTTTTCAATCCGCTCCTAAGGAGAGCCATTTGATGGCGGTCAAACGGATTCTAAGATACCTTGTTCTCACTCCTACTCTCGGGCTATGGTATCCAAAGGGGTCAACCTTTGAACTCATTGGCTACTCGGATTCCGATTGGGCCGGTGATAAGGTTGACCGGAAGTCTACCTCCGGGGCTTGCCAATTTATTGGCCGGTCATTGGTGAGTTGGTCATCCAAGAAACAAAACTCCACCGCTTTATCCACCGCCGAAGCCGAATACATATCCGCGGCATCTTGTTGCACTCAATTGTTATGGATGAAGCAAACCTTGAAAGACTATGGTGTGTCTCTTGGTACGGTGCCTCTTCTATGTGACAATGAAAGTGCAATAAAGATCGCCAATAACCCGGTTCAACATTGTCGCACCAAACATATTGACATTCGCCATCACTTCCTACGTGATCATGTTGCCAATAAGGATATTGATCTCACTCATGTGGGGACAACCTACCAATTGGCGGATATTTTCACTAAGCCTTTGGATGAAGCCCGGTTTGTGAACTTGAGAGGAGAACTTGGTATTCTTGATCCTAAAAACTTGGATTGAATAACTTCTTGCACTATATTCTTGCATTTATCTAACTATCTAGCTTAGAGGCATAGCACATATGGGGATAGTCATCTTACCATGTCTTGGTATGATGCATACCCATGTGTGCAACATAAATAGACCCAATGTCATTATATGGACCCAAGCACGTCTCTTCGAGGTCACATGACATTTGCGCTTTCACATAGGGGGAGTAATCCCCCGCCCCTCATTGAGCCTTCATTACAACTTGATTTGACTATATAAGGCCAAATGATCTTATTGCAAAAATCATTTCAAAATGACTTATGATTCTTGATATATACTTCGAATCATGCCCATTGTTGCTATTTACATCTTGTTTGGATTTTCTCTCCAATGGGTATGCCTAGAGAACTTTGTGTTTCCAACCCCATGTCTATGCTCATCTCATCATCATCTATCTATCTATATGTACATGTCATCATCTGAGCATTCACACACATTTACACAAAGCATAGGGGCAAAACGAGGCAAAAACGAGACAAAACTGGGGTTTGTCCCTGGCCGGTTCTGGCCCGGATGGACCGGCCGGGTCCGGTCGACCGGGCGCCCGACCGGCCGCGCGGCATGTTATGTTGGGAGAGGATACCCCTTGGGGATCTTCTTCCTCATTATCCCCCACCTTCCAAACCTCCATGGCCGCCGCCTCCACCATCTCCACCACGCCCTAGGCCCTTTCCACCACTAGTTTCTCCCCAAACTTCACCCAACCATAGATCGGGATCCCTCAAGCCTCTTCACCAAAGGATTTGGTCCCTCTCAAGCTATTTTGGGAGATCTTGGGGATTTGGTCCTCAAGCCCTCTTCACGTGTTCCTCCTGCTCACTTGGGCAAAGAGGACAATGTCTTCGGGTAACTCTTTCTCCCTATCCCTCTCCCTCTTGCTTTCCCTCTCCCATTGCCAAATTTTGAGGAAATTTGAGAAAAATTAGGGTTAGGGTTAGGGTTAGTAAGTCCTCATGCCAACTAGAGTGTCTCACACGCCTATGCACATTGTTCACTCTCCTGGTATAGTCTATGTTCAAGTTTGTGAGTTTTTGCATGATTTTGTGTCGAATTTCTGGGCAAACATCACAAGTCAGCAGGACCCGGTTTACAGCCCGGTCGACCGGCCTCTCAACCGGCTGGTCCGGCGCCCCGCCCGGTCAACCGGATGGACAACCGGCTGGTCCGGTCTACCGTCCGGTCTGACCGGCCCCTGCGCCGGCTCGCCCAGCTTTTTCGCATAAATTCGTCGAAACACTTGGATATAGGCTATGCTTTTGGCTTCCTCATATATACTGATGACATGTACACTTATCCCTCCTGCTCCCTCTTGTTCTATTTTGCTGATTCACAGGAAGTTGGAGCGGTGAGGATCGTGGCACTACCGCCAAGAGAGGAAGGCTTGCAGCGGCTCCACCACGCCGTACTAGTGGTCGTGCATCTCAGCCCACTGGTGGCAGCTCAGCTAGGGGACGAACCAAGACATCTGCCAATAAGAGGAAAGATAAACATGTAGCACAGGACGGTGATGAGGTATTGCCACAGTTCCATGTTGGTAATGTACATGTTGGTGCATGGAGAAGACTCAGAGAGTCCAACCCCTATCGCTTTGAGGAACCTACTTACACAGGGGGAGATAAGTTTTTCTGGACCAAGACACAGCAAGTCATGTGGGACGACTACTATAACTCCCAAGAGCACATGAAGACAGGCACCATTGTTATGCCCAAGGCCATCAAGGATGTCATTGGAATGTATGAAGCCACCAAGTTTCGCTTTGTGGTTGAGACCTTGAGGCGGATGGGGTTGTATGATCTTATGTGTTTGACACCTACTGATGGGTGCTATTGTCCAATCTTGGTGAGACAGTTTCATTGCACAGTCTTTTTCCATGATGATGCAGCTCGGACTATGACTTGGATGACTGGCAAACAGAAATACACTTGCAACTATCTTGATCTCTGTGAAGCCTTGGGGTTTGCTGGAGGCCGTGCTTGTGGTTTCAAGCTATATTCTCAGCAGACGTTCACCAGAGGGGACATTGCCTTTTGCTATCCTCCGGACCCCGCACCTGGACCTCCCAGCATCTCTGGCATGTACTACTCCTACCTTATACTTGCCAAGCTATTCCGTGAGAGTCTCATCAGCAAGATCGGCGATACAAGTGAATGTCGTGCATACCATCTGAACTTGATGTACTACTGCCATCCTGAGCACCAGAAACTTATTGATGGCTGTGATCTCATCTACTGTGAGTTACGCCGTTGTGTTCGTGAACGGTTGACTCCTAATCTTGCCCAGTACGTTCAGCTGCTCATCAACAAGGTTGTGCCAGCACCTCTCAATACGCAAGGTGAACGGGTCAGGATGGCAGCCTTCAAGGTACCTGCCCAAGGTGATAGACCGGAAGTCGCTGCCATGATGCCTTCTGAGCGCCGGTCCAAGGAACGCCATGACCATGCTAGCTCCAGCTACTCTAGGCGCCCACAGCATGGTGTCTCACGGTTCTTCTCTAGCCTATGGCAGATGTGCAAAAATACCAATGATGTTGCACATCAAAGTCTTTCTTTGAACCAAGAGACAAGGAGGCGTGATACGTCTCCAACGTATCGATAATTTCTTATGTTCCATGCTACTTTATTGATGATACCTACATGTTTTATGCACATTATATGTCATATTTATGCATTTTCTGGAACTAACCTATTAACAAGATGCCGAAGAGCCAGTTGCTGTTTTCCTGTTTTGGTTTCAGAAATCCTAGTAAAGAAATATTCTCGGAATTGGACGAAACTTTCGCCCGGGGTCCTATTTTGCACGAAGCTTCCGAAGACCGAAGAGATAACGAAGTGGGGCCACGAGGCGGCAGAGGGAGGCCGGCGCGGCCGGGCCCTTGGCCGCGCGGCCCTGCCCTGGGCCTCGTGTGGCCCCCGCGTTGACCCTCCGCCTACTTAAAGCTTCCGTCGCGAACCCCCAGTACCGAGAGCCACGATACGGAAAACCTTACGGAGACGCCGCCGCCGCGAATCCCATCTCGGGGATTCGGGAGATCGCCTCCGGCACCTGCCGGAGAGGGGATTCATCTCCCGGAGGACTCTACACCGCCATGGTCGCCTCGGAGTGATGAGTGAGTAGTCCACCCCTGGACCATGGGTCCATAGCGGTAGCTAGATGGTCGTCTTCTCCTTGTTGTGCTTCATTGTTGGATCTTGTGAGCTGCCTAACATGATCAAGATCATCTATATGTAATTCTATATGTTGTGTTTGTCGGGATCCGATGGATAGAGAGTACTATGATTATGGTGATTATCAATCTATTGTTCATGTGTTGTTTATGATCTTGCATGCTCTCTGTTACTAGTAGAGGCTCTGGCCAAGTTTTTACTCTTAACTCCAAGAGGGAGTATTTATGCTCGATAGTGGGTTCATGCCTCCATTGAATCTGGGACAGTGACAGAAAGTTCTAAGGTTGTGGATGTGTTGTTGCCACTAGGGATAAAACATTGATGCTATGTCTAAGGATGTAGTTGTTGATTACATTACGCACCATACTTAATGCAATTGTCTGTTGCTTTGCAACTTAATACTGGAGGGGGTTCGGATGATAACCTAAAGGTGGACTTTTTAGGCATAGATGCAGTTGGATGGCGGTCTATGTACTTTGTCGTAATGCCCAATTAAATCTCACTATATTTATCATATCATGTATATGCATTGTTATGCCTTTCTCTATTTGTCAATTGCCCGACTGTAATTTGTTCACCCAACATGCTTTTATCTTATGGGAGAGACACCTCTAGTGGTGGACCCCGGTCCTATTCTTTACATAGCATACAATCTACTGCAATTGTGTTTACTGTTTTCTTTGCAAACATCTTCCACTCGATACGTTTAATCCTTTGTTACAGCAAGCCGGTGAGATTGACAACCTCACTGTTTCGTTGGGGCAAAGTACTTGGGTTGTGTTGTGCAGGTTCCGCGTTGGCGCCGGAATCCCTGGTGTTGCGCCGCATCACATTTCGCGACCATCAACCTTCAACGTGCTTCTTGGCTCCTACTGGTTCGATTAAACCTTGGTTTCATACTGAGGGAAAACTTGCCACTTTGCGCATCATACCTTCCTCTTGGGGTTCCCAACGGACGTGTACATCTACGCGCATCAAGCACTTTTTCTGGCGCCGTTGCCGGGAGATCAAGACACGCTGCAAGGGGAGTCTCCACTTCTCAATCTCTTTACTTTGTTTTTGTCTTGCTTTATTTTATTTACTACTTTGTTTGCTGCACTAAATCAAAATACAAAAAAATTAGTTGCTAGTTTTACTTTTACTGTCTTGCTCTCTATATCGAAAACACACAAAAAAATTAGTTACTTATCTTTACTTAATTCGCCTAGTTACTTTTAAAATGAGTAATCCTGAAGTTGAAGTTCGTTCTTTTAAGCAACAAGGTGGAGAAAGTTTTAAAGATGCTTGGTATAGAATTAGTAATGCTCATCAAAGGTGCATTAAGAAACACTCCACCACTATCCTTCTTAGGAACTTTTATGTTGGTTTATCTAGTTGGAATAGATATGTTCTTGATACTCTTTCGGGAGGTAATTTCCTAGGTACTCCCGCCTTAGAAGCTAGTTGCATCATTGAGAGTCTAGTTGGAATACCACCTGTTAATGAAGTTAAAATTGAAATCTCTCTTGAAGATGTTATGAAAAAATTGGAAACCATAGAGAAAAATTTTCCAAGTGTTGAAACTAAATTGGGAATGTTATTTGACAAAACTTATGAACTTGATAAATCCTTAGGAGGAATTGATGAAAGAATTAGTGTCCTAGGAACTTGTGTTGTCCATGATAATCAAACCAATAGGATTGATGAACTTGAAAAAGCTATGGGAACCTTGGGTTCAACCTTTTCTTCTCTCAAGTATAATGAGAAAGCTTATGTGGGTAAAGAGCAAAAATTCATGTATGCTTCTAAAGTGCCTAAACAAAAGAATTACTATAGGCCTAAAATTGCTAAAACCCCTAGCACCACCATAGAAAATTTAGATAATGGAGCACCTAAAGTACCCTCTGCAACAAGTTGTGTTTGCATGAAAAATAATAATGTTGATGCTTCTACTCTCGATGTTACTTGATTTGCACTTTCTGCGCCTAGCTGAAAGGCGTTAAAGAAAAGCGCTTATGGGAGACAACCCATGTTTTTACCTACAGCAATTTTTTGTTTTATTGAGTCTTGGAAGTTGTTTACTACTGTAGCAACCTCTCCTTATCATGTTTTTGTGCCAAGTAAAGTTTCTATGTCAAAGTTGATGTTATATTTGGGATCGCTGCGCAGAAACAGCATTGCTGTCTGTCACGAATCTGGGCACAGTTCTCTGTAGAAAATTCGAAAAAATCTGCCAATTTACGAGCGTGATCCTCAGATATGTACGCAACTTTCATTAGTTTTGAGTTTTTCCATTCGAGCAAGTCTGGTGCCAGCTTTAAATTCGTCTTTACGGACTGTTCTGTTTTTGACAGATTCTGTCTTTTATTTCGCATTGCCTCTTTTGCTATGTTGGATTTATTTCTTTGATCCATTAATGTCCAGTAGTATTATGCAATGTCCAGAAGTGAAAATAATGATTGTGTCACCTCTGAATGAGTGAATTATTAATGATGCACTAACCCTCTAATGAGTTTGCTTGAAGTTTGGTGTGAAGGAAGTTTTCAAGGGTCAAGAGAGGAGAATGATATACTATGATCAAGAGGAGTGAAAGCTCTAAGCTTGGGGATGCCCCGTGGTTCACCCCTGCATATTTTAAGAAGACTCAAGCGTCTAAGCTTGGGGATGCCCAAGGCATCCCCTTCTTCATCGACAACATCATCAGGTTCCTCCCCTGAAACTATATTTTTATTCAATCACATCTTGTGTTCTTTACTTGGAGCGTCGGTTTGTTTTTGTTTTTGTTTTTGTTTGAATAAGATGGATCCTAGCATTCACTTTGTGGGAGAGAGACACGCTCCGCTGTTGCATATGGACACATGTGTCCTTAGGCTTTACTCATAATGTTCATGGCGAAGTTTCTTCTTCGTTAAATTGTTATATGGTTGGAATTGGAAAATGCTACATGTAGTAATTCTAAAAATGTCTTGGATAATGTGATACTTGGCAATTGTTGTGCTCATGTTTAAGCTCTTGCATCATATGCTTTGCACCCATTAATGAAGAAATACATAGAGCTTGCTAAAATTTGATTTGCATATTTGGTCTCTCTAAGGTCTAGATAATATCTAGTATTGAGTTTTGAACAACAAGGAAGACAGTGTAGAGTCTTATAATGTTTACAATATGTCTTTTATGTGAGTTTTGCTGCACTTGTTCATCCTTGAGTTTGCTTCAAATAACCTTGCTAGCCTAAACCTTGTATCGAGAGGAATACTTCTCATGCATCCAAAATCCTTGAGCCAACTACTATGCCATTTGTGTCCACCATACCTACCTACTACATGGTATTTCTCCGCCATTCCAAAGTAAATTGCTTGAGTGCTACCTTTAAAATTCCATCATTCACCTTTGCAATATATAGCTCATGGGACAAAATAGCCTTAAAAACTATCGTAGTATTGAATATGTACTTATGCACTTTATATTTTATTAAGTTGCTTGTTGTGCGATAACCATGCTTCTGGGGAACGCCATCAACTATTGTTGAATATCATGTGAGTTGCTATGCATGTCCGTCTTGTCTGAAGGATCTATCATTTTAGTGGTTGGAGCATGCAAAATTGTTAGAGAAGAACATTGGGCCGCTAACTAAAGCCATGAATCATGGTTGAAGTTTCAGTTTGGACATATATCCTCAATCTCATATGAGAATAATAATCATTGCTACATGCTTATGCATTTAAGAGGAGTCCATTATCTGTTGTCCATGTTGTCCCGTATGGATGTCTAAGTTGAGAATAATCAAAAGCGAGAAATCCGAAATGCGAGCATTCTCCTTAGACCTTTGTACAGGCGGCATGGAGGTACCCCTTTGTGACACTTGGTTGAAACATGGCATGCGAAGATCCGGTAGTCCAAGCTAAGTAGGACGAGGTGCGGGCACTATTAGTATACTATGCATGAGGCTTGCAACTTGTAAGATATAATTTTCATAACTCATATGCTTTATTACTACCGTTGACAAAATTGTTTCATGTTTTCAAAATAAAAGCTCTAGCACAAATACAACAATCGATGCTTTCCTCTTTGAAGGACCATTCTTTTACTTTTATTGTTGAGTCAGTTTACCTATCTCCTTCCACCTTAAGAAGCAAACACTTGTGTGAACTGTGCATTGATTCCTACATACTTGCATATTGCACTTGTTATATTACTTTATGTTGACAATATCCATGAGATATACATGTTATAAGTTGAAAGCAACCGCTGAAACTTAATCTTCCTATGTGTTGCTTCAATACCTTTACTTTGATTTATTGCTTTATGAGTTAACTCTTATGCAAGACTTATTGATGCTTGTCTTGAAGTACTATTCATGAAAAGTCTTTGCTTTATGATTCATTTGTTTACTCATGTCATTACCTTTGCTTTGATCGCTGCATTCATTACATATGTTTACAAATAGTATGATCAAGATTATGATGGCATGTCACTTCAGAAATTATCTTTGTTATCGTTTTACCTGCTCGGGACGAGCAGAACTAAGCTTGGGGATGCTGATACGTCTCCAACGTATCGATAATTTCTTATGTTCCATGCTACTTTATTGATGATACCTACATGTTTTATGCACATTATATGTCATATTTATGCATTTTGGAACTAACCTATTAACAAGATGCGAAAGAGCGGTTGTTTTCTGCTGTTTTTGGTTTCAGAAATCCTAGTAAAGAAATATTCTCGGAATTGGACGAGAATATTTCCTTACTAGGATTTCTGAAACCAAAGCAGAGGCTAGCTCTTTTAATAGGTTAGTTCCGAGAAAATGCGTAAATACGACATATAATGTGCATAAAACATGTAGGTATCATCAATAAAGTAGCATGGAACATAGGAAATTATCGATATGTTGGAGACGTATCGGCATCCCCAAGCTTGCCGTCCGAGCGTAAAAGCGATAACAAGATAATTTCAGTGACATGCCATCATAATCTTGATCATACTATTTGTAAACATATGTAATGAATGCAGCGATCAAAACAATGGTAGTAAACAAGTGAATCATAAAGCAAAGACTTTTCATGAATACTTCAAGACAAGCATCAATAAGTCTTGCATAAGAGTTAACTCATAAAGCAATAAATCAAAGTAAAGGTGTTGAAGCAACACAAAGAAGATTAAGTTTCAGCGGTTGCTTTCAACTTATATGTATATCTCATGGATATTGTCAACATAAAGTAATATAACAAGTGCAATATGCAAGTATGAATCAATATTCACACAAGTGTTTGCTTTAAGGTGGAGGAGATAGGTAAACTGACTCAACAATAAAGTAAAGAATGGTCCTTCAAAGAGGAAGCATCGATTGCTATTTGTGCTAGAGCTTTTATTTTGAAAACATGAAACAATTTGTCAACGGTAGTAATAAAGCATATGAGTTATGTAAATTATATCTTACAAGTTGCAAGCCTCATGCATAGTGTACTAATAGTGCCCGCCCTTCCTAGCTTGGACTACCGGATCTTTGCATGCCATGTTTCAACCAAGTGTCACAAAGTACCTCCATGCATGTACAAAGGTCTAAGGAGAAAGCTCGCATTTTGGATTTCTCGCTTTTGACATATCCATAGACAACATGGACAACAGATAATGGACTCCTAATGCATAAGCATGTAGCAACAATTATTATTCTCATATGAGATTGAGGATATATGTCCAAACTGAAACTTCACCATGATTCATGGCTTTAGTTAGCGGCCCAATGTTCTTCTCTAACAATTTGCATGCTCCAATCATTAAGGTGATAGATCCTTCAGACAAGACGGACATGCATAGCAACTCACATGATATTCAACAATAGTTGATGGCGTTCGACATGGTTATCGCACAACAAGCAACTTAATAAAAGATAAAGTGCATAAGTACATATTCAATACTACGATAGTTTTTAAGGCTATTTTGTCCCATGAGCTATATATTGCAAAGGTGAATGATGGATAGCACTCAAGCAATTTACTTTGGAATGGCGGAGAAATACCATGTAGTAGGTAGGTATGGTGGACACAAATGGCATAGTAGTTGGCTCAAGGATTTTGGATGCATGAGTATTCCCTCTCGATACAAGGTTTAGGCTAGCAAGGTTATTTGAAGCAAACTCAAGGATGAACCGGTGCAGCAAAACTCACATAAAAACATATTGTAAACATTATAAGACTCTACACCGTCTTCCTTGTTGTTCAAAACTCAATACTAGATATTATCTAGACCTTAGAGAGACCAAATATGCAAATCAAATTTTAGCAAGCTATATGTATTTCTTCATTAATGGGTGCAAAGCATATGATGCAGAGCTTAAACATGAGCACAACAATTGCCAAGTATCACATTGTCCAAGACATTTTATAATTACTACATGTAGCATTTTCCAATTCCAACCATATAACAATTTAAGAAACTTCGCCTTGAATATTATGAGTAAAGCCTAAGGACATATTTGTCCATATGCAACTCTCTCCCACAAAGTGAATGCTAGGATCCATTTTATTCAAACAAAAACAAAAACAAAAACAAACCCGGCAAGAACACACAGATGTGGCTGAATAAAAATATAGTTTGGGAGAATGATGATGTCGATGAAAAGGGGATGTCTTGGGCATCCCCAAGCTTAGACGCTTGATTCTTCTTAAAATATGCAGGGATGAACCACGGGGCATCCCCAAGCTTAGAGCTTTCACTCCTCTTGATCATAGTATATCATACTCCTCTCTTGACCCTTGAAAACTTCCTTCACACCAAACTTCAAGCAAACTCATTAGAGGGTTAGTGCACAATTAATAATTCACACATTCAGAGGTGACACAATCATTCTTTACACTTCTGGACATTGCATAAAGCTACTGGACATGGATCAAAGAAATTCATCCAACATAGCAAAAGAGGCAATGCGAAATAAAAGGCAGAATCTGTCAAAAACAGAACATCGTAAAGACGAATTTAAAATGGCACCAGACTTGCTCAAATAGAAAAACTCAAAACTAATGAAAGTTGCGTACATATCTGAGGATCACGCTATAAATGGCAGATTTTTCGAATTTTCTACAGAGACTGTGCCCAGATTAGTGACGACAAATGCTGTTTCTGCGGCGATCCAAATATAACATCAACTTTAACATGGAAACTTTACTTGGCACAAAAACATGATAAGGAGAGGTTGCTACAGTAGTAAACAACTTCAAGACTCAACAAAACAAAAAATTGCTGTAGTAAAAACATGGGTTGTCTCCCATAAGCGCTTTTCTTGCGCCTTTCGCGCAGAAAGTGCAAATCAAGTAACATCGAGTAGAAGCATCAACATCATAACTTGTTCTAATAATAGAATCAAAAGACAACTTCATTCTCTTTATAGGGAAGTGTTCCATACCTTTCTTGAGAGGAAATTGATATTTAATATTACCTTCCCTCATATCAATAACAACACCAACAGTTCGAAGAAAAGGTCTTCCCAACACAATAGGACAAGATGCATTGCATTCAATATCCAAAACAACAAAATCAACGGGGACAAGGTTATTGTTAACCGTAATGCACACATTATCAATCCTCCCCAAAGGTTTCTTTTTAACATTATCGGCAAGATTAACATCCAAATAACAATTCTTCAATGGTGGCAAGTCAAGCATATCATAAATCTTTTTAGGCATAACAGAAATACTTGCACCAAGATCACATAAAGCATTACATTCAAAGTCATTGAATTTCATTTTAATGATGGGATCCCAACCATCTTCTAACTTTCTAGGAATAGAAGTTTCAAGTTTTAGTTTCTCTTCTCTAGCTTTTATGAGAGCATTTGTAATATGTTTTGTAAAGGCTAAATTTATAGCACTAGCATTAGGACTTTTAGCAAGTTTTTGTAAGAACTTTATAACTTCAGAGATGTGGCAATCATCAAAATCTAAATCATTATGAGCTACAGCAATGGGATCATTATTCCCAAGGTTGGAAAAAATTTCAGCAGTTTTATCACAAGCAGTTTCAGCAGTTTTAGCAATTTCAGGCAGTTTTGTACGCTTTGCACTAGGAGTAGAAACATTGCCAACACCAATTATTTTACCATTGATAGTAGGAGGTGCAGCAACATGTGAATCATTATCATTACTAATGGTGGTAATAGTCCAAACTTTAGCTACATTATTTTCTTTAGCTAGTTTTTCATTTTCTTCTCTATCCCACCTAGCACGCAATTCAGCCATTAATCTTATATTCTCATTAATTCTAACTTGGATGGAATTTGCTGTAGTAGTAATCTTATTATCAATATCATTATTAGGCATAACTTTCAATTTTAAAAGATTAACATCAGAGGCAAGTCTATCAACTCTAGAAGCAATAATATCAATTTTATCAAGCTTTTCCTCAACAGATTTGTTAAAAGCAGTTTGTGTACTAATAAATTCTTTAAGCATAGCTTCAAGACCAGAGGGTACACTCCTATTATTATTGTAAGAATTCCCATAAGAATTACCATAACCATTACCATTAGCAGAAGGATATGGCCTATAGTTATTACCAGAGTTGTTCCTATAAGCATTATTGTTGAAATTATTATTTTTAATGAAATTCACATCAACATTTTCTTCTTGAGCAACCAATGAAGCTAAAGGAACATTATTTGGATCAACATTAGATCTACCATTCACAAGCATAGACATAATCACATCAATCTTATCACTCAAGGAAGAGGTTTCTTCAACAGAATTTACCTTCTTACCTTGTGGAGCTCTTTCCGTGTGCCATTCAGAGTAATTTATCATCATATCATCAAGAAGTTTTGTAGCCGCCCCCAAAGTGATGGACATAAAGGTACCTCCAGCAGCTGAATCCAATAAATTCCGCGAAGAAAAATTTAGTCCTGCATAGAAGGTTTGGATGATCATCCAAGTAGTCAGTCCATGGGTTGGGCAATTCTTTACCAAAGTTTTCATTCTCTCCCATGCTTGAGCAACATGTTCAGTATCTAATTGCTTAAAATTCATTATGCTACTTCTCAAAGATATAATTTTAGCGGGAGGATAATATCTACCAATAAAAGCATCCTTACATTTAGTCCATGAATCAATACTATTCTTAGGCAAAGATAGCAACCAATCTTTAGCTCTTCCTCTTAATGAGAAAGGAAACACTTTCAATTTAATAATATCACCATCTACATCCTTATACTTTTGTATTTCACAAAGTTCAACAAAATTATTGAGATGGGCAGCAGCATCATCAGAACTAACACCAGAAAATTGATCTCTCATAACCAGGTTCAGTAAAGCAGGTTTAATTTCAAAGAATTCTGCTGTAGTAGCAGGTGGAGCAATAGGTGTGCATAGGAAATCATTATTATTTGCGTTTGTGAAGTCACACAACTTAGTATTTTCAGGGGTATTCATTTTAGCAACAGTAAATAAAGCAAACTAGATAAAGTAAATGCAAGTAACTATTTTTTTTGTGTTTTTGATATAGAGAGCAAGACAGTAAATAAAGTAAAGCTAGCAACTAATTTTTTTGTGTTTTGTTTAGGTGCAGCAAACAAAGTAGTAAATAAAATAAAGCAAGACAAAAACAAAGTAAAGAGATTGAGAAGTGGAGACTCTCCTTGCAGCGTGTCTTGATCTCCCCGGCAACGGCGCCAGAAAAAGTGATGTTGCCGTGGGAGGCAATTCTCTGTGGTGTAACTTTTCTTCAGTTCCCCGGCGGCGCCAGAAAAAGTGCTTGATGCGCGTAGATGTACACGTCCGTTGGGAACCCCAAGAGGAAGGTATGATGCGCACATTGGCAAGTTTTCCCTCAGAAAGAAACCAAGGTTTAATCGGACCAGTAGGAGAAGCACGTTGAAGGTTGATGGTGGCGAAATGTGATGCGGCGCAACAACGGGATTCCGGCGCCAACGTGGAACTGCACAACACAACCCAAGTACTTTGCCCCAACGAAACAGAGGTTGTCAATTTCACCGGCTTGCTGTAACAAAGGATTAACCGTATTTTGTGGAAGATGATTGTTTGCAAGAAAACAGTAAAACAAGTATTGCAGTAGATTGTATGCTATGTTAAGAATAGGACCGGGGTCCACAGTTCACTAGAGGTGTCTCTCCCATAAGATAAAAGCATGTTGGGTGAACAAATTACAGTCGGGCAATTGACAAATAGAGAAGGGCATAACAATGCATATACATGATATGATAAATATAGTGAGATTTAATGGGCATTACGACAAAGTACATAGACCGCCATCCAACTGCATCTATGCCTAAAAAGTCCACCTTCAGGTTATCATCCGAACCCCATTCAGTATTAAGTTGCAAAGCAACAGACAATTGCATTAAGTAGGGTGCGTAATGTAATCAACAACTACATCCTTAGACATAGCATCAATGTTTTATCCCTAGTGGCAACAGCACATCACAACCTTAGAACCTACTGTCACGATCCCAGGTGTCAATGAAGGCATGAACCCACTATCGAGCATAAATACCCCCTCTTGGAGTTAAGAGCAAAAACTTGGCCAGAGCCTCTACTAATAACGGAGAGCATGCAAGATCATAAACAACACATAAACAATAGATTGATAATCACCATAACATAGTATTCTCTATCCATCGGATCCCGACAAACACAACATATAGTATTACAGATAGATGATCTTGATCATGTTAGGCAGCTCACAAGATCCAACAATGAAGCACAATTAGGAGAAGACGGCCATCTAGCTACTGCTATGGACCCATAGTCCAGGGGTGAACTACTCACTCATCACTCCGGAGGCGATCATGGCGATGAAGAGTCCTCCGGAGATGAATCCCCTCTCCGGCAGGTGCGATCTCCTGAATCCCCGAGATGGGATTCGCGGCGGCGGCGTCTCGGAAGGTTTCCGTATCGTGGCTCTCGGTGCGGGGGTTTCGCGACGGAGGCTATAAGTAGGCGAAAGGGTAGGTCGGGGGGCTCACGAGGGCCCGGGGGACGGGGTGGCGCGGCCGGGGCGGGCCGCGCCGCCCTATCATCTGGCCGCCTCGTGGCCCCACTTCGTTATCTCTTCGGTCTTCTGGAAGCTCCGTGCAAAAATAGGACCCTGGGCGGTGATTTCGTCCAATTCCGAGAATATTTCCTTACTAGGATTTCTGAAACCAAAAACAGCAGAAAACAACAACTGGCTCTTCGGCATCTTGTTAATAGGTTAGTTCCGGAAAATGCGTAAATACGACATATAATGTGCATAAAACATGTAGGTATCATCAATAAAGTAGCATGGAACATAAGAAATTATCGATACGTTGGAGACGTATCATCATCCCCCTAGCTGCTCGTGCACCTCATGCTGATGATGATGAAGAGGATGAAGGTGATGAGGATGACAATGGCGAGGATGATGATGGAGAGGATGACGATGAGGATGGTGATGGCAGCTCTCCATCCGCGGGGCACGAGTTCTATTGATGGGACGCTAGCATCTCTCCTCTTTTCTTCGCCTTTTTGGTGTTCCGATGCCAAAGGGGGAGAAGAGAGTAGAGTCTAGGACCACGGGGTTCTTTGATTGTCACAAGCCATGGGTGTTGCTTTATTTGATTCTTATATGGCTTGTGCTTGTTTGCTTTGATTTCTCAAGAACCATTTGGATTTGCTACTTCGAATAATTTGTGTATGGACGAATATTATGTGTGCTACTCTATGTTAGGATGTTTTATGTGTGCTATGCTTATATATCTTGATATGCACATCTCCATACCATGCTTGTTTCCTAAAGATATTGGGGGAGCTTCTCATGATCCACTAGTGTTGCACTTTGCATTCAAACGCAAATTCTCCAAGTGCACACTTTATGGGGGAGCCGTCTCAATATCTTATATGGAATCAAGGTTTAAAGCTTATCATAATATTTATATGTGACTCTAGCTCGGTTTGTCATCGTATACCAAAAAGGGGGAGATTGTAAGGGTATTTTACCCTTATCCATTATTTTGGTAACTATGACACCGTGCTAGAGTATTTGGACTAATACATGTCTACAAGATGATTCCCAGGTATTAGCCAAAGAGGTATAATGGTGTATCAATGGAACAAGAAGGCAACGGGAGACCCCCCAATTCGATGAAGAATCAGCAAGGTTTTCCAGAGACTGGCCGGTCCCAGATCCGGTCGGACCGGCCCTGGCACCGGACCACCCGGTCACCAACCGGACCCAGCACCGGTGCCATCCGGGAAGGTTCCAGTAAAGAAGGGCGAGTCGTCCGGTCAGCGTCCGGTCGCCAGCCCGGTTTGGATCGGCTGCTCCGGTCCACGGCCCGGTCGGACCGGGTACCAGACCGAGCGTCCCAGTCTGCAACCGGCCTCTGCGCCTGTGCCATCCGGGCGCTATTGATACGTCTCCAACGTATCGATAATTTCTTATGTTCCATGCTACTTTATTGATGATACCTACATGTTTTATGCACATTATATGTCATATTTATGCATTTTCTGGAACTAACCTATTAACAAGATGCCAAAGAGCCAGTTGCTGTTTTTGGTTTCAGAAATCCTAGTAAAGAAATATTCTCGGAATTGGACGAAACTTTCGCCCAGGGTCCTATTTTTGCACGAAGCTTCCAGAAGACCGAAGACCTAACGAAGTGGGGCCACGAGGCAGCCAGGGGGTGGCCGGCGCGGCCCAAGCCCTGGCCGCGCCGACCTCTGGGCCCCTCGTGTGGCCCCCGCGTTGACCCTCTGCCTACTTAAAGCTTCCGTCGCGAAACCCCTACCGAGAGCCACGATACGGAAAACCTTACAGAGCGCCGCCGCCGCGAATCCCATCTCGGGGGATTCGGAGATCGCCTCCGGCACCCTGCCGGAGAGGGATTCATCTCCCGGAGGACTCTTCATCGCCATGATCGCCTCCGGAGTGATGAGTGAGTAGTTCACCCCTGGACCATGGGTCCATAGCAGTAGCTAGATGGTCGTCTTCTCCTTGTTGTGCTTCATTGTTAGATCTTGTGAGCTGCCTAACATGATCAAGATCATCTATCTGTAATTCTATATGTTGTGTTTGTCGGGATCCGATGGATAGAGAGTACTATGATTATGGTGATTATCAATCTATTGTTCATGTGTTGTTTATGATCTTGCATGCTCTCCGTTATTAGTAGAGGCTCTGGCCAAGTTTTTACTCTTAACTCCAAGAGGGAGTATTTATGCTCGATAGTGGGTTCATGCCTCCATTGAATCTGGGACAGTGACAGAAAGTTCTAAGGTTGTGGATGTGCTGTTGCCACTAGGGATAAAACATTGATGCTATGTCTAAGGATGTAGTTGTTGATTACATTACGCACCATACTTAATGCAATTGTCTGTTGCTTTGCAACTTAATACTGGAGGGGGTTCGGATGATAACCTGAAGGTGGACTTTTTAGGCATAGATGCAGTTGGATGGCGGTCTATGTTCTTTGTCGTAATGCCCAATTAAATCTCACTATATTTATCATGTCATGTATATGCATTGTTATGCCTTTCTCTATTTGTCAATTGCCCGACTGTAATTTGTTCACCCAACATGCTTTTATCTTATGGGAGAGACACCTCTAGTGAACTGTGGACCCCGGTCCTATTCTTTACATAGCATACAATCTACTTGTTTTACTGTTTTCTTTGCAAACATCTTCCACTCGATACGTTTAATCCTTTGTTACAGCAAGCCGGTGAGATTGACAACCTCACTGTTTCGTTGGGACAAAGTACTTGGGTTGTGTTGTGCAGGTTCCTAGTTGGCGCCGGAATCCCTGGTGTTGCGCCGCATCACATTTCGCGACCATCAACCTTCAACGTGCTTCTTGGCTCCTACTGGTTCGATTAAACCTTGGTTTCATACTGAGGGAAACTTGCTTCTATACGCATCATACCTTCCACTTGGGGTTCCCAACGGACGTGTGCATCCACGCGTATCAAGCTAAATTTCTGGCGCCGTTGCCGGGGAGATCAAGACACGCTGCAAGGGGAGTCTCCACTTCTCAATCTCTTTACTTTGTTTTTGTCTTGCTTTATTTTATTTACTACTTTGTTTGCTGCACTAAATCAAAACACAAAAAAATTAGTTGCTAGTTTTACTTTATTTATTGTCTTGCTCTCTATATCAAAAACACAAAAAAATTAGTTACTTGCATTTACTTTATCTAGTTTGTTTTATTTACCGTTGCTAAAATGGCCAACCATGAAAATACTAAATTGTGTGACTTCACAAATGCAAATAATAATGATTTCCTATGCACACCTATTGCTCCACCTGCTACTACAGCAGAATTCTTTGAAATTAAACCTGCTTTACTGAATTTGGTTATGAGAGAACAATTTTCTGGTGCTAGTTCTGATGATGCTGCTGCCCATCTCAATAATTTTGTTGAACTTTGTGAAATGCAAAAGTATAAAGATGTAGATGGTGATATTATTAAATTGAAAGTGTTTCCTTTCTCATTAAGAGGAAGAGCTAAAGATTGGTTGCTATCTTTGCCTAAGAATAGTATTGATTCATGGACTAAATGCAAGGATGCTTTTATTGGTAGATATTATCCTCCCGCTAAAATTATTTCTTTGAGAAGTAGCATAATGAATTTTAAACAATTAGATACTGAACATGTTGCTCAAGCTTGGGAGAGAATGAAAACTTTGGTAAAGAATTGCCCAACCCATGGACTGACTACTTGGATGATTATCCAAACCTTCTATGCAGGACTAAATTTTTCTTCGCGGAATTTATTGGATTCAGCTGCTGGAGGTACCTTTATGTCCATCACATTGGGGGCGGCTACAAAACTTCTTGATGATATGATGATAAATTACTCTGAATGGCACACGGAAAGAGCTCCACAAGGTAAGAAGGTAAATTCTGTTGAAGAAACCTCTTCCTTGAGTGATAAGATTGATGTGATTATGTCTATGCTTGTGAATGGTAGATCTAATGTTGATCCAAATAATGTTCCTTTAGCTTCATTGGTTGCTCAAGAAGAAAATGTTGATGTGAATTTCATTAAAAATAATAATTTCAACAACAATGCTTATAGGAACAACTCTGGTAATAACTATAGGCCATATCCTTCTGCTAATGGTAATGGTTATGGTAATTCTTATGGGAATTCTTACAACAATAATAGGAATGTACCCTCTGGTCTTGAAGCCATGCTTAAAGAATTTATTAGTACACAAACTGCTTTTAACAAATCTGTTGAGGAAAAGCTTGATAAAATTGATACTATTGCTTCTAGAGTTGATAGACTTGCCTCTGATGTAAATCTTTTAAAGTTGAAAGTTATGCCTAATAATGATATTGATAATAAGATTACTACTACAGCAAATGCCATCCAAGTTAGAATTAATGAGAATATAAGATTAATGGCTGAACTGCGTGCTAGGTGGGATAGAGAAGAAAATGAAAAACTAGCTAAAGAGAATAATGTAGTTAAAGTTTGGACTATTACCACCACTAGTAATGCTAATTCATTACATGTTGCTGCACCTCCTACTATCAATGGTAAAATAATTGGTGTTGGCAATGTTTCTACTCCTAGTGCAAAGCGAACAAAACTGCCTGAAATTGCTAAAACTGCTGAAACTGCTTGTGATAAAACTGCTGAAATTTTTTCCAACCTTGGGAACAATGATCCCATTGCTGTAGCTCATAATGATTTAGATTTTGATGATTGCCACATCTCTGAAGTTATAAAGTTCTTACAAAAACTTGCTAAAAGTCCTAATGCTAGTGCTATAAATTTAGCCTTTACAAAACATATTACAAATGCTCTCATAAAAGCTAGAGAAGAGAAACTAAAACTCGAAACTTCTATTCCTAGAAAGTTAGAGGATGGTTGGGAGCCCATCATTAAAATGAAATTCAATGACTTTGAATGTAATGCTTTATGTGATCTTGGTGCAAGTATTTCTGTTATGCCTAAAAAGATTTATGATATGCTTGACTTGCCACCATTGAAGAATTGTTATTTGGATGTTAATCTTGCCGATAATGTTAAAAAGAAACCTTTGGGGAGGATTGATAATGTGCATATTACGGTTAACAATAACCTTGTCCCCGTTGATTTTGTTGTTTTGGATATCGAATGCAATGCATCTTGTCCTATTGTGTTGGGAAGACCTTTTCTTCGAACTGTTGGTGCTGTTATTGATATGAGGGAAGGTAATATTAAATATCAATTTCCTCTCAAGAAAGGTATGGAACACTTCCCTAGAAAGAGAATGAAGTTGCCTTTTGATTCTATTATTAGAACAAGCTATGATGTTGATGCTTCTACTCTCGATGTTACTTGATTTGCACTTTCTGCGCCTAGCTGAAAGGCGTTAAAGAAAAGCGCTTATGGGAGACAACCCATGTTTTTACCTACAGCAATTTTTTGTTTTGTTGAGTCTTGAAAGTTGTTTACTACTGTAGCAACCTCTCCTTATCATGTTCTTGTGCCAAGTAAAGTTTCTATGTCAAAGTTGATGTTATATTTGGGATCGCTGCGCAGAAACAGCATTGCTGTCTGTCACGAATCTGGGCACAATTCTCTGTAGAAAATTCGAAAAAATCTGCCAATTTACGAGCGTGATCCTCAGATATGTACGCAACTTTCATTAGTTTTGAGTTTTTCCATTTGAGCAAGTCTGGTGCCATTTTTAAATTCGTCTTTACGGACTGTTCTGTTTTTGACAGATTCTGCCTTTTATTTCGCATTGCCTCTTTTGCTATGTTGGATTTATTTCTTTGATCCACTAATGTCCAGTAGCATTATGCAATGTCCAGAAGTGAAAATAATGATTGTGTCACCTCTGAATGTGTGAATTATTAATTGTGCACTAACCCTCTAATGAGTTTGCTTGAAGTTTGGTGTGAAGGAAGTTTTCAAGGGTCAAGAGAGGAGAATGATATACTATGATCAAGAGGAGTGAAAGCTCTAAGCTTGGGGATGCCCCCGTGGTTCACCCCTGCATATTTTAAGAAGACTCAAGCGTCTAAGCTTGGGGATGCCCAAGGCATCCCCTTCTTCATCGACAACATCATCAGGTTCCTCCCCTGAAACTATATTTTTATTCAATCACATCTTGTATTCTTTGCTTGGAGCGTCGGTTTGTTTTCGTTTTTGTTTTTGTTTGAATAAGATGGATCCTAGCATTCACTTTGTGGGAGAGAGACACGCTCCGCTGTTGCATATGGACACATGTGTCCTTAGGCTTTACTCATAATGTTCATGGCGAAGTTTCTTCTTCGTTAAATTGTTATATGGTTGGAATTGGAAAATGCTACATGTAGTAATTCTAAAAATGTCTTGGATAATGTGATACTTGGCAATTGTTGTGCTCATGTTTAAGCTCTTGCATCATATGCTTTGCACCCATTAATGAAGAAATACATAGAGCTTGCTAAAATTTGATTTGCATATTTGGTTTCTCTAAGGTCTAGATAATATCTAGTATTGAGTTTTGAACAACAAGGAAGACAGTGTAGAGTCTTATAATGTTTACAATATGTCTTTTATGTGAGTTTTGCTGCACTTGTTCATCCTTGAGTTTGCTTCAAATAACCTTGCTAGCCTAAACCTTGTATCGAGAGGGAATACTTCTCATGCATCCAAAATCCTTGAGCCAACTACTATGCCATTTGTGTCCACCATACCTACCTACTACATGGTATTTCTCCGCCATTCCAAAGTAAATTGCTTGAGTGCTACCTTTAAAATTCCATCATTCACCTTTACAATATATAGCTCATGGGACAAAATAGCCTTAAAAACTATCGTAGTATTGAATATGTACTTATGCACTTTATATTTTATTAAGTTGCCTGTTGTGCGATAACCATGCTTCTGGGGAACGCCATCAACCATTGTTGAATATCATGTGAGTTGCTATGCATGTCCGTCTTGTCTGAAGGTCTATCATTTTAGTGGTTGGAGCATGCAAAATTGTTAGAGAAGAACATTGGGCCGCTAACTAAAGCCATGAACCATGGTGGAAGTTTCAGTTTTGGACATATATCCTCAATCTCATATGAGAATAATAACTTTGCTACATGCTTATGCATTTAAGAGGAGTCCATTATCTGTTGTCCATGTTGTCCCGGTATGGATGTCTAAGTTGAGAAGAATCAAAAGCGAGAAATCCGAAATGCGAGCATTCTCCTTGGACCTTTGTACAGGCGGCATGGAGGTACCCCTTTGTGACACTTGGTTGAAACATGGCATGCGAAGACCCGGTAGTCCAAGTTAAGTAGGACGAGGTGCGGGCACTATTAGTATACTATGCGTGAGGCTTGCAACTTGTAAGATATAATTTTCATAACTCATATGCTTTATTACTACCGTTGACAAAATTGTTTCATGTTTTCAAAATAAAAGCTCTAGCACAAATACAGCAATCGATGCTTTCCTCATTGAAGGACCATTCTTTTACTTTTATTGTTGAGTCAGTTTACCTATCTCCTTCCACCTTAAGAAGCAAACACTTGTGTGAACTGTGCATTGATTCCTACATACTTGCATATTGCACTTGTTATATTACTTTATGTTGACAATATCCATGAGATATACATGTTACAAGTTGAAAGCAACCGCTGAAACTTAATCTTCTTATGTGTTGCTTCAACACCTTTACTTTGATTTATTGCTTTATGAGTTAACTCTTATGCAAGACTTATTGATGCTTGTCTTGAAGTACTATTCATGAAAAGTCTTTGCTATATGATTCAGTTGTTTACTCATGTCATTACCTTTGCTTTGATCGCTGCATTCATTACATATGTTTACAAATAGTATGATCAAGATTATGATGGCATGTCACTTGAAATTATCTTTGTTATCGTTTTACCTGCTCGGGACGAGCAGAACTAAGCTTGGGGATGCTGATACGTCTCCAACGTATCGATAATTTCTTATGTTCCATGCTACTTTATTGATGATACCTACATGTTTTATGCACATTATATGTCATATTTATGCATTTTCTGGAACTAACCTATTAACAAGATGCCGAAGAGCCAGTTGCTGTTTTCTGCTGTTTTTGGTTTCAGAAATCCTATTAAAGAAATATTCTCGGAATTGGACGAAACTTTCGCCCAGGGTCCTATTTTTGCACGAAGCTTCCAGAAGACCGAAGACCTAACGAAGTGGGGCCACGAGGCAGCCAGGGGGGTGGCCGGCGCGGCCCAAGCCCCGGCCGCGCCGACCTATCCCCTGGGCCCCTCGTGTGGCCCCCGCGTTGACCCTCCGCCTACTTAAAGCTTCCGTCGCGAAACCCCAGTACAGAGCCACGATACGGAAAACCTTACGGAGACGCCGCGCCGCGTCCCATCTCGGGGATTCGGAGATCGCCTCCGGCACCTGCCGGAGAGGGGATTCATCTCCCGGAGGACTCTTCATCGCCATGATCGCCTCCGGAGTGATGAGTGAGTAGTTCACCCCTGGACCATGGGTCCATAGCAGTAGCTAGATGGTCGTCTTCTCCTTGTTGTGCTTCATTGTTAGATCTTGTGAGCTGCCTAACATGATCAAGATCATCTATCTGTAATTCTATATGTTGTGTTTGTCGGGATCCGATGGATAGAGAGTACTATGATTATGGTGATTATCAATCTATTGTTCATGTGTTGTTTATGATCTTGCATGCTCTCCGTTATTAGTAGAGGCTCTGGCCAAGTTTTTACTCTTAACTCCAAGAGGGAGTATTTATGCTCGATAGTGGGTTCATGCCTCCATTGAATCTGGGACAGTGACAGAAAGTTCTAAGGTTGTGGATGTGCTGTTGCCACTAGGGATAAAACATTGATGCTATGTCTAAGGATGTAGTTGTTGATTACATTACGCACCATACTTAATGCAATTGTCTGTTGCTTTGCAACTTAATACTGGAGGGGGTTCGGATGATAACCTGAAGGTGGACTTTTTAGGCATAGATGCAGTTGGATGGCGGTCTATGTTCTTTGTCGTAATGCCCAATTAAATCTCACTATATTTATCATGTCATGTATATGCATTGTTATGCCTTTCTCTATTTGTCAATTGCCCGACTGTAATGTTCACCCAACATGCTTTTATCTTATGGGAGAGACACCTCTAGTGAACTGTGGACCCCGGTCCTATTCTTTACATAGCATACAATCTACTTGTTTTACTGTTTTCTTTGCAAACATCTTCCACTCGATACGTTTAATCCTTTGTTACAGCAGCCGGTGAGATTGACAACCTCACTGTTTCGTTGGGACAAAGTACTTGGGTTGTGTTGTGCAGGTTCCTAGTTGGCGCCGGAATCCCTGGTGTTGCGCCGCGTCACATTTCGCGACCATCAACCTTCAACGTGCTTCTTGGCTCCTACTGGTTCGATTAAACCTTGGTTTCATACTGAGGGAAACTTGCTTCTATACGCATCATACCTTCCACTTGGGGTTCCCAACGGACGTGTGCATCCACGCGTATCAGCTATCCAGTAAGCTCGGAAGCTTGTCCGGTCAAGACCCGGTCCCAGCTCCGGTTGGAAACTAGCCGGCCCGGTCAGTGGCCCGGTCTGACCGGGCTGTGGACCGGCCTGTCCGGCGCCAGATCCGGTCGACCGGGTTCCTCGAGGAATCTGCTGATGTGGCAAGTGACCAACGGCCATATTTCGAAGAACACTATAAATAGGCCTTCTCCTACCTCTGAACAGTTAGGCACTACACTACAAGCTGTTCTTGAGCTCCTTCTCTCCTACTCCATTATTAGAAACACCAAAAGCCTCAGATCTCCCTCCTCCTCCACCCAAACTCAAATCCCTCCGGGGAATCGTTAGAGGAGGACCCGATCTACCGTTCTACCAAGCCAAATCTCATTCCCCCTTGTATTCATCAAGAAGCTTGCTTCCTAGGGTTCCTTGGAAACCCTAGGTGGGCAAGAGGAGTCCGGAAGCATCCGGGCTGTGGATTTGCTCCGGGCAAGATTGTGAAGGTTTGGAGGCTACCTCAAAGTCTACCACAAGTGAGAGAGCTATTCCTTCGTGGGATAGGCTCCGGAGAATAGGGTGAGCCTTCGTGGCGCGGGGAATCCTTCGTGGGACCTCCACTCCTCCAAACGTGACGTACCTTGTTGCAAAGCAAGGGAACACGGGAATACATCCTCGTCTCCGCGTGCTATCGGTTATCTCTAACCGAACTCCTTACTTGTGATTTAACTGCCTGTGAGAGCCTTCGTGCTCGAGTTAGTTGTATCCTCATATAGGTTGCTTCACCTAGTTTGCATTAGGCTCACCTTTATATTCCGCAAAGCCTAATATTGCAAAGAAAGAATTAAAATCTGTAGAAACCTATTCACCCCCCCTCTAGGTTTACCATCTCTATACTTTCATTTTCATTCTCTTGTTTTTGCTTTGTTTCTTTCCTAAAACACAAAAAGACCAAAAATATTTCTGTTGTTTCTCTTCACCATTTGTTTATTTGGTTCTTTGTTCCTATTTTACCTTATTTGCTATCGTTAGTTTGCTATGAGAAAATCCAAAAAGATTTTGCTTTGTTTGCTTGTTTCCTTTTGTTCTTATTTCTAACCCGAAAACACCAAAAATATTTGTTGTTCTTCTTTGGTTTTGTAAAGTTTATTAGGGAGTTCAGCGGTCTCCGGTGGTTGGAGCTTGGTTTTCATTCCATATTATTATTCAAGCTACACAAGTGAAAGGCAATAATGACGATCTACGGCAACTCGACTGTGGTGAGAGGCTGGTATGAACTCTATTTCATGTGAGGTATATGTCATTTAATGAAAGTCTAGTAGTTCATGATCTCTCATGTTTAGTTCCAATTTATTAATAATGAGTAGCATGTCATGAATATCTGCTTGCATTGTTTTATTCATAGATAGGTATGACATTGTGGTATCCTCCTCTGAATAATTCACTCGAATCGACTTGGCACATGCTCACGCATGCATATGACTAAACAAAAGTCAATTAAGCCTCGATGATTTACTTTGCTTCAGAGTTCTTGTATCACTTTTATGCCTCCGTTAATTTTATTTTGTCGCAAGCATGATTATGACAGTTATTGCTCTCTTGATTGTCGCTTCCCAGTCTATTGCTAGCCTTCACTTGTACTGAGCGGGAACGCTGCTCGTGCTTCCAAATCCCTGAAAACCAAGTTATTCCAAAGTGTCCACCATAAATACCTATGCATGGCATTTCAAACCATTCCAAGTAAATTCTCATGTGCTACCTTTAAACCTTCAAACTACTTCTCAATTTGTGTCGATGTTTTATAGCTCATGAGGAAGTATGTGGTGTTTTATCTTTCAACCTTGTCATTTACTCCGGACATTCACCAATGGACTAGTGGCATATCCGCTTATCCAATAATTTTGCAAAAAGAGCTTCAGCCCCAATTAATTAACTTTCATTAATAATTCTCTTCACATGTTTTGCCCTGATTTATCAGTAAGCAACTTAAATAGACACTCCTCCATGGTATGTGAATGTCGGAAGGCACCCGAGGATTCGGTTAGCCATGGCTTTTGTAAGCAAAGGTTGGGGGAGTGTCATCCATAATGAAACTAAAATGCATGTGTAAACAAAAGAGAAGAGGATACGTCTCCAACGTATCGATAATTTCTTATGTTCCATGCTACTTTATTGATGATACCTACATGTTTTATGCACATTATATGTCATATTTATGCATTTTCCGAACTAACCTATTAACAAGATGCCGAAGAGCCATTCTGTTTTCTGCTGTTTTGGTTTCAGAAATCCTAGTAAAGAAATATTCTCGGAATTGGACGAAACTTTCGCCCAGGGTCCTATTTTGCACGAAGCTTCCGAAGACCGAAGAGATAACGAAGTGGGGCCACGAGGCAGCCAGAGGGGAGGCCGGCGCGGCCCAAGCCCTGGCCGCCCCTGGGGCCCTCGTGTGGCCCCCGCGTTGACCTTCCGCCTACTTAAAGCCTCCGTCGCGAAACCCCCAGTACCGAGAGCCACGATACGGAAAACCTTCCGGAGACGCCGCCGCCGCCGTCCCATCTCGGGGATTCAGGATCGCCTCCGGCACCTGCCGGAGAGGGGATTCATCTCCGGAGGACTCTACACGCCATGGTCGCCTCCGGAGTGATGAGTGAGTAGTTCACCCCTGGACCATGGGTCCATAGCAGTAGCTAGATGGTCGTCTTCTCCTTGTTTGTGCTTCATTGTTGGATCTTGTGAGCTGCCTAACATGATCAAGATCATCTATCTGTAATTCTATATGTTGCGTTTGTCGGGATCCGATGGATAGAGAGTACTATGATTATGGTGATTATCAATCTATTGTTTATGTGTTGTTTATGATCTTGCATGCTCTCCGTTACTAGTAGAGGCTCTGGCCAAGTTTTTACTCTTAACTCCAAGAGGGAGTATTTATGCTCGATAGTGGGTTCATGCCTCCATTGAATCTGGGACAGTGACAGAAAGTTCTAAGGTTGTGGATGTGCTGTTGCCACTAGGGATAAAACATTGATTCTATGTCTAAGGATGTAGTTGTTGATTACATTACGCACCATACTTAATGCAATTGTCTGTTGCTTTGCAACTTAATACTGGAGGGGGTTCGGATGATAACCTGAAGGTGGACTTTTTAGGCATAGATGCAGTTGGATGGCGGTCTATGTACTTTGTCGTAATGCCCAATTAAATCTCACTATATTTATCATATCATGTATATTCATTGTTATGCCTTTCTCTATTTGTCAATTGCCCGACTGTAATTTGTTTACCCAACATGCTTTATCTTATGGGAGAGACACCTCTAGTGAACTGTGGACCCCGGTCCTATTCTTTACATAGCATACAATCTACTTGTGTTTTACTGTTTTCTTTGCAAACATCTTCCACTCGATACGTTTAATCCTTTGTTACAGCAAGCCGGTGAGATTGACAACCTCACTGTTTCGTTGGGGCAAAGTACTTGGGTTGTGTTGTGCAGGTTCCGCGTTGGCGCCGGAATCCCTGGTGTTGCGCCGCATCACATTTCGCGACCATCAACCTTCAACGTGCTTCTTGGCTCCTACTGGTTCGATTAAACCTTGGTTTCTTTCTGAGGGAAAACTTGCTGTGCGCATCATACCTGCCTCTTGGGGTTCCCAACGGACGTGTACATCTACGCGCATCAAGCACTTTTTCTGGCGCCGTTGCCGGGGAGATCAAGACACGCTGCAAGGGGAGTCTCCACTTCTCAATCTCTTTACTTTGTTTTTGTCTTGCTTTATTTTATTTACTACTTTGTTTGCTGCACTAAATCAAAACACAAAAAAATTAGTTGCTAGTTTTACTTTATTTACTGTCTTGTTCTCTATATCAAAAACACACAAAAAATTAGTTACTTGCATTTACTTTATCTAGTTTGCTTTATTTATTGTCTTGCACTCTATATTAAAAATATAAAAAATTTAGTTACTTTTGTTACCATGTCTAGCTCTGAACCTGTTACTTCTTCACCTGAAGAATTAGTCTTCACTTTTAAACAAGGGGATGAGGAGAGTTTTAAGGATGCTTGGTCTAGAATTTTTACTTCTTATCGTAAAACTGAACCTCAAATGACTCTAAGTTTGCTCCTTAGTAATTTTTATTTTGGTCTTATGGTTCGCTATAGATATGCTTTGGACACTTTAGTAGGAGGAGATTTCCTTCATTGTAATGGGGATCAAGCTTTTAATGCCATAAAGAAATTGGTTGCATCACATGATTCAGCTAATAACTTTGATTCAGCCCTTATTAGCATTTATAATAGATTGAACAATCTCGAGATAAGTACATCTCGCTTAAATGACAATTATCACTGTGTTCGTAATCGTCTTGAACAAGTCTTAGAGAATCCTAAACCTTCATTATGGGATCCTGCTGTTAAAATTGTTATCGGTGATCGAACTCTTCATGCCTACTGTGATATTATGTATGAATTTTGCCTTATGCCTGAAAACATTTATAAATCTTTGAAACTTTGGGGAGTCGATGAAGGGGGAGAAGAAATAACTCTCATTGATAACTCTATTATAATTCCTAAGGGAATAGCTGCAGGTGTGCATACAACCATTCTTGGAAGAACAATATCCATTGATTATCTTGTTATTGAAACAGGAAAAATCATACTCGGAAGATCCTTGCTGAAACTATTGGGAGCAGTCATTGATGTGGGAGAAGGCACTCTGAAATTCACCTCTATACCAGGGGGAAATCATATATTTCCTAAACCAAAAGGAAAGAAAAACAATAAGAAAGGTAAGGATGAAGCCCAAGGTAAGGTTGACACACCGTCTCTTGATGTTACTTGATTTGCACTTTCTGCGCCTAGCTGAAAGGCGTTAAAGAAAAGCGCTTATGGGAGACAACCCATGTTTTTACCTACAGCAATTTTTGTTTTATTGAGTCTTGGAAGTTGTTTACTACTGTAGCAACCTCTCCTTATCATGTTTTTGTGCCAAGTAAAGTTTCTATGTTAAAGTTGATGTTATATTTGGGATCGCTGCGCAGAAACAGCATTGCTGTCTGTCACGAATCTGGGCACAGTTCTCTGTAGAAAATTCTAAAAAATCTGCCAATTTACGAGCGTGATCCTCAGATATGTACGCAACTTTCATTAGTTTTGAGTTTTTCCATTTGAGCAAGTCTGGTGCCACTTTAAATTCGTCTTTACGGACTGTTCTGTTTTGACAGATTCTGCCTTTTATTTCGCATTGCCTCTTTTGCTATGTTGGATTTATTACTTTGATCCATTAATGTCCAGTAGCATTATGCAATGTCCAGAAGTGAAAATAATGATTGTGTCACCTCTGAATGAGTGAATTATTAATGATGCACTAACCCTCTAATGAGTTTGCTTGAAGTTTGGTGTGAAGGAAGTTTTCAAGGGTCAAGAGAGGAGAATGATATACTATGATCAAGAGGAGTGAAAGCTCTAAGCTTGGGGATGCCCCCGTGGTTCACCCCTGCATATTTTAAGAAGACTCAAGCGTCTAAGCTTGGGGATGCCCAAGGCATCCCCTTCTTCATCGACAACATCATCAGGTTCCTCCCTGAAACTATATTTTTATTCAATCACATCTTGTATTCTTTACTTGGAGCGTCGGTTTGTTTTCGTTTTTGTTTTTGTTGAATAAGATGGATCCTAGCATTCACTTTGTGGGAGAGAGACACGCTCCGCTGTTGCATATGGACACATGTGTCCTTAGGCTTTACTCATAATGTTCAAGGCGAAGTTTCTTCTTCGTTAAATTGTTATATGGTTGGAATTGGAAAATGCTACATGTAGTAATTCTAAAATGTCTTGGATAATGTGATACTTGGTAATTGTTGTGCTCATGTTTAAGCTCTTGCATCATATGCTTTGCACCCATTAATGAAGAAATACATAGAGCTTGCTAAAATTTGATTTGCATATTTGGTTTCTCTAAGGTCTAGATAATATCTAGTATTGAGTTTTGAACAACAAGGAAGACGGTGTAGAGTCTTATAATGTTTACAATATGTCTTTTATGTGAGTTTTGCTGCACCTGTTCATCCTTGAGTTTGCTTCAAATAACCTTGCTAGCCTAAACCTTGTATCGAGAGGGAATACTTCTCATGCATCCAAAATCCTTGAGCCAACTACTATGCCATTTGTGTCCACCATACCTACCTACTACATGGTATTTCTCCGCCATTCCAAAGTAAATTGCTTGAGTGCTACCTTTAAAATTCCATCATTCACCTTTGCAATATATAGCTCATGGGACAAAATAGCCTTAAAAACTATCGTAGTATTGAATATGTACTTATGCACTTTATATTTTATTAAGTTGCTTGTTGTGCGATAACCATGCTTCTGGGGAACGCCATCAACTATTGTTGAATATCATGTGAGTTGCTATGCATGTCCGTCTTGTCTGAAGGATCTATCATTTTAGTGGTTGGAGCATGCAAAATTGTTAGAGAAGAACATTGGGCCGCTAACTAAAGCCATGAATCATTGTGGAAGTTTCAGTTTTGGACATATATCCTCAATCTCATATGAGAATAATAATCATTGCTACATGCTTATGCATTTAAGAGGAGTCCATTATCTGTTGTCCATGTTGTCCCGGTATGGATGTCTAAGTTGAGAATAATCAAAAGCGAGAAATCCAAAATGCGAGCATTCTCCTTAGACCTTTGTACAGGCGGCATGGAGGTACCCCTTTGTGACACTTGGTTGAAACATGGCATGCAAAGATCCGGTAGTCCAAGCTAAGTAGGACGAGGTGCGGACACTATTAGTATACTATGCATGAGGCTTGCAACTTGTAAGATATAATTTACATAACTCATATGCTTTATTACTACCGTTGACAAAATTGTTTCATGTTTTCAAAATAAAAGCTCTAGCACAAATACAGCAATCGATGCTTTCCTCTTTGAAGGACCATTCTTTTACTTTTATTGTTGAGTCAGTTTACCTATCTCCTTCCACCTTAAGAAGCAAACACTTGTAAGCAAAGGTTGGGGGAGTGTCATCCATAATGAAACTAAAATGCATGTGTAAACAAAAGAGAAGAGGGATGATACGTCTCCAACGTATCGATAATTTCTTATGTTCCATGCTACTTTATTGATGATACCTACATGTTTTATGCACATTATATGTCATATTTATGCATTTTCTGGAACTAACCTATTAACAAGATGCCGAAGAGCCATTCTGTTTTCTGCTGTTTTTGGTTTCAAAATCCTAGTAAAGAAATATTCTCGGAATTGGACGAAACTTTCGCCCAGGGTCCTATTTTTGCACGAAGCTTCCGAAGACCGAAGAGATAACGAAGTGGGGCCACGAGGCAGCCGAGAGGAGGCCGGCGCGGCCCAAGCCCTGGCCGCGCCGACCCCTGGGCCCTCGTGTGGCCCCCGCGTTGACCTTCCGCCTACTTAAAGCCTCCGTCGCGAAACCCCCAGTGCAGAGAGCCACGATACGGAAAACCTTCCGGAGACGCCGCCGCCGCGAATCCCATCTCGGGGATTCAGGAGATCGCCTCCGACCTGCCGGAGAGGGGATTCATCTCCCGGAGGACTCTACACCGCCATGGTCGCCTCCGGAGTGATGAGTGAGTAGTTCACCCCGGACCATGGGTCCATAGCAGTAGCTAGATGGTCGTCTTCTCCTTGTTTGTGCTTCATTGTTGGATCTTGTGAGCTGCCTAACATGATCAAGATCATCTATCTGTAATTCTATATGTTGCGTTTGTCGGGATCCGATGGATAGAGAGTACTATGATTATGGTGATTATCAATCTATTGTTTATGTGTTGTTTATGATCTTGCATGCTCTCCGTTACTAGTAGAGGCTCTGGCCAAGTTTTTACTCTTAACTCCAAGAGGGAGTATTTATGCTCGATAGTGGGTTCATGCCTCCATTGAATCTGGGACAGTGACAGAAAGTTCTAAGGTTGTGGATGTGCTGTTGCCACTAGGGATAAAACATTGATTCTATGTCTAAGGATGTAGTTGTTGATTACATTACGCACCATACTTAATGCAATTGTCTGTTGCTTTGCAACTTAATACTGGAGGGGGTTCGGATGATAACCTGAAGGTGGACTTTTTAGGCATAGATGCAGTTGGATGGCGGTCTATGTACTTTGTCGTAATGCCCAATTAAATCTCACTATATTTATCATATCATGTATATGCATTGTTATGCCTTTCTCTATTTGTCAATTGCCCGACTGTAATTTGTTTACCCAACATGCTTTATTTTATGGGAGAGACACCTCTAGTGAACTGTGGACCCCGGTCCTATTCTTTACATAGCATACAATCTACTTGTGTTTACTGTTTTCTTTGCAAACATCTTCCACTCGATACGTTTAATCCTTTGTTACAGCAAGCCGGTGAGATTGACAACCTCACTGTTTCGTTGGGGCAAAGTACTTGGGTTGTGTTGTGCAGGTTCCGCGTTGGCACGGAATCCCTGGTGTTGCGCCGCATCACATTTCGCGACCATCAACCTTCAACGTGCTTCTTGGCTCCTACTGGTTCGATTAAACCTTGGTTTCTTTCTGAGGGAAAACTTGCCGCTGTGCGCATCATACCTTCCTCTTGGGGTTCCCAACGGACGTGTACATCTACGCGCATCAAGGGATGATCTACCTTGCTGGTAGAGATAACGTCCTTCATGGGAGCCGCTCTTGAGAGTCTGGTTGGCGAGGTAGTTAGAGTACCCACTATCATTCGTTGACAACAACAAACACCTCTCAAAATAATTTTACTTCTGTCTTTGAAAAAAAATGAAAAGCTCTAGCACATGTTAATCCCTGCTTCCCTCTGCGAAGGGTCAATCTTTTACTTTTATGTTGAGTCACCATCCTTTCTTTGAGCACCTTCTTGAGAGCATAACTGTCATTCTTAGTATAATATGCTTGTCCCAAAATATGATCAGCTGTGGTATAACTTTGATGCTTTTATCTTTGATAATCTTTACTTCTAGTCTTTCCATGAAATTCAGAGGTGCCTGGTGATACGTCTCCGACGTATCGATAATTTCTTATGTTCCATGCTACATTATTGATGATATCTACATGTTTTATACACATTAAATGTCGTATTTACGCATTTTATGGAACTAACCAATTAACAAGATGCCGAAGAGCCAGTTGCTGTTTTCTGCTGTTTTTGGTTTCAGAAATCCTAGTAACGAAATATTCTCGGAATTGGACGAAATCAACGCCTAGGGTCCTATTTTGCCACGAAGCTTCCAGAAGACCGAAGGAGAGTCGAAGTGGGGCCACGAGGTGGCCAGACACCAGGGCGGCGCGGCCCAGGCCCTGGCCGCGCCGGCCTGTCGTCTGGGCCCCCCGTGACGCCCCTTGACCTACCCTTCCGCCTACTTAAAGCCTCCGTCGCGAAACCCCCAGTACCAAGAGCCACGATACGGAAAAGCTTACAGAGACGCCGCCGCCGCCAATCCCATCTCGGGGGATTCAGGAGATCGCCTCACCCTGCCGGAGAGGGGAATCATCTCCCGGAGGACTCTTCATCGCCATGATCGCCTCCGGAGTGATGAGTGAGTAGTTCACCTGGACTATGGGTCCATAGCAGTAGCTAGATGGCCGTCTTCTCCTAATTGTGCTTCATTGTCGGATCTTGTGAGCTGCCTAACATGATCAAGATCATCTATCTGTAATACTATATGTTGTGTTTGTCGGGATCCGATGGATAGAGAATACTATGTTATGGTGATTATCAATCTATTATTTATGTGTTGTTTATGATCTTGCATGCTCTCCGTTATTAGTAGAGGCTCTGGCCAAGTTTTTGCTCTTAACTCCAAGAGGGAGTATTTATGCTCGATAGTGGGTTCATGCCTCCATTGATACCTGGGACAGTGACAGAAAGTTCTAAGGTTGTGGATGTGCTGTTGCCACTAGGGATAAAACATTGATGCTATGTCTAAGGATGTAGTTGTTGATTACATTACGCACCATACTTAATGCAATTGTCTGTTGCTTGCAACTTAATACTGGAAGGGGTTCGGATGATAACCTGAAGGTGGACTTTTTAGGCATAGATGCATCGGATGGCGGTCTATGTACTTTGTCGTAATGCCCAATTAAATCTCACTATATTTATCATATCATGTATATGCATTGTTGTGCCCTTTTCTATTTGTCAATTGCCCGACTGTAATTTGTTCACCCAACATGCTTTAATCTTATGGGAGAGACACCTTAGTGAACTGTGGACCCCGGTCCTATTCTTTACATCGCATACAATCTACTGCAATACTTGTTTTACTGTTTTCTTCGCAAACAATCATCTTCCACACAATACGGTTAATCCTTTGTTACAGCAAGCCGGTGAGATTGACAACCTCACTGTTTCGTTGGGGCAAAGTACTTTGGTTGTGTTGTGCAGGTTCCACGTTGGCGCCGGAATCCCTGGTGTTGCGTCGCATCACATTTCGCCACCATCAACCTTCAACGTGCTTCTTGACTCCTACTGGTCCGATTAAACCTTGGTTTCTTCTGAGGGAAACTTGCCTTGTGCGCATCATACCTTCCTCTTGGGGTTCCCAACGGACGTGTACATCTACGCGCATCAAGCAAATTTCGGCGCCGTTGCCGGGGAGATCAAGACACGCTGCAAGGGGAGTCTCCACTTCCCAATCTCTTTACTTTGTTTTTGTCTTGCTTTATTTTATTTACTACTTTGTTTGCTGCACCTAAACAAAACACACACAAAATTAGTTGCTAGTTTTAATTTATTTACTGTCTTGCTCTCTATATCAAAAACACACAAAAAATTAGTTACTTGCATTTAGTTTACTTTTGTTATCATGTCTAGCTCTGCACTTGTTACTTCTTCACCTGAGGAATTAGTTTTTACTTTTAAACAAGGGGATGAGGAGAGTTTTAAAGATGCTTGGTCGAGAATTTTTACTTCTTATCGTAAAGCTGAACCTCAAATGACTCTAAGTTTGCTCCTTAGTAATTTTTATTTTGGTCTTATGATTCGCTATAGATATGCCTTGGATGCTGTAGTGGGGGAGATTTCCTTCATTGTAATGGGGATCAAGCTTTTAATGCCATAAAGAAGTTGGTTGCATCACATGATTCAGCTAATAACTTTGATTCAGCCCTTATTAGCATTTATAATAGATTAAACACTCTTGAGACAAGGGCATCTTGCTTGAATGAAAATTATAGATATGTTCGTAACCGTCTTGATCAAGTTTTAGTGAACTCTGAACCTTCATTATGGGATCCTACTATTAAAATTGTTATCGGTGACCAAACTCTTCATGCCAATTGTGATATTATGTCTGAATTTTGCTTAATGCCTAAGAGTATTCATGAATCTTTGCAACTTTGGGGATTCGTTGAAGGGGGAGAAGGAATAACTCTTATTGATAACTCTGTTATAATCCCTAAAGGAATAGCTGCGGGTGTGCATACAACCATTCTTGGTAGAACAATATCCATTGATTATCTTGTTATTGAATGTGCAGGAACAGGACAAATCACACTCGGAAGATCCCTGCTGAAACTATTGGGAGCAGTCATAGATATGGGAGAAGGCACCCTAAAATTCACCTCTACACCCGGGGGTAGACATGTATTCCCTAAACCAAAGAGTAAGAAAAAGAACAAGAAAGGTAAGGGTAAAGCCCAAGGTAATGTTGATGCCTCATCTCTTGATGTTACTTGATTTGCACTTTCTGCGCCTAGCTGAAAGGCGTTAAAGAAAAGCGCTTATGGGAGACAACCCATGTTTTTACTACAGTACTTTGTTTTTTATTTGAGTCTTGGAAGTTGTTTACTACTGTAGCAACCTCTCCTTATCATGTTTTTGTGCCAAGTAAAGTTTCTATGTTAAAGTTGATGTTATATTTGGGATCGCTGCGCAGAAACAACATTGCTGTCTGTCACGAATTCTGGCATAAGTCTCTGTAGAAAATTCGAAAAAATCTGCAACATTACGAGCGTGATCCTCAGATATGTACGCAACTTTCATTAGTTTTGAGTTTTTCCATTTGAGCAAGTCTAGTGCCCCTTTCAGGTTCGTCTTTACGGACTGTTCTGTTTTTGACAGATTCTGCCTTTCATTTCGCATTGCCGTATTTGCTATGTTGGATGAATTTCTTTGATCCATTAATGTCCAGTAGCTTTGTGCAATGTCCAGAAGTGTTAAGAATGATTGTGTCACCTCTGAACATGTGAATTATTAATTGTGCACTAACCCTCTAATGAGTTTGCTTGAAGTTTGGTGTGAAGGAAGTTTTCAAGGGTCAAGAGAGGAGTATGATATACTATGATCAAGAGGAGTGAAAGCTCTAAGCTTGGGGATGCCACGGTGGTTCATCCCTGCATATTTTAAGAAGACTCAAGCATCTAAGCTTGGGGATGCCCAAGGCATCCCCTTCTTCATCGACAACTTATCAGGTCATTTCTAGTGAAACTATATTTTTATTCGGTCACATCTTATGTATTTTACTTGGAGCGTCTGTTTGCTTTTATTTTTGTTTTGTTATTTTCATTCTCTGAATAATTTCATCCTTGTGTGGGAGAGAGACATGCTCCGCTGGTTCATATGAACACATGTGTTCTTAGCTTTTAATGTTCAAGGGCGAAAGTTGATCGCTTCACTTGTTGTTATATGGTTGGAAACAGAAAATGCTACATGTAGTAATTGGTAAAATGTCTTGGATAATGTGATACTTGGCAATTGTTGTGCTCATGTTTAAGCTCTTGCATCATATACTTTGCACCCATTAATGAAGAAATACATAGAGCTTGCTAAAATTTGGTTTGCATGATTGGTCTCTCTAAAGTCTAGATAATTTCTAGTAAAGAGTTTGAACAACAAGGAAGACGGTCTAAAGTCTTATAATGTTTACAATATGTCTTTTATGTGAGTTTTGCTGCACCGGTTCATCCTTGAGTTTGCTTCAAATAACCTTGCTAGCCTAAACCTTGTATCGAGAGGGAATACTTCTCATGCATCCAAAATCCTTGAGCCAACCACTATGCCATTTGTGTCCACCATACCTACCTACTACATGGTATTTCTCCGCCATTCCAAAGTAAATTGCTTGAGTGCTACCTTTAAAATTTCCATTCGCCTTTGCAATATATAGCTCATGGGACAAAATAGCCTTAAAAACTATTGTGGTATTGAATATGTACTTATGCACTTTATCTCTTATTAAGTTGCTTGTTGTGCGATAACCATGCTTCTGGGACGCCATCAACTACTCTTTGTTGAATATCATGTGAGTTGCTATGCATGTCCGTCTTGTCTGAAGTAAGGGAGATCTACCACCTTAATGGTTGGAGCATGCATATTGTTAGAGAAGAACATTGGGCCGCTAACTAAAGCCATGAATCATGGTGGAAGTTTCAGTTTTGGACATATATCCTCAATCTCATATGAGAATAATAATTGTTGCTACATGCTTATGCATTAAAGAGGAGTCCATTATCTGTTGTCCATGTTGTCCCGGTATGGATGTCTAAGTTGAGAATAATCAAAAGCGAGAAATCCAAAATGCGAGCTTTCTCCTTAGACCTTTGTACAGGCGGCATGGAGGTACCCCTTTGTGACACTTGGTTGAAACATGTGTATTGCGATGATCCGGTAGTCCAAGCTAAGTAGGACAAGGTGCGGGCACTATTAGTATACTATGCATGAGGCTTGCAACTTGTAAGATATAATTTACATAACTCATATGCTTTATTACTACCGTTGACAAAATTGTTTCATGTTTTCAAAATAAAAGCTCTAGCATAAATATAGCAATCGATGCTTTCCTCTTTGAAGGACCTTTCTTTTACTTTTATTGTTGAGTCAGTTCACCTATCTCTCTCCACCTCAAGAAGCAAACACTTGTGTGAACTGTGCATTGATTCCTACATACTTGCATATTGCACTTGTTATATTACTCTATATTGACACTATCCATGAGATATACATGTTATAAGTTGAAAGCAACCGCTGAAACTTAATCTTCCTTTGTGTTGCTTCAATACCTTTACTTTGATTTATTGCTTTATGAGTTAACTCTTATGCAAGACTTATTGATGCTTGTCTTGAAGTACTATTCATGAAAAGTCTTTGCTTTATGATTCATTTGTTTACTCATGTCATTACCATTGTTTTGATCGCTGCATTTATTACATATGTTTACAATAGTATGATCAAGATTATGATGGCATGTCACTCCAGAAATTATCCTTGTTATCGTTTGCCTGCTCGGGACGAGCAGAACTAAGCTTGGGGATGCTGATACGTCTCCGACGTATCGATAATTTCTTATGTTCCATGCTACATTATTGATGATATCTACATGTTTTATACACATTATATGTCGTATTTACGCATTTTCGGAACTAACCTATTAACAAGATGTCGAAGAGCCAGTTGCTGTTTTCTGCTGTTTTTGGTTTCAGAAATCCTAGTAACGAAATATTCTCGGAATTGGACGAAATCAACGCCCAGGGTCCTATTTTGCCATGAAGCTTCCAGAAGACCGAAGGAGAGTCGTCTGGGCCCCCCGTGACGCCCCTTGACCTACCCTTCCGCCTACTTAAAGCCTCTGTCGCGAAACCCCCAGTACCGAGAGCCACGATACGAAAAACCTTACAGAGACGCCGCCGCCGCAATCCCATCTCGGGGGATTCAGGAGATCGCCTCCGGCACCCTGCCGGAGAGGGGAATCATCTCCCGGAGGACTATTCATCGCCATGATCGCCTCCGGAGTGATGAGTGAGTAGTTCACCCCTGGACTATGGGTCCATAGCAGTAGCTAGATGGTCGTCTTCTCCTAATTGTGCTTCATTGTCGGATCTTGTGAGCTGCCTAACATGATCAAGATCATCTATCTGTAATACTATATGTTGTGTTTGTCGGGATCCGATGGATAGAGAATACTATGTTATGGTGATTATCAATCTATTATTTATGTGTTGTTTATGATCTTGCATGCTCTCCGTTATTAGTAGAGGCTCTGGCCAAGTTTTTGCTCTTAACTCCAAGAGGGAGTATTTATGCTCGATAGTGGGTTCATGCCTCCATTGATACCTGGGACAGTGATAGAAAGTTCTAAGGTTGTGGATGTGCTGTTGCCACTAGGGATAAAACATTGATGCTATGTCTAAGGATGTAGTTGTTGATTACATTACGCACCATACTTAATGCAATTGTCTGTTGCTTGCAACTTAATACTGGAAGGGGTTCGGATGATAACCTGAAGGTGGACTTTTTAGGCATAGATGCATGCTGGATGGCGGTCTATGTACTTTGTCGTAGTGCCCAATTAAATCTCACTATATTTATCATATCATGTATATGCATTGTTGTGCCCTTTTCTATTTGTCAATTGCCCGACTGTAATTTGTTCACCCAACATGCTTTAATCTTATGGGAGAGACACCTCTAGTGAACTGTGGACCCCGTCCTATTCTTTACATCGCATACAATCTCTCTGCAATACTAGTTTCTTGTTTTCTTCGCAAACAATCATCTTCCACACAATACGGTTAATCCTTTGTTACAGCAAGCCGGTGAGATTGACAACCTCACTGTTTCGTTGGGGCAAAGTACTTTGGTTGTGTTGTGCAGGTTCCACGTTGGCGCCGGAATCCCTGGTGTTGCGCCGCATCACATTTCGCCACCATCAACTTTCAACGTGCTTCTTGACTCCTACTGGTCCGATTAAACCTTGGTTTCTTACTGAGGGAACTTGCCTGTGCGCATCATACCTTCCTCTTGGGGTTCCCAACGGACGTGTACATCTACGCGCATCACCTGGGCATTTATGTTTTGCTGTACAAATACAGGCAAGCGAGATACCACTTTATCATATCTTTTTATGAACATTGCAATCCTGCTTATGGAAGTGTTTCATGATGCTTGTTATTAGTTTGTTGGTATCTCTTTCATGATTGACACAGCTATTAGATGACTTTATTTGCATGTATCTTATTATGAATTGCTTAAGTACTTGCCCATATCATGAGAATATTTACATCATATGAACAAATGTGTTCGTGAAAGTTCTTTTATCGCACTCAGTTGTTAACTGAATTGCTTGAGGACAAGCAATAAGCTAAGCTTTGGGGGAGTTGATACGTCCAAAACGTATCTACTTTCCCGAACACTTTTGCTATTGTTTTGCCTCTAATTTGTGTATTTTGAATACAACTAACACGGACTAACGCTGTTTTCAGCAGAATTGCTCTGGTGTCTCGTTTTTGTGCAGAAACTCGACTTTCAGGAAAATCCCCGGGATTAATTCCAATGGGCCTATTTTCACAGAAGAATAACGGAGCCAGAAGACCAGAAGGAGGGGGGCCACGAGGCAGCCACCCCACCAGGCGGCACGGCAGGCCCCTGGGCCGCGCCGGCCTATGGTGGCGGCGCCTCGGGCAGCCCCAGGTGCCCCCCTTTCGACTACTTAAGGGTTTCGACCTAAAAACGCCAGGGGGTTCGACCATATTTCCAGAAGACGTCCAGAACTCCGCCGCCATCGCGAAACTCCATCTCGGGACCAGAAACTCCGTTCTGGCACTCCGCCGTGACGGGGAATTGGAGGGGATCATCGCCATCATCACCACCGACGCCTCTCCATCAACCAGCCATGCTTCCCCCATCCATGTGTGAGTAATTCCCCCGCTGTAGGCTGAAGGGGATGGTAGGGATTGGATGAGATTGATCATGTAATAGTCATAAGATTGATAGGGCATAGTGCCTAGTATCCGTAGATGGTACTTTTATGATATTGTTGCAACTTGTTATGCTTAATGCTTGTCACTAGGGCCCGAGTGCCATGATCTCAGATCTGAACATGTTATTGATTCATGAAGATATTCATTGTTTTATGATCTTACCTGCAAGTTGTATACACATATTGCTGTCCGGAACCCGAGGCCCCAAAGTGACAGAAATTGGGACAACCGGAGGGGAAGGCGGTGATGTGAGGATCACATGTGTTCACGGAGTGTTAATGCTTTGCTCCGATACTCTATTAAAAGGAGTACCTTAATTTCCAGTAGTTTCCCTAGAGGCCCGGCTGCCACCGGCTGGTAGGACAAAAGATGTTGTGCAAGTTTCTCATTGCGAGCACGTACGACTATATATGGAACACATGCCTATGGATTGTTTAGTACTTGGATACCGCTTTATTATTATCTGCAAATGCCCTGCCTTGATTGTTACATGAATTCTCTCATCCATGCAACGCCCGTTCATCCATCCTTGTGCCTACGTATTTTAATCCTGCTGTTTACTAAAATCATTACTGCTGTCTTTGTTACACTCTGTTGTTATTTCACTACTCCTCTATAAAACTGTGTACTGATGAACTATTGCGAGCAAGTCTGTTTCAGTGCAGCTGAATTGACAACTCCGATGTTAAGGCTTACAAATATTCTTTGGCTCCCCTTGTGTCGAATCAATAAATTGGGTTTTACTTCCCTCGAAGACTGTTGCGATCCCCTATACTTGTGGGTCATCAAGGGGCCAAGGCAACCCTGGCCGGCCTCCCCCCTATATAAAGAGGGGAGTGGGTAGGGGCGCAGCCCTCCTTCACCCCTCCAACCATAGCCGCCCCTCTCCTCCTCCACCACAATCTGCACCGGCTTGGCGAAGCCCTGCAGAATCTTCTCCTCCACCACCACCATGTCGTTGTGCTGCTAGGATTCCGAGAAGATCTACCACACCTCCACTGCCCGCTGGTATAGGAAGAGGAAGGACTTCATCGAAACCGTACGCGCGACCGAGTACGATAGTGCTGCCGGATTGCAGCACCGGAACGATCGTCTACACCAACCACAAGATCTGATCTCGTTAAGGCTTTGGATTTTCGAGGGTTAGTCTCTCTTCTCTCTCATTGCTCCTATCTTATAGATTAGATCTTGGCTTTTCCATAGATTGGATCTTGGATTTATTCGTCTTTGCGGTATAATTTTTTATTTTTCATGCATCGAACCCATCAACTGGTGCCCTGGCCCTATACATGTGCTTCGTCGATGTACGTCGACCTGGCCGCAGATGACGACAAGGAGTAGGCGGTGCGAACGGCACCCTAGGGTTTTATCACTTTTATTTTAAAAATATTTTTATTTTATTTACCCTATGCAAATCAAGTTCTTATCGATAAATACTAATCGAAAAAGGTATCTTGCCACTGGGTTTACCCGGATCCAAAGGGATCACTAGTGGAGAAGAAGCCTTTAGTCCCAAGCAAATAACCCAGTGTAGAACCAAACCGGGACCAATGGGGGCATTAGTCCCGGTTCGTTTTTGACGGGCTCGAGCTGTCGGAGTGGCCTTTGGACCGGTTTGTACGGGACTAAAGTCGCGCTGCGCGCCCCGTGTCGGGCGTGGGAAACCTTTAGTCCCGGTTTGTATTACAAACCGGGTCCAAAGGACCCGGTTTGTATTACAAACCGGGACAAAGTCCCCAATCTGGCTATATGACCTTGCCCCTGCCCAAGTGTGAGCCACACTTGGCCATTTTTTCACTTTCTTCACAAGAGGGGTGTATTGCTCTCCTCTCTTCTTCACATGCACAAGAGGTGTTCGATGAAATGCTTAAGAGGATTTGCCACTTGAGTTTACACAAATCAAGCCACACTTAACTTGCTTTTTTCTTCTTCATCGAGGTTAACAACTTTATCCTTTTCATCTGTAATTGATAAAATGCATGTGTATATATACATCGTGATTTTCTGTAATGGTTTTTGATAATGTTAATTATATCATGCAGATGAATCGGCAATGGATGTACATTGACCGACGGTTTGACGAGTTCACTTCGGGCCTGGAGAATTTCATCGCCGTGGCTGAGGCAAACAAACATGGTGGCTTCATGTATTGTCCATGTGTCGACTGCAAGAATATCGTAAATTACGCTCACTCGAGTCTCATTCACAGCCACCTTCTGCGGGCAGGTTTCATGCCCAGCTACTATTGTTGGACCAAGCACGGAGAAAGAGGGGTTATGATGGAAGACAATGAAGAAGAGGAAGAGGATGATGACGGTTATCCCAATTTCCCTGAATACGATGATACTGCAGAAGGCAATGAAGACAATGAAGTAGAAGATCAAGAGGCACCAGATGAGCCTGCTGATGATGATCTTGGTCGGGCCATTGCTGATGCAAGGAGAGAATGTGAAACTGAAAAGGAAAGGTTGGCCTTCGACAAGATGATAGAAGATCACAACAAATTGTTATACCCAACTTGCGAAGATGGCCATAAAAAGCTAGGCAGCACACTGGAATTGTTGCAATGGAAGGCAGAGAACGGTGTCACTGACTCAGGATTTGGAAAGTTGCTGACAATAATTAAGAGGAAGCTTCCAAGGGGTAACGAATTGCCCGCCAGTACGTACGAAGCGAAGAAGATTGTCTGCCCTCTAGGATTAGATGTGCAAAAGATACATGCATGCATTAATGACTGCATCCTCTACCGCGGTGAGTACGAGAATTTGGATGCATGTCCGGTGTGCACTGCATTGCGGTATAAGATCAGACGAGATGACCCTGGTGATGTTGAGGGCGAGCGCCCCAGGAAGAGGGTTCCTGCCAAGGTTATGTGGTATGCTCCTATAATACCACGGCTGAAACGCTTGTTCAGAAATAAAGAGCATGCTAGGTTGTTGCGATGGCACAAAGAAGACCGTAAGAAAGACGTGATGTTGAGGCACCCTGCTGATGGCTCCCAATGGAGAAAAATCGATAGAGAGTTCCCAAACTTTGCACAGGATGCAAGGAACTTAAGGTTTGGTCTAAGTACAGATGGCATGAATCCTTTTGGAGAGCAGAGCTGCAGCCATAGCACCTGGCCTGTGACTCTTTGTATATATAACCTTCCTCCTTGGTTGTGCATGAAGCGGAAGTTCATTATGATGCCAGTGCTCATACAAGGCCCGAAGCAACCCGGGAACGACATTGATGTGTACCTGAAGCCATTAGTCGAAGAACTTCTACAGCTGTGGTCCCTAGCAGGTGTACGTGTGTGGGACGAGCACAAGCAGGAGGAATTTGACCTAAGAGCGCTGCTTTTCGTAACCATCAATGACTGGCCTGCTCTTGGTAACATTTCAGGACAGTCAAACAAGGGATACAATGCATGCACGCACTGTTTACATGAGCTCGAAGGTGATTATTTGGAAAAAGGTCAGAAGGTCGTGTACCTGGGGCATCGTCGATTTCTTAGGATTACCCATCCCGTAAGAAAGAAAGGCAAGCATTACAACGGTGAGGCTGATCACCGGAGGAAGCCTCCCCATCGTGATGGTGTTGATATATTTGGTATGGTCAAGGATCTAGATGTAATATTTGGAAAGGGTCCTGGCGGACGGTCTGTTCCGAATGACGATGCCGGACACGCGCCCATGTGGAAGAAGAAATCTATATTTTGGGATCTACCCTATTGGAAAGTCTTAGAGGTCCGCTCTTCAATCGATGTGATGCACGTGACGAAGAATCTTTGCGTGAACCTGCTAGGCTTTCTGGGCGTGTACGGGAAGACAAAAGATACACCAGAAGCACGGGAGGACCAGCAACGTTGGAAAGACCCCAAAAATCTGCATGAGAGAGTTAAAGGACGTCATTTCTCCAGCTACGCTCTTACAAAAGCAGAGAAGGAAATATTTTTTGAATGTCTGAGCAGTATCAAGGTCCCGTCTGGCTTCTCCTCCAATATAAAGGGAATAATAAATATGGAGAAGAAAACATTCCAGAACCTGAAGTCTCATGACTGTCACGTGATAATGACACAGTTGCTTCCGATTGCATTGAGGGGGCTTCTACCGGAAAATGTTCGACTGCCCATTGTGAAGCTATGTGCATTCCTCAATGCAATTTCTCAGAAGGTAATAAATCCAGAAATTCTACCGAGGTTGCAGAATGATGTGGTCCAATGTCTGGTTAGTTTTGAGCTGGTGTTCCCACCATCCTTCTTCAATATTATGACACATCTCCTCGTTCACCTGGTCGATGAGATTTCCATTCTCGGTCCTGTATTTCTACACAATATGTTCCCCTTCGAGAGGTTCATGGGAGTCTTAAAGAAATATGTTCATAACCGTGCTAGGCCAGAAGGAAGCATCTCCAAGGGCTATGGAACAGAGGAGGTCATTGAATTCTGTGTTGACTTTATTCCTGACCTTAAGCCGATTGGTGTTCCTGAATCGCGGCATGAAGGGAGACTAAGTGGAAAAGGCACGCTAGGAAGGAAATCAATGATATGTAGGGACGGAATTTCTTTGACTCAAGCACACTACACAGTTCTACAAAGTTCCACCTTGGTGGCTCCGTATATCGGTGACCACAAGAACTTTCTACGCTCCCAGAACCCGGGGCAGTCGAACGATTGGATTAGACGTGAACACATGTCGACTTTCGGCGGTTGGTTGCAAAAACATCTCCTGAATAACAAAGATATTGAAGATCAGCTGTACTTGCTGGCCCAGACACCATCTTCGACTGTAGTGACTTTCCAAGGGTACGAGATAAATGGGAATACATTTTACACGATCGCCCAAGATAAAAAGAGCACCAACCAAAACAGTGGTGTCCGATTTGATGCAATAATGAATGAAGGCCCAAATGACACATATTATGGTTACATAGAGGATATATGGGAACTTGACTATGGACCTTCTTTTAAGGTCCCTTTGTTTAGGTGCAAATGGGTCAACAAAACAGGAGGCGGGGTTCAGGTAGACAAGTTGTATGGAATGACAACAGTGGATCTCAACAATCTTGGGTATAGAGACGAACCATTCGTCCTAGCCAAGGATGTGGCCCAGGTTTTCTATGTGAAGGACATGTCTACCAAACCAAGAAAAAGGAAACATAAGGAAACAAATACATCAAACGATGAGCCAAAGCGCCACATAGTTCTTTCTGGAAAAAGAAACATCGTGGGAGTGGAGGACAAGACAGACATGTCAGAAGATTATAATAAGTTTGATGAAATTCCACCCTTCAGAGTGAACATTGATCCAAGCATCAAGTTAAATGATGAAGATGCTCCATGGTTAAGGCCGAAGAAGATTAAATGATGAAGATGCTCCATCATCAAGTTAATTGTAGAATGTTCATGGCACAAATGAGTATCTCAACATGGCAATCAATTTCCCATTTATTTTTGTGTAATCATTTAACTGTATGTAAGATATTAAAAGTGGAGATTTCCCAACCCTTTCCCCAATACTGTTAGAGGAGATGAAGTCGTTCAGGGGCTTGCAGGGAAAAATTCCAAGGCGCAGTTTCTGAAGATGTCGTAGGGCGTGTGCACCAACGACATCTTCGAGAAACTGCGCCACGGGAGATTTCCCAACCCTTTCCCCAACACTGTTAGAGGAGATGTAGTCGTTCAGGGGCTTGCAGGGAAAAATTCCGAGGAGCAGCTTCCGAAGATGCCGTAGGGCGTGTGCACCAACGACATCTTCGAGAAGCTGCGCCACGGGAGATTTCCCAAACCTTTCCCCAACAGTACTGTTAGAGGAGATGTAGTCGTTCACGGGCTTGCCGGGAAATTTTTCCGAGGCACAGCCTCCGAAGATGCCGTAGGGCGTGTGCACCAACGACATCTTCGAGAAGCTGTGCCACGGGAGATTTCCCAACCCTTTCCTTCATCCATGGGAATGAAACTCTGCTTGGCTTGTTGATCTGCTTGGCAAGGCGTATCGATGCTCCTTTTATAGGCACTGCACCTCTTCTACTTTGTCTTGTTCTTCGACAGGGCGTCGTGCGCTACATGCTTTATCTCATCGAGCAGTGCGTCCACCCATGCGTTCTTATCCTGCCGACATCTTTAGTCCCGGTTGTACCCACCAGCCGGGACTAAAGGTTACCCACACGTCCTTATCCCACCGACAGTTTTGTTAGATGACAAAAAAAGGATCTTTCGTCCCGGTTGTACCCACCAGCCGGGACTAAAGGTTACCCACACGTCCTTATCCCACCGACAGTTTTGTTAGATGACAAAAAAAATGATCTTTAGTCCCGGTTGTACCCACCAGCCGGGACTAATGTTTTCGGCGCCACTGCGTTCCCGCCTATTTTTCTTCCCGCGCTTTCCACTGCTTCCCGCCTCCGTCCTCCCGCCATTTTTTCACTATATATATGATGGCTTGGCCTCCATTTACATATCACATCTAGACTCATATCTGCAAACCTCATCACTCTGTCCCATGGCTTCCATCGTATCTCTAACCCTCCGGGAGGCGGAGGCGCTTTGCGCGTCGAACTACCCCTGCCCGCCGGGCTACCGCGTCCCGACCGGCTGGTTGCTGAGCGTCGGAGGCGTACCGGTCCCTCCTGTCCCTCTAGGTGTGGCGCGCGAGATGGCCATCACGAACCACTACTACTTCGAGCTCACGCCAGAGCAGCGGAGGAATCCCCAGTGGCATCCCGACTACTTCCCAACTTGGGAAAGCTTCTTCATCAATCGACGTGAGAGGGCGCTTGCCAGGCACGAGGAGGGCGGCCCGCCTCCTTCGGACTTCAACGAGGCCGGCCGTCGGCTGTGGTGGCGCGGCCGGACTCTCCAGGGCGTCATGGCCCACCGTGGCCCCCGCCTGTGCTACCCTCAGTCCCAGCCCACGCGTGCTCTCCCGCCGAGGTTCGACTACCGCGACCCCGATGCCAGCGACGATGATGACGGCGACTACGACGACTACAGTGGCGAGTACTATCGGGCTAGGCACGAGTATGACTGAATGACTCGAACAGTCGAATCTGGCCATGTATCTTAATTAATTTTCAGTTGAGCTCTGTACTTTAATTCCATGTATCTGGCGGGAAACTTTTCTCATCATCAGCGTCTGCCACAACGACTTTATTGAAAATACAATTAAAATATATAAACAACTAGTAGTATAGTCGATCTACTCGTCGTCGGAGGTTGTCTCGGTCCAAATGTCGTCCCACCGAGGGTCGTTGTCGGCCCAAGTTGTATTCGGGTTGTCGAGCTCGAACACGGCGACGGCCCGAGCGCCTGTTGGACCTGCGATGTGCCCGGAGGTCAGCGAAGAACGCGGCGGCGAAGCGACGCGGGGGAAGCGGCGGGGCGTGGCACGTGGAAGCGGGATCTACACGTCGCACGGCGGTGGCGGCGGGCGAGGCACGTGGCGGCGGCGGCGACGGTGCACGGGGTGGACAGCACGGCGGTGGCGGTGGCCAGTACATGGCGGTGACGGTGGTGGCCAGTACACGGCGGTGGCGACGGTGGCCTGTACATGGCGGTGGCGGTGGCCAGTACACGGCGGTGGCGGCGGTGGACACGTGTGGCAGTGCGGTGGCCAGTAAGTGGTTTTTTTTATTTGAAATAAGGCGGGAACGAATTTTTTAAAAAAATGGTCTTTAGGCCCGGTTTGTAATACAAACCGGGCCTAAAGGCCTTTTTTGCGCGCGTGATACGTCTCCAACGTATCGATAATTTCTTATGTTCCATGCTACTTTATTGATGATACCTACATGTTTTATGCACATTATATGTCATATTTATGCATTTTCTGAAACTAACCTATTAACAAGATGCGAAGAGCCTTCTGTTTTTGGTTTCGAAATCCTAGTAAAGAAATATTCTCGGAATTGGACGAAACTTTCGCCCAGGGTCCTATTTTTGCACGAAGCTTCCAGAAGACCGAAGAGATAACGAAGTGGGGCCACGAGGCGGCCAGAGGGCAGGGCGGCGCGGCCCGGGCCTTGGCCGCGCCGACCTAGCCTCTGGGCCCCTCGTGTGGCCCCCGCGTTGACCCTCCGCCTACTTAAAGCTTCCGTCGCGAAACCCCCAGTACCGAGAGCCACGATACGGAAAACCTTCGAGACGCCGCCGCCGCCGTCCCATCTCGGGGATTCGGAGATCGCCTCCGGCACCCTGCCGGAGAGGGGATTCATCTCCCGGAGGACTCTACACCGCCATGGTCGCCTCCGGAGTGATGAGTGAGTAGTTCACCCCTGGACCATGGGTCCATAGTAGCTAGATGGTCGTCTTCTCCTTGTTGTGCTTCATTGTTGGATCTTGTGAGCTGCCTAACATGATCAAGATCATCTATCGTAATACTATATGTTGTGTTTGTCGGGATCCGATGGATAGAGAGTACTATGATTATGGTGATTATCAATCTATTGTTTATGTGTTGTTTATGATCTTGCATGCTCTCCGTTATTAGTAGAGGCTCTGGCCAAGTTTTTGCTCTTAACTCCAAGAGGGGGTATTTATGCTCGATAGTGGGTTCATGCCTTCATTGAATGGGATCGTGACAGTAGGTTCTAAGGTTGTGATGTGCTGTTGCCACTAGGGATAAAACATTGATGCTATGTCTAAGGATGTAGTTGTTGATTACATTACGCACCATACTTAATGCAATTGTCTGTTGCTTTGCAACTTAATACTGGAGGGGGTTCGGATGATAACCTGAAGGTGGACTTTTTAGGCATAGATGCAGTTGGATGGCGGTCTATGTACTTTGTCGTAATGCCCGGATTAAATCTCACTATATTTATCATATCATGTATATGCATTGTTATGCCTTTCTCTATTTGTCAATTGCCCGACTGTAATTTGTTCACCCAACATGCTTTATCTTATGGGAGAGACACCTCTAGTGAACTGTGGACCCCGGTCCTATTCTTTACATAGCATACAATCTACTGCAATTGTGTTTTACTGTTTTCTTTGCAAACATCTTCCACTCGATACGTTTAATCCTTTGTTACAGCAAGCCGGTGAGATTGACAACCTCACTGTTTCGTTGGGACAAAGTACTTGGGTTGTGTTGTGCAGGTTCCGCGTTGGCGCGGAATCCCTAGTGTTGCGCCGCATCACATTTCGCGACCATCAACCTTCAACGTGCTTCTTGGCTCCTCCTGGTTCGATTAAACCTTGGTTTCTTTCTGAGGGAAAACTTGCTACCGTGCGCATCATACCTTCCTCTTGGGGTTCCCAACGAACGTGTGAGTTACACGCCATCAAGCTCTTTTTCTGGCGCCGTTGCCGGGGAGATCAAGACACGCTGCAAGGAGTCTCCACTTCTCAATCTCTTTACTTTGTTTTTGTCTTGCTTTATTTTATTTACTACTTTGTTTGCTGCACTAAATCAAAATACAAAAAAATAGTTGCTAGTTTTACTTTATTTACTGTCTTGCTCTCTATATCGAAAACACAAAAAAATTAGTTACTCGCATTTATTTTATTATCATGACTAGTCCTGTAGTTGTTACTTTATCACCTGAGGAATCGATCTTTACCTTTAAACAAGGGGGTGAGGAGAGTTTTGAGAAAGCTTGGTCTAGAATTTTTGATTCATATAGTAGAACTGAACCTAAAATGCCTCTAAGTTTGCTTCTTAGTAACTTTTATTTTGGTCTTACTCTTCGTTATAGATACGCCCTAGATGCTGTAGTAGGAGGAGATTTCCTCCATTGTGATGGAGATCAAGCTTTTAATGCCATAAAAAAATTAGTCACATCATCTGGCTCTGCTAGTAACTTTGATTTATCTCTAGCTAGCATTCTTGATAGATTAAACACTCTTGAAACAAATATGTCTTGTTTAAAAGAAGGGTACAACCATATTCGCGAATTTTATGATTATGTTCCACTAAGCTTTGAACCTTCAATGTGGGTGCCTACTATAAAAGTTACCATTTGTGATGAAATTTTTTATGCCCGCTGTGATATTATGTCTGAATTCTGCCTTATGCCTAAAAGCATTTATGAATCTTTGCCACTTTGGGAACTTACTGAAGGAGGAGAAGGAATAACTCTTACTGATAATTCTGTTATAATTCCTAAGGGAGTAGCTGAAGGTGTTTTCACAACCTTTCTTGGAAGAACGGTATCCACTGATTATCTTGTCATTGAATGTGTAGGGACAGGACAAATTACGTTTGGAAGATCCCTGTTGAAACTCATGGGAGCAATCATAGATACGGGGAAGGGCACTCTAAATTTTACCTCTTCACCAGGATGCGGTCATGTATTCCCTAAACCAAAAAGTAAGAAGAGTAGGCTCAAAGCCTCTGGTAAGAACGTCAATGCTCCATCTCTCGATGTTACTTGATTTGCACTTTCTGCGCCTAGCTGAAAGGCGTTAAAGAAAAGCGCTTATGGAGACAACCCATGTTTTTACCTACAGCAATTTTTTGTTTTGTTGAGTCTTGGAAGTTGTTTACTACTGTAGCAACCTCTCCTTATCATGTTTTTGTGCCAAGTAAAGTTTCTATGTTAAAGTTGATGTTATATTTGGGATCGCTGCGCAGAAACAGCATTGCTGTCTGTCACGAATCTGGGCACAGTTCCCTGTAGAAAATTCGAAAAAATCTGCCAATTTACGAGCGTGATCCTCAGATATGTACGCAACTTTCATTAGTTTTGAGTTTTTCCATTTGAGCAAGTCTAGTGCCAACTTTAAATTCGTCTTTACGGACTGTTCTGTTTTTGACAGATTCTGCCTTTTATTTCGCATTGCCTCTTTTGCTATGTTGGATTTATTTCTTTGATCCATTAATGTCCAGTAGCATTATGCAATGTTCAGAAGTGAAAATAATGATTGTGTCACCTCTGAATGAGTGAATTATTAATGATGCACTAACCCTCTAATGAGTTTGCTTGAAGTTTGGTGTGAAGGAAGTTTTCAAGGGTCAAGAGAGGAGAATGATATACTATGATCAAGAGGAGTGAAAGCTCTAAGCTTGGGGATGCCCCCGTGGTTCACCCCTGCATATTTTAAGAAGACTCAAGCGTCTATGCTTGGGGATGCCCAAGGCATCCCCTTCTTCATCGACAACATCATCAGGTTCCTCCCCTGAAACTATATTTTTATTCAGTCACATCTTGTGTTCTTTACTTGGAGCGTCGGTTTGTTTTTGTTTTTGTTTTTGTTTGAATAAGATGGATCCTAGCATTCACTTTGTGGGAGAGAGACACGCTCCGCTGTTGCATATGGACACATGTGTCCTTAGGCTTTACTCATAATGTTCATGGCGAAGTTTCTTCTTCGTTAAATTGTTATATGGTTGGAATTGGAAAATGCTACATGTAGTAATTCTAAAATGTCTTGGATAATGTGATGCTTGGCAATTGTTGTGCTCATGTTTAAGCTCTTGCATCATATGCTTTGCACCCATTAATGAAGAAATACATAGAGCTTGCTAAAATTTGATTTGCATATTTGGTCTCTCTAAGGTCTAGATAATATCTAGTATTGAGTTTTGAACAACAAGGAAGACGGTGTAGAGTCTTATAATGTTTACAATATGTCTTTTATGTGAGTTTTGCTGCACCTGTTCATCCTTGAGTTTGCTTCAAATAACCTTGCTAGCCTAAACCTTGTATCGAGAGGGAATACTTCTCATGCATCCAAAATCCTTGAGCCAACTACTATGCCATTTGTGTCCACCATACCTACCTACTACATGGTATTTCTCCGCCATTCCAAAGTAAATTGCTTGAGTGCTACCTTTAAAATTCCATCATTCACCTTTGCAATATATAGCTGATGGGACAAAATAGCCTTAAAAACTATCGTAGTATTGAATATGTACTTATGCACTTTATATTTTACTAAGTTGCTTGTTGTGCGATAACCATGCTTCTGGGGAACGCCATCAACTATTGTTGAATATCATGTGAGTTGCTATGCATGTCCGTCTTGTCTGAAGGATCTATCATTTTAGTGGTTGGAGCATGCAAAATTGTTAGAGAAGAACATTGGGCCGCTAACTAAAGCCATGAATCATGGTGGAAGTTTCAGTTTGGACATATATCCTCAATCTCATATGAGAATAATAATCATTGCTACATGCTTATGCATTTAAGAGGAGTCCATTATCTGTTGTCCATGTTGTCCCGGTATGGATGTCTAAGTTGAGAATAATCAAAAGCGAGAAATCCGAAATGCGAGCATTCTCCTTAGACCTTTGTACAGGCGGCATGGAGGTACCCCTTTGTGACACTTGGTTGAAACATGGCATGCAAAGATCCGGTAGTCCAAGCTAAGTAGGACGAGGTGCGGGCACTATTAGTATACTATGCATGAGGCTTGCAACTTGTAAGATATAATTTTCATAACTCATATGCTTTATTACTACCGTTGACAAAATTGTTTCATGTTTTCAAAATAAAAGCTCTAGCACAAATACAGCAATCGATGCTTTCCTCTTTGAAGGACCATTCTTTTACTTTTATTGTTGAGTTTACCTATCTCCTTCCACCTTAAGAAGCAAACACTTGTGTGAATGCATTGATTCCTACATACTTGCATATTGCACTTGTTATATTACTTTATGTTGACAATATCCATGAGATATACATGTTACAAGTTGAAAGCAACCGCTGAAACTTAATCTTCCTATGTGTTGCTTCAATACCTTTACTTTGATTTATTGCTTTATGAGTTAACTCTTATGCAAGACTTATTGATGCTTGTCTTGAAGTACTATTCATGAAAAGTCTTTGCTTTATGATTCAGTTGTTTACTCATGTCATTACTTTTGTTTTGATCGTTGCATTCATTACATATGTTTACAAATAGTATGATCAAGATTATGATGGCATGTCACTTCAGAAATTATCTTTGTTATCGTTTTACCTGCTCGGGACGAGCAGAACTAAGCTTGGGGATGCTGATACGTCTCCAACGTATCGATAATTTCTTATGTTCCATGCTACTTTATTGATGATACCTACATGTTTTATGCACATTATATGTCATATTTATGCATTTTCTGGAACTAACCTATTAACAAGATGCCGAAGAGCCAGTTGCTGTTTTCTGCTGTTTTGGTTTCAGAAATCCTAGTAAAGAAATATTCTCGGAATTGGACGAAACTTTCGCCCAGGGTCCTATTTTTGCACGAAGCTTCCAGAAGACCGAAGAGATAACGAAGTGGGGCCACGAGGCGGCCAGAGGGCAGGCGGCGCGGCCCAGGCCTTGGCCGCGCCGACCTAGCCTCTGGGCCCCTCGTGTGGCCCCCGCGTTGACCCTCCGCCTACTTAAACCCTCGCGAAACCCCCAGTACCGAGAGCCACGATACGGAAAACCTTCCAGAGACGCCGCCGCCGCGAATCCCATCTCGGGGGATTCAGGAGATCGCCTCCGGCACCCTGCCGGAGAGGGGATTCATCTCCCGGAGGACTCTACACCGCCATGGTCGCCTCCGGAGTGATGAGTGAGTAGTTCACCCCTGGACCATGGGTCCATAGCAGTAGCTAGATGGTCGTCTTCTCCTTGTTGTGCTTCATTGTTGGATCTTGTGAGCTGCCTAACATGATCAAGATCATCTATCTGTAATACTATATGTTGTGTTTGTCGGGATCCGATGGATAGAGAGTACTATGATTATGGTGATTATCAATCTATTGTTTATGTGTTGTTTATGATCTTGCATGCTCTCCGTTATTAGTAGAGGCTCTGGCCAAGTTTTTGCTCTTAACTCCAAGAGGGGGTATTTATGCTCGATAGTGGGTTCATGCCTTCATTGAATCTGGGATCGTGACAGTAGGTTCTAAGGTTGTGATGTGCTGTTGCCACTAGGGATAAAACATTGATGCTATGTCTAAGGATGTAGTTGTTGATTACATTACGCACCATACTTAATGCAATTGTCTGTTGCTTTGCAACTTAATACTGGAGGGGTTCGGATGATAACCTGAAGGTGGACTTTTTAGGCATAGATGCAGTTGGATGGCGGTCTATGTACTTTGTCGTAATGCCCGGATTAAATCTCACTATATTTATCATATCATGTATATGCATTGTTATGCCTTTCTCTATTTGTCAATTGCCCGACTGTAATTTGTTCACCCAACATGCTTTATCTTATGGGAGAGACACCTCTAGTGAACTGTGGACCCCGGTCCTATTCTTTACATAGCATACAATCTACTGCAATTGTGTTTTACTGTTTTCTTGCAAACAATCATCTTCCACTCGATACGTTTAATCCTTTGTTACAGCAAGCCGGTGAGATTGACAACCTCACTGTTTCGTTGGGACAAAGTACTTGGGTTGTGTTGTGCAGGTTCCGCGTTGGCGCCGGAATCCCGGTGTTGCGCCGCATCACATTTCGCGACCATCAACCTTCAACGTGCTTCTTGGCTCCTCCTGGTTCGATTAAACCTTGGTTTCTTTCTGAGGGAAAACTTGCTACTGTGCGCATCATAACTTCCTCTTGGGGTTCCCAACGAACGTGTGAGTTACACGCCATCAGCAGCGAAAACCGCAGCAAAAATGGCCTTTAGGCCCGGTTTGTATTACAAACCGGGCCCAAAGGGGGGCCTTTGGTCCCGGTTCATGCCATGACCCGGGACCAAAGGGGGGTGCCTTTATAACTGCTCGCTTCGTCTCCGCGGAGATCAATCCCGCGGAGACGAACGAGCGCACGCCGCCAGGCTGCCAAAATCCCGCGCCGTCGCTGCCGCCGCCTCGCGCTTCCGCGCGCCTCAACCGCCGTGCGCCACCGCCGCCGCCACCTCCGCTGCTCGCTTGAGCGCCTCGGCCGCCCCTCCTCTCCTCCCGAGCCCGACGCCGCGCGCCGTCTCCGCCGCCGCCCGCCCGTCGCCGCCTCCTCCTCGACCACCGCCGCACGACGTCGCGCGCCGTCCACGTCGGCCGCCTCCTCCTCGACCGCCGCCTCCGTGCCGCCGGCAAGAGGTGATCCGGCCGGCCCCCTCTATTTTTTTTATTTTTTATTATTGTTATTGATATTTGTAAAATTATTATATTGTTAGTATATTAATTGTTAGTATAGTACTTAATTAGAAAAATTGTTAGTATAGTTGTTAATTAGTATAGTTAGAAATAGTATAGTTGTTAGTTAGAAATAATATATAGTTAGAAATATTAGTTACAAATATTAGTTAGAAATAAGTTATGAAAATTATAGTTAGAAAAAAGTTATGAAAAGAATATTTGTTAGAAATAAGATATTTAAATTCAAATATTGAAATTATAGTACGTCGCCACCCCTTTTTTTTTTTTTTGTTAACTTCTTATCAAATTTGACATATTAGATATATTTGTTAGATGTATCAAATTTTTAGTACATTGTTAGTATTGTTAGTACATTGTTAGTATTGTTAATTAGTACATTGTTAGTATTGTTGTTAGTATATATTGTTAGTACATTGTTAGTATAGTTAATCCGGTAGTGCGGGCGCCCCTGCCGGTGCCGAGTCCGTGGCGGTGCCCCTACCGGCGCCCGTGGCTGTGCCGAGTCCGTGGCGGTGCCGCCGCGACATAGTGCCGACGCCCCTGCCGGCGCCCCCAAAATAGAGTATATATGTAGTGCCGGCGCCCCCCAAACGGTAGTGCCGGCGCCGACTAACATATAGTGAAGTTATTTTTAATTTATGTTAACGTTGGTACATATATATATGATTTGTTTTCGTAGCTACGATGCCGCGACAGCCGCCGCGCCGTGGTCTGACTCTTCTAGAGGAGATGCAGCAGCTGGGGGAGGTCCGGGACTGGGCTCCGCCGGGGTGGCACTGGGAGGTCTTAGCTTCCGGGTCGCGCACCTTGGTGCGGAATCCGGGTCCCGTCGTCGACCCGGATATTCTTTGGTGGAGGTCTTATGGGCCACGGTCGTTTCAGAGGGAGCCGGCCCCGCCGGAGGAGGTAGCTCAGCGCATTGCGGCGGAGGACGAGCACGTTCGCCGTTACATGTATGCGTTAGACAACATGTATAGGACCGGATGGAGCGTTATGCAGGGATCTCATGTTAGCTATGCTCCCGTGACTGTTCCGTGGCTTTGGGTGTTCACCCGGCGCGGCTCAGGTCCCGGTCGGCGCGGTTGAGAGGTTGTAGTATTGATTGATGTATTAGGGTTAAATAAACATGAACCCGATCTATGTATGCATGTAACTGCACTATCTGCTTTCAGCACTATATTATCGATCCTTAGTTAAGAACTACATATGTAACTCCATTTTCAGTTTTCTGCATTATCCTTAATTTGATCATATGATGGTTCCTATATATAGCTTGCAGGTCGTTGTAGAAAGCATGGAGAGAGATGAAACTCAAGAAAATTTCATGGCTGACCTCATAGCCAACGGTACTCTGGATGATCGCGACGACGACGTTATTCCAGATGATGGCGGTGACGATGTCACCGCAACTTTTTTGAATGACTCCGGTGAGGGAGCGGAGAATATTGAGGAAGAAGATCCTAATGGCGCCGGTGAACATCATAATGTTATCACCCAGGTATATAAATTAATTAAGCCGTTGTTGATCGACTAGATGCATTAACTAATTAAATTGTACTGACTATGAATTATTTCTTTTTTAGCCCTCCGGATCGAGCACTTCTTCTGTAAAGTCGAGGAAGCGAGGCCCGGCCAAAAAGTTGGACGACGGTGTTAGGCACGACATCACCCACATCGCTAAGGATGGTAAACCGATTGCTCCAGAGAAAGGTGCAAAGGCATTTATAGCTCAATGCGGAGTGCTTGTTAGGGACCACGTCCCGATCACCGTTCGAGAATGGAACAAGCCAAAGGGACTAGTGCTGTCTGCAGAGGAAGAAGCTCAAGGTCTTTATATCGATGATGTAGCCAAAAACAGCATTCTGACCAAGCTCATGTCACATTTCAACATAGTACCCGAAGAGGGGGGTGCCGCTGAAAAGGCCAAGATGGAGCATGCCCTCCGCGAGTTTGCCAAGAAGAAGATGGCCGAACTATTCAAGAACCACAAGAAAAGATTGCGCGGCCTTATCAAGAAAAAGAAGACTCCGGACAGTGAGAAGGTAAAAAATCACTGGGACGAATTCGTGAAGTACAGCACGGAGTCAGAAGAATTTAAGAAAAGGTCGGAAACAAATAAGGCAAATGCTGCGTTGAAGAAATATCACCAAATTCTGGGTCCAGGTGGATACAGGGCTAACCGTCCTAAGTGGGAGGCAGCTGAGGCGGAACTGACCAGGAAAGGGATCAGATTAGGGACACACGGTTGGATCGAACGGTGTAAGGAGTGGTTCTACGGGATTGGGGGAACGTTGCATCCAGAAACAGGGAAGTGCATCTATAAGAAAGCTCATCTGAAGTTTCCCATTGAAGCCCTGGAAAAAGCACATAAGGACGTGGAGGAGGGGAGGTTCCAGCCCGATAGAGAGAACGATGAGCTGACACGCGCCCTTGGGAACAAAGAACACGGCGGACGAACACGAGGCACAGAAGGCTCCGTTCCGTGGAACATTGGCTTTCCTGCGGAAAGGAAGAGATTTCCTGATAAAAGCCATGAGAGGAGAAAGGCAAGGGAAACAGACCGCATAGCGTCCTTAGAGGAGGGTTTTACCACCATGCAAGCCCAATTAACCATGGTAACCCAAGTACTTACATCCCAGATGGCTCAGGGGCAGGCTGTAGATCCTGCGGAAAAGCAGCGTAGCTTCCTCTCAGCAGGCCGATCATATTAATGATGAGGTGGTCGAGCCTCCTCGCTACCCCCCGTGGATGATCTCACTGAGAGCCGTCCTTGTGAGCTGCATGTTAAAGTTTTCAACCTATCCTTCAAGGCGGCGGTCGGCATCTTCTTACCTACAAGGTCTTACCATTGCCGTCCGGTCCAAGACGACTTTGCTGTTGTGATGGTGGATGAAGTGTTGAGAGATTATGAGGGGATGGTGCTTGAGCACCCTGATACGTCTCCGACGTATCGATAATTTCTTATGTTCCATGCTACATTATTGATGATATCTACATGTTTTAAACACATTATATGTCGTATTTACGCATTTTCCGGCACTAACCTATTAACAAGATGCCGAAGAGCCAGTTGCTGTTTTCTGCTGTTTTTGGTTTCAGAAATCCTAGTAAGGAAATATTCTCGGAATTGGACGAAATCAACGCCCGGGGTCCTATTTTTGCACGAAGCTTCCAAGACCGAGGGGGAAAGGAAGTGGGGCCATGACGCCGCCACACTAGGGCGGCGCGGCCCAGCCCTGGCGCGGCCCAGTGTGTGGGGCCTCGTGTGGCCCCCGCGTTGCCCTTCCGCCTACTTAAAGTCTTCGTCGCGAAACCCACCGAGAGCCACGATACGGAAAACCTTCCGAGACGCCGCCGCCGCCAATCCCATCTCGGGGGATTCAGGAGATCGCCTCCGGCACCCTGCCGGAGAGGGGAATCATCTCCCGGAGGACTCTTCATCGCCATGATCGCCTCCGGAGTGATGAGTAGTTCACCCCTGGACTATGGGTCCATAGCAGTAGCTAGATCGTCGTCTTCTCCTAATTGTGCTTCATTGTTGGATCTTGTGAGCTGCCTAATGATGGCGTGTAACTCACACGTTCGTTGGGAACCCCAAGAGGAAGGTATGATGCACACGGTAGCAAGTTTTCCCTCAGAAAGAAACCAAGGTTTAATCGAACCAGGAGGAGCCAAGAAGCACGTTGAAGGTTGATGGTGGCGAAATGTGATGCGGCGCAACACCAGGGATTCCGGCGCCAACGTGGAATCTGCACAACAAAACCAAAGTATTTTGCCCCAACGAAACAGTGAGGTTGTCAATCTCACCGGCTTGCTGTAACAAAGGATTAAACGTATCGAGTGGAAGATGATTGTTTGCAAGAAAACAGTAAAACACAATTGCAGTAGATTGTATGCTATGTAAAGAATAGGACCGGGGTCCACAGTTCACTAGAGGTGTCTCTCCCATAAGATAAAAGCATGTTGGGTGAACAAATTACAGTCGGCAATTGACAAATAGAGAAAGGCATAACAATGCATATACATGATATGATAAATATAGTGAGATTTAATCCGGGCATTACGACAAAGTACATAGACCGCCATCCAACTGCATCTATGCCTAAAAAGTCCACCTTCGGTTATCATCCGAACCCCATTCAGTATTAAGTTGTTAAGCAAAGACAATTGCATTAAGTATGGTGCGTAATGTAATCGACAACTACATCCTTAGACATAGAATCAATGTTTTATCCCTAGTGGCAACAGCACATCACAACCTTAGAACTTTCTGTCACTGTCCCAGGTGTCAATGAAGGCATGAACCCACTATCGAGCATAAATACTCCCTCTTGGAGTTAAGAGTACAAACTTGGCCAGAGCCTCTACTAATAACGGAGAGCATGCAAGATCATAAACAACACATAAACAATAGATTGATAATCACCATAACATAGTATTCTCTATTCATCGGATCCCGACAAACACAACATATAGAATTACATATAGATGATCTTGATCATGTTAGGCAGCTCACAAGATCCAACAATGAAGCACAACAAGGAGAAGACGACCATCTAGCTACTGCTATGGACCCATGGTCCAGGGGTGAACTACTCACTCATCACTCCGGAGGCGATCATGGCGATGAAGAGTCCTCCGGAGATGAATCCCCTCTCCGGCAGGGTGCCGGAGGCGATCTCCTGAATCCCCGAGATGGGATTCGCGGCGGCGGCGTCTCTGGAAGGTTTTCCGTATCGTGGCTCTCGGTACTGGGGGTTTCGCGACGGGGGCTTTAAGTAGGCGGAAGGGTAGGTCAGGGGCTGACGAGGGGCCCACACCATAGGGCGGCGCGGGCCCCCTCGGCCGCGCGGCCCTATGGTGGCGGCGCCTCGTCGCCCACTTCGTTATCTCTTCGGTCTTGGAAGCTCCGTGCAAAAATAGGACCCGGGCGAAGATTTCGTCCAATTCCGAGAATATTTCCTTACTAGAATTTCTGAAACCAAAAACAGCAACTGGCTCTTCGGCATCTTGTTAATAGGTTAGTTCCGGAAAATGCATAAATATGACATATAATGTGCATAAAACATGTAGGTATCATCAATAAAGTAGCATGGAACATAAGAAATTATCGATACGTTGGAGACGTATCAGCATCCCCAAGCTTAGTTTTGCTCGTCCCGAGCAGGTAAAACGATAACAAAGATAATTTCTGAAGTGACATGCCATTATAATCTTGATCATACTATTTGTAAACATATGTAATGAATGCAGCGATCAAAACAAAAGTAATGACATGAGTAAACAAGTGAATCATATAGCAAAGACTTTTCATGAATAGTACTTCAAGACAAGCATCAATAAGTCTTGCATAAGAGTTAACTCATAAAGCAATAAATCAAAGTAAAGGTATTGAAGCAACACAAAGGAAGATTAAGTTTCAGCGGTTGCTTTCAACTTATAACATGTATATCTCATGGATATTGTCAACATAAAGTAATATACCAAGTGCAATATGCAAGTATGTAGGAATCAATGCACAGTTCACACAAGTGTTTGCTTCTTAAGGTGGAAGGAGATAGGTAAACTGACTCAACAATAAAAGTAAAAGAAAGGTCCTTCAAAGAGGAAAGCATTGATTGCTGTATTTGTGCTAGAGCTTTTATTTTGAAAACATGAAACAATTTTGTCAACGGTAGTAGTAAAGCATATGAGTTATGTAAATTATATCTTACAAGTTGCAAGCCTCATGCATAGTATACTAATAGTGTCCGCACCTCGTCCTACTTAGCTTGGACTACCGGATCTTTGCATGCCATGTTTCAACCAAGTGTCACAAAGGGTACCTCCATGCCGCCTGTACAAAGGTCTAAGGAGAATGCTCGCATTTTGGATTTCTCGCTTTGATTATTCTCAACTTAGACATCCATACGGGGACAACATGGACAACAGATAATGGACTCCTCTTAAATGCATAAGCATGTAGCAATGATTATTATTCTCATATGAGATTGAGGATATATGTCCAAAACTGAAACTTCAACCATGATTCATGGCTTTAGTTAGCGGCCCAATGTTCTTCTCTAACAATTTTGCATGCTCCAACCACTAAAATGATAGATCCTTCAGACAAGACGGACATGCATAGCAACTCACATGATATTCAACAATAGTTGATGGCGTTCCCAGAAGCATGGTTATCGCACAACAAGCAACTTAATAAAAGATAAAGTGCATAAGTACATATTCAATACTACGATAGTTTTTAAGGCTATTTTGTCCCATGAGCTATATATTGCAAGGGTGAATGATGGAATTTTAAAGGTAGCACTCAAGCAATTTACTTTGGAATGGCGGAGAAATACCATGTAGTAGGTAGGTATGGTGGACACAAATGGCATAGTAGTTGGCTCAAGGATTTTGGATGCATGAGAAGTATTCCCTCTCGATACAAGGTTTAGGCTAGCAAGGTTATTTGAAGCAAACTCAAGGATGAACAGGTGCAGCAAAACTCACATAAAAGACATATTGTAAACATTATAAGACTCTACACCGTCTTCCTTGTTGTTCAAAACTCAATACTAGATATTATCTAGACCTTAGAGAGACCAAATATGCAAATCAAATTTTAGCAAGCTCTATGTATTTCTTCATTAATGGGTGCAAAGCATATGATGCAAGAGCTTAAACATGAGCACAACAATTGCCAAGTATCACATTATCCAAGACATTTTAGAATTACTACATGTAGCATTTTCCAATTCCAACCATATAACAATTTAACGAAGAAGAAACTTCGCCTTGAACATTATGAGTAAAGCCTAAGGACATATTTGTCCATATGCAACAGCGGAGCGTGTCTCTCTCCCACAAAGTGAATGCTAGGATACATTTTATTCAAACAAAACAAAAACAAAAACAAACCGACGCTCCAAGTAAAGAACACAAGATGTGATTGAATAAAAATATAGTTTCAGGGGAGGAACCTGATGATGTTGTCGATGAAGAAGGGGATGCCTTGGGCATCCCCAAGCTTAGACGCTTGAGTCTTCTTAAAATATGCAGGGGTGAACCACGGGGGCATCCCCAAGCTTAGAGCTTTCACTCCTCTTGATCATAGTATATCATTCTCCTCTCTTGACCCTTGAAAACTTCCTTCACACCAAACTTCAAGCAAACTCATTAGAGGGTTAGTGCACAATTAATAATTCACACATTCAGAGGTGACACAAACATTATTTTCACTTCTGGACATTGCATAAAGCTACTGGACATTAATGGATCAAAGAAATGAATCCAACATAGCAAAAGAGGCAATGCGAAATAAAAGGCAGAATCTGTCAAAAAGAACAGTCCGTAAAGACGAATTTAAAGCTGGCACCAGACTTGCTCAAATGGAAAAACTCAAAACTAATGAAAGTTGCGTACATATCTGAGGATCACGCTCATAAATTGGCAGATTTTTTTGAATTTTCTACAGAGGCCTGTGCCCAGATTCGTGACAGACAGCAATGCTGTTTCTGCGCAGCGATCCCAAATATAGCATCAACTTTGACATAGAAACTTTACTTGGCACAAAAACATGATAAGGAGAGGTTGCTACAGTAGTAAACAACTTCCAAGACTCAACAAAACAAAAAATTACTGTAGTAAAATAAACACATGGGTTATCTTCCAAGAAGTTCTTTCTTTATAGCCATTAAGATGGGCTCAGTAATTTTAATGATACTCTCGCAATAAAATAAGAGTTGAAGCAAAAGAGAACATCAAGAAGCAAATTCAAAACACATTTAAACCTAACCCACTTCCTATGAAAAGGAATCTTGTACACAAATAAATTCATGAAGAACAAAGTGACAAGCATAGAAAAGCAACACAAGTGCAATTTCAAGATTCTCAACATAAAGAGGGGAAACTTAATATTATTAAGATGCATATAACCATGTTTCCCTCTCTCATAATAATTTTCAGTAGCATCATGAACAAACTCAACAATATAACTATCACATAAAACATTCTTGTCATGAGCCACATGCATAAAATTATTACTCTCCACATAAGCATAATCAATTTTATTAGTTGTAGTGGGAGCAAATTCAACAAAATAGCTATCATTATTATTCTCATCACCATAATCATCATACATAGGAGGCATATTGTAATCATAATTAATTTTCTCCTCAATAGTAGGTGGACTGAAAATATCATATTCATCATTGCAAGCATCATATATAGGAGGTAAAGTATCATCCAAGTAAATTTTCTCCTCCATGCTTGGGGGACTAAAAATATCACAACCAGCTTCCCCAAGCTTAAATTCTTCCATAGCTTTAGCAATAATGGTGTTCAAAGAGTTCATGCTAATAACATTGCTACAACTATTTTGCAAACAAAGTTCCATGGGTTTTTAATTTTCTCTTCAAACACATCATGTCCTAACTCAAGATAAATACTATAAAGATCTCTAATTTTGTTGTTGTTTTCCATTAAGCCTAACTAGTGAAAATAAAAACAAGTACAGGACTAGACATGATAACAAAATAAATTAAATGCAAGTAACTATTTTTTTGTGTGTTTTTGATATAGAGCAAACAAGACAGTAAAGTAAAACTAGAAACTAATTTTTTGTGTTTTGTTTAGGTGCAGCAAACAAAGTAGTAAATAAAATAAAGCAAGACAAAAAAAAAGTAAAGAGATTGAGAAGTGGAGACTCCCCTTGCAGCGTGTCTTGATCTCCCCGGCAACGGCGCCAGAAAAAGAGCTTGATGGCGTGTAACTCACACGTTCGTTGGGAACCCCAAGAGGAAGGTATGATGCGCACAGTAGCAAGTTTTCCCTCGAAAGAAACCAAGGTTTAATCGAACCAGGAGGAGCCAAGAAGCACGTTGAAGGTTGATGGTGGCGAAATGTGATGCGGCGCAACAACAGGGATTCCGCGCCAACGTGGAATCGCACAACAAAACCAAAGTATTTTGCCCCAACGAAACAGTGAGGTTGTCAATCTCACCGGCTTGCTGTAACAAAGGATTAAACGTATCGAGTGGAAGATGATTGTTTGCAAGAAAACAGTAAAACACAATTGCAAGATTGTATGCTATGTAAAGAATAGGACCGGGGTCCACAGTTCACTAGCGGTGTCTCTCCCATAAGATAAAAGCATGTTGGGCGAACAAATTACAGTCGGGCAATTGACAAATAGAGAAAGGCATAACAATGCATATACATGATATGATAAATATAGTGAGATTTAATCCGGGCATTACGACAAAGTACATAGACCGCCATCCAACTGCATCTATGCCTAAAAAGTCCACCTTCAGGTTATCATCCGAACCCCATTCAGTATTAAGTTGCTAAGCAACAGACAATTGCATTAAGTATGGTGCGTAATGTAATCGACAACTACATCCTTAGACATAGAATCAATGTTTTATCCCTAGTGGCAACAACACATCACAACCTTAGAACTTTCTGTCACTGTCCCATGTCAATGAAGGCATGAACCCACTATCGAGCATAAATACTCCCTCTTGGAGTTAAGAGTACAAACTTGGCCAGAGCCTCTACTAATAACGGAGAGCATGCAAGATCATAAACAACACATAAACAATAGATTGATAATCACCATAACATAGTATTCTCTATCCATCGGATCCCGACAAACACAACATATAGAATTACATATAGATGATCTTGATCATGTTAGGCAGCTCACAAGATCCAACAATGAAGCACAACAAGGAGAAGACGACCATCTAGCTACTGCTATGGACCCATGGTCCAGGGGTGAACTACTCACTCATCACTCCGGAGGCGATCATGGCGATGAAGAGTCCTCCGGGAGATGAATCCCCTCTCGGGCCGGAGGCGATCTCCTGAATCCCCGAGATGGGATTCGCGGCGGCGTCTGGAAGGTTTTCCGTATCGTGGCTCTCGGTACTGGGGTTTCGCGACGGGGGCTTTAAGTAGGCGGAAGGGTAGGTCGGGGGGCTGACGAGGGCCCACACCATAGGCGGCGCGGGCCCCCTGGCCGCGCGGCCCTATGGTGGCGGCGCCTCGTCGCCCCACTTCGTTATCTCTTCGGTCTTCGGAAGCTCCGTGCAAAAATAGGACCCTGGGCGAAGATTTCGTCCAATTCCGAGAATATTTCCTTACTAGGATTTCTGAAACCAAAAACAGCAGAAAACAACAACTGGCTCTTCGGCATCTTGTTAATAGGTTAGTTCCAGAAAATGCATAAATATGACATATAATGTGCATAAAACATGTAGGTATCATCAATAAAGTAGCATGGAACATAAGAAATTATCGATACGTTGGAGACGTATCACCTAACATGATCAAGATCATCTATCTGTAATACTATATGTTGTGTTTGTCGGGATCCGATGAATAGAGAATACTATGTTATGGTGATTATCAATCTATTACTTATGTGTTGTTTATGATCTTGCATGCTCTCCGTTATTAGTAGAGGCTCTGGCCAAGTTTTTGCTCTTAACTCCAAGAGGGAGTATTTATGCTCGATAGTGGGTTCATGCCTCCATTAAATCTGGGACAGTGACAGAAAGTTCTAAGGTTGTGGATGTGTTTGCCACTAGGGATAAAACATTGATGCTATGTCTAAGGATGTAGTTGTTGATTACATTCCGCACCATACTTAATGCAATTGTCTGCTTGCAACTTAATACTGGAAGGGGTTCGATGATAACCTGAAGGTGGACTTTTTAGGCATAGATGCATGCTGGATAGCGGTCTATGTACTTTGTCGTAATGCCCAATTAAATCTCACTATATTTATCATATCATGTATATGCATTGTTATGCCCTTTTCTATTTGTCAATTGCCCGACTGTAATTTGTTCACCCAACATGCTTTTATCTTATGGGAGAGACACCTCTAGTGAACTGTGGACCCCGGTCCTATTCTTTACATCGCATACAATCTACTGCAATACTTGTTTTACTGTTTTCTTCGCAAACAATCATCTTCCACACAATACGGTTAATCCTTTGTTACAGCAAGCCGGTGAGATTGACAACCTCACTGTTTCGTTGGGGCAAAGTACTTTGGTTGTGTTGTGCAGGTTCCACGTTGGCGCCGGAATCCCTGTGTTGCGCCGCATCACATTTCGCCACCATCAACCTTCAATGTGCTTCTTGACTCCTACTAGTCCGATTAAACCTTGGTTTTCTTCTGAGGGAACTTGCCACGTGCGCATCATACCTTCCTCTTGGGGTTCCCAACGGACGTGTACATCTACGCATCAAGCAAATTTCTGGCGCCGTTGCCGGGAGATCAAGACACGCTGCAAGGGGAGTCTCCACTTCCCAATCTCTTTACTTTGTTTTTGTCTTGCTTTATTTTATTTACTAATTTGTTTGCTGCACCTAAACAAAACACAAAAAAATTAGTTGCTAGTTTTACTTTATTTACTGTCTTGTTCTCTATATCAAAAACACAAAAAATTAGTTACTTGCATTTACTTTATCTAGTTTGTTTTATTTACCGTTGCTAAAATGAATATCCCTGAAAATACTAAGTTGTGTGACTTCACAAACACAAATAATAATGATTTCTTATGCACACCTATTGCTCCACCTGCTACTACAGCAGAATTCTTTGAAATTAAACCTGCTTTACTGAACCTTGTTATGAGAGAGCAATTTTCTGGTGTTAGTTCTGATGATGCTGCTGCCCATCTTAATAATTTTGTTGAACTTTGTGAAATGCAAAAGTATAAGGATGTAGATGGTGATATTATTAAATTGAAATTGTTTCCTTTCTCATTAAGAGGAAGAGCTAAAGATTGGTTGCTATCTTTGCCTAAGAATAGTATTGATTAATGGACTAAATGTAAGGATGCTTTTATTGGTAGATATTATCCTCCCGCTAAAATTATATCTTTGAGAAGTAGCATAATGAATTTTAAGCAATTAGATACTGAACATGTTGCTCAAGCATGGGAGAGAATGAAATCTTTGGTAAAGAATTGCCCAACCCATGGACTGACTACTTGGATGATCATCCAAACCTTCTATGCAGGACTAAATTTTTCTTCGCGGAATTTATTGGATTCAGCTGCTGGAGGTACCTTTATGTCCATCACTTTGGGGGCGGCTACAAAGCTTCTTGATGATATGATGATAAATTACTCTGAATGGCACACGGAAAGAGCTCCACAAGGTAAGAAGGTAAATTCTGTTGAAGAAACCTCTTCCTTGAGTGATAAAATTGATGTGATTATGTCTATGCTTGTGAATGGTAGATCTAATGTTGATCCAAATAATGTTCCTTTAGCTTCATTGGTTGCTCAAGAAGAAAATGTTGATGTGAATTTCATTAAAAATAATAATTTCAACAACAATGCTTATAGGAACAATTCTGGTAATAACTATAGGCCATATCCTTCTGCTAATGGTAATGGTTATGGTAATTCTTATGGGAATTCTTACAACAATAATAGGAGTGTACCCCCTGGTCTTGAAGCCATGCTTAAAGAATTTATTAGTACACAAACTGCTTTTAACAAATCTGTTGAGGAAAAGCTTGATAAAATTGATATTATTGCTTCTAGAGTTGATAGACTTGCCTCTGATGTTGATCTATTAAAATTGAAAGTTATGTCTAATGAGGATATTGATAATAAGATTACTACTACAGCAAATGCCATCCAAGTTAGAATTAATGAGAATATAAGATTAATGGCTGAATTGCGTGCTAGGTGGGATAGAGAAGAAAATGAAAAACTAGCTAAAGAGAATAATGTAGCTAAAGTTTGGACTATTACCACCATTAGTAATGTTAATTCTTCACATGTTGCTGCACCTCCTACTATCAATGGTAAAATAATTGGTGTTGGCAATGTTTCTACTCCTAGTGCAAAGCGTACAAAACTGCCTGAAATTGCTAAAACTGCTGAAACTGCTTGTGATAAAACTGCTGAAATTTTTTCCAACCTTGGGGACAATGATCCCATTGCTGTAGCTCATAATGATTTAGATTTTGATGATTGCCACATCTCTGAAGTTATAAAGTTCTTACAAAAACTTGCTAAAAGTCCTAATGCTAGTGCTATAAATTTGGCCTTTACAAAACATATTACAAATGCTCTCATAAAAACTAGAGAAGAGAAACTAAAACTTGAAACTTCTATTCCTAGAAAGTTAGAAGATGGTTGGGAGCCCATCATTAAAATGAAATTCAATGATTTTGAGTGTAATGCTTTATGTGATCTTGGTGCAAGTATTTCTGTTATGCCTAAAAAGATTTATGATATGCTTGACTTGCCACCATTGAAGAATTGTTATTTGGATGTTAATCTTGCCGATAATGTTAAAAAGAAACCTTTGGGGAGGATTGATAATGTGCGCATTACGGTTAACAATAACCTTGTCCCCGTTGATTTTGTTGTCTTGGATATTGAATGCAATGCATCTTGTCCTATTGTGTTGGGAAGACCTTTTCTTCGAACCGTTGGTGCTGTTATTGATATGAAGGAAGGTAATATTAGATATCAATTTCCTCTCAAGAAAGGTATGGAACACTTCCCTAGAAATATAATGAAGTTGCCTTTTGATTCTATTATTAGAACAAGTTATGATGTTGATGCTTCTACTCTTGATAATACTTGATTTGCACTTTCTGCGCCTAGCTGAAAGGCGTTAAAGAAAAGCGCTTATGGGAGACAACCCATTTTTTTACTACTTTGTTTTATATTTGAGTCTTGGAAGTTGTTTACTACTGTAGCAACCTCTCTTTATCATGTTTTTGTGCCAAGTAAAGTTTCCATGTTAAAGTTGATGTTATATTTGGGATCGCTGCGCAGAAACAGCATTGCTGTCTGTCACGAATTCTGGCATAAGTCTCTGTAAAAAATTCGAAAAAATTTGCAAAATTACGAGCGTGATCCTCAGATATGTACGCGACTTTCATTAGTTTTGAGTTTTTCCATTTGAGCAAGTCTAGTGCCCATTTCAGGTTCGTCTTTACGGACTGTTCTGTTTTTGACAGATTCTGCCTTTTATTTCGCATTGCCGTATTTGCTATGTTGGATGAATTCCTTTGATCCATTAATGTCCAGTAGCTTTGTGCAATGTCCAGAAGTGTTAAGAATGATTGTGTCACCTCTGAATATGTGAATTTTTAATTGTGCACTAACCCTCTAATGAGTTTGCTTGAAGTTTGGTGTGAAGGAAGTTTTCAAGGGTCAAGAGAGGAGTATGATATACTATGATCAAGAGGAGTGAAAGCTCTAAGCTTGGGGATGCCCCGTGGTTCATCCCTGCATATTTTAAGAAGACTCAAGCGTCTAAGCTTTGGGATGCCCAAGGCATCCCCTTCTTCATCGACAACATCATCAGGTTCCTCCCCTGAAATTATATTTTTATTCAGTCACATCTTATGTGCTTTGCTTGGAGCGTCGGTTTTTTTGTTTGTTTGAATAAAATGGATCCTAGCATACACTGTATGGGAGAGAGACACGCTCCGCTGTTGCATATGGACAAATATGTCCTTAGGCTTTACTCATAATGTTCAAGGCGAAGGTTGAAACTTCTTCGTTAAATTGTTATATGGTTGGAATCGGGAAATGCTACATGTAGTAATTCTAAAATGTCTTGGATAATGTGATGCTTGGCAATTGTTGTGCTCATGTTTAAGCTCTTGCATCATATACTTTGCACCCATTAATGAAGAAATACATAGAGCTTGCTAAAATTTGGTTTGCATATTTGGTCTCTCTAAGGTCTAGATAATTCTAGTATTGAGTTTTGAACAACAAGGAAGACGGTGTAGAGTCTTATAATGTTTACAATATGTCTTTTATGTGAGTTTTGCTGCACCGGTTCATCCTTGAGTTTGCTTCAAATAACCTTGCTAGCCTAAACCTTGTATCGAGAGGGAATACTTCTCATGCATCCAAAATCCTTGAGCCAACCACTATGCCATTTGTGTCCACCATACCTACCTACTACATGGTATTTCTCCGCCATTCCAAAGTAAATTGCTTGAGTGCTACCTTTAAAATTCCATCATTCGCCTTTGCAATATATAGATCATGGGACAAAATAGCCTTAAAAACTATTGTGGTATTGAATATGTACTTATGCACTTTATCTCTTATTGAGTTGCTTGTTGTGCGATAACCATGCTTTTGGGGACGCCATCAACTATTGTTTGTTGAATATCATGTGAGTTGCTATGCATGTCCGTCTTGTCTGAAGTAAGAGAGATCTACCACCTTAATGGTTGGAGCATGCATATTGTTAGAGAAGAACATTGGGCCGCTAACTAAAGCCATGAATCATGGTGGAAGTTTCAGTTTTGGACGTATATCCTCAATCTCATATGAGAACACTAATTGTTGCCACATGCTTATGCATTCAAGAGGAGTCCATTATCTGTTGTCCATGTTGTCCCGGTATGGATGTCTAAGTTGAGAATAATCAAAAGCGAGAAATCCAAAATGCGAGCTTTCTCCTTAGACCTTTGTACAGGCGGCATGGAGGTACCCCTTTGTGACACTTGGTTAAAACATGTGTATTGCGATGATCCGGTAGTCCAAGCTGATTAGGACAAGGTGCGGGCACTATTAGTATACTATGCATGAGGCTTGCAACTTGTAAAATATAATTTACATAACTCATATGCTTTATTACTACCGTTGACAAAATTGTTTCATGTTTTCAAAATAAAAGCTCTAGCACAAATATAGCAATCGATGCTTTCCTCTTTGAAGGACCTTTCTTTTACTTTTATTGTTGAGTCAGTTTACCTATCTCTCTCCACCTCAAGAAGCAAACACTTGTGTGAACTGTGCATTGATTCCTACATACTTGCATATTGCACTTGTTATATTACTTTACATTGACACTATCCATGAGATATACATGTTATAAGTTGAAAGCAACCGCTGAAACTTAATCTTCCTTTGTGTTGCTTCAATACCTTTACTTTGATTTATTGCTTTATGAGTTAACTCTTATGCAAGACTTATTGATGCTTGTCTTGAAGTACTATTCATGAAAAGTCTTTGCTTTATGATTCATTTGTTTACTCATGTCATTACCATTGTTTTGATCGCTGCATTCATTACATATGTTTACAATAGTATGATCAAGATTATGATGGCATGTCACTCAAATTATCCTTGTTATCGTTTACCTGCTCGGGACGAGCAGAACTAAGCTTGGGGATGCTGATACGTCTCCGACGTATCGATAATTTCTTATGTTCCATGCTACATTATTGATGATATCTACATGTTTTATACACATTATATGTCGTATTTACGCATTTTCCGGCACTAACCTATTAACAAGATGCCGAAGAGCCGATTGTTTTCTCTGTTTTTGGTTTCAGAAATCCTAGTAAGGAAATATTCTCGGAATTGGACGAAATCAACGCCCAGGGTCCTATTTTTGCACGAAGCTTCCAGAAGATCGAGGGGGAAGTGGGGCCACGAGGCGCCGCCACACTAGGGCGGCGCGGCCCAGGCCCCGCCGCGCCGGCCTGGTGTGTGGGACCTCGTGTGGCCCCCGCGTGCCCTACCGCCTACTTGAAGTCTTCGTCGCGAAACCCTCTGTACCGAGAGCCACGATACGGAAAACCTTCCGAGAGACGCCGCCGCCATCTCGGGGGATTCAGGAGATCGCCTCCGGCACCCTGCCGGAATCATCTCCCGGAGGACTCTTCATCGCCATGATCGCCTCCGGAGTGATGAGTGAGTAGTTCACCCCTGGACTATGGGTCCATAGCAGTAGCTAGATGGTCGTCTTCTCCTAATTGTGCTTCATTGTTGGATCTTGTGAGCTACCTAACATGATCAAGATCATCTATCTGTAATACTATATGTTGTGTTTGTCGGGATCCGATGGATAGAGAATACTATGTTATGGTGATTATCAATCTATTACTTATGTGTTGTTTATGATCTTGCATGCTCTCCGTTATTAGTAGAGGCTCTGGCCAAGTTTTTGCTCTTAACTCCAAGAGGGAGTATTTATGCTCGATAGTGGGTTCATGCCTCCATTAAATCTGGGACAGTGACAGAAAGTTCTAAGGTTGTGGATGTGTTTTGCCACTAGGGATAAAACATTGATGCTATGTCTAAGGATGTAGTTGTTGATTACATTACGCACAATACTTAATGCAATTGTCTGTTGCTTGCAACTTAATACTGGAAGGGGTTCGGATGATAACCTGAAGGTGGACTTTTTAGGCATAGATGCATGGATGGCGGTCTATGTACTTTGTCGTAATGCCCAATTAAATCTCACTATATTTATCATATCATGTATATGCATTGTTATGCCCTTTTCTATTTGTCAATTGCCCGACTGTAATTTGTTCACCCAACATGCTTTTATCTTATGGGAGTGACACCTCTAGTGAACTGTGGACCCCGGTCCTATTCTTTACATCGCATACAATCTACTGCAATACTTGTTTTACTGTTTTCTTCGCAAACAATCATCTTCCACACAATACGGTTAATCCTTTGTTACAGCAAGCCGGTGAGATTGACAACCTCACTTTCGTTGGGGCAAAGTACTTTGGTTGTGTTGTGCAGGTTCCACGTTGGCGCGAATCCCTGGTGTTGCGCCGCATCACATTTCGCCATCAACCTTCAACGTGCTTCTTGACTCCTACTGGTCCGATTAAACCTTGGTTTCTTACTGAGGGAAACTTGCCACTGTGCGCATCATACCTTCCTCTTGGGGTTCCCAACGGACGTGTACATCTACGCGCATCACAGGTGAAGATGGGGAAATCAAAGAACTGGGAGAAGCCCGTAGAACCACCATGCAATGGAGGAAGGAGAACATTGTGTTTCCAGGTGAGAACCCACCAAGCAGGACACCTCCTCCGCCTCCTCCGCCACCTGCAGGGTCTCCTCCGCGTGACGAGTCTCCTCCGCGTGATGATTCTCCTATGCGCGATGATGATTCCCCTGTGCATGAGCAGTCTCCTCCGCGTGAAAATACTCAGCCGCCTCCTCCTCCTCGTCAGGAGACTCCGCCGCCTCCACCTAAGCAAAAGAGGAAGCTAACCGCGGCACCTCCTACAGCTCCGAAGAGATCATCAACTCCGATGAGGGCACAGACTCCAGAGTTGTTACCACATGAGCAGACTGAAGAGCAAAAGGCGTTTCTTGCGCCGAAGAAGATGTTTATTAAACCGCAAACAATGAAGCACTTTGCCGAGACGAGAATGAAGAGACCTGAGCTGAGATCTGATTATGACCGCTCTCTTGGACAGTCCTATAGAGCGAGCAAAGAAGCAAAAAAAGTCGCCCAGCTTGGACAGCAGGACAATCAGGCCATACCCCACTTCGTCGTGCAGCCCTATGATGATCCAGAGACGGCATCGATGATCGAACGGGAGGCTAGAGCTCAGGGAGCATCAATTGAGTACGAGATTACTATCCAACGGCTCAAGTGGTAAACAAGTATAGATACGGAAAAGATCTCGTCAAACCTGGCGAGCTCGCGCGTCTAGGGACTCAGATGCGAAGGTTGCATGACTGGTACTTGAAAGCCTGTCGAAGAGGTGATCTCTACCTCACGGTGTATCTTAGAGATGAGCATTACTTCCGGGGGGTCGAGGAGATAAACCTTGAGTTAGAAGAACTATTTCAGTTATTCAATCAAGACGCCCTCGACAAAGCTGTCATCAGTTGCTACTGCCTGTAAGTGATTTATTTATGTAATTAAGTCTGTAGCTCAGCGCTCATTCATTTGCACTAACAATTATCCTCACTATATTCTTTGTGTACGCTATATATTTAATTATGCAGAATGAAGAAGCTCGAATGCAAAAGAGGCAAGCTCCTACCGCTGGGGTTCATAGACCCAGACACAGTTCATGAAGTTACGGTTCGAGACTTCGCCAAGGACACAGAGGACAACATGGTAATGTTTTTAGTGAAGCAAGCAAACAAAGAGGAAATATTCTTTCCCTACAACTTCAAGTGAGTGTTATATATAACATACATTATGCTTGTGCAGCTTACACTTTATTCTCCTAATCATTGAGCTATGCTTGTGCAGATTCCACTTTATTCTCCTTATCATTGATCTTCACAAAGGAGTCGTAAAGGTCATGGACTCGAAACGTAAAGAATATGCGGAATGGGCGGACATGGCTGTCATCCTTCAAAGGTAATTTCAATCAATTTCGTATTGGCATCTTCATCTGTTCTAATTCGACGATATCATCAACTAATCAATAACTCATTTACTCATTATTTTTTGCCGGGCAGGGCTTGGAAACGGTTCATCACTACTGTTTCGGGTAAATGGAAACCGGAGCTTACATTTGAAGATTACCCTGTAAGTAGTACTATATATATAGCTATGTCCGTGAAACTCTATGTATGATATTTACTTTCAATACGATGCTTGATTATTAGTTTGATCGAACTATTTTTTCGTAAAGTGTATGTGGCAGGAACCCGGGAATAACTTATGTGGATACTACGTCTGCACCTTCATTCGTGACATGTCCTATCCCAAGGGTGGGGATGCCCAAATACATGACACTCGTGTACGATAACAAATTCTCACAATTATCTTAATTAGTACCATCTATTGTATTGATTTCCATTCATATATTGATCTCCTTTTTTAAATATAGATGATACGCCTGCGGGACACTCTCATAACGGAGGATCAAATACGAGCAATTCAAGAGGAACTCGCGGGATTCTTTCTTACCGAGTGCATTACCCCAGGTGGAGAGCACTATGCGAAGGTCATAGCTAGGTGTTGAGCAACTTTGTAGAAGCTAATAGATTTAGTAAAGAGATCCGACTTGATATGCATGCATTACGTGTACTGTTGACGATGTCTATATATATTCACGACGATTTTTTGTGGTTTCTTGAATGATATATATGCATTGCTGAAACTTAGCCGCGGCAGAGAAACACCCTGTTTTTCTCGACGCGGCAGAGAAATAGCAATTCTCTGCAGAGGACCTAGGCCCGGTTCGTACCACGAACCGGGACCAAAGGCCTTCCACCGTGAGCTCCCTGGCCGCACCACGTGGCGCAGCTTTTAGGCTCGGTGCCTTTTTGAACCGGGACTAAAGAGGGGGCTTTAGTCCCGCCTAATTGGTCCCGGTTTGGAAACCGGGACTGAAGGCCCAAATGGACCGGGCCTGTAGCCCCGTTTTCCACTAGTGGATAATGTGACTCTACATTTGTAACTATGGGATAAAACAATTGATGTGTATCGGATAATTTCTTTGATAGTGGAAAGCAACTTTATTACTCAAAAATAGTTGTCTGAATAGCAAGAATAAAACGAGGAGGATCATCTATCCATCTAGCAGGATCTACACCATTCACCTGCTTTGCTACCTCATTTGGTACATCATTCAAATCGCTCAATATACAAAGGTTGTTTTCACAAAATCTCTCGCTAGTTGGGCATAATCATTTAGAATCACCGCTACTGGGCTCATTGAGTAAACCACCCATGTTCAGATGAAATACTTATCATCTGCCACACATTTTTTGGTGGTGACTATGCGGCAAATAATAGAAGTGTAAAGAAAAAATGTATGATTAATCAGATATACCTCCTCCTGTTTAAAATAATTGTTGAAAAATAGATGTACTATGTACACACTAAATATATCTAGATGCATTCATTTTTTGGAGCAATTAATTTGAAGAGGAGGGAGTACCACTTTTTAACTCTCACAAAAAAAAAAAATCCCTTTCACACACGGTCTTTGCAACTTCGGCCGCCACTCCGCCCTCCTCTTCCCGCCCCATCTCCCTTTCCACTCCGGCGAAAACCTCCCGCTTTTCGGCTTCAAGCTCGCTCCCAATCCGCCGCCATGACGCGCCCCAGCCGTGAATTCCCCTACGGTAAGCGCCTCTCCTTCCCCATCTCCCTCCGCCGCGCAAAACCCTAACCGTAACTCACTCGGCCGGCCCTCCTCTCCCTGCAGCTCCCGGGACGCCCCAGAGTGAGCTCCTCGTCGCGGCGACCGTGGGCGACCTCGCTCTCCTCGAGCGTACGATTCTACCTCTCTCCCACCTCTCCTCGTTCTGGCCGTGGTGTGTGCCGGCCCTGATTTTTTCTTTTTCATACGAGTATTTGATTTGGGGAGCACTGATCGATCCGTACGGGCAGGGATGGCGAGGAAGCTCGACCGTGGTCGCAGCCGCCTCGCGGAGACGGTGGAAGCCGTTAAAGATCACGGCGCTGGGGCGCTGCACCTCGCCGCCGGAAACAAGCAGGCGGAAGTGTGCGAGTACCTGGTCGAGGATGTCCGGGTGGATGTGGATGCCGTTGACATATGCGGTGTGTCTGCTCTCTCTTTTTTTCTAAACATGCTACAGTTATATATATGCATAGCAAAACTTGATTTGTTTGTTCGGATGTAAATGCACAAACCTCCCTTTTCTGGTCTGCTCTTAACAGGTAGAACACCTCTGGTTTGGGCAATTACTTGTAAAGATGGAAACGTGGATATTGTCAGCTACCTTCTTGATCATGGTGCCAATCCAGATAATGTCGACAAAACAGGGTTTACTCCTCTCCATGAGGCTGCCAAAAAAGGTTATTCTCTAAAATCTCTCTCCTTTTCTCCTTCTCTTAGTTGGTTACTCCTATGAATTGCACTGTTACCATTACTTTTATCGGCATGTCTTAAAGTGAATGTTTGGTAAACCGTGGAGTCTTCATTCGCTGGATGAAGAGAGACAAATGAGATTGCAATTGTGGGAGATAGATTGTTGTATTTGCGCTAACAGAGTAGAAAATATAAACAAAATATTTTCTCTGCCATAGAGCCAGGTCACAAATTGTTCCTCTGTGGCTCTGTGCATGACCCATTTTGTGTGCAAAGCACGCCCATGCACGCAGTTTTCGTTGTGTTTGTAGAATTGATTCATGTCACAACTAAATTGGTATGAGTCGAAATAACTGAAGTGGAGCATATAAGAATTGCTAATAAAATGAATTGTCAGGTAGTTTATTATATTTGCATTTCAAACATCTGATTCAGGGCACTCTGAAGTAGTAGAACTCTTGCTCTCTAGAGGCGCTTATGTCGATCCTTTTTCTACTGATCATGGAACACCGTTGCATGTTGCTGCTAAGCATAAGCAGGACAGCGTCATGAAGATTTTGCTAGATCACCATGCAGATGTAAGTTCCACTATACGTTTCCTTACAGTCTTCTCACAGCTGTATTTGAAAATCTTGGGCCATCTGCTTTCTCTATTTCTCACAGTTCTGTTTTGCTATTTTATCTCTGAAATCTGAAGAAGTACAGAGTTGCGCACATTTGAAAACCAGATTTACATTCTCCTTTTACTCATTAATTGGTTGTACAATCATGTCCCGTCAGAATTTTAAGTGATGCTGAAAAACTAGTTTCACTGTACATGCCTGTTCTGTAGTAAGCAGAGAGTCGTGGGCTCTTTCTCTGAATTACATGCTTCTTGTGTATGCATAGTTTCACTTCTAAAGTTGAAAAGGATCATCATATAGCAAATTTCAATAGACAGACCTCCACTCATTTCCAGTGAAATTTCATGTCTCCACCTTTATTATCTGTTAGTATGAAAAAAATTTCAAGATCGAAGTTTGCACGTGCTAAACCACTGATATTCTGATGCCGTTTCTCTCTGCAGATTGCTTGCCCTGACAAGAAGTAGCTTAATTGATTAGTAGTTTCCTAGGGCCTGTTCGATATTATTTCCCTTTTTGCAAATCAATAAAATTTGTAACGCAAGAATCACTTCATATACACCTGTAATAAAGATTAGACCTTATGCATTTTTGTTAGGAATATGATATATCACATCTGTCAACTAAAAAGTATCCCATGCAAATAGCCACACTTACTGCCGTAACTATATTAGGAAATGGTGGTATAAGTCCCACAAACTGAGAACGATGTTTTAAAAGAATGATCAACACTTGTGTCCTATTATATTGGAGATAAGATCTACTTCGGGAAGCTTCCTTGCTCGTGGGTGCTGCTACAGTCATGCTAAAAGGATGAAATGTTGGAGATGATTATAGTTGGTACAAGGATCATGGAACTGATGAGGAGCATCGAGGGAACTAGAGAACAAAGGAGGGCAACATGCGCGAGCTGTTGGATATTCCTACTAACCAACTATCCTAAGAGACCGATCTGATAGAAAGTGGACATATAATGTTAGATTATTGATGATGTGCATTTTCCTCATCTCTTCTTTTGCAATGCTGCACCAACTGCCCTTATTTTTTTGTTCACCCACTAAGGTTCATTGTCACAGTGGCATGGTTCCACCTTTTGTGAATGTATATTATTTTTTGTTTATGTATTTGGTATTTGTCATACATATGCTGACCTAGTTACCTGTTTCTCTTTTTAGTGCAACAAGATTCTCGGCAGTTTCTGCTCACCTCTCATGCTTGCTATCCATAGTCGCTCAGTGAAATGTGTGAACCTACTGCTTGAGGTACTGCTCCATTTTATGCGTTAAGCTGAAAATGTATCCCAGTTTAGCGAAGATGTGGAGAGATAAATTGTGTCAAATATTGCTCAGAGGAACCATCTATGATTCTGTTGTATGCTAGGCCGGTGCCGATGTGAAGGGTATGCGTACTTCGACACCCTTGCAAAGTGCTGCAATGGGTGGCCTAACTGACGTCTTGAAGCCCCTGTTGGATGCTGGTGCAGATCCTGATGTCCGAGATGAAGTAAGTTTTGTGTTCTACCGGTGTGTATTTTAATCACACCATGGTTGGTTGTTCAAACATGTGGGTGTAACATTAAATACCTAAGCATTGTCCATTCTTAAACTTTGGTAATATGATTCTCATAGTCAGTCATATTTTAGTAATAGTTAACTCAGGTTGGGTGCACTAATATAAACTCAGTGATGAAAAATTGTAATAGTAACATGTAAACTGTAATACTATAATTTTATGCCTACTGATATCTCTCTGTCAGGTGTAACTTACTATACTACAATTTCAAAGAAATAATTTTCATTGATGTATCCTGCCAATTTTAAATGCCTTTCCTTCCCTTGCAATTTGAATTTCTTATATTAGGAAGACGTGCTAGTTTTTGAACCTGCCAAATAGTATGTCTTTTATATTACCTAACCACCTAGGGACTTACAACAACCAAACGACGTCAAAAGATAAAAAATGAACAACAACTTCAGTCCCAACTCCCAATTTTTTTTTTTGCAAAATACTCCAAAACAAGTTGGTGTAGGATAGAGATGAAACCCAACAAAAAAAAACCACAAGAACCAAAAGACGTGAAAGGGGTAAAAATAAAAGGTAATATAGCACTAGTAATAAAAGGTACTACTCCCCCCAACCCATAATACTTGTCGCTGAAACGAGTGAATAGACACACTAAAATATGTCGACATACATGCGATTTAGCGACAAGTATTATAGATCGAAGGGAGTAGTAAAATTGCTAGTGATGAAACATTATTTAGGAACTTGTTGCCTCTTTTTTGGATAAAAGGATGAGTTAATCTTCTGCCGTCTGCATCTAGGATGCACAAGTCAATAGACTATGACAAAAGGGAGTTGCTGGATTATTTGGAGACATGTGCACTGCCTTCTGGATAAGGACAAACTCATCTTATGACCTACTTTTTTGGCATGAATGAAGTGCTATTGGTCAAATTTCGTCTGTACCCCTTGCACGCTGCTTAATTTTGTTGTTTTTCTCCTACATATACATTGGTGAGATTCAACTTCTTCTTTTCTTAACAGCTTGGTCTCTTACCAATACAACTCGCGGCATACTTTGGTACACGCAAAGATGTCGAGATCCTGTTTGAAGTTACTTCTTCTCGTATTCCAGCTGTACATGATTGGAGCGTTGATGGAATAATTAATTATACTGCAAAATCAGAGCCAAAGTTGGAGGTATATATGATCAAGAACATTATGGGTATATTAGAATATATTTACTTATGTGCCGTAGTCCTAAGTAAATTTGTGAATGAAACTGTTTAGGTAAGAAACTCTGTATCCATCTCTCATACTGTAAAGACTGTTGATCTTGCATTTTTCATGAATTCTCCCTTTAGACACTTAAAGAAGATTAAACTTATATCCTTGACACTAGATAACATTCCTTGTTTTTGGTGTTTCATTCAAAATTGTAACTCACTATTAAAAAATCATGAAGAAAAAACAATCAAAGATGGATACAATGAGATCCTATGGTACCTGAGTTTCTGCTTGTTTATGGTAAAATCGTACCAAATAAATGAAGCTGTAACACATTTGAATATGAAAATATTTCCATTCCTTTTTAAGTTCCTTGCACATAAATGCCGGCAATCTCGAGGCTGTTTAATTTCTATTTAAATTTTCAGGATCACCCTTTGTCTAAAATGCCAGTAGCTAAGTTGAAAGAAGAAGGCGACAAAGCTATGCATAAAGAGGATTACAATGCTGCATTAGAATTCTATACCATGGTATGCTATTGCACTATTTGTGGTCCTGAAGTTAATTTCTTTTCCCCTACTATGTTTGTCTCATTTGTATCCATTGCATTGGCTGACATCACTAAATGCTCGTGCAAACAATGCATGGGCTTTATTCGCATTTTTTTTACACTTTTTATGTTGTATTTCTCGATATAAGGAGAGGAGTGTGAACGGTTAATTGTATTGCATACCCAAAGAAAAAAAAAGTATCACAACGCTCATTGACACTCAAAACCATGTCCGAAAGTGTATAGCCTTTACAGTATTCACGCTTGTGAGTTATGGCGTGACGGTGCCTTTTTTAGCGCCAGCACAGGCATACCTGCGGGCCTGCAGAATGGTGGTTCTCTTGAGCATGTCACTGCTTGAGTGATTGCCACCCTTGTAAGACTTTTATATTGACATCACTGAGCAGTGTCACCTTCACAATGCCCCTGATAGCACTACGGGTGAAGCAATGAGCATTTTGTTTCCTGGCACAACCTACACTGGTCATGTCTCTGCAAATATGACCATCACCACGCCAAGAAACCGTCTGAGCATATTCATTGAGACCATGGTGGATCATGATAACCACTTTCATCACAGTGGTTTTAGTTTGGGTTTGGGTGGTGTTGGGTTTTGTTTGTACCTATGTACGGTACAAAGTTTAGAACATAATGGAAAATAGTATACCATGTAGTATACCGTCTAGGATTAAGAAATAAAGAAAAGGTCTATCCTGTTAGTTTTTTATGGTTACATTTACGATTTGAATTTGTGCTCCCTGTTATAAGGGGAAGTCCAAGTTCGTCGTGGAATGGGGGCAATTATGGGAAAATGTGATCAGTGCGTGCCTAGCAGATGATCGAAACGTATCTTAATTTTTCCATTTGCTTCTTTATGCCTCTGCTACAAAATCTTAATAGCTTTAGATGCCACATCGCCACTTATATGTTTTTCGGTGTATCTCCAAATCTTTGCTTGTATGTTTGGATAGGTTATCAAACGGTTTAGCTTTACCTTGGTAAGTGTAGATGTGTGCATAAACTCATTGACCAAGGTTGAACTATGTATAAGAAATGCGTGCATCTATACATACCATGCATTGTTGAAGAAGAGGCACAATGGGAACATAGAAACTCCTCTCACTTCTTGAGGTGCACATGGACAACCTTGATTAATTAGCTGCTTGTGGGAGCAGTTTTGACTTAAAACTGTTTCCACTTTTCGAAGACCTCCATATGTGATTTATCTCGTCATTAATGATAAAAGTTGTTCTTTGGTTGGTATTACATATTTGTCAATTCATTTACTTTCCGAGTCTTTGTCCTAGAAATGTGAGGATTATATGCAGATTTGTCAGAAAATATGTAATTGTTCATTTGATTTATTGGCTGTAGGCTATGGTTATTGATCCTGACAATGCTGATTCAACCTTGATGGGCAATAGGGGTTTTTGCCGGCTTCTACTGGGCAATGGAGAGGGTGCTTTAAATGATGCCCTTTTTTGCAGGACAGTGCGACCTGACTGTGCAGATTCATGCTGGCTGCTGGGCTACTCATATGTGCAACTAAAGGTGATACAGAATCACGAGTTGGCACTTGTTTAAATCTTGCCGCTAAACCTTTTTGACGATCCACTCATCTCTACATCTTCATTCTCAGGTGTATGAAAAGGCATGTGATGCATTTCTTGATGGTCTCAAATTGAAGCCAGGGTTTGTTGGAATCGAGAAGGCGTTAAGGTAGCACATTTGATATACTTTAGTAGCCTTCTTTGTTTAAAGTCCAGTTTATTGTGACTGCTTAGCGGCATCAGTTCCATGCTTCAATTAGTATGGTAATGTTTAGACAGTTAGGGAGTGTGCCGAGACTGTACAAAAGCAATCAAATAGACAAACTTGTACTGCCAAAAAAAAAATGAGCATGATATTTTGTGTTTGTACAGAACCCATGAATACGATCATATCTTTGCATGAATGTTTGTTTGCTACATAAATAATATGGCTGATGTTTTCCACAGTTCTGTTTCATTTCTGTTTGGCCCATTTCAACATGAACATTACTACTGGAAAGGCATTCAGATGCTTTGCTGATCATATCATCTGGAATGTGCAGGGAAGCTCTGAGATTATTGAAAGAATCTCACTCTGACAAGAAGAACGGCTCGGAAGGACTATCGTGAAGCACATTTTTTCCTTTGAAGAGAGCAATTTGAGACGTCTTGACTCTTTTGACAAATTGCCTGCTACGTGCTGAAGGTGAAGAACGTGGTGCTTGATTGCCGGTTGGACTGTAGGTTATCTGTGTCTGCGGCGCAGCCTGAACATTTTGTTGTCATATGCATACTGGCTGCGTAGTGCTACAAAGTAGAAACTGCTGTTAATATCTATTACCTCCGTTCTGAAATGTACTCCTTTTTAGAAAGCTAAATTAGCTGTCCAAAAAGGCTTACATCATGGTGATGATTCGGCTGTGTATCGGTAGTTTTGGCGCTCTGCATATTTTTATGTTCTTCCAAACAGATGTATGCGGGCCTTTTTTTTGGTGGGATGATATGCAGTTCGTTGCCCATCTATTTGTTTGAATCGATGTTCTCTCTGTGCAATCAGGTCAAGAGGAAAGAAACCGACGAGGACGTCGGTGGTGGAAGGTCCGGAACTCCAGATGCGCCTGTGGTGTTTTCCTTGTTTGTGGTTGCTGTACTCCTGCGGCGTCGGTGTGTTGTAATCCTTGTTTGTGGTTGTTAATTCAAAGTCAGGCTCAACGAGCCTGCTGTTTAAAAAGATACGACTGCCGTAAATTTGCAGTAGGGGGAATTGAACCGCTGACGGTGTCTTCCACCTCATCGTTGCCGCTGTCCAAACCACTTCCACGAGCTCGTGCGGAGCACTAGCAACATGGGAGGACTACGAGCTCAACATCAAAGGCTCATGTTAGGCACCTACGGCGCAACGGGCTCGTGCAGATGGGCGCCTCCACCAGCTCGCCATGGCTGCCCATGTTATTTCTCGTGTCGCCGATGACTTGATTTTGTCCGTGTTCGTCACGGTGTTGTTGTCCAATCATAATGATGCAAGTGGGTTAATATTAGGGTACCCTCTACCCTCATTAGTCTAAAAAATGAATTAACTTTTTTGATGGCATCATCATAGTTAGTTCATTTTTTGCACCAAAGAGGATAGAGAGTACCCTAATAGTGATCCATTTGCATCTGTATCCAGGCATGCCCTCCGATGTCGTGTCATGACCGTGTTCTTGAGCTCCTCTGCTGGCGCTCGGCGCCACTGACGTTCCCACTTTTCGATGCAAGGAAAAAAGAGAAGAAAGAATAAAAGATAGTGGGAGAAGAAATAATTTAATTTGCACTCTTAAACTTTGCTATGAAGCGTTGCAAATTTAATTTGCTATAGAACTTTACAATATTTAATTTAAGTCAGTTTGTGAATTGTGATGTGGATTTTTTTTAATCTCAGTGCCCAATGTCAAATTTTGAATTCAATGCGCATTTTAGGATATTTGAAAGAAACTTTAAATTTTAACTATATCATTTGATATTTTTTGAACTGCTGTTGAATTTATAAATATTCCATCATTTATTACATGTGTCAACAAATATGTTCTGTAATAGAGTAGAAAAATGAAAAAGAAATAAATGATAAAAATGGAAAGAGAGGAATGGACAATTGAACATTGTGCTGGAAAAATAGGTAGAAAGGTAAATTCGGTGCATTAGGTAAATTTGCCCAGAACAAATATGTACTTTTAGGGTAAATGGGCATTTTTCCTTTGGCCCTTTAATAATTTCTATTTGTTTTGCTCATAGTTCGTGGTTAGCTAGGGTGTCAAGGTGGGATCCCGGTGGAATTTCATTTTGTACTATGTAGTTCAAATTTTAATGTTAAAAATAAAAAAGTCAAATTATACTACAAGTGGGATAAAAGTGGGATCCCACTTGACACCCTCATTAGCTAGTAAGCCTACTGCGAATTATGACATAAAAATACACTACTAATAGAATCCAGCAGTATATTTTTTTAAAGCACATAACACATGTTTTATTGGTTAAATTTGTAGCAAAGTTGAGGGAGTACCCAGGTGTCCCGGAAATTCTTGCCCCTCAACAGTTGAGGGAGTAGCAATTTTGGTCACGGCTGCGATTTCCCTTTCACAGCTAGCTAGTTTTCCGACTTCGGCGTCTCCTCTTCCCGCCCAGTACACAGTATAGCTGTCTCCCACTTCCACTTCCACTCCCCATCTCCGCTTCTCAGCTTCAAGCCACCAAACCCTACCAGCTCGCTCCCATTCCGCCGCCATGGCGCGCCCTAGCCACGAATTCACCTACGGTAAGCACCTCCCCTCCCCCTCTCTCCCTCCGCCGCCCCAAACCTAACCGTAACGGATCCTCCTCTCCCTGCAGCTGACGGGACGCCCGAGATGCGGCTCCTCGGCGCGGCGACCACGGGCGACCTCGCCCTCCTCGAGCGTACGGTTCTGCCCCTCTCCCGCATCTCTTCTTTCTGGCCTTTTTGGTGTGCGCCGGCCCCGATTTTAGTATCATTTTTGGTTTTTGGGGAGCCGATCGATCCGTACGTACGTGCAGGGATGGCGAGGCAGCTCGATGGTGGTCGCGGCCGCCTCGCAGAGGCGGTGGAAGCCGTCAAAGATAACGGCGTTGGGGCGCTGCACCTCGCCGCCGGGGGCAAGAAAGCCGAAGTGTGCGAGTTCCTGGTCGAGGATGTCCGGGTGGATGTGGATGCTGTTGACATGTGTGGTGTGTCTGCTCTCGCAATTTTTTTTTTGTTGACACCCTACCGTGATATAGAAAATCTGAATATATGCAGACAGCTTGATTTGTTTGTTCCTATATGTAAATGCATAAGCTTTCCTTGTTGTTCGTGTTCTTGACAGGTAGAACACCTCTGGTTTGGGCAATTACTTGTAAAAAAGGGAAGTTGGATATTGTCAGGTATCTTCTTGATCATGGTGCCAATCCAAACAACGTCGACAAAACAGGGTGTACTCCTCTCCATGAGGCCACCAAAATAGGCAACTCTCTCTCCCTCTCTCCCTCTCTCTCTCTCTCCATTGTGTGGATGAAGAAAGACAAAAGGGATTACAATTGTGGAGATAGATTTCTGTAGCTGTGCTAATAGAGTAGAAAATACAAAGAAAAAAATTCTTTGGCATAGAACATGGTCACGAATTGTTCATCTCTGCATGCATGGTTCATTTTGTGCGGAATGCACACGTAGTGATCTATGGCTTTGTAAAATCAGTTCGTGTCACAACTAAATTGATACAAGTCAAAAGAACTGAAGTGGAGCACATAAGGGTTGCTAATAAAATAATGGTTATATTTTTTTGAGAGTCGGTTATATTTACTTTCCAAACGTCTGATTCAGGGCACTGTGAAGCAGTAGAACTCTTGCTCTCTAGAGGCGCTTATGTCGATCCAATTTCTACTCATCATGGAACACCGTTGCATGTTGCTGCTGAACATAAGCAGGACGGTGCCATGAAGATTTTGTTGGATCACGGTGCAGATGTAAGTTCCATTATGCGTTTCTTGATAGTTTTCTTGCAGTTGCATTTGTTGGTAATGTTTGCCCTTCTGCTTTCTCCATTTTACTTTTAGTTGATTCTTGACAGTAAGATTAGTTAGTATTTTACTGTTTTGTCTCTGGAATCTGGAGAAGTACAGAGTTGTGAACATTTGGAAATTAGATTATAATTCTCCTTTTACGCATCAATTGGGTATACAATGATGTCCTGCAAATTTTTAAGTGATGCTAGAAAACTAGTTTTACCGTACATGCTGGTCTGCAGTAAGCAGACAGTCGAACTATATGCTTCTCGTGTACACATAGTTCCACCTTCTAAGGTTGAAAAGGATTATCATATAGCACCTTCAATAGATAGACCACCACTAAATTATCATTTCCATTGAAGTTTTCTGTCTCCACCTTTATTGTCTGCTAGTATGTCCAATTTTCAAGATCGAAGTTTGCATGTGCTAAACAGATGATAGTTTGACGCAGTTTCTCTATATGGACTGTTTTTCCCGATAAGAAATACTAGCTTAATTGGTCAGTAATTTCCTAGGGCCTGTTTTGATATTTTTTCCTTTTTGCAACCAAACCTAAAATCGTTAATAAAATTTGTGACGAAAGAATCACTTCATTTACATCTGTAAAAAAGATAGGTTGTATGCATTCTGTTTAGGAATCTAATATTTCACACATGTAATAGCCACACTTACTACTGATAACTGTATCACAAAATTGAGGAATGAGTCCACAAACTGATAATTGATTTTTTTAAAGAATGGCCAGCACTTGGTGGCCTATCACATTGGAAATAACATCTACTTGCAGAAGCTTTCCTTGCTTGTGGGTGTTGCTATGGTCATGCTAAACAGATGAATTGTTGGAGATGCCTGGTTAGATTCAGTTCAAAGATCTGTGGAGCTGAGAAGAAGCATTAAGGGAGTTAGAGAACAAGGAGGGCAACAGGTGTGGGGTTGGGGGACATATTGAGTAGTAGAGGCGGAACTTGTATGTGATGGTGAGGCGGACATGAAGTTAGTTGCAAATAAGAGCACTTCAGTGAATCGAACTTCTCTACACATATAAAGAAAGGCCAGGTTTACCTGGATTCTAAACTTGTTCGGGTGCACGCTGTACCCAAGCACAACTGTCAAGGTCACCATGTATTTCTTCTTGGGCTTGTTTTTTCAGATGTGACCCAAAATATGGGACGTCGGCGATTCAAGCAACGCATAAGTCTTAATAAAGCAATAAAAGCCGCATGCATCAATCGATGTAGAGGCTGGAGCGGTTGTCTCCATTTCAAAAAAGTTGTTATCTTTATATCTCAAAAAAGTTGTTGGTTGTCATATGGATATAAGGACGAATAGTGAAGAATTGCCTAGTGATGCACTGTGTGCTCCACTACCAAATATTGTCATGTTGAATTGTTGATGATGTGCATTTTCCTCGTCCTTTTTTTTGCAAAATGCTGCACCAACTGCCCTCTTTTTCTTCTATTCCCTTATGTTCATTGTCATGTGACATGGTTTTTCTTATTGTGATTATGTATTACTCCCTCCGTCCATAAAAGGATGTCGGAGGTTTGTCCAAATTCGAATGTATCTATACGCTAAAGAGTGTCTAGATACATCCAAATTTAGACAAACTTCTGACATCCTTTTATGGACAGAGGTAGTATTTGTTATTTATGTATCTGATAATATTGATGAATTTGTTGAGCTAATTACTTGCATCTCTTTTTAGTTTAACAAGATTCTGGACATTTTCAACTCACCTCTCATAATTGCTATCCATAGTCGCTCAGTGAAATGTGTGAACCTACTGCTAGAGGTACGGCTCCATCTCATGTGTTAAGCTAAAAATGCATCTCGGTGTAGGGAAGACATGGACACATAAATTGTGAGACATATTACTCAGAGGAACCATCTATGATTCTGTTATATGCTAGGCTGGTGCGGATGTGAAAGGTGTGCTTACTGCGACCCCCTTGCAAGCTGCTACAAGATATGGCCTAACTGACGTCCTGAAGCCCCTATTGGACGCTGGTGCAGATCCCAATGTTCGAAATGAAGTAAGTTCCATGTTTCACTGGTGTACGTAATCACAGCATGGTTGGTTGTTTACATTAAATAACTACGCATTGTCCATCCTTGACCTTTGGTAATACAAGCCCAATTGTCAGTCATATCTAATAACAGTTAACTCCGGTAGGTGCACATCCTTAAACTTTGGAAAATACGAGTACCATAGTCAGTTGTATCTAACTAATACTACCTCCGTTTCAATGAATAAGGCTTATATTTTATCCGCAAAGTCAAACTACGTAAAGTTTGACCAGTTTTTTAGGAAAAATTGTTAATATGTACAATCCAAACTCAACACCGTTAGATTCATCATGAAATATTTTTTTTATGATATCTACATAATATCGTGGTTGTTGATAGTTTTTTCTAAAAGTTTGGTCAAACTTTACTTAGCTTGACTTTTCCAAAAAAATATAGCCCTTATTCTATGAAAGGAGGTAGTAGTAACTATGGTTAAGTGCTAATATAAATTCAGTGATGTCAACTAGTAATAGTGACATGTAAATTAAATATGAAAAATACTAGTAACAAAAAAAGTACTGATGAAAGGTTGCTTAGGAACTTGTTTCCTGATTTTTAGATAATGGATGGGTTAATCTCCTGGCCTTTACTAACGTCGGTGGGGTACGAGTTACAGAGGACATCTGCAAAACAGGAAAGCAAAAAGCTGTTCTCAAATTTTACAGAAAGAACCCTAAACATCTGACAGGAAACACGATCGGGTTCTTTTCCTCCACCACCGGAACAAGGACTCCATCGTTGGCCACTCTCGCCACCACCAGGGATAGAACCACTTGGGACAGCAAGCGTGATGAACACTGACGAGAATCCTAGGAAGGGCTTCCGAACTGAAGGTTGAACGAACGCCGTCAATGGCGTCTGGAGAGGCTGCCTCTTCAGCGAAAGATCACACTTGCGAGCCAAGGCCACCATGTGGAGATCTCCAATTTGCAGCACTGATCTTCCCCTCGACCACCTGGAACCGTCGACAGCAGCATCAGCATGCTCCTCCCTGTCGGCACCATGCTGACGAAGAACAAGGAATTCGAATCCACCACGCCAACCCAGGCCCCCGCCACGAGCAAGCGCCACATTGCTGAAGGAGATGTTGGCGGTAACGTACCGTCCTCCGCCTCCATCTCCCGCCATAGGAGCACCAAAGAGAAGAAAGCTACCACTAGAAGTCGCCGAACTCGTCCCGCAAGTACCAGTGAAGCACTCCAGACTACTGGCATAGCGCCAAACACAAACCCTAGCACTAGAACTAACCCTAGATTACTACTACTGTACAGGGATGGGACCCTCACCCTTCTGGCCGACGGCCACCGCTGGAGAGGAGAGGGGAGGGGCTGGCCGGCCCTGGATAAAGAACAAGGGAAGCATGTTGGTGGAGCGGTTGTGCACTGCCTTATGGATAAGGACCAACTTATCCCATGACGTACAATTTGGCATGAATGGAATACTATTGGGCATATTCTTAGCTATACACCTTTGCATCTGTCTGAGTCTCTGTTAATTTATTTTCCTACAAATACATTGGTGAGATTCAACTTCGTCTTTTTCTTAACAGTTTGGTCACTTGCCAATACAACTTGTGGCATACTTTGGTACTCGCAGAGATGTTGAGATCCTGTTTGAAGTTACTTCTTCTCGTATTCCAGCTGTACATGATTGGAGTGTTGATGGAATAATGAGTTATATAAAGTCAGAGCCAAAGTTGGAGGTATGAGAAAGATCATCATCTGCTTATTAGAATATATGTCCTTATGTGCCGCGTAGTCTTAAGATAAATATTGAATGGAACTGTTTAGCCAAGAAACTTAACAATAATCTCTCATACGTAAAGACCTTTGATCTTGCATTTTTCATGAATTCTCGTTTCGACATTTTTGAACTATAAAACTTACATTTTTACGAAAGTTTTAAATAGCGAGCTATGCTTCTTAGCGGCGATATTTTCTAGGCGCTAAGTAAGCTATAGCGGAGCTAAGTCATTTAGTGTTTTACTACAAAACAATAAAACTTCTAGAAAAATTAGGCATCAAACATTCGTACCATCTATAAATATGACAAGAAATTTTATGATACTCCCTCTGATCCATATTAGTTGCTACTAATATGGACGTATCTGACATATTTTAGTTGTAGGTACATCCATACTAATGGCAAGTAATATGAATCGGAGGGAGTACAAAACTTGTAATCAACAATCGTGATGATTTAGTAATATAAGTAGTGCATAAATGCATATTACATAAGTAGGTCTACCTTTTAAATTTAAATGTTACATATTTAGGCTTAGCGGGAGAAATAGGAAAATAGCGCTATTTTTAGCCATATTTAGCGTTTTAGCGCGATTTAGCGGATGATTCTGTTTAGCGCTAAAAGTGCTTATCTTTAGCGGGATTGTTGTGAATCCTCTATAGCGATGCTAGAGCGAGAAGATAGCGCGCTATTTAAAACTTTCATTTTTACACTAGATGACATTCCTGGTTTTTGGTGTTTCTCCTGTTCAATTGTGATAAACCATAAACAATTCATGAAGAAAAAACAATAAAGTAAAGATGTATACAATAAGGGCTTGTTTGATTCATAGGATAGGAAAAGTAGAGGAATAGGAAAAATAGAGGATTGCTATGACATGCCCCCTTGAATCCTATGGGAAAGAAACCTATGGGAATTGGTAACTAGTTGTTTGATGGTAGCATAGGAAAGCCATAGAAAATTTCTATAGAGATTGAGTGCATAGCATAGTTGTCATAGACACATAGCATTGTTTGAAATCCCATAGGATTGTACTATGAGAAAGCAATCCATAGGAATTTTGGAGGGTTCAGTCCTTTGAATCAAACAAGATCTATAGAACAAACTCCTATGGGTAAAAATCCTACAAGATTCCTTTAGAAATCCTTTGAATCAAACAAAGGTAATTGTGCTAGGGGGCTTGTCAGAGTATGACAAAGGTAATTGTGCAACTGACCTTGTGGGGTTTGGGGTTAACATGGCACCTGAATTTGTGCTTGTTTTCACTAACATGCAATCATACCAACATAAATGAAATCATGACATGTTTAAATATAAATGTTTCTGTTCCTTTTTAAGTTCTTTGCACATAAATGTCCTCAATCTCGATGCCGTTTGATCTCTGTTTACATTTTCAGGATCTCCCTTTGTCTAAAATGTCAGTAGTTAAGTTGAAAGAAGAAGGAAACAAAGCTTTGCGCAAAAAGGATTACAACGCGGCAATAGAATTCTATAACATGGTACGCTGTTCCACTATGATTGCTCCTGATGCTCGTTTTTGTTCCCCTACCATCCTTATCTCATTTCATTTGTATCCATTGCAGTGGCACAATCTGATGTTTTTTTCTGGATGCTCGTGCAAACTATATTTTTTTTTTATTTTTTTGAGGAACGCCTCAAAGAGGGGCAGGGAGCACCTGCAATTCATTTTAAAAGAGAGATTTGACCCGGTTTATGAGGATAACCATACAAAGCTTATTTTGTTCAAGGAAACCTGTGCAAAACCCTGACTATGGATAAGCCACCTAAGAACCTAGGCACGAAGCATCACGGGACCAAAAAGTCCCAGTGGCAAAACAATCCTCTACCAGAGCTCCAGGCCGCAGAATGAAGCCAGATCCTTACGCCAGAGAATGTAGGCATTTATGACAACTGCCTTGACCAACGCCACTCAATCGATGAAGAGCTCCCACTTCCCTGAAGCTGCAACCACATGGCAGGCCCAAGCGAGCTTCACATCACCTCAGGCCGGCCTCCTCTGCTAGTCGTGGTCTTGAAGATGAAGCCTCCAAGGAGGGGGTGCCGTTGAGGGACACTGTCATTGTTTGATCTGGCAAAACCGGACTGTGGTTTTCACCCAGAGAACGACAACAGTGAGGGCGGAAGAGACACCGGTGCTGCAAGGCGACGTCTCCAAGATTGGACGATGTCTGATGACGCCGTCGTCGCCGGCCCCAATAAGAATCAGAGCTGGGGTTTCACCCACATCCACCACGGCCCCCCACCGCAGATATGGAGAGCTGATCATTGCCAGAGGCCACCACAACCGTCAGCCAGGTCCATGAGCACCCTCTCTACCACCACGGCAGCACCCAATGTCCAGGATCATCAGCCAGAGGATCACCTCAACCAAATCTGGCTCCTGCTCACCACAGGCTAGCCCTTAAAGCTCCTTAATTATACCATATATAGGTGTATTCCTAACATAATATCAAATATGTGTTAACCTCTAGAAGGTTCAATCTTGCATGACTATCTAATTTAGGCGCAAACATCTCTAGAGATTATGAAATAAAATATATCCTTGGGACCCAAATATGGATTGCAAGGAAACCCGCTGAACAGGAGAAACACCATTGCCTCCCTTACTAGAGAACATGGCTCTGTTGCTACTGAACATTATGTGAAGGCTGGTATTCTTTGGCAAACTTATAAAGATCGGCTAGAGCCAAACCTGCAGAACTCTGCCCGACCGACCTCCTTTGGAGCCTGATGTGATCAGATCTGGCGTGCACACCGCGCTTCACATGCTGATGCAGATCTGCAGCCTGGATGCTCCTCCTACAGCAACGAACTGGCTCCTTGAAGCCTTCCAGCCATCGCGGACCTCAATCCACGTCAAGCCTCCATCCACCACCTACCGTCTGGACAAGGGCCTCACTAGAACCCTGTGAAGCCAGCGCCACCGCCCTCCACCTTGGGGTAGAGGCATGCCCATTGATAGAGGCCCGCGGCCCGCCAGCACGGCGTCCAGGGAGAGCTAGGGAGGGGCTCCTCTGTTAGCTAGGTCGGGCGCCCCGGTGCTGCCCAGGCAGAGCTAGGGAGGAGCTCCTCTGTTCGCTATGTTGGGTGCCCTGGTGCTGCCCAGGGAGAGCAGCACAGGAGGGAGAGAGAAACGTCGCTCTGCTGCTGTCCGTCACCGTGCTTTATTGCTCTTCGCTCACATTTTCCTACTCTTTTTTTAATGTTTTATTTCTTGATATAAGAAGAGGAGTTCAAGTGTGAATGGTTAATTGTATTGCATAGCCCAAGGGACAAATATGTATCACAAGGCTCATGGACACTCATGGACAACGTGTATATAGGCACTTATACCCTTTATAATACCACGCTTGTGAGTTATGGCTTGACGGTGACCTTGTTAGTGCCAACACAGATAAGCCTGCGGGCCTGCACAATTGAGTTGCATTTTTAGCGTGTCATCACTGGGGTGATTGCTTACCTTGTAAGACCTTCATATTAACATTCTTAAGCAGTGCCACCTTCACAATGACCCTGATAGCACCATGGTGGAATGAATGAGCATTTGGGTCCCTGGCACAGTGGCACAAGCCTACACTGGTCACGTCTCTGCTAATATGACTATCACCACGTCTGGAAACTGTCTCAGCGTATTCTCTTAAATTAAGACAGACCATTGAGTCCATCGTGGATCATGATCAGCGCTTTCATCAGAGTGGTTTAGTTTGGGAATTGGGTGGCGTTGGGCTTTATTGATCAATCACTTTCTTGGTTTAGGGTTTAGGGTTTAGGGTTTAGGGTTGCTTGTGGGAGCAATTTTGACTTAAAACTGTTTCCACTTTTCGAAGAGACACCTCCATATGTGATTTATCTCGTTGTTTATGATACTTATATGTTCTATTTCTTTGCTTGGTACTACATATTTGTCATTCATTAATATATTGAGTCTTTGTCCTAGAAATCTGAGGACGATATGGATTTGTCAGAGAATATGTAATTGTGTGTTTGGTTTGTTGGCTGTAGGTTTTCTTGGTTGATTCTGTAGATGTTGATGCAATCATGCTTGGCAATAGGGGTTTTTGCCGGCTTCAACTGGGCAATGGAGAGGGTGCTTTAAGTGATGCCCTTCTTTGCAGGACAATGCGACCTAACTGTGCGCAGACATGCGGGCTGCAGGGCTACTCACATGTGCAACTAAAGGTGATACAGAATCACGATTTCGCACCTGTTTAAATCTTGCGGCTAAACCTTCTTGACTATCCACTCAACTCTGTATCTTCATTCATAGGAGTATGAAAAGGCATGTGATGCATTTCTCGACGGTCTCAAATTGATGCCATGCTATGTTGATATAGAGAACGCGTTGAGGTACCCTACTTGATCCACTTTAGCTGCATGCTCTATTTAAAGTCTAGCTTGTTGTGGTATATACTCCATGATTCAGTTAGCATGACAATGCATTACGTAGTGCGTGGGAAGTGTACAAAGGCAAAGGCAATCAAATAAATAGACGTGTATTATATAAAAAAAAATATGAGCGCGATATTATTTCTTTATACAGCACAGACATAATTACAGTCATACTTTGCATTGATTTTTGTTTACTAACATCAATAATATGGCTAATGTTTATGTTTCATTTGCCTGTTTGGCCCATTTCCACAAGAATTACTGCTTGAAAGGCATTCAGATGTTTTGCTGATTGTAGTATCTCTAACGTGCAGGGAAGGTCTGAGATTACTAAAAAAATCTCACGCCGACAAGAAGAACGGCTCAGAAGGACAAATATCGTGAAGAGGTCTTTTCCTCTGAAGAGAGAAATTTGACTAACAAGTCTGACGTCTTGACTCTCTTGAGAAATCCCTAGCTGCCTGCTGAAGAACGTGGTGGTGCTTTCTGTGTTACTTTAAACAAGGCTGGAACCATGAACAACCTATGATTCCCTGTTGACTGTAGGTTCATGCATACTGGCCGTAGTGCTAGAAATTAGAAACCTTTGTTGATATCTTCAACCGTGTGATTGATGTCAACCGTGATGATTCAGCTGGGTATCAGTAGATTAGAACATGATCATAGATCATACTCTGGTTATGTATGCATGTTTTATTTCTTCGAAATGATCTTCACGCTTTTCTTCGGTTGAATGGTCGAACTGACCGAAGACTAATACAAACAAAAATAAAAACTGGCAAAGTTGATGTAGCAGTGGCGCTCGGTTGTTGATGGGAGGTGATATGCTGGGCCGGGGTTCGGTAGGATGGAGTTGATGAGCCTTTGCCTTTTTGTATTTGAAGAGGAGCTAGATAGATATCTGTCTGAAATAGATTGGGATTATCCATTTTTTGAGATAGAATGCTGCGATTTTATTTAAGCCACGGAAAGGTCCGACACCAAACAGTTTACAATGCAGGCTGCTGGATCGCCAAGCCACAAGTTACACTCTTTATTTTCGCAGCTCTCTTTAGCTAATTTATGTGCAGCTTCATTCGCAGATCGCTGCACCGCTTGAAGTTGCCAAAGTTTCCTAGGAGAGACTTTATTTTGTCAACCAACGGACCGTTGCTAGATCGATCCTGATTCAGCTTAGAGGGGAAACAGGAGCAAGGAGAGCTGAAGCTACTCCTTGCCATGGATCCAGCTGGGAGGTGCCAGCAAAGAAGCCAACAACAACCCTCACCCCAACTATGAATGGCAAGAGGAAGAACAACTCTGGATCTAGATCTGACCGCCTAATTATTCGCCAGGGGAGGAAACAACACTAAAATACCTACAACTACTAGGCACCAGACCCCTCTCCCACCAGTCGCCAGCAGCGAGGGGGAGAGAGGCCGGTGAAGGGCTCTGAGGAAGGGGTCAAGGAAGAGAAGCTCCACACGAGTATTTTTCACAGGGATAGCTTCCCAATAGAAAATCTGTTTATTTATTATTACAATAGTATGTACTCTTTCCGCTCCAAAAAAAAGCCTCTTAACTTTTTCTAGAAGCGGATGCATCTATAAATATGTCTCTATACATCCGAATATAGATAAAGTTGAGAAGCTTTTTATGGAAGGAGTGAGTATAGATTTGTTTGGATGAGAAAGTTTGTTACACTTTTATAGGCGTGAGATTTTTTGGTGTTCCTCCTCGAAATAGGCTTTCGCCCCGCTATATTAATATAGCAACGAACCGATACATCAAGCGCGCTGGGGCTGCAGCACAACCAAGCCCAAAAGGAAACACAAGAGAAAAGAAAGAGAAAACAAAGCCGACACCGGCAGCTTGACAAGAACAAGAATGACTCGCAACCGCTGCGCCCTCCGGAGAATGCCACCACACTCCTAGCACGCCGAAGCGCCGCGTATCAAGCAACACCTTCAACAAGGAAAGTGACGACGACGCCACTGCTGCCCGGACTGGTCCTAGGGTTTCCCCCGATACGCGTAAGGGATTGGGGAGGAGGGACTACCGACGCCCTTCAGGAAGGCAAGGCGACACCCGAGATATAGGGACAATATAGGGTAAAGTGCCTTGAGATAGTTACAAACCCAGTAAGAGCAACTGCTCAACACAACATCTGAAGCCAGAATGATCTCGCGCGTTTTATAATATATACGAGTTTTTTTTCGAGAATACACCCTGGAAGGTGTATCAATCGCATAGAAGAAAGGCCAAGACGGCCGGTACAAAGCCAAGAAGGCTACAACTCCACTCCACGATACAACGCTACACCACGATACAACGCCAAGCGGCAAACAACACACCCTGAACACACCCGATGATAAACGACTCTTCTTGCCCAACATTCTGCCACGAATGGCGAGAAGAGGAGCACAAGGCTTCAGGACCGCGTCACGAACCAAGCAAGACAGCACCGACTCGATCTCGGCTCCAAGGCAACCCGGACCAACGTACCTCCCCTCATGCGCCTAGAGGAGTCGGCGAGAAGAAGGCAGGGTCTTGACGGACTTGGGGAAGACATCGAACGGAGCATCTGCCATGTCGTACATTGCGCCCCGGAAGCGCAAGCCTTGGGCCGCGGCCACCACCTGCAGCACATCGCCAACCCCAAACTCCGAAAGCCGCATCGGTCCCTCCTCGATGGCCTGGACGACGTCTTCAAGAAGATAACGACACCTTGGCGCCGCCGCCGCCTGGTCCGGTGAACCGGACCTAGGGTTTCCCCTGGCATCAGAGGTAAAGGAAGGCACGGTGAAGGCCACGACCACGCCTTCAGCAAGGTAACGACGCCCGCAGGCGTCGCCGTGATCAGCATCGGCCACCGCCGAACAGGACTTTCGCCCGGCCATACACCGCAACCCCGATGCAGCTGGATCAGATAGGGGATGAGGACGAAAGCCGCCGGCTTTAGCCACCACCACCCGGAAAAGAGGAACATCGACGGTGGCAAGGGTCGTGTCCACCACCGGCAACAGCCGCCGGCCAGATCGGGGACCCAATCCCGCATCCGACGCCGGGGCCTCGGCCAACTAGCCTGCAACCGCGACACCACCATGGCGCACGGCAGCAGCAGCTAGCGCCGCCACGCCGCTGCAGCAACCGCCTCAGCCCTGCAGCCCCGCCCATGGCCATGGCCACAAACGGACCCGAGGCTGCCGACGCCGCTGCAGGGCCGCCCCGCCGGAGGGGGCTGATCCCCTCGTCACCACCGAGGCGCCGAGCTCGCCGGGGAGGGCCGCGCCACCACGCCGCCGCCGAATCCCCGCCGAAGAACGCCGCAGCCGCGAGGAAGGGGAGCCGCCGCCCGGGGGAGAGGCCCCCGCCGCCACCGTCGCCACCAAGGCTTCGCCCGGCGGGTCCTCCGGCGGCGGCAAGGGGGAGGGTGGAGGGAGGGGGCGCGCCTGGGGGCGGCGGCGCGGGAGCGGGAGCCTAACCCTAGGGAGCGCACCCATAATATATACGAGTTGAGTCAAGCTTTAGCCTCGACCCAAACTCAGAATCGTTTGCACCCAATATGCGTGAGTGTGTGACGCTTTCCACAAGGATACATTGCAGACAGAAATTAATTAATTAAGAAAGCACAAGATAATAGTGCAGCATACCAGAGAGAAACACAACCAGTATTCCGATCACTCGATGACTGAACGGCAAGCAAGCACAACCCCAGAATTTTTTTTGAGGAAGCGCAGGAGAGCTGCCATTTCATTGATAGAGGAAAGAGTTACAAGGAACTTAAAAACCAGAAAAGCAAGAGAACAAAGAAAAGCCGCGGAGGCAGCAAGGCGAAACGCGACTACTCTCGCGCTCTAAGGTGCCGGCAGCCGGCCATCGCCCAACACGAGCTCTCGTCTATAATGTCGTGAAGAACTACCACCGGTGTACGCTCGCGAGAACGGAAGATACGGTCGGTTACGTTCCCGCCAAATAGCCCAAATGACCATGAGCGCGATGGACTTGCATGTCTTCACGTCCGCTGGCACGGCAGCCACGAGGGAGGCGAGCCACGCCGGCAGGGGCCCCAGCAATCGCCAGCTGTCAGGACGGAGGGAGGAAAGGCAGAAACGTGAAGCCACTTCGCTCCAGAGGCTGCGCGACCACGGGCACTCAATGAGGAGGTGCTCGGCCGTCTCCAGGTTCCGCCGGCACAAGGGGCAGAAGTAGGAGTTGGGCCATTGTCTGGCCATGAGCCGATCCGCCGTGAGGACGCGGTTTTGCACGATCAGCCAAGCTAGCAGCCTGTGCTTGGCCGGCGCCCAGGCCTCCCAGATGGAGGTGACAAGGGGGGAGTCTGTGGAGCCTAGGAACTGAAGCCTGTAAGCCGAGGCCGCCGAGTAGGAGCCGGACTCCGTCAGCAGCCAAGTGAAGGTGTCAGGTACACCAGGGGTGAGGTGGACACGCTCGGCCGCCAGCCACAGGCGGACGAAGTCCGGCAGCAGCTCCGAGGAGACCCTGCCACGAAGATCCTGCACCCATCTGCGGTCCATGAGAGCCTCTTGCACGGTGCGTTGCTTGCGGCGCGAAACAACGAACAACTGGGGCATGAGGGCGAAGGGGGCCTGACCATCCATCCAGGTGTCAAACCAGAACGGTGACAGTCGTGGCTGCGGCGAAGAGCTCTCTCTCTGCCGATGAGCACGACACAGGTAAGCCAACCCAAGGTGTGCCCGGAGCCACCCGTTCGCGCCAAAGCCACTTCAGACGAAGGGCGGACCCAAAGCGGTCGAGGTCAAGAACTCCGAGGCCGCCAAGATCGTGAGGCCGACATATACAACTCCAAGCCACCTTGCAGTGACCACCGTGGCAAGTGTCGTCACCCCGCCACAGCCAAGCCCGGCGAAGGCGGTCGATCTCCTTGCGCACCCAAGCCGGAAGCGAGTGGATAGAGATCCAGTAGATGGAGAGCGCGGAGAGGACGGCGTTGAGGAGCACAAGTCGTCCAGCAGCCGAGAGCAACTTAACTTTCCAACAGGCTAGGCGGCTAGCAATGCGGTCAAGTAGTGGCTGGAAGTCAACCTTGCGGAGCTTGCGGAGGCTAAGGGGCAGCCCCAGAAACTTGCAGGGGAGGGCAGCAATCCTCGCCCCAAGCAGCGCGATGATGTCGGCAACGTCGAGGCCCTCACAGCGAAGGGGAATCACTGCAGTCTTGGCGAAGTTGACATGCAGGCCGGTGACCGTGCCAAATCGTGTAAGGATGTCACGGACCGCCTGGAGCTCCGCCTTAACCGGGTTGATGAAGAAGACAGCGTCGTCCGCGTAGAGGGAGGTCCTGAGGTCGTTGGCATGACCCCGCAGCCGCGACAGTACTCCCTCATCCGCCGCAAGGGAGAGAATGCGGTGCAGTGGCTCCATTGCTAGGATGAAGAGGAAGGGGGACAGAGGGTCGCCCTGTCGCAGACCGCGGCGGTGGCGGATGCGATCACCCACATTGCCATTGAGGATAACACGGGAGGAGGCGGTGGAGAGTAGCAGGGCGATCCAGTCGCACCGGCGCTGACTGAAACCCCTAGCCCGCAGCATGTCCAGCAGGTAAGTCCAGGAAACACTGTCAAACGCCTTGGTGATGTCAAGCTTGACCATCAGAGCCGGACACTTAGTCCGATGGAATCGACGGACAAGCCCTTGGACAAGCAGGAAGTTGTCCTGGATGGAGTGCCCGCGGATGAAAGCACTCTGCACCGGCGAGATGAGAGTGTCGATGTGCCGGGCAAGCCTCGTGGCTTGCACCTTCATGAACAGCTTGGCGAAGCTACGAAGGAGGCTAATAGGTCGAAAGTCTCCAAGGGCAGCAGCACCGCCACATTTGGGAATCAGCACAATGTGCGCCTCATTCAGTCTGTGAAGACTCGTCCGGTTCAGCAGGAAAATTTGCCGGAAGGCAAGGACAAGATCCTGGATGATGATGGGCGCCACTGCCTTGAAGAAGGCGCCACTAAAACCGTCTGGACCGGGTGCCCGATCAGCAGGCAAATCAGCGATGGCAGCAAGGATCTCATCAGCTGAGAAGGGGGCGTCAAGCTCAGAGAGGTCAATCGAGGGCAGCCCAAGTGCATCCCAATCGAAGACGGAGTCCGAGGCAGCTGGCGTCCCCAGGAGAGCTCCAAAGAAGTCCTTGATGACCTCCGCCTTGTGGGCATGCTCCGTTGCCATCCCGTGGCTGCCGGAGAGCGAGGGGATGAAGTTCTTCCGACGCCTAGCATTGGCTTTGAGATGGAAGAACCACGAGTTGGCGTCGCTGACCTTTAGCCAATTCACTCTAGCCCGCTGCCGCTGCCGAATTCGTTCGATGACCACGAGGCCAAGGATGCGCGACTTGAGAGCCTTCCGCAGCTCAAGCTCATCAGGTTGGAGTTGCCTAGACTCTTGCGCAGCATCCAAGAGCATAACTGTGTCCTGTGCCATAAGCAGCTGGAGCTTGGTGTCGCCAATGAAGTGCTTGTGCCAGAGACGAAGGGCTTTTGCCACCCGGGTGAGCTTCTCCTCAAGGCGGCCCACCGCATCAGTCGCAGAACAGGGGGCCTGCCATGATTGGGAGACAACCTCTTGGAAGCCGTCGAGGTGAACCCAGTAGGCCTCGAAGTGAAAGCGTGGCGGTCGTGGTATCGAGGAGTCACATGTGAGGATGAGCGGGCAGTGGTCAGACATCGCGGACGCGTGGGGCTGCAGAGCGCGTTGGAGAAGGCACAGTCCCAGTCCGCATCACAGAAGGCACGGTCGAGGCGGCAGAAGGTGGGGACGCTCTGCTCATTTGACCAAGTGAAGCGGCGGCCTGCCAACTTGATCTCCTTCAGCTCGCTGGCATTGAGCGCCGCACGGAAGCGGGCCATCATCCGGCGATCAAGGTTGTCATTGCTCTTATCTCGAGCTTCGTAGATGAGGTTGAAATCCCCCAGGATGAGCCAGGGGCCTGGCACACGGCTACGGAGAACGATGAGCTCTTGGAGGATCTCCGGCTTACGGGCATCATCTGCCGGCCCGTATACCGTTGTAATGAACCAAGGAGCCCCACCCGAACAAGACGAGAGGCGCGCCGTCACCGCGAAGTCAGAAACCTCTATGCAGTCAGCAACGAACATAGATGTGCTCCATGCCAGAAAGACACCTCCTCGAGTGCCAGCAGCTGGCAGAAAGGTTGAACCATCGAGCCTAGGGCCAACCGTCTCACGCAGCGCCTCCGGAGAGAAGCTGGCTAGCTTGGTCTCCTGCAGGCAAAGGACTGAGCAGCGGACCTGATCGACAAGTGACTGAACCGCCAAACGACGAGCCCTCGCATTGAGGCCGCGAGGGTTCCAGTTTAGAATGGAGAAGGAGCGATCCATCAAGGAAACTCGGCAGGCATGGTGGTGTAACAGAACAACACAACTCGTTGGCTCAAACAGCGAGCCAACGCACTTTGGAGAACGAATACAACGTGGCTGGGACAGGTTACAGGCGCTCGGCCTAAGCACCAGAAGCTAACCCACAACAGAAGCCGCTAGGTGGAGGAGCCACAAGCAGGCAGACAAGCGCGGCCACACGGCGGCGCAAACAAGCGGACTAACACAGACGCAGACGCACACACTGACAGTAACAGAGCTGAGAGGTGTTCTAACATGGTAAACTAGAAGGACCCTGCAGGAGCAATCCAGGTTCAGGCCGCAGAAATCACAACGAACATTAGAGTTTTCTAAAATCACAAGACACACATGCATGCTACTAAACTGTCCAGATAGTTGATTCAATTTGATACGAAGTTCCACGAGACTCTGGTACAGCTTCAGGAAGCTGTACCATCTCGTTTATTAAGGTCCACCAAGCGATAGATCCTGATGCAATCTCTTGTTTCAACTAATATCATCCACGGAGAAATTTCAACCGATTGGTCCCAAATTTCATCGATATAACCTGCACATAACAAGTGCTATCAGATTAAAACACCATCCAAATCCACACAGTTCTTTTTTCAGGCCAGAAGTTAGAACAAACATAGACTCGGAAGTGCCTTTAAGAAATCCATTTGAGAGTAATTACCTTCCAAGCCATAGTACTCCCTGCTTATATTTCAGTTGCAACCTCATAATGTTCTTTTCCCTGTATTGCTGAGCCAGCCATGTCCGGCAGGTGCCAAAGCAGTCCTGCAAAAAAAAAAAGCAACGATCTTACCGCGTCAAGAACCTACATGTATCAAGAATGGACACGGAAAACCAGTGCAAGCACATACCGACGGATGCCGTGAGCACTGGCAGAGGCGTATGTATGCGTCGGTAGACAGGCAGGGTATACCGCCCAAGCTGTTGAGCTGTTCGATCCTGAAGGATCTTTTGCAGAGTAGAGGTGCCCTTCGCGAAAGCATTCTGCAGAAGGAAGTAAATATTATACAGTGCTATGAGTTGTACATGAAATGGCCAACGTGGAGTAAAGGCTGGTGTTCTTTCTTTACATTAATACTCAAGGTAGTAGTAGCATCCAGCAGCTTTCTGCTCAGTGTCCTTCATCGAACCCAGCTTGTTAATCCGTGGCCTGTAGGTTGTCGGATCCGTCCTAAATGTGACATCTAGATGCTGCGGGGGGCAGACAGGGGTTAAAATGCGCAGAAAAAGATTGCCATTGAAAATGGCTGTGAAACCATCAGAGATATTCATTACTTGATTATTTCATCCTCGAAAACATACAGTACACGTAGTCTGAGGGAGGGAAGGGAAAGGATATATCGAACTTACTGACAGAAAACGGTTCATTCCAGAAGCCAGTGATTCCGGTGCATTTGCAGTACAATCAACTGAAGGTTTTCCCTCAAATACGAGAACCTTGTCAGCAAGGTAGGCTGCCATAATGAAATCATGCTCGACGATGAAAGCCGTTTTCTTCTGGTGAAGGATAAACCTTTTTATCACCTTTGCTGCAAGAAGGCGTTGTTCTGAATCAAGATGAGCACTTGGTTCATCTATGAGGTAAATATCTGCAGGCTGCAGACGAGAAAAAGAGTAATTGGTAAAGAAGTCGATGTTTAGTGGAAGCGATCATCAAATGAAAACGGAAAAACGTACTGAGATATGTTACTGATAAGGGTATCCTACTGTTAAATACACATTTAACTCCTTGAGAAAATATGTATTCCTAAAATAGATAACTTAAGTTACAAACATTTCTGTATTTACACTATTAAAACTTCATGAGTGATGAGAACTGATTGAAACTTCTGCAGAAAACCACTCTGCACATTTTCATGGTTGGCCATCACTGCAGGGCTACATTTTATCTTTTGTACTGTTTCCTTTTTTTGAAAGAAAAGCTTTGCCTTTCATTGATATAGGAGAAAGAGTTGGCCCGTTTATGAGGAAAACTGCCGAAACCATTACAACACGACACCACACGCGCCCCCGGCTGCGCTCCACACGGGTCGACGACCAACCAGGTCGACACCACACCTCAACGCAACAGGCGGAGGCGAAAAGACCGAAGCCACCGCTCCAACTACCACACCGACCCCGAGGCCGCGTCCCACCTGGCCGAAGACGAGCTCGCCTCCGCCGAACCGCCAAAACACACCACAAACCGACTCCAAAGCGAGGCCCCAAGAGGCAAAGCGACACAAGAGCGTCACCCACGCCCGATCCCGTGAGGGATCTAGGGTTTCCCCCGGAGAGCCCGGGCGGAGATCAAGAGAGACCCGCTTCGACGACGCCTTCAAGAAGGATGCGGCGCCCACGGGCGTCACCGTCGTCGGTCCTGGCCAGCCGCCAAGACGAAGCTTTCGCCCAACGAAGAGTCCCAAGAACCTCGCGCCCGCCTAAAAAAGGACCGACACAGACCACCACCTGCAAACCGCCAGAACGCGAACCCCGGAGCAACGCGCCTGAAGCCAACGGAGCACCGCGAAGAACACCGTGGGCGCCGCCGGAACGCCACATAGAGGGACGCCGACCAACACCAACACGTGGCTCGAGGGCGAACGCCGAAAGCCCAGATCCGCCCGCCACGCCGCCCACGCGGCCACCGCAGCCGCCGCACCGCCGAGGAAACCGGTGCCGCCATCCCGACGCGTCCTTCACCCTGCTCCTCCTCCCAGGGACTAGCCGCGCCCGCCCTGGCCTCCACACGCCGGCGATGGCACTCCACCACCGCGCCGCACGGCCCTAGCCCGCAACCACGCCGCCAGCGCAGTCCTCACGCAGCGTCCTTGTAGCCAACCCGAAGCCGTCGCCGCGCAGACCTCCCGGCCGAGGGCCATGGCTACCATCGCGACGCCACCGCGCCCATAGCGGCCGCGGCCCGCACGGCCCAAGCAGGCCCAGATCGGGGCCCGCCCATGGCGCCGGCCGCCGCGCCGCCAACCACCGCCAGCGCCCCCGTCGCAGACTCCCGACGCCACGCCGCAGCAACCTCGACGCCGGCAGAGCCGCCGCCCTCCGCCCGTAGCTTCGCCGCCGTCAGCAGCGCCCCACGCGCCGGGAACGCGAGGAGACCGAGGGGAACCGCCCCGCCGCCACCGTCCTTGAGGCGCGCGCGGCTTTGCCGGCGCCCCTCCGGCGGCGGCGATGCAGGGAAGGAGGAGGGAGGGCCCAAGGGCCGGCGGCGCTAGGGTTTCCCCGTGTCGCCAGAGGAGGGCGACGCGGGGAAGGAAGACGTTTCGTCCCGAGACAGATAGTTTTACATTTTGCTACATGCAAAACCTCACGACATTCTTATAAGGACTCAAAGCCTCACGAATTTACATGTCAGCTCATTTTTTGCTATTTTTTTTAAAAAAATCGGTTGCCTAAGAGGAAATGACAGCTAAAATATGAAATAGGCACCCAACTAGGCAATGGTGGTAACTAAGTATCAGATATTGACCACTATGAGCTGTCCATGCATCACACATGCATGTTTTATCAGAACAAAAAGATTTTGCTTCTAAAAGTTACATCTATTTTTAAAAACCAAAATAATAGTACAGTTGGTAGTCCTGTTTCAACGGTACAAAGAGGTAATTTCTTGTCCGAAACATATGGAAAAGCGTGTGCATGCAGAAAAATTGATGGGTGCAACTCATAATTGAGGCCAAAAGGTACGAGTCAGGTTCTGGAATCTGGAAGATTGCAGAAGCCAGGCCCCAACATTGGGAGGTTTCATCGACCCATTTTTTTACGAATTCCACAACATGAAAACACATGATTTGTTTACGATGTCTCAAGGTGTTAATCCTAATATGCCTATGGAAAGAACTGCAGAGGGGGAATATATGTAAGCCTACCTTTCCGAGACAAACACAGAGTTTGACCCTTTGCAGCTCTCCACCAGAAAGATTTTCAACCTGCCTGTCCATGAGTTCCTCAATTTTCAGTGGTTTCATGACATCAGATTTGAACTGAGCTTGTGTGCATGATCCAGGTATTTTCTCCTCTAGAAGGTCCCTCACTGTAGAGCTATATTTAGAGACCAATTCCTGACGCTTGTATGAGACAGTATATGCAGGCATACCAACTTGTTCATCACTTACTTTGTCTGGTTTCACTTCCCCTGCCTGACATGAAAAAGAAGATACAGTTGATGAGAGTAATAATTAAAAAAAAAGTAAATCTGTATGTGTCTGACAAGCATATTTGAGGGGAAAAGGTTATACCAGCATACGAATAAATGTTGTCTTCCCGGTACCATTCTCCCCAAGCATGACAATTATCTGGGAATCATTAAAGCTGCCTTCCGTTACTGAGAGCTTGAAACCACGAACTGTTTTCACCATGGGTGGATACTTATAGTATTGGTAAGTCTGACCCTCTATGATCTGCTCAGTAGACTCGGTGACCTAAGAAGCAAAACAACATTGCCTTAGAAACAGAGCACTTAGAAAGTACAAAACTGGCGCTCACAAGAGCAAGTGTTTGGCCACAATCCTAGTCCTTACTCTAAATGTAAGTTTCTCCTCACGGAAACGCAAATTTTCTGTTGGGATAAAGCCATTTAGGAAATGGTTAATTCCGTCTCTGACTGAAGAGGGTAAAGTAACAACACCATATGCTCCTGGAGTTCCATAAAGACAACATATGTAGTCTGATAAGTAGTCAAGAATGCTAAGATCATGCTCCACAACAATTACATAGCTGCAAAAATACAGTGAAAATTCTCTATTAGCTGCGTAATAAATAAATAAAATGTTAGGGCTGTCTTATATTTTGTGAGATGTATGCCCTCTTTACTTTTTGGGTTGTAGCAAGGAACGAATAACTTGTGCAGCTTTCAGCCTTTGTTTGACATCAAGATAGCAGGATGGCTCGTCAAAGATATAAACATCTGCTTCCTTCATAGCACGAGCAGCAATTGCAAATCTCTGAAGCTCACCGCCGGATAGATCTGAGACATCTCGGTCTAGAATTTGATTCAATTCAAGAATATCACATAATGCGTCCTTCACTTGTCTCTGATCTTCCTTATTAAGATAGTCCCCAACCTTTCCTTTAACAGATTTTCGAATATTATCAATATACTGAGGTTTAATAGTTGCCTGAAACCAAGCATCAGTCTGTTAGACATCATGCATAACACAACTTGATATAAATATTACAATATACAGCTAAAAATAGGATAAAATGCAAAAGAAGTAGCAATAACTAACAGTTGTTAATTAATACCATATCCAAAAGAAAATATTTGGGGTTCACTATGGGAAAATATTAATCATGGTTATCGGGTCACTCCATTTTACCGACGTGCTGCCCAAGAAAAGAAGACTAGAAATGAATAGGTATTACAGTCAAAAAAGAAAGAGTAGGTGCGAGCCAATTATCCTAAAATCGAGAACTCAGCTAGAGTCCAGGTTAATAACCCACCTACCACTGACGGATCTCCCTCGTGGCGTCCCCTCCGCCGCTGCCGCTGACGTCGTCGCGGTGGCGGCGGCCCCGGCCTCCAAAGGCGGCGCGGGGAGAGCTCGCGGTGAACGCGGAAGGCACCTGGGCGTCGACGGGCAGGCCCGGTGGTGTCTGGCGGCGCGGGATGCCGGGGCGGCGGCCCCGGGCTTCGACGGCGGTGGTGGCAGGCTGGCCGTGGTGCGGCGCGGGCCGTGCGCCCGTCGTGCCCGGGGTGGCGCGGGGCTTCGGAGGATCTTCCGCGGCGGCTCGTTGCGGGCCTTCGGCGGCGCTCGAGCATCGGTGGGCTGGTGCGGCCAGGGCCGATCTAGGCCCGGAGGGGGCTGATCTGGTCCTGCTCGGACTTTGGGCACGCCGGCGCAGGCATGCTGGGGCGGCGGCCCCGGGGACGCGGTGGTGGAGGGTTGGGGGCGGCCGGCTTCGCCTCGGCACGGAGGTTGCGCGGAGGACGGCGGATCTCGGGGTGTCTCTGCGTGGTGGTCGCGTGGAGGCTGCTCCCAGCTTCGTCGGTGTCCCGGTGGTCGTGGTGGACCACTGCGTGTGGCAGGCTGCCATTGCTGGCACCTGCAGGCCCATGGCAGAGGTGTGCCATGGCGCATGGACGGCGGCGCGGCTCTTGGTGGACCGGGCGTTTGTTTCACAGCGTCTCGGGGACGGCGGCAGGCTGGCGTGAGGAGTTGGCCTACCGTGCGTGGAGGCCGGAGCGGCGGCTCCGGGAACTTGGTGTGTTGATGATATGCCTCTGGCTGTGTGGGCGGCAGGTTATGTCTCCGTGGCGTGGGCGGCGCCCCTGTTGTGGTGGTTTGTGCTCGTCCGGGGTTTGGGTTGTCAGTGGCGGTGTTGTAGGTCTCCAGACGAAAGTCTTGCTCGACTCGGTCGGTGCCGGCAACGGCGACGCTCGAGGGCGCCGTTTTCCTCCTTGGAGGCGTTGCCGTGGAGTCCTCACACACCTCCGCCCATCATTCCGGGGTGAAAACCCAAATCCTGCTGCGCTGGATTGAATGACGGCGGCGTCTTTGGACGTCGTCACCTTTTGGAGGCATCATTTCTTGGAATGTTTGGGAGCAATCAATGCCTGCTACTGCGACGTTTTCGTTTCCGTCGGGCGAGTGCCGATGCCGGCTTGCCTTGCGGCCTGCCTTCGAAGCTTGAAAGGCCTAGCCGTCTCTTTCGGCTTGACTTCCTTTCCAGGGACGTGGACCGGGCAGTCGTGGCGCTCGCTGTTGCCGTCGTGCTGGTGCCATTCGGCGGCGCTCCAGACCTGGTTTATCCAGGTCGTGTGGCCAGGTGTGCGGGTTTCCGCCGGTTTTCCCAGAAAAACTGTGTCGTGTTTGTTTTTTCTCTTGTCTGGTTTTCCTTATAAACCGGACACGGTGTTGTGTTTGTATCGGTTTTCGGCCAGTTTCCCTTATAAACTGGCCAGATTTCCCCTCTTCTTAATGAAAAGGCAGAGCTCCTGCCGGTTGCTCCAAAAATAACCCACCTACCAAGATTCAAGTCTCACTTCTACCATCAGTAGCTGTTATCCCGCACATCCAAAACAATATATATTCTAGAACTATCAGTTACATTACCATATTTCGAATTTTCATTTAAGATCATTAATGTGTAATGATTTCGAAATAAAACTATAAATAACATAGGCATAAAAATCTTGGTCTTAATCAAAACAATAAGTTTCTGAAAATGGAAGATCGACAAGGGGAAGTAATAATGTGGGCATGATAGGCAACATAATACAATAGCAAGTGATATTATCTTTATAATCTGCATTAGTGAATTATAGTTGGAGTACCTTCATTTTGTCTTCCATTAGACGAGTGAAGTATTTCTGAAGTTGGGATCCACGGAAATACCTCAAAATTTCATCCGCACTTGGGGTGACCTGCAAAGGTTGTGAACAGTTCCACAATATAGAGTTATAGGCACAACAAGGGATAACAAACATAACTCACTGCCACTTACTGTGAATTTACCCAAGTTGGGTTTAAAAATCCCAGCCAATATTTGAAGTGCAGTTGATTTCCCAATACCATTTGTCCCTACTAAGCCCAAAACTTGCCCAGGTCTTGGAACAGGAAGCCTACAAAGATAGTTATATGTGTCAGTAAGTATCAACAACAGCTCAGGTAGACAACAGTCAGCACCTACACCTACAATAGTGGCAAAAGAAAACTCTAATATAACTTAATTAAGAACAGTACGGGGGATTGAATATCATAGACATGAGAAATACTTGTGTACCTGTGAAGCTTGAATGAATTTGGTCCATAGCGATGTGTTGTCTCCTTATCAAGACTACTTGGCAAGTTAATAATTTGGATAGCATTAAACGGGCATACCTGCATGAGCACAAGAAGAGAGAATGATATTTAGACTATTGCAGATTAAGATAGATCATACTCAGAGATAGCCCCAAAAGGAAAATGACTTGTACCTTCACACAAATGGCGCACCCAATGCATAGATCCTCTGAAATTAGGGAGACTTTAGATGATGGAGCAACTTCTATGCAGTGCCTCCCTGAAAAATGTGTGTAACAAATCAAAAGGGCAAACTGAAGTGATCACGCATTAAAGCAGTATAGTAGAGGATTATCACATACTAACAATGGAAAAGATATTTGGTTAATGCCTTAATGCCAATTGGACGTGTGTTGAAAAGACATCCGGGGTGAAGAGAGTAGCTCCTCTCACAACTTATCTTTCTGAAAAGACGAACAGAATCCCCTTTCAAGTTTCAAGGACATTCATGGTTTCATAAGTTTAATCGATTGGAAACCCAACACATCCTAATGTTCGACAATTGATATGGTAAACTTTTTTCTGCCAGAGACGAACCCTAACGAAATTTTGAACTACCAAAGCCTCCTCCTAATCACGCAGCAATCCAAATATGAGACGACTTTTTCTGGCAGAGAAGACGTAGTAGGATGCAGCACGCACGTACCGGTGGCGTTGACGGGGCAGCGCTTGCGGCACTGCTGGCCGCACTTGCTGGGCCGGCATCGGTCCTCCGCCACCACCGCGATCCGGCTCGACCGCCCCGACATTGTCCTCGCCAGCAAGCCGCACTCCGCACCCTGTACTGGATCCGTCGGGAATGAATCTGCCCGTTCGCAGGAGAATGGGGATTCAGCGTGGTAGCGGCGGAATTTTATAGGAAACGGCGGTGGCCACTGCCGTGGCGTTCAAGTTTGGGAGACACTATATTACCAGCTTGCGGAGCGAGTCGTAGCAGGCCATCGCTATCATTGGCCGGCCCACGAACTGCGTCCGCGCCTGCGCCTCCACGACTAGGCGATCTACTTATAAAAAAGGTAAGAAAAAAAAGTCTATTTTAAACCTTAAATTTTTTTTGAGCTTTCATAAACTTTATTAAAATATACTTCTCAGCAGAATCGCTAGCAACACGATCCATTCAGAGATCGGCAAACAGGAGAGCCCGCTCCCGTCGCCACCCCGAGGCGACCGGGGCGCCCCCTCCCCAGCCAACTTCCGCCGCCTCCCCCCCCCTCCTCCCCTGCCGCCGCCGCCGGCGCGAGCCGCCGGGCAAAGCCTGCGCGGTGCTGGCGGCGGCGGAGCTCCTCTTCTCCGTGTGCTTGGAGGCCCGACGGGGCGGCATCCTCCTTGCAGCGTTGAAGCGCGGCGGCGCCGGCTCCGGCCGAGGTCGCGGGCGGCGGAGCTGCGGTCGCGGCGGCGCCTCTTCGCCCCTCGTCGCGCCTCTGGCCGTCCTCCTCCCGCACGCCAGGCGGGCTGCGGGTGGCCACGGTGCTGGTCTCGGCGGCATGGTAGCTTATTGGCGGCTGGGGCTGAGGGATGCTGCTCTGGCCGCCGTCGGCCACGGGCTTGAGCCCTAGGGTTCCGGCCAGATCTGGGTTTGTGGGCCCAGATCTGGGCCTGGCAGGGCCCTGCTGGATTTCCCTTCTGCCGTGACGGGTGACGAGACCCTCGGATGTGGGGGTGGCCATATTCGCGGATCTGGCATCACCGTAGCCCGTCTGTGTCGGTGTCTTCCCAGTTCTTGCGGAGGGTTCTCGACACTCGGACGCTGCATTGGGCGACGTCCTGACCGTTGTCGGCGGTCTGTTCCTTCCGCAGACTCCGGCAGTCGTCCGTCGCGTGCGGCGTTTTGGGGCGATGTCCTCGCCGGCTATCCGACGCGGTCCCTGGGCCGGCTCTGTACTACAGCTTCTCTGGCGGCTGTGGTATTTTTTCCCTCCATCTAGCTTAGGCGTGTTTGTGCAGGTGCTCACACGGTGGGGATGGTGTGGCCGCCGTGGTGCCTCCGACCTAGCGTCGTGGATTCTGGGCTTGGCCGGACTACGCCAGCCATCGTGTTCCTCCCTGCGGTTGAGTCTAGTGGGGGCTAGTTCAATTTGCGACATAGCTTGGAGGTGCGGTAGTGATCTCCGCCTTGTCCGCTCACGTCCTCGCGACGACGTCCGGATTTTCTATGGGTTTGGACCTCGGTGAAAGTTGCGTATGGCTCCGGCTCGTGCGGCGACGCGACTGCGGGTGTCGTTCCCTGTTGAAGGCGTCCCGATGTTGGCCCTCCCGTTCGAAATGATGGATTCCATCCCTCCGCCCCAACTGCTCCTCTTGGAGGCCTCCTTCTGTAAGCTCGATAGTGCCTTGTGGAACACCGTGTGATCTCTTGATGGTGTCGCAGCCCTCTCACAACGTCGGCCTGCTGCTTTACACGGTTTGCTGCGGTAGCTGATTTCCTTCCTAGCGCCTTGGGGGCTTTGCTAGGTCGGCGTCTGGTCGTAGCTCTTGCCGGTGTGCCTATCCCAACGCCGGGGGATGATGTTGTGTGTTTGGTCCGGACCTAGCCCGAGCTCCATGGGTGGTGGTTCTCGGGTCTGGGTGAAAACTTTGCAGGTCCTTATCTGCCGACGACGATCACGCATTCTTGCGCCATTCACCTTCTGGAGGCGTCGCAAGACCCTCCCTCCCTTTGGTTCAAGCTCCGCTGTGATCCGTCGCGAGTTCCCCTTGAGTTGCAGCCCTGGTGCGGTGGAGGCTGGCGTGGATACGCCGCGATCGCCTTCTGCAACAGGACAGGCCCCCTCTTCCTGGATCATATGGCGCTTCGGCTTTCTTTTCGTGTTGTCTTTTGTTGCGATTTGGGTTGTGCGCTGGCGCGTGTGTGTTGTAATCTTGCTAACTCAAGGTTGATGGCTTCGTTAATTCAAAGCCGGCTCACTTCGAGCCTTCCGTTTAAAAGATCGGCAAACACGCCCTAACACCATATTGATCGAATTCATGTGTTACCTTATTACAATCACGCCGACAAAAACAAAACTCAAAATCATAGAGATGATGCAACACATCTCTCTTATACTCCACAAGAAAGGGAAAACTCCATGCAATCTTGTATTAAGAATTAACAGAGCATAGCCATAAGTACTTTGACATGTGTAATATCAAATATGCTACCTCAAAAAAACAAGATCATCACTTTTGTTAGCACATGTATTCACTTTATCCGTAGTGAGGTAGCAAAACAAAAGGGAAAAACCATAATAGATCATAAATATGTTGTCACTATTCAATCACTAAAACCATGCTACTCCATCTAAAACACACATCACCCCACAAACGCTCTTGCATAATAGTTGGATCAAAACCAATACTTAAGAACGGGATACATAATATGCATCTATCAATACATCTTGCAGATAATATGATTAGATCTCATAGCACAATATCATAGAATAAGGATCCACCACATAGGTATTACAAATATGGCCATAATCATGTTGGGCAGCTTGTATGGCACTAAGAACTATGAAGAACATGAGAGAAATTGATCAAGCTACTTCCACAAACCCATAGTCGAGAGGTGGACTACCCCCTTGATCATGGTGATGATGAAAGACGTTGGAGAAGGTGGAGATCCCTCCAGCGAGGTCTCCGAGTCCCCCTCCAATCTTCCATGTTGCACACTGGTTTACTGTCTTCTACTCTCTTCCCCGGTACTATTCTGGGGGATCACGCGATTCGGCCTACCGAAAGAGGGGGGTGGCGTGTCCACCTTACTAGGCAGGCCACCTGGCCTCTTTCAGGCCTCAGGCCTCTCCAGGTGAGCTTCCATGGCCCGGGGTGCTTCTCCCTGATGAAAAAAAGACTCTCCAAAAATCCCATCTCAAGACTCCGTATAGATTTCTGAAAGTGAAAATACACAAAACAGGGAATTCCTGTTCTGCAGAGTTCTAAACCACATAAAGGGGATCATTGGTAAATCCCCATAAATCAATGTAAAACATGTTATTATCAACATATATGTTGCAAATATGTGGGAATTCAACATGATAAAGGACAAATTTTATGTATGCATTTTATATTCATCACACGGTAAGAGATGCTCCACTATAGAACATCTTGAATAACCCCGAAGCCACGAGGCAAGTCTCCTTGTGGGGAATCGAGTTGTCTCCACGAGACATCACCTATGAGTGTTGGAGATAGTGCCCATAGTAAAACAATAAGGAGTATTTATTATTCTATCTCATTAGTTCATAATAGTTTCGTGCCATGCTATAATTGTATTAAACTGAAACATTGATACATGTGTGGTATTGTAAACAAACCAGGGTCCCTAGTAAGCACATGTGTGTGAACTAGCTCATTATGGTCATTCGATGATCTAGGTTTCCTGGTCATGGACATACACGTCATTTGACAATGGGATCATATCATTAGGTGAATGATATGATGGACGTCCTTAATATATAAGTATTATAACTCGATCAAATCACAAAGTTCAATGTTACGATCTTTATGGAGGCGTAGTGACCAAATCCTTAGACCGTCAGATCATATCTAATCAATATCACCGGAGGCTGCTTTCATTGAATCAACCGTCACACCCTAATAGGGTGGTCAAAAAATGGTGTAGTTTGGTATTATGAAGGGATGGGTTGAGGCATACGTATCAAGAGCGGAATTTTTTTCACCCCGTGATGGAAAGATACTCTAGGCCCATTCGGTGATATTACATCCAAGTTTCGCAACGCATGACTAGGTCATGAGGATGGGATCACATGAGAACGAGTTGAGTAGCCTTGTCGGTAACGAGATCGAACTAGGTGTGATGATGCCGACGATCATATCTCGGACGAGTGCTGGTATCAAAGTAACAGATGGAATAAGACTCAACGTAATGGTTCAAACGACGATCATATCTTTGTGTAATTCAAGGGGGGTCATTGCTATTGATCATTGACCGAAGAGGTGTCTCGGTCATGCCTCAGTATTTCCGAAACCGTAGGGTAACACACTTAAGTGTTGGTGATGCTTAAATATTGTTTTGGTAATTGGAATCACCGAAGAAATAGAGAGAGAGAACCAGAAAGGGTTCCGGGAGAATCCGGAGTGGTACACGAGGTGTCTCAGATCATTGTAAATTAAATAATATGTATTATATATTAATTAAGTGAATTAATATTCAATTTAATGATTTATTTAGTTAATAAAGGCTTCCCACCCAAAATGGTCCCCCGGAAGGGGACACCATTAAGGGGGTTGGCCGGCCACCCCATGGGCCAAATGGGAAGGCCAGCCGGGCCAAGGTGGGGCGTGGGAGGGTGGGTCAGGCCATGGTCGGCCGCACCATCTCCCCCTCCTTTAATCCCACATCGCCAATCCACACCCTTCCCTCTCCCTTCCTTCTGTATATAGCGGGACATGGTGGGTAGTCTTATGGGTTTCTTAGCTTGGCCTTGTTATGTGCATTGTTAGGACATATCCAAAACCTCCTTCCGTGTTTCCCATCCCAATCATCACATCGCTTGGAGACACAAAGGTAAACCGCACCAACAACGAGCTCGTTCCGTCCCTTCGAGAAAATTTGATGGCCAAAGGTCAACGGTGTGCTTCCACTTCCTCGGTGTCTCCTTCGGATCGGACGACGCCATACCTACAACAATTTTAAATTAAAGTTACTATGAACGATATTACCAAACTAAGATAAGCAGACAATACTAAGAAGAAAAAGCGAACACAAAATGCCAACAACAATGCTTGAAAACTAAGATAAGTGAACAATAATGCCTACATAAAGTCTTACCATCTAAAAGATAATTATAAAAACAAAATGCATAAGAAATAAGTATATCAATTATAATCTTCACATTCTAAGTTTATCTAGATTTACAATACCATGCTCTAACCATACATGCCAATATTGACAACAAATCACAGTCACATACCATAACTCTAACTAGAAAAAATAGGGCCAATGTATAACACTAAATCTAGAGGCTAATACAACTATCAACCTAAAACAAAATCCACAAGACCTACAAATTTCGAAATTTGTGATGATCTAGGGTTTCACCAATACTACAAAAAATAGGATCTAATGAGACAACATTTTTGAATAAATTTGATGGGATCTACAGATAATTCCTAAGAAAGGTATGGGGACCGAAATCCAATGAAGAAATCTTTAGTGTGGGATTTTGGGGAAAGATTTGAGAGGGGAGAGACCTCGCCCGATGACCCACAAGTATAGGGATCTCAACAGTAGTCTTCGAGGAAGTATTACCCAATTTATTGATTCGACACAAGGGGAGTACAAAGAATACTTCAGAAGCCTTAACAACTATCATTAATTCAGCTTCTACCCCTGAAACAGATTTGCTCAAAAGAGTTTATCAGAGTAAGGCTTTATAGCAAGAGGGAGTAGAAATAACTAAGCAGTTGAAATAAAGACAACAATAGTGATTATAGTAAACAGCAGGATTAAAATACCGTAGGCATAGGGATGGATGAACGGGCGTTGTATGGATGAGAGAATTCATATAACAATCATGGTAGTGCATTTGCAGGTAATAATAAAGCTGTATCCAAGTACCACTCAATCCATAGGCATGTGTTCGTATATAGTCTATGTGCTCGTAATGAGAAACTTGCACAACATCTTTTGCCCTACCACCCGGTGGCAGCCCGGCCTCTAGGGAAACCACTGGAAATTAAGGCAATCCTTTTAATAGAGTACCCAGAGCAAAGCATTAACACTCCGTGAACACATGTGATCCCCACATCACCGCCTTCCCCCGGTTGTCCCAATTTCCGTCACTTTGGGGCCTCGGGCTCCGGACAGCAACGTGTATACAACTTGGCATGTAAGATCATAAAACAACGCATATCATGATGAAACAATAACATGTTCAGATTTGAGATCATGGCACTCATCTTCCATCCCCTTCAGCCTACATAACAAGTTGCAACAATATCATAAAAATAACATCTACGGGATACTAGGCACCATGCCCCAACAATCTTATGACTATTACATTATCAATCTCATCCAATCCCTACCATCCCTTCAGCCTACAGCGGGGGGCATCCCCTTCACACATGGATGGGGGAAACATGGCTGGTCGATGGAGAGGCGTCGTGGTGATGGCGTATGATCCCCTCCAATCTCCCCGTCCCGGCGCCGGGAGTGCGTAACGGAGTTTCCGGTCCCGAGACTCGAGTTTCGCGACTGCGGCGCGCGCACCGGATGTTTTCTCGGCGACTTCGACTTCTCGTCTCGCGTTTTAGATCGAAACCCTTAAGTAGTCCGATGTGGGCGGCGAGGCCGGCCGAGTGGTGGGCACACACTAGGCGGCGCGTCCAGGCCGCGCCTCGCCTAGTGTCCGTGGCCCGGGCCTCCCCGTGCCTGCCCTTCCGTCTCGTGATTCTTCCGGGAAAACAAGAATTTACATAAATTCCGAGGATTTTCCCCGAAAGTTGAATTTCCCGCACAAAAAACGAGACACTCAGAAAGCAATTTCCGCCGAAACAGCTGCTAGTCCGTGTTAGTTGTATCCAAAATACAAATTAGAGGCAAAACAACAGCAAAAGTGTTCTAGAAAGTAGATACGTTTTGGACGTATCAACTCCCCCCTGCTTAGCTTATTGCTTGTCCTCAATTCAAACAACCGAGTGCGATAAAAGAACTTTCACGAACATACATTTGTTCATATGATGTAAATATTCTCATATGATATGGCAAGTGCTTAAGCAATTCATAATAAGGTACATGCAAATAAAGTCATTGATAGCTATATCAATCATGAAAGAGATACCGACAAACTAATAACAAGCATCATGAAACACTTCAATAAGGTGGATTGCAATGTTCATAGAAAAATATGATAAAGTGGCATCTCGCTTTCCGTATTTGTACAACAAAACATAAATGCCTAGGGCACCTCTCAAGTTCATAGAAAGACTAGAAGGGAAACGTTGTCAAAGATAAAAGCTTCAAAGTTATACCACAGCTGATCTATTTTGGGACAAGAATATTATACTAAGAATGACAAATATGCTCTCCAGATAGGGCTCAAAGAAAGGATGGTGACTCAAGATAAAAGTAAAATATTGACCCTTCGCAGAGGGAAGACAGATTAACATGTGCTAGAGCTTTTCATTTTTTTTCAAAGACAAGTAAAATTATTTTGAGAGGTGTTTGGGTTGCTGTTTGCACCAATGATAGTGTAATCTATCATCCTTTCATATAGCGACCTCAAGAGCGGCTCCCATGATGAACGTTATCCACTCAAAGCAAGGTAGATCATCCTCTTCTCTTTGTTTACACATGTATTTTAGTTTCATTTTATGGATGACACTCCCCCAACCTTTCGCTTACACAAGCCATGGCTATCCTAGGGTGCTTTCCAACATTCACATACCATGGGGGAGTATCTATTTGCAAAGTTAAGTTGCTTAATGATTAATCAGAGCAAAACACGAGAAGAGAATTATTAATGAAGGTTAATTAATTGGCTCTGGGAACCCCGTTGCACAGCTCTTTTGCAAAATTATTGGATAAGCGGATGTGCCACTAGTCCATTGGTGAAAGTCTGTCAAAAGTAAATGACAAGGTTGAAAGATAAAACACCACATACTTCCTCATGAGCTATAAAATATTAACACAAATTGAGAAGTAGTTTGAAGGTTTAAAGGCAGCACATGAGAATTTACTTCGAATGGTTTGAAATGCCATGCATAGGTAGTTATGGAGGACACTTTGAATAACTTGGTTTTCTGTGTATTAAGCACCAGCAATAAGCCCCATTAAGACAAGTGAATGCTAGCAATAGATCAGCGACAATCAAGAGAGCAATAAATGTCATAATCATGCTTGCACAAAAATAAAATTAACGGGAGGCATAAAAAAGTGATACAAGAACTCAAGCAAAGTAAATAATCGAGGCTTAATTGACTTTTGTTTAGTCACAGGCTTGAGCATGTGCCAAGTCGATTCAAGTGAATTATTCGAGGAGGATACCACAATGTCATACCTATCTCTGAATAAAACAATGCAAGTAAATATTCATGACATGCTACTCATTATTAATAGATTGGAACTAATCATGAGATATCATGAACTACTAGACTTTCATTAAATGACATATAACTCACATGAACCAACTAAGTATGCCCACATGGATGAGTATATGTACAAAAATGAAAACAATAGAGTTCATACCAGCCTCTCACCACAGCCAAGTTGCCGTAGATCGTCATTATTACCTTTTACTTGGGCAGCTTGAATAATAATATGAAATGAAACCAAGCTTCAACCACCGGAGACCGTTGAACTCCCTAATAAACTTTACGTAACCAAAGAAGAACAACAAATATTTTTGGTGTTTTCTTTAGGTTAGAAACAAGAACAAAAGGAAAAAAGCAAATTGAAAGCAAAATCTTTTGGATTTTCTCATAGAGAACCAACGATAGCAAATAAAGTAAAATAAGAGCAAGGAACCAAATAAAAATCAACAAATGGTGAAGAGAAACAACAGAATATTTTTGGTCGTTTTGTGTTTTAGAAAGAAACAAAGCAAAAACGGAGAATGCAAACTAACGTAAACACAGAAAAGCAGACGGCGTAAATCTGCCAAAACCTCGACAAAGCAGCATGTAAATCGATTTTTACAAAAATCTTGCGTTGCTCAGCTCGAAAAGTGTCTTCTACTAATGAAAGTTAGATAACAACTCGGGGAACATGCACAAAAATTTTCAACTCAAAATAAAACTCTGGCTTCTGTAAGGTGCACGAATTTTTCGGGTAACAGCCCGTGAATCTGTTTTTAGACAAAGACTCTCCCCAAATATCTTCCTCTCATTAGAAAGTCCACTTAAGAAGCTAAACAAGTATGTACAAGTAACCAGAACCATAATATCCAAAGAATGAGTGATGCCTATGATACTCTCCCCTGCTTAGAAGCTTGGCCTGCGGAGATCAACCCCAGCCGGTGGCTCTGGGTTCCACGCCGTGATCAGACATGGCGTGATCATAATAAGATCCCTGCGAATAGCATGGAGGCTCCACATGACCATAATGTTGATGTGAGGAGCTTGCCGTCGGATGAAGAGCCGAGGTGCTCCTCGGGCCTCCTCCGTGCCGTCCCTTGCATGATGGCCTTCTCTTTCTATGTATGCATTTAGCTCATTTTCCGTGACCGACCACCCTTTCCTGGAATCAAGGTTAAGCAGAACTGGTGCAGGCAATCGTACTAGTTTTTCAATTTTCTTAGTTATTCTCCAAGTTTTCTTATAGAATGTTATCTTATAAGACAGGTTGCTCAAATTAGACGTATCCGAAATAAAATCATGTTTAATCATGGAAACAACATCAAGTTTCTCTATGGAGAGCTGAATATCTAGATGGTGAGGTTCTACACCATGCATAGCTAATAAACGAGAGGCGATGAGACCTCCACAAATTCCTCCCTTCTCAAGGTTAGTAGCAAGTCTACAAGCTATCAAAGCATCCAAATTATAAGTCCTATCATGTTGCAATGCAGCAGCAGGAATTCTCTCCTCCAATTAACAATACCTCCTTGGCACCATGTGATGAAATACAAAGTACCCTCAGACTCAGTGGTAGGCTCTTGGAAGGAGGGGGTTCTTCCCGAGGGAGAAGCTTAACATCTTGGCACATAAGGACATGTTGATTCTCATCAATGTGGCGTTGTGTCTTGTAAGACTCATAAAAATCATTAAAGGGCAAGTTGACAGTTTTATTATAAATTTGTATCGAACCATGGGGTTAGTTTGGGACCGATTGAATTCGAAATCCTGCACCACCGACATGATTAGTTTGGCATATTGGTAAGGTTCACCAACAACAAAACTTTCCAACCCTGCATTGGAAATCGGTTTTTGAACATCTTGCAAGATTCCCGCATTCCGCATAAAATCGTGCATGGGTAATAAGAGGGTATACTCCCTCTTCGCGGTGAACTCCTCATGACTTCTTGCACCTCCAATTCTTGTTGATTTAGTTGGTGCCTATTCCTTCCATTTTCTGAAATTTTCCAACAATCATTATAAAATTTGATTTCAGGTATATAATTGAGGGAAACTACCATGGACCTGCTAGAGTACTAAACATGCATCAAAAATAATTTTTACAACTTAGAACAAGCATGCAAGCTCACTAAACATGTTACCTACAGCAGCAAAATATTCACTATATACTCAACCAAACGAAATTCTAATTGGATAATCGAAGGAGTCACATACCTAGAGTAATGTACAGGCAAATTTCGCATGTAACTGGCTGAGCAAACAGATCGAGAAATCTTGAGCTCTTGAGAAGAAACACGAGTGAGAGAAAGTGAGTACGAGTTTTTTCGGGAGAGAGTGAGATGGGAGAAAGAAGTGAATAAGTGGGGCAAGGAGGGGCCCACACCACAGGGTGGCACGCCCCCCTTGCTGGCTGCGCCGGCCTGTGGGGTGCCACCCTGGGGTGCCCCACTGGTCATCCCCAGGTGCTCCCAGGTGCCCCTTCGAAAAATAAGACTAACAGTATAATTTTTGTAAATTTTTTAGAACTTCGAAAAATGCACATTTCTAGGTGTTAAAGTAATTATTACAGCGCAGGAAAATGATTTCCAAAATCTTAAAGAACTAAAGCATCTTGCAAAACAAAAAGTGCTACAACAAGTAAAACAAGTTGAGGAAGAAAGAAGTGTTGTTTAGCTCTCTTATGCATTAAAATATACTTGTTAACAAGGTTGATCAAGTCTTGCTATAAAATAAATTTTATATGACATAAGAAGAAATAAACCTCAAATCAATCATGTTACCTTATATTGAATTGATATATATCCAATCACAAGAGTTTGATATTCTTCTTTAGACTCATATATAGGACAATCAAAAGATCCCACCTTGATAGTTTTCACATTACAAATTGTATTAACTCCATATACTTTATCAATCCTCTTTGGAAAATAGACAATATGTTCCTCGTCATCAACATTGAAAGTAACTTTTCCTTTATTGCAATCAATAACAGCCCCCGCAGTATTAAGAAAGGGGTCTTCCAAGAATAATAGTCATATTATCATCTTCAGGCATTTTCAGACAACAAAATCACTTAATATTAAGCAATTTTGAGTAACTTGAACATGAACATTTTCACATACACCAACAGAATAGCATTAAACTTTTTGCAAAGATATATCACTTGGTATCAACTTATCTAAATCAAGTCTCTTGTAAAGAGAAAAAGGCATCACACTAACTCCTGCTCTCCCAAATCACATAGAGCAAATGTAACATAATTATTCTCGATGGAACAAGAATAGCCTGTGATACCTCGGGTCTCCCAGCTTCTTTGGAACCTTACCATTGAAAGAGTAATTAGCGAGCATAGTGGAAATCTCCTCATTTGGAATTTTCCTTTTGTTAGAGACAATATATTTCATGTATTTTTAATAAGGAGGCAATTTAATAGCATCACCAAAGGGATTTGCAAAAATAAAGGTTTCATCCAATCACAAAATTTATTATAATGTTCCCTCCTCCTTTGATTTTAGTTTCTTAGTAGGAAAAGTCTTTTTCATCAACCCAAGGTTCTTCATTACCATGTTTCTTTGTAACAAAATCTTCTTTAGTATACTTTATTTTTAGCATGCTTTTCAGTTCTTTTTCAATTTCTTCTTTATCGTAAGCATCCTTATCATTGTCTTCATCATGTTCATTACCACTTTCAATTTCAGCATCATAATAGAAATGTTATTAGGATCATTAACAGTTCTAGGATTCTACAACAGCTTTATGTTTCTTTCTTTTCTTAGAAAGGACTACTACTTTCTTTAGTTCGTTGAGAATCTTGTTCGATTCTTTTGGGATGCCCTTCTGAGAGGATCCTGGGTAGGAACACCACCTCTAGTTGTTACTTCATAAGTATGTTTTTCTTCATATATTTTTTGGTTTCATTTTGCCCTTTAGTAAGTTGATCAATTTGAGTTTGAATCATATTAAAATGTTTAACAAGCATCTTAACATCATTATTCTTTCCACAATATCATGCAATTTTATTAATAGTTTATAATCTCTATTAGATGATTTCCCTACTTGTTATTAAAATTATTTGTTAAACAAAGCATAACATTTCTCAAATTCATCAAAACATTGATCAGAGGTTTTGAATAAGGAATATCTCCTCTCTATCAAAGCGTTGCAGAGAATGTACCTCAATTGTGGATGAAGGGGAATTATTCATATAGGTCTTCTATTGGCAAAATTCTTCATGATTCGTATTTAATACCCTCTCCATAAGATTTTGGCTTCCCTCGTATCTTCATCATTTAATTCAATCTTACCCCCTCTTCTTCAATATTGTGCCTAAGGTCTAGGTGTAGACCAAATCATGATTTTTGCTTATCTTAGCCAATAATTCTTCAGCCTCGTCTGGAGTTCTTTTCCGAAAACACAACCAGCACAACTATCCATGTATGCCCTAGACTCAATGGTTAGTCCACTATAAAATATATCAAGTAAATCATGCTTCTCCAAATCATATCCAGGCCGAGCTCTAACAAGAGAGCAAAATCTTGCCCAAGCTTCCGTGCAATTTCTCTCCATCTTCGATCAAAACTATAAATTATCTGCGCAGAGTAATATGTTGAGCACTAGCGGGAAAGTATTTTCGAAAGAAATCATCAAGCACACAACTTGGACTATCAATAGAATCGGGAGGCAAATAACAATTATACCAAATCTTGTGCATCATCCTTTAATGAGAAAGAAAAATCTTAGTAACAAAAAAGTACGCTTCTTAACATCATCGTAAAACAAGCTATCAGTGAAAGCTTATCAGTATGTTCTACAAAGACTTTCTTTTCGCATTTCACAAAAAAAGTGTTTTCCAATAATAGATATATGGAGATAACCAAGAGAAAAGTCATAATCTTTATCCTTAATGTTTATAGGAGTTGTGGCAAATTTAGATCGAGACAGCTTTATATCTAACAACATGTTGTGCAATGTTTTTAAGGTTACTTGTACTAGTAGTAGCATTGCATTTATCAATAAAATCATCATCAAGTTCCACATAATCTTCATCAAGATCATCAATCTCAGTGAATTAACAGGTGTAACAGTATTTTCATTAGGAGTTTCAGTAATTTCAATTTGTCTAGACCTAGCAATTGTCGAGTAGGAACTAAGCTTGGGGATGCTTGATACGTCGCTAACGTATCTATAATTTCTTATGTTCCATGCTACTTTTATTACAATACTCTAATATTTTATACATACTTTACAAAGATTATTTTACATTTTCCCGGCACTAACCTATTAACAAGATGCCGAAGTGCCGCTTCCTTTTCTACTGCTTTTGGTTTCAGAAATCCTAGTAAGGAAATATTCTTTAATTGGACTAAATCAACGCCTACCAGGGCCTATTTTTGCACGAAGCTCTGCAGACCGAAAGGGAGGCGGCCAGCCGTCGTGCCGACACACCAGGCGGCGCCAAGGGGGGCCCTCGCGCCCTAGTGTGGACCCCGTGGACGCCCCCTCGATCTACCCTTCCGCCTACTTTAAGCCTCCGTCGCAAAACCCCCCGTACCGAGAGCCACGACACGAAACACACCGAGAGGCCGCCGCCGCGAATCCCATCTCTTGGGATTCAGGAGATCGCGCCTCCGGCACTCCGCCGGAGAGGGGAATCATCATCTAGGGCTCCACATCATCATGTCCGCCTCCGATTGATGCGGGAGTAGTTCATCCTTGGACTATGGGTCCATAGCAGTAGCTAGATGGTTGTCTTCTCCGCTTGTGCTTTCATTGTTATAGATCTTGTGAGCTGCCTAACATGATCAAGATCATCTATTTGTAATGCTACATGTTGTGTTTGGTGAGATCCGATAAATAGAGAATACTATGTTAAGTTGATTAATAATCTATCATATATGTAGCTGTGCCAAAAATGCGAGTGTTTCAGATAAGCTCCGGCGTGTAGAGGCTCTCGGCCAAGTTGATACTTGTAACTCCAAGAGGGAGTAATTATGCTCGGGATAGAGCGGGTTCATGCCTCCCATTGAATCTGGGACAGTGACGTAAAGTTCTAAGGTTGTGGATGTGTCGTTGCTACTAGGGATAAAACATTGATGCTTTGTCTAAGGATATTTCACTACTGATCACATTACGCGCCATACTTAACGCAATTATCTCTGGTTGCAACTTAATACTGGAGGGGGTGCGGATGCTAACCCGAAGGTGGATTATTTAGGCATAGATGCATGCCGGATAGCGGTCTATGTACTTTGTCGAATGCCCCGATTAAATCACATAGTAATCATCGTTGATATGTATCAATCTTTATTTGTCAATTGCTCACCCGTAATTTGTTCACCCAAACATGTTAAGTATCTTATTTGGAGACACCACGCATAACCGTGGACCCTGGCCCATTCTTTTTACATCCGAATACATTCTACTATACGTTTCTTTGCAAACAAACATCATCTTCCACTCGATACGTTTAATCCTTTGTTTTCAGCAAGCTTCTGAGATTGCCAACCTCACCGTTACGCGTTGGGGCAAAGTACTTTGATTGTGTTGTGTGTAGGTTCCACGTTGGCGCCGGAATTCCCCGTGTTGCGCCGCACTACATTCCTCCACCAACAACCTTCACGTGCTTCTTGGCTCCTCACTGTTCGATAACCTTGGTTTCTTACCGAGGGAAAATTCGATCGCTGTGCGCATCACACCTTTCTCTTGGCTCCCAACTGGACGCAGCGTTGACTACACGCCAAAGAAGACTCTTCTCAAGCCGTTTAGAGATCAAGACACGCCATGTAGCCCCCACTTCCAATCTCTTTACTTTGTTTTTGTCTTGCTTTATTTTATTTATTACTTTGTTTGCTGCACTTAAACAAAACACAAAAAAATTAGTTGCTAGCTTTACTTTATTTATCAAAAACACACAATATCAAAAACACAAAAAAATTAGTTACTTGTCTTTACTTTATTTGCTTAGTTGATTTTACTACTGTTATAATGGGTACTCCTGAAAATACTAAGTTGTGTGATTTCACTAGCACAAATAATAATGATTTTATATGCACTCCTATCGCTCCACCTGGTACTACAGCAGAATTTTATGAAATTAAACCTGCTTTACTAAAGTTATGAGAGAGCAATTTTCTGGTGTTAGTACTGATGATGTTGCTGCCCAACTTAATAATTTTATTGAACTTTGTGAAATGCAAAAGTATAAGAATATACATGGTGATATTATAAAACCGAAATTGTTTCCTTTCTCATTAAGAGGAAGAGCTAGAAGATTGGTTGCTATCTTTGCCTAAAAATAATATGATTCATGGACTAAGTGTAAAGATGCTTTTATTAGTAAATATTATCCTCCTCGCTAAGATTATATCTTTGAGAAGTAGCATAATGAATTTTAAATTTTTTGATAATGAACATGTTGCTCAAGCATTAGAGAGAATGAAATCTTTGGTAAAGAATTGCCCAACCCATGGACTGACTGTTTGGATGATCATCCAAACCTTTTGTGCGGGATTGAATTTTTCCTCAGGGAACCTATTGGATTCAGCTGCTTGAGTGTACTTTTATGTCCATCACCCTGGCGCCGCAACTAAATTACTTGATGAGATGATGATCAATTACTGAATGGCATACCGAAAGAACTCCTCAAGGTAAGAAGGTAAATTCTCTTGAAGAAACCTCTTTGGGTGATAAGATTGATGCTATTATGTCTATGCTTGCAAATGGTAGATCTCATATCGATCCTAAATGTTCCTTTAGCTTCATTGGTTGCTCAAGAAGAAAATGTTGATGTGAATTTAATAAAGAGTAATAATTTCAACAACAATGCTTATAGGAATAATTAATTATGGTAATAACAACTTTAGGCCATATCCTTCTAATAGTAATGGTTATGGTAATTCTTATGGTAATTCTTACAACAATAATAAGAGTGTACCCTCTGGTCTTGAAGTGATGCTTAAAGAATTTATTAGTACACAAACTGCTTTCAATAAAACCGTTGAAGAAAAGCTTAGTAAAATTGATATTCTTGCTTCTAAGGTTGATAGTCTTACTCTTGATGTTGATCTTTTAAAATTGAAAGTTATGCCTGAGAAAGTTGAAGATGCTAGGTTTGCTAAAACAAATGCCATCCAAGTTTGAATTAATGATAATATTAGAATGTTGGCTCAATTGCATGCTAGGTGGGATAGAGAAGAAAAAGAAAAACTTGCTAAAGAAAATAATGTACCTAAAGTATGGACTATTACCACCACTAGTAATGTTGATCTTCAAATGTTGCTGCACCTCCTACTATTAATGGTAAAATAATTGGTGTTGGCAATGTTTCTACTCCTAATGCAAAGCGTACAAAACTGCCTGAAATCTGCTGAAACTGTTTGTGATAAAACTGCTGAAATTTTTCAAAATATTGGTGACAATGATCCCATTGCTGTAGAACATAATGGTTTAGACTTTGATGATTGTTATTACTGGAGTTATAAAGTTCTTACAAAAACTTGCTAGAAGTCCCAACGCTAGTGCTATAAATTTAGCCTTTACAAAACACATTACAAATGCTCTCCTCATTAAAGCTAGGAAGAGAAATTAAGACTTGAAGCTTCTATTCCTAGGAAGTTAGAAGATGGTTGGGAGCCCATTTTTTAAATGAAATTCAATGACTTTGAATGTAATGCTTTATGTGATCTTGGTGCAAGTATTTCTGTTATGCCTAAAAAGATTTATGATATGCTTGCCTTGCCACCATTGAAGAATTGTTATTTGGATGTTAATCTTGCCGATAATGTTAAAAAGAACCTTTGGGGAAGGATTGATAATGTTCGTATTACGGCTAACAATAACCTTGTCCCCGTTGATTTTGTTTGCCTTGGATATCGAATGCAATGCATCTTGTCCTATCGTGTTGGGAAGACCTTTTCTTCAACTGTTGGTGTTATTGAGATGAGGGAAGGTAATATTAAATATCAATTTCTCTCAAGAAAGGTATGGAACACTTCCTAGAAAGAGAATGAAGGTTTCCTTTGATTCTATTATTAGAACAAGCTATGATGTTGATGTTTCTACCTCTTGATGTTACTTGATATGCATTTTCGCCTAGCATAAAGGCGTTAAAGAAAAGCACTTGGGAGATAACCCATGTGTTTATTTTACTGCAGTAATTTTTGTTTTGTTGAGTCTTGGTTGTTTACTACTGTAGCAACCTCTCCTTATCATGTTTTTGTGCCAAGTAAAGTTTCTATGCTAAAAGTTGATGTTATATTTGGGATCATTGCGCAGAAACAGAATTGTCGTCTGTCACGAATTCTCGGCATAAGTCTCTCGTAAAAAATTAGAAAAATCTGCAAATTACGAGCGTGATCCTCATGATATGTACGCAACTTTCATTAGTTTTGAGTTTTTCCATTTCCATAAAGTTAAGTGCCCAGTCCGTATGCATCTTTACTGACCGTTCGTTTTTTGATGATTTTATTCTTTATTTCGTGATTGCCGCTTTTTGCTATGTTGAATGAGTTTCTTTGTTCCATTAACTTTCGTAAGCTTTGTGCAATACAAGTGTTAAGAATGATTGTGTCACCTCTGAATATATGAATTTGTGGTTATGTACTAACCCTCTCATGAGTCTGCTTGAAGTTTGTGTGAAGGAAGCTTTCAAGGGTCAAGAGAAGAGGATGATATACTATGATCAAGAAGAGGAAAGGTCTAAGCTTGGGGAGATGCCCTGGTTCATCAACGTATACTAAAGACTCTGCCATCTATCGGGATGCCCAAGGCATCCCCTTCATCGACAACATTATCAAAGTCACTTCTAGTGAAACTATATTTTTATTCCGTCACATCCTTATGTTCTTTACTCGGGAGCGCCGGTTTGTTTTTGTTTTTGTTTTTGTTTGAATAAAGTTGATCTCGCCATTCTTATATTGAGATATTACGCTCCGCTTTTTCTTATGGAACACTTATGTTCTTAATTGTGCTTTAATGTTTGGCGAAAGCTTATTGTTTCGTTAAATTGCTATATGGTTGGAATTGGAATGATATGGTTTGACAATTTGGCAATTGTTTGAGCTCTCATAGATCATGTTTAAGCTTTTGCATCATGTAGTTTAATCTATTAATGAAGAACTACCGTAGAGCTTGTTTAATTTGGTTTGCATGATTATCTCTCTAAGTCTAGATATTTTCTGCAAAGTGTTTGAACAACAAGGAAGACAGTGTAGAGCCTTATAATGTTGCAATATGTTCTTATGTGAGTTGTGGATGTACTCGTTGACAAAGGATTAACTTGTCAACGCCTACGTATACTAGGGTTTTGCTAGAAGTAGAGGGCAAGTAGATCTCGAAGGTTTAGTCGAAAAGACTCGACCATTATGAAAACTAGGGTTATGTTGGCAATAGATTCGATCCTTTGTCCCCACTCCCCCTTATAGGAGGTGGAGCCAGGGTTTCGTATTGTACAAGTTACGTAGTCCCAGGGACTATTGTAATCGACATGGGGAATCTGCATCTATTTTATTACAATTTAGCTTCTTAATTTTTTTTGTGGCTCCCGAATCTTCTTATTCTTCTGATAGTGGGCCTTCAAGAACTCGGCACTATCTATGGCACTCCATTTGGGATGCCTAAGTGTCAAGAGTCTCTGAGATTTTGCTTTGAATCGAGAGTCAAGGGAAATCTCATCTGTTTATATTTTTTCGAGAACTCTTATTTATGCTTCACATAAAATTTCTATATTGTACAGGATAATGGTAGTTGGGGCCAGTTCATCCGACTGGACTGTGCACTAGTTAACTCGCCCAGTGGCAATCCGCAAAAATTTACTTGGATTTACTGTCTCCCGGACATATCTTGGACACTCTGGTGAACTTCACAGCGCCAAGGTCTTACCATTCGTCGAGTCCCAGTCATATTTTATTGGACTAACGTGTCCGTTAGATTTTTCTTCGTATCCGTTGGTATGGAAAAATGTAGCAGATCGGCGATGCCACGCCAGCAGAATTCGATCTCGGTCTTACCTTCGCAAATTTGCGTCATTCAGAAATTGATCGCAACTTTGGCGTTCTGAGAATATATTGTCGAGTGCTTTTCGGCTGTTGGAATAGGACATTTTATCGAGTCATATTTGATGACTTATTTTGTCTTCCCGATGGGAGTATATGTAGAGTTATCTTTGTAACTCTAAATATACTCACTGCTTTTTATTTTCATAAAAATTCATCTAAAAATGCACAAAGCAGCTCATGGAGTGTGCCCTTCGAGGCTGGCACCAAGAATTCAAAGCTTGGGTGTAGGCTCCACAGATTAATATCCTTTGCCGCTATTTTTATAATCCTTCTCGATATTTTCATATTTATCGGGTGCGCGACCAGCGCTCCTGATGGGAGTAGCCCCCAAGGCTATGACCAAATTATTGGATTTGGTCATAGGCTCTCGCCATTTCTATATTGTTATACTCGAAATTTTCTATTTTTCCAAAGTAGCCCCGAGCATTTGGGCAAAACTTGTATTTGATCAAAGGCTCCAAGAGTATTCGAATGTTTTACCCTCTGTCGCTATTCTCTTTTTATTTTTCTTGTCGACATATTTTCCTCTGTCAAATTCTCTTCATCTCTGTCAATTGGATTTTTCTCGCCCTGTGGGTCCACCGTTCCCACCACGTTGACACGTCGTGCAAGTGGGGGACACACGCTCTCTTTTCCCGGGCGCACGCACGGTAACGCCTGTTCCATTCCTTCGTAAAAATACCCTTTTACCCTTGTATCTACGAGATCCTTTTTTTCACCACACGATTTCTTCATCCAATCGTGAACTCGTCTGTCCGAACCCTATAAACTCTTCTTCAACCCTGGCCCGTCCTTCGCTCAGGCCGCACATCCGTTCCCCTCTGCAAAAACTTCCCCGTGCGCCCAACTCTGTTTGATCTTCCGCACGCCTAAGCATTGCTTTGTCCACATGGTCGGCCACCGCGCACCGCGACCCATGGCGCCGCCGCCACGCCAGAATCCGCAATGGCCGCCGAAGATCTTGATCGGGAGAGATCTAAAATCTCCAACCAAGACCTCAACCCGATGAAGAAGCTTGGCCCGATGAAGAAAGATGACGCCATCCGCTTCCCGTCAAGAAAGCTACCCCAACCTCCAATGGAGTATCTAAGTTAGTTTTGTTGATTTACCTCATCCGCGGCCTTTCTCCCCCTATTCACGTTCCTCCGCGGCCTTCCTTTTGTTTATGGGATTCAATTGCATACCACTTGACCCCCAATTCTATCCTCCATATTTCCATTTTCATCACGCTGTGCGAATGTTTCCTTGGAGTCCCTCCCAATTGGGCTCTTTGGAAACGCATTTTCCTTCGTCGTCGCACCCATAACGCCACTTATAACATAGGCGGCGTTGTTATTTGTGTCCGTCCGATGTTGAATACTTCGACGTCAAATTTCCGATTCCGTCCAAGGGTGGCGAAAAAGTGGCTCTACATTCACGAAGAAAGTGCTAACTCGTGAGCACAACATAGTCCCCTTCGGACGAAATGCTAAATTCAACGCCACCGCCCCGGGATGTCAAGCTTCCAAGCAAGAGAAAATAATGAGTACCTTATGTCTCGTATTCGTCGCCTCTTAAAATACTCGAGGCGAAGGAACTATCCGGTGTTCAAATCACCGCCTACTTTCTTAGAATTAGGTGCAGCCTCTTCATGCTCGCAAAAATCCCCTTTGGACATATACTGGTGTAAACGACGCCAACAGCTCTCCAAGGATCTTTCCCGCAAAGGACTTGGAGAAGTCGATTCGAAGAATTTCTGCTTGAAAATAAGAAAGATCCCGTCCCCTTCCTCCCAGACAACATACAGCTCCACCAACTTCGAGGTATTTGTCTTCTCGATTTCACTCGGGTTGCAAATGTTTCCCGTATCTCACTCGTATTGATATCTCGCTATTTTTTCCTTTGCTTTGGCTTCTGTGCACCATCCTACCATGTCTTCTCTCCTCCTTCCAGATGGAGAAGTCGAAGAATGTACCTATCGTTGTCGAAGACAATCAAGGTTCCTCTCTTCATGAAAGTGAGGTCGCAGGTTCTCACATACGGCTTCCCATGAAAAGGAAATTGAATCTGAAGCCGATTCGACGCAATCCCTTCCTCCCGCTGTTTCCAAAGAACAAAAGGAAAGGGATGACGCCGGAAGCTCCAGACTCTCCAAACCCGAAAATCAAGCCTTTCAAATGGGTCGGCCTTATGATCCATACCCGAAACTCTTATCGCTCGTGAGTACCATCTTCCCGTTTCTTTGTTTTGTCTTTTAAAATTTTTGTCTATCTTGCCTTTGTACCGTCGACTTGTACTGTGAGATGACGAGGAAGTGTTACTGCTGCTGATGTGGCTGTTCTAACTATACGTCACATACATTAGTCGCCGCGGTCGAAGGTGAAGAAACGTCGCCTCCTCGACAAAATGTCGACACCGCGACTCCTCCGACAAGCCCCCGAGCCTCTTCACCGAAAAGGGCAAGGACGGAGATTATCGCGGAACCTACTCTTCAATTGAGTAGCTCCTCGAACCTTCTCCTGGAAGATGTAAGCTCTCCACTTTTTGTCATTGTTTATATTTTCTCTGCTCTCCTCTATCATATTTTTCTCACACCCCCATTTTCTCTTTGTCCTTCTTTTTGGGCCACCATGAGATCATGATCTTCTCCGGCATCTGCCCAATTTGTTTGGCACCGTGAATATACTAATAAACTGGTTGCAATGCTTTACTCTTGTTTCTCGTCCTTTGCCCTTTGTCGTCTCGAAGTTTTTAACTATATTTTTCTTCCTTGCCGTAAAAATCAAGTAAGCCAATGTGAGCGTGCCAACACACTGAGCTCGGGTCAGCTAGGAGCAAAGTGAACAGCTTCGCAAAAAAGGCTGAGCCGATGCCGCTGGTGCTCGGTGCGTAGGCCGATAATAAGGCCAAGTCTCGATGTCGCGGTGCTCAAGATCTCCGAAGAGACTTCATGATGCCGAAACTCGCCGAGTGAACATACCGCTCAATCTGCCCGCGAAGAGGCGATCCTTAAACGCTTGAAGACACGGAGTCGCCGCTTTGTCTGTAAGTATCACTTATCATTTTTCAGATTTCTTTTCTCTATGTTTGTTTGTTGCTCAATAAGTTTTCTTTTTGGCAGCGCTATAACAGCTCAAGAGTTTCAACTTGAAGAACCCGTCAATGATCCTCTTCGCGACCCCTGTCATTTCTCGAGGTTCATGGATCGCAGGCACGAAGGCACGATCGTGCGTTGTGCTGTGGTCGCGGCTTTTTCCTTTATTTCCTTTTTTCCAAGAAAGAGGAACCCAACTTTCGTTGACCTTGCCAAGAGCTTTAATTCAGCAGAGGACCTTGGACTGAAATGCGCTAAGAAAAACATGAAGGTTGTCGCGAAAGTACCATGTCTCCGTTGCCGACAGCCGACAAACTATTGATTGGATGAAGGTGGGCGACACCAATCAAATAGAGCAATCAAGGTGGAGGTCGCTGATTAAGGCAGCCAAACCCAACACGAAGAAAATCTTGGCATATTCTTGGGATCAAGCCACCCTCGACTCCCAGCTCATCAAGGCCGGAGGTCTAGTTTCATATTCTTTTGCTTTGTTTTAGTTTATCTTCTCCTTCTGGTACTGTCGCTGTAATAGTGCTCCTGGCGATGATTAGGTCTTTGTAGAGGTCCTCCTTTGTAATAGATATGTATACTACAAGAATGAATGGAAGTCGAACTTTGTCTCACTGATTGATGTCGACGTTTTCTATTTTTTCTCAGCTGATTTTTGACAATTATTCGCTAATTTCGATCCTCCGAGTTTTTCCTTCGTCTTCAAGTAAAAGTTCCTTTCCACCCTCGTTAACCTTGACATTCTTCGAGTATGGATCCGATAGAAGAATTGAAAGAACTTCGAGTGCAACTTCAGCCTCGTGAAGAAGTACTGCTATACTTATGGAGCAAGCCTCGAGAGTCTTCCGAAAAAGGAGAAAATTGCACTTCAACGAGCTTAGGATGCCATATCTGAGAGGGATACTGCCGTTAAGCCGGTCGACGTGTACCGCATCTCGAGAGAATTCTATGCTCCAGCTGCTAATATATGCCCTTGGATATGGCGGGTAAGTTTCATTATCTATCTTGCTTCTTCTTTTCCTTTGCCGCTTGCCTCCTTATTGCCCACTGAATTGTTTCAAGAAACAATAGGTGCTTTTTTGGATACTACAACTGAAGATGAACGTGAACAGGCCTGCGCCAATGTTCTTTCGCCACGTGAACATGGGTCGACTTTTTGGGGTACACCCGAGCGGAATCCGCCAAATCGTGAGATTTCAAGATCGTGCACTTCAGGTTCGCGAATATCTTGACTTCGTACAAGGACTTTGTCTCCGGTTTAGGTATCATGTTTCCCCGCAATAAGATGCCAGAGACCCTTCCGGCGTTGATGGATTCAGAGATGCTCCTCGCATCCACGCCTTTGTACGAGAGCTGCTGGCGCGAGGTTTGCGATGATCATGATAAAAATTTGCTACCCGAAGTCAGACATAAGGCAAGTTGTCCCAAAGTGCCCGGAGAAGATGTCGAAGAGGAAGAGGAACTTCTGCAAATATGATGACATAGCTATAGCACAAGATATGATGGATGAACTTTTTCGGATTCCGAATCCTTCGTGAAGGGTAGCTACGCCGAGCATAGTACTCGCGCTGTAAATAACGAGCGCCTAACCATAGATAATATATTGGGAAATCCTTGAGACTTATTCCGAACTTTGTATCCTATGTAGAGCATTACATTCAAAGTCATTGCATTTTATTTTTATCGCCAAGCCCCTGGGCGTTTGCAGTGTCTTTTGTTTATTATAATGCGAGGTTGTCCCAAGGCAAGATAATATACACTGTATACTATTTTGTGCGGGTGCAAGCCCCCGAGCTTTTTGTTGATCACTATTTTGTCGGTATCTCTTTTTATTTTGGCGAGGTATGTTTACCAAGGCAAGATGCTTCTTTTGCGTTTGTCGACACTGTGTTTATATATATATTGTATCATGTAGGGGAGGAACCCCTGATCTTGTCGAGAAGAAGATATAATTCTACTATCTTTATTATATTGCAGCACCGCGAGTCCGCCTCATTAAACACCTTTCCCGCCCTCTCACTCGGTGCCCCGAAAAAGGAAAAAGAGTGCGTCCGAAACTTGCTGCTTTCAGGACATTGTAGCTTTACAAAGGGAGACTATATTTTCGACTTCTGTGCGTAGAAGCGCCCGAAAGCCAGGCTAATGCTCCAGGGATTTGGCCTGGCCGATCCCGTTCTCTTGTCTTTAATTCTCCGTATGCTCCTCCTTCTATTACTTCCGTGACGATGTATGGTCCCCGCGGTGACTCGAGTTTTTCATGGCTTTTTGATTAAGTCGTAAAACCAGTCACCCACTTGAAGATCTGGGGCCGCAATCGCTACCGTGGGTAATTTTTCTGAACCCGTTGATATTTGGCGACTCGTGACAGACCTCGTCTCGAGCTTCATCGAGTGCGTCGACATCATCCTCCAAAGCTTTTCTCGAGGTTTCTTCGTCATATTCTACGACTCGGGGAGAATCGTGTTCTATTTCTATCGGCAAGACTGCTTGCTCCGTGGACCAAAAAGAACTGTGTTTCCTGCGTCGCTGTATTTGGCGTTGTTCGGATACTCCACAAGACACTTGGTAGCTCCTCTGGCCAAGTATGCCTAGCTTTTTCCAAAGGTCCTGGCAGCGCTTTTTGATGCCATCGGCAGGATGATGCCATTGGCCTTTCGACTCTGTCCATTAGTCCCAGGATGCGCAACAGACGCGAAACTCAATTTAATGCCCACTTCTGCACAATATGCTTTGAACTCCTTGGAAGTAAAGTTACTGCCGTTATCTGTGACGATGCTGTGAGGTACCCCAAAGCGAAAGACAATGCTCTTCACAAACTTTATTACGGATGTGCATCCGGTGAATTTATTGGCTTCGCTCTATCCACTTGGTAAATTTGTCGACAACCACCAACAAGTACTCATATCCTCCCGGCGAAGCTTTGGTGTAATTTACCCACCATGTCGAGACCCCATTGAGCAAAGGGCCACACATAAAGGGACTGGCATAAGTTCCGTCAGGAGTGAGGTCTTGTCATGAAATCTTGGCACGCACGTGCTCCCACTTGCTATTTCTGGTACCCGATTGCCGTTAGCCAACAAAATCCCGCTCCTCGAACCCAGCCGCGATAGCCTGCCACTCGCGTGGTGCCCACATATTCCTTCCTGCACGTCCTTTAGGATGATCCTTCCTTCTTCGTGTGTAACACACCGTTGTAGCACACCCGAGAGACTGCGTTTGTACAGCTCCCTTTACCACAAAGGAAAGCTTGACTCTAATTATTCGCCTTGCTTCGACCGGGTCTTCAGGTATAGTTTTCCCTAGGATATATGATATGTAAGCCTAACCATGGAATTTGCACCATCATGACTAGCTCTTGCTCTTCTTCTTCTTCTCGAGGACGGGCGGAACCACTGAAGGTTTCTCTTTTTCCTTCGTTTTTGCCGGCTTTGTTGATCTCTCGCTAATCTCTTCCCTGAATACACCTGGAGGAATCGCCACAGACCCGATGTTTGCGAATTCGTCAGCTTCATCGTTGCTCATCCTGGTGATGTGGTTTACCTTACAACCATCGAATAACTTCTCCAGCTCGTTGCACACCTCTTTGTATGCTATCATGCTGCCGATCGCATCGCATTGGTTCATGACCTGTCGTGCTGCTCAACCGTGAGTCGCCAAAATTTTCGCCTGGGTTGCAATCAAGCTTTCGCCATCTTCATCCCGTGTATGAGAGCTTCATATTCCGCTTCATTGTTAGATGCGTTTGGGAACGTCATCCGTGCAACATATTTCAACTTGTCGCCAGGTGAGACTAATATCACGCCCGCTCCAAGATCTTTCCAATCTCTCGCTGGACCCGTCGGGTTCATGGTCCAAGTTCTCATAAACTGGGGTCTCATGTTTTGTAGCTCCATCCATTCTCGCAATGGAAATCTCGGTAAGCACTGCGACTTATTGCTTCTTTCTCTTTCATACGTGATGTCTCGGTGGGAAAGTTCTATTCCCCAAAGCGAGAAGGCCGACCCGTAGCTTCCGGCTGTTCAAATATTTGATAAGGAGCCTCATTGACCACTATTATTGGGTGCGCCGGAAAGTAGTGTCGCAATTTTCTCGTCGTGAATACTCCATATGCTAGTTTTTGATATTGTTGGTACCGTTGTTTTGACGGCTAGTATTTCGCCGATGAAATATACTCGTCTTGAACTCCATGAAGCTGCCTTCTTCTTCCCTTTCGACTACTAAAGCCGTGCTGACCACCCGAGGTGTAGCTGCGATGTACAAGAGGAGAGGTTCTTTCTCTTTCGCTGCCACAATAACGGCGGTGTCGAAATTGCTCGCTTGAGATTCTCGAAAGCCCGTCCGCTTCCTCGTTCCATTGAAATTTTTCCCTTGTTCGATCAATGCATAGAACGGTAGCGCCTTTTCTCCTAGCCTGGCGACGAATCTCCTCAAAGCTGCGACTCGCCCTGCAGTTGTATTTCTTTCAACTTTGCTGGCTTTCTCATAGTAACGATGGCCCGTATTTTTTCGGGATTACTTCAATCCCCCTTGCCGATACTAAGAACCCGAGAAGTTCTCCCCGCTGGAACTCCAAAAGAGCACTTAGTCGGGTTCAGCTTGAGGCAAACTTGTCGAGGTTGTCGTGCCTCCCTTCAAGTCTTCGATCAAAGTCGACCCTTTCTTGGATGTTATTACGACATCATCGATGTAAACTTGTACATTTTTTCCGATCTGTGTTGCTAGGCACTTTTGCATCATCCGCGGATATGTTGCTCCCGCGTTTTTCAAACCAAAGGGCATTGTTTTGTAACAAAACACGCCATAAGGTGTGATGAACGCTGTCTTGGCTTCATCTTCTTCTTTTAACCGGATCTGACCACAATATGCGTCCAAGAAGGAAAGACGTCAGCATCCCCGCCGTGGAGTTTATGATTTGATCGATCCTTGGGATGGGAAAGTGATCCTTGGGACAATGTTTATTTGAGACACGTGAAGTCGACGTACATGCGAAGGACTATTGTGTGTTTCTTCGCACCATCACCGGGTTAGCTACCCATGTGGCTTCGTAGATATTTCTCTTGAAACCAGGATCTTTGAGTCGATCTATTTCCTCGATAACATGGCTTTGCGTTTAGGCTCGAAAACGCCGCAAAGGTTTGCGATCGGGTCGTGCGAGAGGATCCAAATTGAGGTGGTGCTCCGCAAGTTCTCTGGGTACTCCTCCTGGCATGTCAGCCGGACACCATGCGAAGATTCTCCAATGCTCACGAGGAACTCGACGAGCGCGTTTTTCCTATGCGACATCCATGTTTGCGTCAATGGACGTCGTTTTCTTCGTTATGTCGGGTGGATCTGTACCTCCTTTGAATCCTTATTTATATTGAAAGTTGGTTCCTTAGAAGGTCTTCCCACCTCTGGCAGCACATCATAATAAGTGAACCTAGGTGCCGCATATTCCGCTTGTATCCCGAAAGTTTCCGATGTCATGAAAATCTTTGTCGCATTTATCTGACGAAGCTTCCTTTGATTGTGATAGGTCCCTTAGGCCTAGGGCAACCTCCACAAGAGATATGTATAATGCAGACCGAAGCATGAACTCGGCGTACGCCGGGTCGCCCCCAACAAAGCGTGATATCGCGACGGGAAATCCACCACTTCAAACTCCAAGCTCTCTATCCTGTAATTTTCTTGTTCCAAACCGAACGTCGAGGTTGATCTTGCCTAATGGGTAACCCGCTTCTCTTCCGTTGTGTAATTCCTTTGGAAACGTAAAGGTCGGGCCATCTATTTGCTAGGACATGTTCATCTTCCTCAATGTATCCGCATACATGAGGTAAACTGCCGCCGCCATCTATGAACACTCTCGACACATCGAAACCAGCGATTACGGCGGGTAAGATGAGCGCCGATTGTCCCGGTCGAGGAACTGCTGCGGATGCTCTGCGATTGTGAAGCCGATATCTTGCCCGACCAATTTAAGTACTCGATCGTTGGTGGAGGCATCTTCTCCGCTATGAATATTTGTCGAGATATTACCTCTCCGCGCCTGACGTCTGAGTCAATCATCGAGACCACAATTCTCATGAGTTGGGTCAACATATGAGTGGGATGTGGTGGCCACGGTAATTCTGGGTTTCGGCCGATTTTCTTCAGAATTAAGTGAGGAGGTGGAGGTGAATCTCGCTCCTTGGCTCCCCGAGGATTGCTATTTGGTTTCGAGTTGCCACATCTCGCGGGCCGGCATTGCCTCCGAAAATTGCGTACTCTTCAGATGTCCCGATCGCTCTTTCCATTGTTGTCGAGGTAAAAATGCATTTGACACGGACCGTTCATCATTTCTGAGACACATAAGGTCTTTGGATCCTTGGTCCACTATTTTGTCCGTTGCCGCGAAAATCACCTCTATTGTCGCCTTGTTGCTCGTTGTTCCTTTGATAATCATCTCCACTATTTCCTCCAGGATTTCCGCGAAATCAGCCGATATATGGCCGAGAGCATCGTTGTTGTAAAACGCGAGAAAATCGCCTTCTATTTTAAAAATTTCGACTCCTCTTCCGGCGATCTGTGTCGCTTGTTGTATATTGCGTCTTCTCCATCTGCCTACTTGTTAGCGACTCAACGCTGAGATTGTCTTGTGATTAGTTCTCCCAAGTCCTCGACGAAGTCCGCTCGTCGGATTCCCGCTACGAACGCATCTATTGCCCTCTCTTCAGATATGTCTTCTGCCGAGTTCTTAATAATGTTCCACCGTATATATTTTCTCATCGACTCGTCATGTTTTTGTCGACACGCCGTAATTCTTCCAACGACGCAGGTTTCTGGTGGATCTAAAGTTTTTTACGAAGATGTCCTCAAAGGTTTCCCACCTTCGATGGAATTCAAGGGGAGTTTCTTTATCCAAGATCTTGCGCCACCAAGGTGAACTTCGATGCTTTGCATAGCTTTCGTTGCTCTGTTCCTCCTACCAGTTTTACTATCTCGAGATAATCCACGAGCCAATCCTCTGGATCTTGCAGTCGTCGAACTTCTGGAAATTCTCAGTAACTTGAACCCTTTTGGGACTCGAGTTTTTCGCACTCTTCTCGTAGAGGCACTGGAGTCCACACATATCTTCGTTGGCAAGCTGGCGAGTGCCGACGCTCCCTTCTTTCTTGTCGCGTTCTGTCCACCCTTATTGGACTGCTGTATCTCTCGCTCCACTTGCTCTTGGTGGGTCTGCTGTCGTTGGTCGTGGACTATTTTGTCCTGATTTTCTTCTGGAGGCGTTGTTGCAAACGCCGTTCCCATAACCCTACTCCACCCATTGCCATATTGAACAATGGTTCTCTCTGGTCGCCTGGAGGTGGTCTGGACGCTAAGATGTATGCTTCGTGTTGCCATGTATCCCGCCTCTGGCGTTTTTGGAATGATATTTCCCCTTTCGTCGATCGACATAAAGGACATGTCGAGATTTTGATTATGTTTCCTCTTTCTGCTTTATTTTTGCAGCCGAGACATTGCCCTCCTCCGAGCTTCTCTCGTGACTATCTCCGTATTTCGAAAGCATTCACTTAATCCCCGTCTCTACGCTCCGCTGATGCGTGTCGTCTCCTTCCTTCTATTCAAAGGATGTCGTTTTGTTTTTCAATTCTCTCGCTAACTCGAGCAAGTCTATATTGATACGCTTGAAGTTCTTGTGCAGTAGGGCAGCTGTGGTCATAGGTTCTAACCGTCCATGGTTTCTCAAGGTACTGTCCCACGCTCTTTAAGGGAGTCGTACTCTCGCGCGAGTTGTAGATCCGTGATATTTGGTGCCTAAACTATGTCGAGATCACGGATCGACGATGGATTTCCCAATCACGCGAAAGCCCTCGATGCTCATGTCCGATGTGCCGCTCCCTTCTACCACATAAATCCGATGATATTTTGTGCATTGATTTTGGTCAGGATTGGTGATACCATCATATAGAGTGGTGAAGACCTTTTCCGATGGCAACAGATTTGTCGATGAAGTTGAAGCCGTCGACGCTGTCGGAGTCGCTGTTTATAAGGAGTCCGGCAGAATTACACGTGTTGCCGAAGATCTTGGCGAGCTTTCCGCTTGCCTTGTTGTCGACGAAGTATGTCGACGAACACTCCTCGTCACTCGACAAGTTGAGTCGACCACGAAAATTCCGGCGAGATCGAACTTCGAGACGGTAGGATCCTTCCTTGTTGACGCCAAATTCCGAATTCTCCGAACGTCATAACGATGGGCTCCTCCATAGGCACATGCATCCATACGGAGGGCTGTGCGAGGGAATAAAATTGAATAGACTGCATTTTTCCTCATATTTCGATCCATCGCGCTGTTTACCGCATGATGTCGATCTTGAACGTGCCATCGAGACTAGATCCTTGACGCCTAATTCCCACAGACGACGCTAATTGACAAAGGATTAACTTGTCAATGCCTGCGTATTGTAGACTAGGGTTTTACAAGTAGAGGGCAAGTAGATCTCGAAGGTTTGTGCTGAACAAAGTACTCGACCATTATGAAAACTAGGGTTATGCGAAAGGATTCGATCCTTCTTTGTCCCTCGACTCCCCCTTATATAGGAGGTGGAGCCGAGGTTTCGTATTGTACAAGTTGCAGAGTCCGGGACGGTTTAACCCGACCCGCTGGGACACAAACAATACTTCCTATTACAATTCTAGCTTCTTAATACATCTTGGGCTCCGAATCTTCTTATTCTTCTGAGAAGTGGGCCTTCAAAGAATCCCGGTACTATCTATGTAAGGTACTCCATTTGGGATGCCTATGTCACCCGTTCATACTTGTGTTTGCTTCAAACAACCTTGCGAGCCAAACCTCAGACCGAGAGGAAATGCTTCTCGTGCATCCAAACACTTTAAGCCAAACACCATGCCATTTGTGTCCACCATATCTACCTACTATGTGGTATTTCCCGCCATTCCAAAGTAAATTACTTGAGTGCTACCTTTAAATTTCATTCCTCTACCCTTTACAACATATAGCTCATGGGACAAATAGCTTAAAAACTATTGTGGTGATGAATATGTAGTTATGTGTCTTAATTCTTATAAGTTGCTTCTTGAGCGGTAACCATGTTTTCTGGGGGGACGCCATCAACTTTACCTTGTCGATATCATGTGAGATGCTATGCATGTTCGTCTTGTCTCAAGTAGTGGATTTCATGATCAAATGGTTTGAGTGCATATGTTAGAGAAGAACATTGGGCCGCTTACCCAAAGCCATGTATCGCGGTGGAAGTTTCAAATTTTGGACATACAACCTCAATCTCTTATGAGAATATTAACTATTGTCAAATGCTTAAGCATGAAAAAGAGGAGTCCATTATCTCGGTTGTCTATGTTGTCCCGTATGGATGTCTAAGTTGAGAATAATCAAAAAGCTAGCGAGAAATCCAATGCGTGTTTTCTCCTTAGACACTTGTACAAGGCTGTATAGAGGTACCCCTTTGTGACACTTGGTTGAAGCAGGGCATGCAAAGAGATGAGAATCTGTGTTTTCCGAGATAGTAGGACAAGGTGCGAGCACTATTGGTACTCTATGCATGAGACATGCAACTTGTAGGGAAGTATTATGCATAGCACATATGAATTATTACTACCGTTGACAAAATTGTTTCTATGTTTTCAAAACAAAAAGCTCTAACACCATAAAAATAGTAATCAATGCTTCCTCCTCGCGAAGGGCCAATCTTACTTTATTGTTGAGCCGGGGCTCATCCATTCCTTTCTATCTTAGAAGCAAACACTTGTGTTAATCGTGCATCGATTCTTACATGTTTACTATTGCAATTCGTTATATTACTCTATGTTGACAAATATCCATGAGATATACATGTTACAAGTTGAAAGCAATCACTGAAACTTAATCATCCTTTGTGTTGCTTCAATGCATTCTACTTTGAATTTATTGCTTATGAGTTAACTCTTATGCAAGTCTTATTGATACTTGTCTGAAAGTATTATTCATGAAAAGTTTTGCTATATGATTCATTTGCTTAGTCATTATCTTTGTTAGCAATCTTTTGTTCAGAGCACTTACTCCATTCATCTCATATGCTTTACAATAATGTTGATCAAGACTATGTTGGTAGCATGTCACTGTAAATTATTTGTGTTATCGTTTACCTACTCGAGGACGCAGTAGGAACTAAGCTTGGGGATGTTTGATACGTCTCAAACGTATCTATACCTCTTATGTTCCATGCTACTTTATTACAATACTTTACAACATTATTTTACATTTTCCTACACTAACCTAATATTAACAAGATGCCGAAGTGCCGCTTCCTGTTTCTGCTGTTTTTGGTTTCGTAAATCCTAGTAAGGAAATATTCTCAATTGGACTTAAATCAACGCCCAGGGGCCTATTTCAGCACGAAGCTTCCGTAAGAACGAAAGGGAGGCGGGCGGGGTTACTCCCGGGCGCCGCCACACTAGGGCGCGCGACCAAGGGGGCCCGCGCGCCTAGTGTGCGGGCCCCGTGACGCCCTTCGACCTACCCTTCCGCCTACTTAAAGCCTCCGTCGCGAAACCCCCGTATCGAGAGCCACGACACGAAAACCCACCGAGAGGCCGCCGCCGCGAATCCCATCTCTGGGATTCAGGAGATCGCTCCGGCACCCTGCCGAGAGGGGAATCATCACCTGAGGGGCTCTACATCATCATGCCCGCCTCCGATCGATGCGTGAGTAGTTCATCCTCGGACTATGGTCCATAGGCGTAGCTAGATGGTTGTCTTCTCCGCTTGTGCTTTCATTGTTATAGATCTTATGGCCGTCTAACATGATCAAGATCATCTATTTGTAATGCTACATGTTGTGTTTTATGGGAGATCCGTTGAATAGAGAATACTATGCAAGTTGATTATCAATCTATCATATATGTGTTGTTTATGTTCTTGCATGCCTCCGTTGCTAGTAGAGGCTCCGGCCAAGTTGATACTTGTAACTCCAAGAGGAGTAATTATGCCGATAGTGGGTTCATGCCTCCCACAACTGGGACAAAGCATGCAGTTTCTGCTGCCATATCGTTGTCACATTGGTGATAAAAACATTGATGCTTTATTTAAGGATATTTGTGTCGATTACATTACGCGCCATACTTATGCGCGCAATTATCCGTTGTTCAACTTAACATCGAAGGGGTTCTATTAGAACTCAGGATTATTTGTGCATATGTACGCTATAGCGGCTCCATGTACTTTGTCGTAACGCCCATTAAATCACATAGTAATCATCGTTGATATGTATTGAATCTTTATTCACAATCGTCACCCACCTTTTGCTCACCCAGCATTTAGTTATCTTATCGTGAGAGACACCACTAGCGAATCGCGAATTCCTGGCCCATTCTTTTTACATCTGAATACATTCTATTGCTTTTACTTTTTTTTGCAAACAAACATCATCTTCCACTCGATACGTTTCTTCCTTTGTTTTAGCAAGCCGCTGAGATTGACAACCTCACCGTTACGTCGGGGCAAAAGTATTTTGATTGTGTTGTGCAGTTCCACGTTGGCGCCGGTTTCAACGGTGTTGCGCCGCACTACATTCTCTGCACCAACAACCTTCACGTGCGTTTGGCTCCTACCGGTCTTATGAACTCGCTTCACCATGAATCACCGCCGTGCGCATCACACCTTCCTCTTGGTTCCCAACCCGGACGTGTTGACTACACGCCAACAACTCTCAAGCACCGTAGAAGCATCATCAAAATTATCAGAGAATTTTCAGATTCGGGTTGGTAATACCAACACGTGGAAGTCAGGTGTGAAACAAGTTGACTTACTGCATGGTAATCATGCAGAGGTACGCGTAGTTGTACCTTTCTTGTGATGGTAATATGGCGACTTTAGTATCGCGAGGTTTACCCATGATGGAGGATTTGCAGCTTAACAATATCAATCCAAGTGAACTTGCAATAAAGCTATGCCCCGGCACGGCGTCAGAAGAGTCTTGATGACCAAAAAGCAGGTGAACGTACAATGCATGATATAAACATAACCATTTTTTGGGGGAGCTTGTTTCTAATTCAAACTAATTGACTCTATTTTATTTAGAACCATAAAAATCTATGATACGTGCATGGTTCCCAAGTCAGCTTTATAGTAGTAGGAGTAGTGAAATAATCTATTAGTTAAGCAAGAAATAAAGACAGCAGTAAATGATTATAAAATAGCTTCGATTAAATACCGAGACATGATTTACGAACGCGCAGATATTGAGAGAATTCATATAACAATCAAGGTAGGGCAATTGCAGGTAATAATAAAGCGGTATCCAAGTACTAATCAATCCATAGGCATGTGTTCCTATATAGTCAGATGTGTCTGAAATAGAAACTGCACAACACTTTGTCCTACCAAATGTTCCGGCCCTAGGGAACCATCGGAAATTAAGGTACTCCTTTAATAGAGTACCGAGCAAAGCATTAACACTCCGTAAACACATGTGATCCTCACATCACCGCTTCCCCTCCGGTTCCAATTTCCGTCACTTTGGGGCCTTTGGTTCCTGACAGCAACGTGTGTATACAACTTGCAGGTGTAAGGTCATAAAACAACGCATATCAGTTGATGAAACAATAACATGTTTAGATCTGAGATCATGGCACTTGGGCTCTAGTGACAAGCATTAAGCATAGCAAGTTGCAACAATATCATAAAAATAACATCTACCACTACTAGGTACCATGCCCTAACAATCTTGTGACTATTACATGATCAATCTCATCCAATCCCTACCATCCCCCTTCAGCCTACAGCAGGAATTACTCACACATGGATGGGGGAAACATGTATGGTCGATGGAGAGGCGTTCGCGGTGATGGCGGCGATGATCCCTCTAATTCCCGTCCTACGTGAGTGCCGTAACCAGTTTTCGGGGTCCCCGAGATCGTGAGTTTCGCGACAGCCGGCGGCGCATCGATGTTTTCCGGCGACTTCGACTTCCTGCCTCGAGTTTTAGATCGAAACCCCTTAAGTAGTCCGGCGTGGGCGTCGTAGGCCACGAGGTGGCGACACACCAGGCGGCGCGCTCTCCAGCCGCCGCCAAAGGTTCCTGCCGTCTCCCAAAGCTCGCTCTTCTGCCCGGATTCTTCTCGAAAAATAAGCCCTTTTGACATAAATTCCGAGGATTTTATGAAAGTTGAATTTCTCGCACAAAACGAGACACCGAGCACTCTCAATAAAACAGCAACTGCTATCAGATTCAAAATACACAAATGACAGGCAAACAATAGTAAAAACAGCCAAAGAAAGAGATACGTTTTGGACGTATCGCGCCTAGTTCAGCTCTTGGTTGGGTGTGAGGGTGGACTCTGTGGGGCGCGTCACATTTTATCGTCCACCGCGTCCGTTTGCGGTTGCTACACGTGACGCCGAACGACTGTTGGGTCCACGCGCCCGTTTAAGGCTCTGGGGTATTCGGGCCCAACGATTTTTTGTTTTTCTTTCCATTTGAGTTCCAACATACACTGCAGAAGATTATTTACACAAACTAGTACATAGTTTGGAACATGGTTTACAAACTATACATAGTTTGAACCATGGTTGACACAAATATAAATATTTTAAAAATAGAAACCAATTGTGTTGATTTCCGTATGTTCGCTGCCAAGAAACATTCGAGGGCACACCCAATCACCCAACCGGAAAATCCATTGGGAGCATTTACCGCGCGCTTGTTACTTTGAATGCATATAAACCTTCCACTATCGCCTCATAGCCCGCGTAGTATTTCGCGCAAAGAAAGAACACTCTAAGTTCTAACTATCGGTTCCGAGGCGGATTCGCCGGTGTGGTAGTGCATGCAGCAGACCGTGTCGTCGAACACCTTGACGATCATCTCACCGTCTCCCTCGTAGAGAAAGGTAGCTGGCAGCCGGGCTCGAGCGCGAGGTCACGGCGAACTTGCCACCCGGTGTGTGCACATCTTGCCTGCTTCGAACGAGACCTCCATGGTCCAGCGGGCAGGTTGCACTGGGCCTCCCATAGGCCGCAACGCACGGCTCGACGCCATCGACGAACTGGCGAACTTGTCGGGAAGCCGCTTGATGCCGAGCGTCGTCGTCGATGCGAGAGGAACTCGGCGTGGTCCTCCTGCGAAGACGGAGGCGCGGCGACGCGCGAGCGTGGGCCGTAGCGCTCCACCACGGCGCCCCCGCCCCGTCCCCGGCGCCCCCTCCGCGGCCTCGCCGCCTCGCCGACCACCGGACCCGCATGGACTTCCTCGCGGCCCTGGTTGCGTCGCAGAACACCTAGGCGGCGCTATGGTGAGCTTTGTGGCGGCTAGGGTTTCTTTGGAGGAGTGGATGAGGAAGAAGAACACGCGTCCCTTCATAGGCCAGGCAATGCGGTGGCCGCGGGGCGTGGCGACGCCATTAACGTGGTTGGCGGAGGCGGGCTGCGCCGCTCGGAGCCCGAGCACGCCATTAACGTGGTGCATCGCCGAAGCGACGCAACGGTTAGTCGCTAGCGCGTTTGAGAAGACGATCGACGCAGGCCGCCGCGGTGCGGGCCCAACGAAACATCCGCCGATGCGAGCGGACACTTTCGGCGTCCGCGCAAGGTCCGCAGAGACATCCGAGACGCATATTTGGGCCAGGTTTGCGTCTCCGGGAGGGGCCGATCACTTTGCGTCGCCCCGCTGGAGGTGGTGCCAGACGCATTTCCGATCACGGCGGACGAAAACGGTCGCTCAGCGTCCGTTCGCGTCGCGCCGCTGGAGATGCCCTAAGTGGTAGGGGAGGGATACGAACGGCCCACACGAACTTAACATATTCTAAAAAGCTAAGGGAAGTTGAACTTTAAAAGAGTACCGCCGGGAGCGACGTGTTCAGCGTAGCTACTGGTGGAGAGGGTAAGGTCCCGCAGAAAGGTAGAACTAAAAAAATCAGATTTTGAAATAGGGCCAAATCGTGCTGAACTTTCAAAAAGTTCAAATTTGGCGAAGTCGACCAGATAAGAATAGGACGAGAAAGGACAGCGGATCAACGCGTCCCATCCGTGAAATGCCTAGCTCCAGCCACGCGATTTACACAAAAATAACTCTTTGTTGCAACTATAGCAGAGACTGATCCTCCGGGCAAACTATTTCACCCATCTAACTCTTTTGTGTGGCGCCACTCCCATGGGCGCCACACATGGCAGTGTGGCGCCCGTGCCTGCCGGCGCCACTCTCCCAGCCGACGTGGCGCCCTCGACACTGAGCTGGTGCGCCGATCCGATGTGGCAGCATGTGTGGCGCCCATGGGAGGGGCGCCACACTACTCTATATATATAATTTCTGTCTAGAGATAACATAAGACTGTGGTAGCTCAATCGGATGAAGCCTTTGCTTCCATTCCTAGGTCATGAGTTCGAACCTTTGCACCACCTCAATTTATTTTTATTTTTAAAAATTATTCTAGACATTGTAGTATGTTTAAAACATGAAATCTAGCCTCGTACTGTTTTGTAGAGTTTTTTTTAATCTTCTCTTGCTTGCAAACATTGAAGATTGTTCATGTCACTTTTTCCCTCTTGTTGGACAAATAAGCTCTTAAATTACAGAAAGGCAAGATTAACTATGTTACTACAAAATTAAATCTATATCTACAATATAGAGGTGGTTGGAGACAATAAGGGGAGTCACAAGATGGGCAAGGGGTGTCCATTAGATGGATTGTGCAGCGTTAGAGCATCTCCAGTCGCGTCAAACCGTCCCCCAAACCGCGCCGGATTAAGGGTGACGTTTTGTTGCGTGCCGCGTGGGACGTCGCTCCCCAGCCGCGTCCCCCAAACGCCGCCCCCAAACATTAAAAGTATTTTTTTTTGGCTAGAAAGAAACTATTTAATAATATTCAAATCGGTTGAACATAAACAAATTATATATAAAACTTCAAAAAAATATAATTAAATACATATAAACTATCTACTTCTTCTTCTTCGCTGATGGCCCCGCCTCGCGTCGTCGTCATCGCGGTGGCGCTTCCCGCTCGTCACCTCTTCCGAAGAGGCGCTGTCGAGTCCTCCGCGTCGTCGCCGGTGCTCGTCGGCCGCGCCTTGGCCTGGCCTTGGCGGCCTTGGCCTTGGCGGCCGGGCACGGGCCTTGGCCTTGGCCGGGCCTTGGTTGGCGGCTGCCCCGTCCTTGGCGCCCTTCGCCTTGGCTCGCCGCCGCACGGCCACCGCCGCCGCCGCGGCCTCGTCTCTTCTTCCTCCTCCTCCCGGCCCGCCATTCGTCCCGCGTCAATCGCGGCGGGGAATCGTCGCGCTGCCGGCCTCCCTCTTTGTCCCACCAATGGCGCCACCAGCAGCTTTCCCTCGAGGTGCTGACGGAGCTGGAGAGGTAGCTCATCGGCCGCCGGAGGCTTGGATGAATGACGGCGTACGTACGGGTCATTTGAGCGCGGATGAACGGCGCGCTAAGTCGAAGAGAGCGCCGCTTGCTCTTCCGAGGAGCCTGCCTTCGGCCCGGCGGTTGGCGCGTCGTCGACGCGGTTGCCAATGCGACGGTTCCGCTTCCCGTCAACCGCACCAGCCGCCACGATGTGGCGGCTGAGCGTCTGGAGCCGCCGACGGTCGGCCCCGCGCCTCCTCGCTCTCATTTCGTTGTGTCCGGCGTGCCCGGTGCGTCCCCCGTGGGACGGACGGGCTCGGACGCCGGACATCGTCGGGGCCCGACAAAAAAGGCCTTTATTGTTTTTGCCTGGAACTTCCGTCCGCGCGCCCAAATCCTTGGACTGGAGATGCTCTTAGGAGTTCACCCAATCACCTCATGACTCTCTCCGAGACACTACATTTCCACTCGCAGTAGCACTCACAAGTCTCCTACCAGGAGAAAGAGAAACGAAAAGTGAATGGGCTGCAAAGGGAAATCACATGCAAAGAGAGAGATATAGAAATAAACAGATTTTTTTTGAGCACCCTGTTTCCACCTTCCTCTAATATGTACTAAAGATCACACATGGAAACAATGTTTCTGAAGTGTGAGCATTAGGGCATTTTTACCTCAACCAGAAGATTGCAGAAGATACAGGTCACGTGGCAGCTCTTTGCTGGTCTCTCACATGGCCTAGGTACCTAGTACAATCAGTAGAATGAAATTGGAATGGCCAAGATATAATAGCATTGAATTTCTACTCTTTCTAGTGATCTACGATCTTAGGCTACTGAAGTCTGGGAGATCCTAAGAGTTCTTGGCAGCTGACCGATCAATGTATGGCTTTTATGCTATCTTGATACATCACTAACCACTCTTATATGAATTCACCACTAACCACTCTAACATAATTTTCTTGGCATTATGTACCATCTTACAGTTCCTGCTGTCATGACAGAACTCCAACAGCAAGAGATCGAAAAGAATGGATGCAAACACAAACATGAGTACATACCATCTAGAATTTTTTTGAAAAATCAGTGTAATATAATAGATCATCAATCAATGGGAAAACACAGATTCAACTGTTTGATATGAGATACGTAGAAACAAGAGAACAACTGCATCAAGTAATGGTTTTATTATTTCTAAAATGGCTTACATCACTTCAGTAGATCTATTTTCTAGAATTATGCATGAGAATCTTCAATGTTTGCAAGCAAGAGAAGATAAAAAAAACTCTACAAAACAGTACGATGCTAGATTTCATGTTTTAAACATACTACAATGTCTAGCATAATTTTTAAAAATAAAAATAAATTCGGGTGGTGCGGAGGTTCAAACTCATGACCTAGGATTGGGAAGCAAAGGCTTCATCCGATTGAGCTACCACAGTCTTCTGTTATCTCTAGACAGAAATTATATATATAGAGTAGTGTGGCGCCCCTCCCATGCGCCACACATGCTTTCGTCGGACGACAGACCAGCTCGAGCGCACGTCGGCTTAGAGTGGCCCCGCACGGCGCCACACTGCTTAGCGTGGAAGGCGCCACACAAAAGGGTTAGATGGATGAAATAATTTGCCCGAAGGGTCAGTCTGTGCTATAGTTGCAACAAAGGGTTATTTTTGTGTAAATCGCCCTCCAGCCAAGCCGAGTCATCCCACTGTAAATCTGGCAGAGACGCCGACGAAAACCCAATCACATGATGTGCAGCACAGTGCAGGCAGGTCCTGGCTGGAGTAGTAGCTGGGGCCGCCCGACGCTGAAGATCAAGTATGGACACGCGTGAAATGAGGAAGCAGTCAAAACCGGTGGCCGATCGGTCACGAGCGTGTTCGGCCGGGATGGGCTGCTCTGCAACTTCCCGATGGCATCCGTCCTTGTCGCTCTGACGCTTTGCTCTCCGCGGAGAGGAAAACCAGGCCTCGCGTCCCCACCATCCATCCCCGCTCGCCGCCGGTCGAAAGTCTCCGACAGCGGCAGCGCTCCACCTCGCACGAATCCCGCGAAGGCCAGGAAGGCCGCGCCGTCGCTCGCCGCCGGTGCGCCCATCTGCACGGACACGCTACACGGGGAGCTAGAAAAGGCTGCGTTACGCCACTCCTGTTTCCCTTTCCCGGTACCGAGGAAAGGGCCGGGGAATTTGATTTGACCGGGGGTTAATGGGTGTCAGCTCGAGCTGACGGCATCGATAACTCAGACAGTTCCACACCAAACTCGGGCCAGCTAGCTAGCGAAGCCACCTTCTCCACCTCCTCGGGCTCCGCTGCCTGGTCAGACGCACAAGTACACACGCAACGGGCCAGGACTGACTCCGTCTACTCCTTCTTCGCTCATCTTCCACTGTCCCCCTCCCTTCTTCTATTCTCCCCGGCTTCCTTCCTTGCACGCCCTTCCTTCCTCGAGAGCTGGTCTTCGTCTCCTCGAGCTGGACACGCAGGAGGGCCGGGCGCGATGATGAAGGAGCGGCCGAGCTCGAAGCTGGTCCGGGGCGCCCGCCAGGAGTCGCGGCGCTTCCGGCTGCTCGTCATCGTCGTCGGCTTCTTCCTCGTCTCCCTCACCTTCGTCGTCGTCTCCAAGCCCGAAGCCATCCTCTTCGGCCGTAAGCCCCCAATTCCGCCTCATCCTACTACCTTGATAGCCTCTCCATCGATTGGTCCGGCTTAATTCTGCTGCTTCGTCTTCACTCGCTATCTACAACAAACTAACGAACCTACCAGCAACCACTTGGCCCACCATCATGTAAAGGCAGAGTAACTGACTTCTTGTTCTTGCAGTGAGCGGCAAGCTGCCGACGGACGAGGCGCCGCCGTCCATCCTGATCCAGCAGCCGGTCGACAAGCAGGCGCCCGTCGTCGCCTCCAAGAAAATCCCCATCGGCGCTCTCGGTAAATAATTCAACCCTCCATGCCTTACACCAGTTTCTTTACCGGGCTTACCTGAACACCTTGCGCCGGTTTCCTCTCTGCAGGCGGCGACCCCAAAGTTGTGGACGACGAGGCAGATGTGAAACCAAAAGGTAGACAATCTCCACTTTCATTTCACCCCAAAGGCGCTCTCTTTTGCTCTGCGCGCCTTTTCCCCCGCAGCTCATCTTGCCGGTCTAATCTAACAAACGTGTGGTAACCTCTGCTGCAGAGATCAGAGACGGCAAGGAGGAGGACAGCAACGTGCTGAGCGAGCCGGACCCGGCGAGCGGGATGACGGATCCCACCCACAACAGGGACGGGAGCGCCCATAAGTCGGACTCGGAGATGTTAGGTTAGCCGTCGCAGTTCCGCCCATAATTTTGCAAACAGTCTCGTACTATTCCCGATTGCTAACGGATCCGTGATTTGACCCTCGAAACCGAGCCGAGTCGTTGCATGTTCTTTCCTGCTGTTCCGATGTTTGGTCTGAAATGTGGAATGGGTTGGATATGTGCGCAGGCGAGGAGAGGAAAGACAAGGAGAAGAAAGTCACGCTCCCAACCGTCTCCAATTACACCATTCATGACGCCGACGACCCCTCCAATGCCAAGCAAGAAGGTACAGGCTCCTGCATTTATCCATTCCTTGTGCATTGCCTGACGCAGGCAGCGCCCATCCATTTATTTGATTGATCTCCCAATTTCGTTTGTCCCCTGTTTCCATCTGTGGAATGGCTGTTGTCAGAGTAGTAGTACTCTTCCATCAAGAAGTTGATTCTGTTTCTAATGGCGGAATAGAAGCAGGTTCTTTAAAAAATACTGGCTCTGTTGTCAGAGTAGTGCAAGTGGACTGGTGGTACTGAGGTGTGGACTTGTGGAAGTAGAATTGGAGCCTGAAATGTCTTTCTATAAAATTGCAAGTAGACGCTCTCATCTTCAAAGAGGTCTTTCTACCGTGCATGCTACCTATGGTGCACACCATATCAGTCACTCCAATTTTTAGGAAACATGGCGAGAACTTCATGATATAGCACAGCACGAATCTTGAAGCACAAGATAAATACCAGAAAAATGTATCCTAGGTAGCGTGCACGGTGGAAACCCCGTGTTCGAACTGGAGAGTTATATGGGCACGAGCTAGAACAATGTACTGGCCTTTGATCCGAGTAACCTGTAATTTTAAAAGCATTCTTCGGTAGTATCGAGCACTTTACAAGCATCCATTTTCAATCCACAAGATCCAGACCTCCAGACACAACTGTATAGTATCAATTCGATGCCGTTTTCAGTGATACCGACCATAGCGGGTTTTTTTTTTCCGAAAAAAGGTTGTACCTCCGGCCTGACCAGGATCGATATTTATTTGATTTATCCATTTCTTCTGCGTTGCCTGACCAGTCCCCATTCATTTATTTGATCTGCCAATTTCGTTTATCCCCTGTTTTTATCTGTTGTCTGAGTAGTACTCCATTAAGAACTTGATTCTGTTCCCCCGCAAAAAAAAAAGAACTTGATTCTGTTCCCCCGCAAAAAAATAGAAGTTGATTCTGTTTGTAATGACAGAATAGAAGCAGTACAAACCAGACTACTGGTTCCTTAAAAATACTAGTGCTAGTGGACTAGTGGTACTGTGGTGTGGTAGAAGTAGAATTGGAGAGTGAAATGTCGGGAAATACAGAGTGGCTCCCGGGTGCCACACACCCCTATACTTGGAAAAATAAAATAATATATTAAAAAAAGTTCAAAAAAATTCAAACTTTTTTGGGAATCAAAGATGATCAGGTATTGTACTTGAAACAAAATATTTCCCTAGAAAATCACTTTTATTGTATCCTGGGCAAAAAAAAAAAAAAAACTCGAAACACCCCATGACCAGGTATTATTCACTTTATATTCGTCATAATTTTGTCTTTTTTGCCCTGGAGACCATGGGAATCATTTCGTTTCCAAACATTTTTTTACGAATACAAACTTGATCATCCTTGGTTTCTAGGAAGATTCAATTTTTTTGAATTTTTAAAATTACTATAATTTTTTTGGTCTATGGGGGTGCGTTGCACCTGGGAGCCAAAAGTCCGCTTCCGTGAAATGTCTCTCTATAAAATTGCAGCGGGATGCTCTCCCACTGTGTACCTTCAAACAAAGTCTTTCTACCGTGCATGCTAGCTATCGTGCACACCATACAGGTCAGTCCAATTTTTACGAAACACGACTAAACTTGATGATATACACAGCACGAATCTTGAAGCACGAGTTCGACACCAGACATGCATGGTATGTAGCGGTAGAAACACGGTATTTGAACTGGAGCATTATATGGGCACAAAGCTAGAACAGTGTAGTGGCCTTTGAACTGAGTAACCAGGAATTTTGAAAGCATCTTCGTATGGAGCACTTTACAAGCATCCATTTTCAATCCACAGGGTCCAGACCTCCAGACACAATTGTATATTATCAATCCAATGCCGTTTTCAGTGACACCCACAGTAGCTTGCATTGATTACTTCGCATCACGTGTCACAGCTCTTATTATTGATGCCTTATCATTGCTTTCTGTATCCACTGGATCTGATCCAGCTGTTTTGCATGTTGCCCTTTTTTAATGAACATACCACGTTCCTCATATAATATAAGAATCTTCCATTTCTCAGGTGCAAGTAATACCCAGCAGCAGGGAAGTAAACCCTTGTGTGATTTCTCAAATTTCCGAGCAAATGTTTGTGAGATGCGTGGTGACGTTCGAATTCACCCGAAGGCAACTTCAGTCTTGTACATGGAGCCTGAGGGTTCACAGAGAGACGAGGTGTGGAAGATTAAGCCTTACCCTCGGAAAGGTGACGAGTTCTGCCTCAGCCACATCACCGAGCTGACGGTGAAATCAAGCAAAGTGGCGGCCGAGTGCACCAAGTACCATGAAGTGCCTGCTGTGATCTTTTCACTGACCGGGTACACGGGCAACCTGTTCCATGACTTCACTGACGTGATGGTGCCGCTCTTCACCACCGCCAGCGAGTTCAACGGCGAGGTCCAATTCCTCATAACGGACATGGCACTCTGGTGGACGATCAAGTACCACACGGTGCTCCAGAAGTTGTCCAAGTACCCTATTATTGACTTTAGCAAGGATGACCAGGTGCACTGCTTCAAGCATGCCATCGTCGGGCTGCACTCGTACATGGAGTTCACCATCGACGCAACAAAATCGCCGCATGGTGTTACAATGGTTGATTTCAACAGGTTCATGCGTGGGGCTTACTCGCTGGGCAAGGACACCGCGGTCATGCTCGGAGAGAACCCTAAGGTCAAGCCAAGGTTGCTCATCATCAAGAGACACCGCACAAGAATGTTCCTCAACCTTGATGAGATCATTGCGATGGCCGAGGGGCTCGGCTTTGAGGTGGTGATTGATGAGGCCAATGTGAGCTCCGACATCTCTGGGTTTGCGAAGCTGGTTAACTCAGTTGACGTGATGATGGGTGTCCATGGGGCTGGGCTCACGAACTGCGTGTTCTTGCCACAGAATGCCACACTCATTCAAATTGTGCCATGGGGCGGCCTGGACTGGATATCCCGCATTGATTTCGGTGACCCAGCTGAGATGATGGGTCTAAGGTACAAGCAGTATGCTATCGGTGTCGACGAGAGCAGCCTCACCGATCAATACCCGAGGGACCATGAGATCTTCAAGAACCCTATCTCGTTCCACAAGCGTGGATTTGAGTTCATCAGACATACATTCATGGACAAGCAGAATGTGAAGCTGGATTGCAAGAGGTTCAGACCTATTCTCTTGGAGGCACTGGACAATCTCAACCCGTAAATAGAACTGGTCTTCGATGCTCTTGTACAACCTTCCACGTTTACCAGATTCATTTTGTGTAAAATTTGTTGTTCATTCTCTCGTGGCCTGTATGAGAATGTATGAATTAATGTATGGTCTCATCTATAGATTTTTTTTCTAGGAGTTACTTGTGTAAACTATCATATAAATTATCCGTCGCAGCGTCGCTGCAAGATGGAACTGAATTCATTCAAATCATAATATAGGTCCCTCAGGCTCATCTCCATTTCTCTAAATTGTTCTGCAAAAAAAATATTTCGCATTTAAGTATTTCGACTTTTCTGTACCAACTACAAACCATATGATAATCCAATCTGCTGAGGTGTATTGCCATCTAAGAATGTGCTAAAGTGCACCTGGATCAATCAGAATTATGGGAACTGCCCCCTGTTTCCACATGGTTTGTTTGCTATATAAGCTCTAAACTAATGGTAGAACACTCCGAGAGAACATGGAATTGTACTTTGAGCATGTGAGTAAGCTGGAACAACTTTTTGATTTTTCCGAGGGATTGTGGCCAGGATCATGGTTGTCACTGATATGAATTGGGCTGAGTTTGATCCGTACCGCGTAGCACCTCACTAATGGGACAGTCCGACGGCGGAGCCGCGTATACACAACCGTGTCCCGGGTTGAACGCGGGTTTGGCTATAGATCACCCTGGTCGGTGCGGACCAGGCACCGCACGCCCCCCCTGTGGTGTTGGGCCGGCCACCGTTTGTTTTCGTTTTTTTCCTGTTTTTCTTCTTTTCTGCTGTTTTATTTCTTTTCTTTTTTAGAAATTTAAAATGCCAATGTGAAATTTTTTCGGATTTTTTTCTCCAAAATTTGTATATTTTCGAAAAATTGAAAAACATTATTTTCTAGTTTTTATTTTTTTATATGAACAATTTTTGGATTTGAACATTTTTCAAAATTTAAACATTTTTTAGATTGAACATTTTTAAATTTTTTGATTTTTCCCAAAATTTGAACATATTTTAAATTTTGAACATTTTTCGGATACGAACAATTTTTAGCTTTGAACTTTTTCGTTTTAAATATTTTTAAATTTGAACATTTTTCGAATTTGAACTATTTTCAATTTTGAACTTTTCAAATTTGAAATTTTCGATTTTCAACAAAAATAAAAATAAACTAAAAAGGAAAATAAAACAGAAAAGAAAACAGAAAAGAAAAAAGAAAAACAAAAAACAAAAAAAACAAAAAAGGTGAAAATGGGCCAGGCCCAATACCCAACCAGGGTGTGCGGTGCTTGATAGGCACCGACCTAGTCGGTTTATAGGATTTGCCGGGTTGAAGCAGAAGCAAGCACCCGACTTTGATGGGCCAAGTCGAACTTGACTCAACAGATTTATTACATTGAGCTAAAAAAACAGATTGATTATATATATGAAGATCTCTAAAAAAGATTAAATATATATATATATATATAGAGAGAGCAAATTCTCAAAAATGAAAAAGACTCTAAAAGCATAACACATTGATAGTGAGGGAGATGGTGACTGGCGAGCTCGAGCTTCTATTTGGAGCTTTAGACGTGCAATAGAGAAACCCCTCCTAGTGCGTGTATCCTTGTGGTTGGGTTAAGATTTCAGACCGGTGGAAGGAGCCGCCCTGGTTATCCCAACGGCTGCCCGCAAGGGCACCTCTTCGGTGATCATGCTCATAGCTTTGTGGCTATGGAAGCGGCACAACGCCGCAATCTTCGATGACGCGTGGCCCGCTCGACACGATTAAGGCGAACCTAGTTCATAGGCAATAGGCCTCGGGTCTCGTGGAGATCCTTCCCCTGGTGAGGTTGTCAGATCCACATATTTGTCATTTTTGTATAGCCTAAAGTATTAAGAATTTCACTGTTTGTAGATTTCATTATTGGCTACATCCAAAATTTTGTTTTTCATAATTTTTAAAACTTAAAAATATGATTCTGAAATTTTAAAAAATAAAAAGCTACAAGCAGCTCGGCCTCAATTTATCCACTCTTGTAAAGTGCATCGCTCTCGCTCTATGGGTGTTGCAGCCCATGGAAGAACAAGTTCGCTTTTAGGTTCAAAGCTCTCTAGCTACCAAAGCTCGTCTTTCCACTTACATGCGCGGGAAACTCCATAATCCAGATACGGCTGGGACGCGGCGGCGTCCAACTACGCCTGGCCAGACCACATAAAGCAGCTCAAAATGTCTGGCTCGATCCATCTCACGGACGGGTGTTTTTCAACTACGGCTTGCTCCTAAATTTGACCTATCGTTTGTATAAGATAACTGGGTAGCCCCCAACCTCACCACGAGCCATTTTCCCTTTGTTTTCTGATGCATTTTTTCCATTTAATAAATCGTATTAATTTCTAGTTTTTACTATCTCTTATATTGTCTTTATTATCCTTTTAAACAATATTTTAATAATTTATTTTTTACAAATGCATAAATATGGTCATTTGGTCAAATTTAAAAAAAAATACTATGTGTTATTTCTAATGAAGGCTAATTACTAGCCGTTAATTCGAAAAAAAAATTGCGGTGAGGTTGGGGGCTACCCAGTTATCTTATACAAACGAAAGATCAAATTTAGGAGCAAACCGTAGCTGAAAAACACAAAATCGTTAAAAGCGTCGACCTTCAAGTGAAGCGCAACTCGTCTCCGCACGCGACAACGCCAAGCACGCGCTAAAATCCTCGGGAAATATTCTGGGCCACGCATTGTCGCAGGAAGTTATTTACTGAGAGAGAGAGAACTCGGCCATATTATTTTTCAATTTATCGTCAGTTTTGGGCTTGATTGGACACCGCCATTATTCGGTGGTGAATTTCTGGGGTTGTAATGTTGGCGTGTACTCCTGTTTCTTGTCTTGAATAAGAAGAACTCTGCATCTCGGTCGCAGAGTAGTGCATTTCTTCAGTAACCTGTCGCAGAGTACTTTTATCGAACAAGATTTCTGCTTGTTGATTAAATTCTTGATTGAACAATCTTTG